>JAWHQI010000275.1:0-1200000 GCA_033032865.1 Dactylorhiza incarnata
CCCCCCCCCCCCCCCCCCCCCCCCCCCCCCCCCCCCCCCCCCCCCCCCCCCCCCCCCCCCCCCCCCCCCCCCCCCTTTTCTCTGTTTCTTTCCAACAACAAAGAGACGAATTTCTTTTTTGTATAACTAAATTTTCATGACATCAATTAACAAATTTCCTTCCATTAATTGATGCAGGCATCTCATCGGTTTCTTCATCTTCCTCCTGCTCACCGGCTATGCCGCTTCAGTCTTCCCCATCACCGCCGGCAACCACTCTCCCCTGATGCAGCTGAGCTCTTCTTCACACGCCGTTATGATTCCATCATCATCGCTCATGCAGCTTGATGGCTTTTACTACAGAGCAAATTATACGACAGAGTCCTCTGCTCTCCCGCAGCAACGACTATCAGTGGCCCGTTGGCCCTTCTACCTCTACCTCGCCGGAGCAATGTTCTGCCTTCTGACGAGCAGCGCCTGCCACCTTCTCTCCTGCCACTCCTCGGCAACATGCTACCGAATGCTCCGCCTCGACTTCGCCGGCATCTCCGGCCTCATCGTCTCCTCCTTCTACCCTGTTGTCTACTACCCCTTCGCCTGCTCCCCTTTCTACCGCAACCTCTACCTCTCCTCCATCACCATATTCGGGCTCGCCGCCGTCATCGTCTCCCTCATGCCGGTCTTCGACTCTCCCCGGTTCCGGCCGGTGAGGGCCGTTCTGTTCGCGTGTATGGCGGCGTCCGGGATTGTGCCGATAGCTCACAAGATGATGGTGTTCGGCAACCGGCCGGAGGCGGTTCTGACGACCGGATACGAGGCGATGATGGGAATGCTGTACGGGCTAGGTGTGGTTGTGTACGCCGCGAGGGTGCCGGAGCGGTGGTTTCCGGGGAAGTTCGACCTGGCCGGGCACAGCCATCAGCTGTTCCATGTGTTGGTGGTGGCTGGGGCGTACACGCACTATCTTGCCACCGTCGTCTATCTTGGATGGAGAGAAGCCGAAGGCTGCTAGCTAGGCTTTGGCCGGTTCTTCCGCCGCCGGAATAGGGCAGCGCGTAGAAGAAGAATCATTGTTTGACACCGTCGCCGAATTAGAGTTGACGGATGATATAATTCAAATGTATATACACAGTTGAATTTAACAATTTTTTTTCATTTCATAGATACTGAATTAATTTCTTCAATACTCCCCCTTAATGCTAAATCATAATTAGAGATGATTTTGGATCTGAGTTTACTGAGGGCCTGTTTGGGAGGGCTTTTCAAAAAGGAGAAGGAGTGGTGGCAAAAGGATGGTAGGAAAAGATGCTTTTGGAAAATGTCTTTTGCAAAAGGAGATCTGTTTGGGTGAACTCCTTTTGCAGAGCTTTTCAAAAAGGAGAAGCATTTTATAAACTGTTTGGCAAATCTCCGTTGCGGTGACTTTTTTAGCAAAATGTAGAAATATTTGTTGTAAAGCAATTATTTTAAAATAACTATAAAACCATAATAGTACTTCATTCATTGGAAATAAAAGTTGATATTACATTGAAAGACAAGAATCTAAAACAGACAAACTACGTATTAGCTTGATACAACTGTTCTGCAATACGGTCGCGCAATGTAATCATTTCCTGAACACCCACTCGCACACCTCTCACACGATCTGCATTTAATGTTACATTAGTGGTCGGTGTATGATTTTCTCTTATTACATGTGCCTCAGGATAGATTAAATTTTCGTCATCATCGCAGGCCAAGAAGTCTGGATCAGAACGAGATGCATGCCTACGAATATAGTTATGCAAAGTCATGGTTGCTATGACAATATCACGTTGCTTTGCTAAACTATATTGAGGCATGTCCCTTAGTATAGCCCACTTTTTCTTCCAAATACCGAATGTACGCTCTATGACGCCACGTAGTGATGAATGCGCATGGTTGAATATTTCTTTTCTTCCTTGTATAGGACGATTTCCCCGCGCAAAGTCTGGTAAATGATATCGTGTATTTAAATATGGCTTTAAGAATCCTCGTTGCAGTGGATATCCAGCATCAACCAAGTAATATTTCTGCTAGACTGTGTTGGAAGCACCACCAACAAACTGGAGGTTTGGGAAGAAGATCTGGCGAAGGAGATTGGGCCAAATCTGCGAGGAGAACAGGAATGACATCACACATGAACAAATGCTTCAAATCTGCGAGAACAGGAATGACATCACACATGCCAGATCTGCGAGGAGAACAGGAATGACATCACACATGCAACTGTGCACCATATATCTGCGGGAAGGAGAGCCAGATCCGCATATGAACAAGAAGGAGAACCAGATCTACGAAGGGGACGGCGCACAGATCTGCAAATGACATACGAAGGAGAAGAAGAAGAAGATGGCGGAATCATACCTGTAGTTTCGAGATCGGGAAGGAGAACAAGCTGCGATGTTGTGGGCGAAATCGGGAGCGATGAAGATCTGGGGAAGTTCGGGAGCCGGTAGGGTTGAACGAATATCGCGAGAGAAATGACTTCGAACGCGGCGGCAGGAACGTCGTAAAAGGAGCGCATAAATGCCTTTCTAAAAAGCCCGTAAAATACCTTTTCAATCCGTTCCGTTTCCACTGGTAGCGAAAACAAATGGTTCAAATCTAGCGGTGGCGTTTTCTAAGAAATGGAAAGGAGGAAAAAAGGACTCCCAAACGGGGCCTGAATCTTTCAATTGGAAGTGCTTTTCTATCATCTGATGCATGCTCCTCTCAATCACTGTCTGTATAGCCCCGACGAGTGTTAAGTCTTCTTCCTTTCTATATGATATACCCATCTTCTTTGTGCCTTTTAGATATCACATAATTCTTTTAATCGTGATCATGAAATGATTTGAGCTTGGAGATGTCGATGTATCCAGATACGATACTGAGGACATTTTCAATATCTGATCTGGTGTTGGTGAGATATATTAGTGATCCTACCAGACTCCCGTAGTCTTCTTCTGATACTATAGAGCTTTGGTCCTTGCGAGATAATTTCGTGCTAGTTGACATTGGCGTTGATACAAGATTGCAAGTCCATTCTGAATTTCTCTAACAATTTTTCTATATGTAGCTCTTAGTTTATGAACATATTTCCGGGGCTTTCTTTTACTTGAATCACAAGGAAGTATTTCATCATTAAATCTAGATCATTCATTTCATACTCATTTTGCATAATATGTTTCAAACTATTGACTATCTCTGATGTCGATCCGGTGAATATCAGATTGTCTACATAGAGACAAAGAAACAGATCGTGATTGCCTTCAAATTGTTGCGTAAAGGGCCAGATGGTTCATTTAAGATTTTTGTGAAGCAATTTGCTATTAGATACCTGCCAATTTTTTGATTTCACGCTCTTGGGGCTTGCTTCAGATCGTAAAGAGCTTTATGGAGACGATACACTTTTTCTTCTTCCCCTTCTTCTGATATCCCTCAGGTTGTTGGACGCTTTTTCTTCTTCCCCCTTTATCCAATTAAGAAGGCCGACTTCACGTCGAGCTAGTGTACTTCTATCCCCAGAAAGGCCTCGAGCACCCCCTAGATCTAACTCCTAGACCTAGTCGCCAACAACCGCGGTGAATTCACCCTAAGCCGCGCACAGACCTAGTCGCAAACAACCACGACGAATTCACTAAACAATCACGACAAAATAAAGGTACAAAAAAATATAAATGACAAATTAAAAATTCCCTATGAAGAATTCTGGAGACGACGAAGAACCGCTGAATATCGTCGAAGTCGAAGCGTGCTTTCTTCGCATTGAGTTAGCGTTGATACGATCCTCCTTCGAATTCTTCTCTTGAATTTATGTGGGAGAAGATGGTCTGGAAATACGTGTATAACCCATAATTTGGCGAGACCATGGATGTGTAACCCCCAAGTTTGTCGAGCGAACCCAATGTGGACACGGAAAAATTGGCAAGTCCGAGCGTAAGACCCAGGCAAGAAGGAGGGAGTGGACCAACTGATCCACTCACCCGCCCTGCCCCCCGAAGTAAGAATGGGGAGTGGACCAATTGGTTCACTCGCCTACCCCCCAATGCAAGGGCGAGTGAACCTTGGTCCACTCGACCAATGCAAGGGGCGAGTGGACCTTGGTCCACTCGCCCAGGGCAGGGGCGAGTGTACCTTGGTCCACTCGCCCAAGGGAAGGGGCGAGTGGACCTTGGTCCACTAGCCCAAGGCAAGGGTCGCCCAAGGCAAGGGTCGAGAGGACCTTGGTCCACTCGCCCAAGGCAAGGGACGCGTGGACGGACCACTCGCCCGAAGTCAGGTAGGGGGACAAATTAACCCTTCGAGCCGCTTTTACCCCACCTGTTCGGCCTGGTGCGACTGCACATGAGGGTTGCAAGGTCGCAGGGTTGCAAGGTCGCAGGGTTGCAAGGTCGCAGGGTTGCAGGGTCGCCAGGGAAGACTCAGGAAGTAACGTTTCGGCCCGCGTTTAGCTATTTCAAACAGCGGAAGTCGGCTATTGACAGACCATTTTGGCTATACGTAGACCATTTTCAGGAAGTCTATAAATAGACCCCCATGGGCACCTTGGAGAGGGGTTGGTTGGTTCATCCTCTCCCTCATGTGTTACTTGTGAGCTAACACTCCTACCCCATGTTCGACTAGTCGAACAGACAGGTGTTCCTTAGTGCTCTCCACGGTGCTCAGACTCAGCATTGGCTTGGGAGGGGAAGCTCTCTTTGATCTTCCGGGTGTGTGGCGGGAACCTCCTCGCTACAGCTCAAGGGGTCTGTTTTGTGCTTCAAGTCCTATTCGGTACAAGGTTCTTCGACTCTCCGCAATTGGTCACGTGTTCTGGCTCAGGTGAAGTAAGGGAAAGTTGCATACCCGTTGTGAACATTGAATCCAGTTCTCTGGTTTCAACATTCTGGTGCGGTGAGAGTGGAAGACGCTGGTTCGGAAAGCCCTGAGCAAGTCCTATGGCTGGAAGTGAAGAGCCAGGGAACGTACCCCCTCCCGGCGAATACGTGAAAAAGAGCGATTTCGACGTGTTCAGAAAGTCAATCCTGGAGACTCTGCGCTTCAAACTCACTCCCACGGGCGAGTGTTCGACTCCACCGGTTCCTGTTCTCATCTCGCCTACTCTAGGCGAGACGGCACCAGCCGGGCGAACCGACAAGGAAGTGCAGGTGGAAGATGTTGGAACTCTTCACGCACGGGTGCTGTTTCCTAGCCCGGTGAGTGCTCTACATCCGGGCGGGGAGACCAGGCGAGTGATGTCGACTCGTCAGGTAGAAAGGGGGAGCCCTTTTTGCGAGTTGATCCTGTTGGCCCCCGTTCCAGAAGGGTTTACGGAGCCAGTTATGCCCATTACATGGGAAAAGATGACCCTCTCCAACATCTCCAGTGGTTTGAGGACGTCATGTCCATCAGACAGATGACAGATGCTTTTAAGTGCAGGCTGTTCTCCATCACCATAGGAGGAAAGGCGAGAGACTAGTTTCATCAGCTCCCGTCAGGGTCCATCTATAGCTTCGAAGATCTGTGGCGAAGTTTTCTGTTAAGGTTCTCTATGTCAAAGAAGAGGAGAAAAGGGGCGGAGGCCCTTTTCGAGATCAAGCAAAAGGCAGGGGAGTCCCTAGGAAGTTATGTGGATCGATTCCAAGAAGAGGTATTTCAAGTCAACGAGGTGCCCGGGCATACTTTACAGCTTGCGCTTACCATTGTGTTGCGGCAAGGGATGTTTCGCATGAGCCTGGCCCGGGACCCTCCGCTGTCCTACGAGGAGTTGATGGAGAGAGCAGGGTGTGAGATCGAGGTAGAGGCAACAAACCAGGAGTTCGTGGCCAAGATGTCTAGGTGGACGGAAGGCGAAGGGAAGTCGGGAGAGGCTCACCAGTCAGAGCCGAAAAAGAGGGAAGAATAAAGGAGGCATAGTTTCGAAGGACCTCCCGCAACGCAAGAATCGGGATGGGGGTTCCAACCACCGACCAATCGACTAGCCTGGAGGCCAGCAATAGAGCCCCTTCAGGGCCAGTGAAGAGGCTATTTTCAGGTAGGTGGAAACTTCCATGGAGGGCAAGGGCACTTCAACCCTCCGGGATGGCATTCGAGCCCGAGTCCGGCGCAACCTCAGCATGCGATGGTAGTTGGCCAGGGAAGGAGAGGGAGAAGAAACCGCGTTGGTGGAGGCAGCGACGGAGTAAGAAGCGATAGGAGAATGTTTCCCTTTTGTGACTTCCATCAGGTGGAAGGACACGCAATGACTACCTGTCCAGAGTTCTTGGAGGCTCGACAAGGAAGAAGGGCCCCTGAGGGGGAGGGTTGTTGCTGCTAGGAGACGGAAGGGAAGAAAGAGGAGAAGGGGGAGAGGAGGAAGATCGGTGCGAGGACCGAGTGGACTCTGGAGCAATGGGCACGATCAGGGTGATCCATGGAAGGGTAGGGATCGAGGTCACCCGTAAGGGGAGCCTACATGCCATCTACCGATGGAGCATCGCTTCGACCTCCCGAACCCCGCCCCCGGGAGAGAAGATCACATTCTCTTTGAAAGATATGCCGACGCATGAAGATCCTTTCTGCGACGCGCTAGTGATCGAGACCGCGGTGGAAAACTTCACGGTCTCCTGAATCCTCTTAGATAACGGGAGTTCGGTTGACGTGATTTTCAAGAAGGCTTTCGATAAGATGAAGGTGGAGCCAAGGAGGGTGGTCGCGTCGGATGGACCACTCTTCAGTTTTTCGGGGAAGAGTAAAGAAGTTGAAGGAGGAGTCGATCTCCTGGTCACCTTGGTGGGGGGGGGGGGGGGACATCAAAGAACTGTCGGTTCATCATAGTAGACGCACCGAGCAGCTACAACGCCATCTTCAGGCGCCCCCTTATCAGTGCTTTCAAATGTGTGCCTTCCTCCTACCATCAAGGTTTGAAATATAGCATAGGGGGATTGCAAGTCCGGATCCGCGGAGACCCCAAGGTGGCCCGCCAGTGTTACATCACGACAGTCAACACCATCACTTGGAAGGAGAAAGCAGAGGAAGTGGACAAGGTTATGGAGAGGTTAGTCAGGCTAGAGGTGGCAGAGGAGGTGAAGATAAAAGAGGTCATCAACGACAAGGTAGGAAGACCCGAAAAGTGCAGGACAGCTAAAGGATAAGGAAAGAGGACCAAAAGAAGGTCTGGGGGTATATCTAGCAGAGTGTTAATGTCTGCTTACTTATTTGTAATGAACAATGAGTATCTTATCTTAATGAATTTTGTTTCTGCTAGGTAGAGTAGAAATATTTTATTAAGCCCTGAGAAGAGACCGCTGACCAGGCTCCTTGATGCCGGTAGGACTGATGCACTCACTCGAGAGGCGGAAGGTTTATTTTGGTTAAGGCTGCGAGAAGAGCCGCTGACCGGGCTCCTTAATGCCGGTAGGACTGATGCACTCACTCGAGAGGCGGAAGCTTTATTTTGGTTAAATCCCCGAGAAGAGCCGCTGACTGGGCTCCTTGATGTCGGCAGGACTGATGCACTCACTCGAAAGGCGAAAGATTTATTTTGGTTAAGACCCTGAGAAGAGCAGCTGATCGGGCTCCTTGATGCCGGCAGGACTGATGTACTCACTCGAGAGGCGAAAGGTTTATTTTGTTAAGGCCCCGAGAAGAGCCGCTGACCGGGCTCCTTGATGCCGACAGCACTGATGCACTCACTCGAGAGGCGGAAAGTTTATTTTGGTTAAGGCCACGAGAAAAGCCGCTGACTGGGCTCCTTGATGCCGACAGGACTAATGCACTCACTCGAGAGGCGAAAAGTTTATTTTGGTTAAGGCCCCGGGAAGAGCCGCTGACTGGGCTCCTTGATGCCGACAGGGCTGGAGAACTCACTCGAGAGGCAAGAAAGTGGTTTTTGGTTAAGGCCCCGAGAAGAGCCGCTGATTGGGCTCCTTGATGCCGGTAGGGCTGGAGAACTCACTAGAGAGGCAGGAAAATGGTTTTTGGTTAAGGCCCCGAGAAGAGACCGCTGACCGGGCTTCTTGATGCCGACAGGGCTGGAGAACTCACTCGAGAGGCAGGAAAGTGATTTTTGGTTAAGGCCCCGAGAAAGTTCGTTGACCGGGCTCCTTGATGCCGACAGGGCTGGGGAACTTACTCGGGAGGCAGGAAAGTGTTTGTTGATTGAGGGCCCCGAGGTGGTTCCGCTGACTGGTCTCCCACTAACCGACATGGCAGGTTGACCTCTCAGAGAGGCAAGTTAAAATTGTTGATTGAGAGCCCAGAGATGGTTCCGTTGACCACATCATTCTTTTTTAGCTTGTGAGAAAGTCCAGACCAACAAACCAACATCCTAGTGTCATTTTTGTTCAAACATGCATGCTAAAACACAATGACAAACTAGATCAAATACAAGTATGATTTGTTATTCTAAAACCAAAGGGATGCGAAAAATGGTGTTCCAACACTTTTGGCCTTTTTACCACCTCCCAGGTGCCATTCTTCTCCATCATAACAATTTCTTTCTGCATTGCCTTTATTTAGTTGGCATTATGAGCATCAGATTCATGTCCCTGGTTCTTCTTTGATGAAAAAAGCACTCTCGATTTGCTGATATATTTTGTGAGGGATTTGAATTTTTTGGGAGATGATAACTCTTCAATATCCTCAAACAAGTCTGTCTCAAATGGAGAATTCTTCTCTGATTTCAATCACCATTGGGTCGGAGGTCTGTTCATTAGTAACTCCTAATGGTATTTGTAAAGTTTTGTATGTCTTCTCCCAGCACCAGGTGCTATTCTCATCAAAGATGACATCTCAAGATATATGAAGCTTCTCGTAATCTGGATTGAATAGTTGGTAGACCTTGGAATCTTGACTGTATCCAATGAATACATTCTTTTATGTTTTATTTTATAACTTGCTTCTTCCTTCTTTTGGTATGTGCATATATGACAAACATCCCAAAAATTTGATTTGACGAACACCTAGTTTTCTAGTATGCCATAACGCACCTGGAGTAACATTGTGAAGACTTTTGGTGGGGAATCTGTTGATGATGTAAACAGCTGTGTTGGCAGACTCGGGCCAAAACTTTTGTGGAATGTGAAAAAAGTATTGCCCTTACTTTTTCTATTTGCGTTCAGTTTCTTCTTTCTACAACACACCATTCTGCTCTGATGTTCTAGGAGAGGTCATTCTCTTTTAATGCCATGCATTTTGCAGTAAGACGAGAACTCTTCCCCCAAGAACTTTCCCGGTTTATCTATTCTCAACCTTTTAATAGTAGTGCTACATTTGATTCTCTACTAAAGCTTCGAACTCTTAAAAAATAATAATAACAAAATATCTTTGTTTTAAAAAATAAACCCAACAGTACTTGGAATAGTTATCGATCACGCAGAAATAGTACTTCTTTCCAGAGATCATTGTTGCGGCAGATTGCCCTAGAGATCAACATATATAAGCTCCAAAGGTTATTGTGCTCGCTAGGAATTTATATTCAGGAATGAAAGTCGATGACTTTTTTTCCTGATACAATCTTCACCCAATGGATTGTCATCGTTTAGTTCTGGAAGTCCTTGCACCATTTGCTTTTGCTGTAGTAATTTCATATCCTTCTGGTTTTTGTCGACATACCTCTTGTGCCAAAGAGAGTAATTTTCCAGGCCGCTAAGAGCATGCTCCAGTGGTGTTTGAAGTTATAGTGAGAATATCTTGTTGTTAATCATTCTTATACACACTTTCTTGTATTTTTTTCTATTATATTGCAATACTCATCGACGTATGTCACATGATATCCTTTCCTTATAAGTTGTCCTACACTAAATAAATTTTGTGTTAGTGTGGGAACATAGTGTACAACCTCGATGTGCCAGGTTTCACTTTCTTTGGTTCTTACTATCACGACTCGGTTTTCTTCTATCTTCATTTCCTTTCCATCTCCAAGAAGTACACAGATTTGTTTGATTCATCAAGATATGCAAATGATTTTTTGTTGTGTGACATGTGGTTTGAGCACCCTCTGTCAACATACCATGCTTCACTGATTTGTTCATCATTTAGTTCACTGGAAAGGAATAGTGAAGTTTGCTTCTACTTACCTTTTGTTTCTTCTTTAATCTTGAACCAACAATCTTTATCCATGTGTGTGGGCTTCTTGCATCTCTTGCATTTGTAGAAGTAGTTGACAACAAACTGATTGCTTTGTTTGTAAAGGGTGCATGTCATATTGGTCGTGACATCTCTTGTTTCAGGAACTCTTGGAAAGCTTTTTCTTCCTCCCCCTCTTCCTCTCACTGAAGGTCTGGTATTTCTCCCATCTGATCTTTCTTCTTTCTTATATTAAGTTGAATGGGTCTTTGATTTAATCTAGAAAGCCTGTTCTGAATTATCTGTTGACCGTTTCAGTCGTTCTAGCTCTGTGATTGTCAGAACTTTGAGGTTTTTAGATTCTTTTATTACAGTCAGTATTGCATCATATTTGTAGCTAGACATGCATCAAAGAATCATTGGTACGGTTGTTCTTTGGGCTTTCTGAATCACTCATGTGCAGATTGTCAAACAACTTCCATTGGTGTTGAAGTTACCTTCTCGGATCCTTTGAATTCCATGAAAAGGATGTCTCATGCTTGTTTGGATGATTTTGATCACATTATACGAAGATAAATCTCTTTAGTTACACTTTGGTGAATATATAGAAGAGCTTTGACGTCTAGCTTTGCCTCTTCAGATGTTGTTTTGTCTTTGCTTGCATGAACCGTCTCCTTTTCTTTGGATGTTGCCGCAACAGGGGTCTCTGCAATTCCAAATTGCACGAGATCCCAGAGGCCTTGCGATTGAAATAGAAGCCTCACGTGTGTGGCCCAGAAATCATAATACTGTAATTCAAAAAATGACGATGATATTTGACGAATAATTTAGTGTTTTTGGGGGCTCCACTTGCCCACAGAGATGCGGCTTCTAGCTACCTTCTTTTAAAACATTCCCCACACCTCCTACCATACATACCATTCATTTCCAATATAATTACTCTAGCAATACCTAAACACCCACCCACCAATTCTTTAGCCATGCGATTGCAGCCACGTCATCTTAAAGTTCCTCCTAAAATTTATGCGATTAAATGCGCGTGCCATATCCTCCCAAAAAATGATTAGCTAATTTTCTATAGAGCAAATAGAAAATATAGTATACCAAAAAGAAAAAGAAGGCATACACATAGATAGAAAATATCAGAGCATCTGTCAAGAGAGAAAAAATCTTCTATAGAGCAACAATAATCTGAGAAACTTCCGTCTCTCAGATTCATCAGCTTATCAAGGAAGATATTTTCATTCAAGAGAAAACTCCATCCTCAAGCTGTCAAGAATTTCAATCAGACAGGGGGAGCTTTACACCATCAATCCACTAGAGTCTTCTCTCAGATTGCTGACAGAGAAGAACTTCTTAACCCCTTTATTCCATCTTGTACAGGGTTCTAACTCTCTTCAAAAGTTAACCTCTTGGTGACAAAGCACCTGAACAAAAACCTGTGGTTTGGTTAGAGCACCTGATCAAAAGCTCACTTGGTGTGTGAACACCTGATCAAAAACCCCTTGGTGATAGGGCACCTGATCAAAAACCTAGTGGATCCTACCAAGTGTGGTAGAAGAGTAGACGTACCCAGATTTATTGGGGAACTACTATAAAAATCCTTGTGTCACCGTGCTTGTGATTTTCTGTGTTGTTGTGCTGTGCTGATTTGTTTTTATTTAGTTTTTATAACTAACTCAATATACACATATATATATATCACTATTTTAATTCCGCTATAAAATTAAGGGAAAAGTTTTTAATACTCTATTCACCCCCCTCTAGAGTAACATTAAGATCTAACCTCCACTTTCACACTTCAACCCTCCAGGATGGCATCCGAGCCCGAGTCCGGTGCAACCTCAGCATGCGATGGCAGTTGGCCAGGGAAGGAGAGGGAGAAGAAACCGCGTTGGTGGAGGCAGCGACGGAGTAAGAAGCGATAGGAGGATGTTTCCCTTTTGTGACTTCCATCAGGTGGAAGGATACGTAACGGCTACCTGTCTAGAGTTCTTGGAGGTTCGAGAAGGAAGAAGGGCCCCTGAGGGGGGAGGGTTGTTGCTGCTAGGAGACGGAAGGGAAGAAAGAGGAGAAGGGGGAGAGGAGGAAGATCGGTGCGAGGACCGAGTGGACTCTGGAGCACTGGGCAGGATCAGGGTGATCCATGGAGGGGTAGGGATCGAGGCCACCCGCAAGGGGAGCCTCCATGCCATCTACCGATGGAGCATCGCTTCGACCTCCCGAACCCCGCCCCCGGGAGAGAAGATCACATTCTCTTTGAAAGATATGCCGACGCATGAAGATCCTTTCTGCGACGCGCTAGTGATCGAGACCGCGGTGGAGAACTTCACGGTCTCCCGAATCCTCTTAGATAACGGGAGTTCGGTTGACGTGATTTTCAAGAAGGATTTCGATAAGATGAAGGTGGAGCCAAGGAGGGTGGTCGCGTCGGATGGACCACTCTTTAGTTTTTCGGGGAAGAGTAAAGAAGTTGAAGGAGGAGTCGAGCTCCTGGTCACCTTGGGGGGGGGCATCGAAGAACTGTCGGTTCATCATAGAAGATGCACCGAGCAGCTACAACACCATCTTCAGGCGCCCCCTTATCAGCGCTTTCAAATGTGTGCCTTCCTCCTACCATCAATGTTTGAAATATAGCATAGGGGGATTGCAAGTCCGGGTCTGCGGAGACCCCAAGGTGGCCCGCCAGTGTTACGTCATGGCAATCAACACCATCACTTGGAAGGAGAAAGCAGAGGAAGTGGACAAGGTTATGGAGAGCTTAGCCAGGTTAGAGGTGGCAGAGGAGGTGAAGATAAAAGAGGTCATCAGCGACAAGGGAGGAAGACCCGAGAAAGTGCAGGACAGCTAAAGGCTAAGGAAAGAGAACCAAAAGAAGGTCCGGGGTATATCTAACAAAGCGTGAATGTCTGCTTACTTATCTGTAATAAAGAATGAGTATCTTATCTTAATAAATTTTGATTCTGCTAGGTAGAGTAGAAATATTTTATTAAGCCATGAGAAGAGACCGCTGACCGGGCTCCTTGATGCCGGTAGGACTGATGCACTCACTCGAGAGGCGGAAGGTTTATTTTGGTTAAGTCCCCGAGAAGACCCGCTGACCGGACTCCTTAATGTCGGTAGGACTGATGCACTCACTCGAGAGGCGGAAGGTTTATTTTGGTTAAGTCCCCGAGAAGAGTCGCTGACCGGGCTACTTGATGCCGGCAGGACTGATGCACTCACTCGAAAGGCGAAAGATTTATTTTGGTTAAGGCCCCGAGAAGAGCCGCTGACCGGGCTCCTTGATGCCGGCAGGACTGATGTACTCACTCGAGAGGCGGAAGGTTTATTTTGCTAAGGCCCCCGCCGCTGACCGGGCTCCTCGATGCCGGCAGCACTGATGCACTCACTCGAGAGGCGGAAAGTTTATTTTGGTTAAGGCCCTAAGAAAAGCCGCTGACCGGGCTCCTTGATGCCGACAGGACTAATGCACTCACTCGAGAGGCGAAAGGTTTATTTTGGTTAAGGCCCCGAGAAGAGCCGCCGACTGGGCTCATTGATGCCGACAGGGCTGGAGAACTCACTCGAGAGGCAAGAAAGTGGTTTTTGGTTGAGGCCCCGAGAAGAGCCGCTGACTGGGCTCCTTGATGCCGGTAGGGCTGGAGAACTCACTCGAGAGGCAGGAAAGTGGTTTTTGGCTAAGGCCCCGAGAAGAGACCGCTGACCGGGATCCTTGATGCCGGCAGGGCTGAAGAACTCACTCGAGAGGCAGGAAAGTGATTTTTGATTAAGGCCCCGAGAAGAGCTCGCTGACCGGGCTCCTTGATGCCGACAGGGCTGGGGAACTTACTCGGGAGGCAGGAAAGTGTTTGTTGATTGAGGGCCCCAAGGTGGTTCCGCTGACTGGTCTCCCACTAGCCGACAGGGCAGGTTGACTTCTCAGAGAGGCAAGTTAAAATGTTGATTGAGAGCCCAGAGATGGTTCCGTTGACCACATCATTCTTTTTTAGCTTGTGAGTAAGTCCACACCAACAAACCAGCATCCTAGTGTCATTTTTGTTCAAACATGTATGCTAAAAACACACTGACAAACTAGATCAAGTAGGATTTGTTATTCCCAAACCAAAGGGATGCGAAAAATGGTGTTCCAACACTTTTGGCCTTTTTACCACCTCCCAGGTGCCATTCTTCTCCATCATAACAATTTCTTTCTGCATTGCCTTGATTTAGTTGGCATTATGAGCATCAGATTCATATGTCCCTGGTTCTTCTTTGATGAAAAAAGCACTCTTGATTTGCTGATATATTTTTGTGAGGGATCTGAATTTTTTGGGAGATGATGACTCTTCAATATCCTCGAACAAGTCTGTCTCAAATGGAGAATTCTTCTCTGATTTCAATCACCATTGGGTCGGAGGTCTGTTCATTAGTAACCCCTAACGGTATTTGTAAAGTTTTGTATGTCTGCTCCCAGCCCCAGGTGCTATTCTCATCAAAGATGACATCTCAAGATATATGAAGCTTCTCGTAATCTGGATTGAATAGTTGGTAGACCTTGGAATCTTGACTGTATCCAATGAATACATTCTTTTATGTTTTATTTTATAACTTGCTTCTTCCTTCTTTTGGTATGTGCATATATGACAAGCATCCCAAAAATTTGATTTGAAGAACACCTAGTTTTCTAGTATGCCATAACTCACCTGGAGTAACATTGTGAAGACTTTTGGTGGGGAATCTGTTGATGATGTAAACAGCTGTGTTGGCAGACTCGGGCCAAAACTTTTGTGGAATGTGAAAAAAGTATTGCCCTTACTTTCTCTATTTGCGTCCAGTTTCTTCTTTCTACAACACACCATTCTGCTCTGATGTTCTAGGAGAGGTCATTCTCTTTTAATGCCATGCATTTTGCAGTAGGACGAGAACTCTTCCCCCGAGAACTTTCCCGGTTTATCTATTCTCAACCATTTAATAGTAGTACTACATTTGATTCTCTACTAAAGCTTCGAACTCTTAAAAAATAATAATAACAAAATATTTTTGTTTTAAAAAATAAACCCAACAGTACTTGGAATAGTCATCGATCAGGCAGAAATAGTACTTCTTTCCAGAGATCATTGTTGCGGCAGATTGCCCTAGAGATCAACATATATAAGCTCCAAAGGTTATTGTGCTCGCTAGGAATTTATATTCAGGAATGGAAGTCGATGACTTTTTTTCCTGATACAATCTTCACCCAAGGGATTGTCATCGTTTAGTTCTGGAAGTTCTTGCACCATTTGCTTTTGCTGTAGTAATTTCATATCCTTCTGATTATTGTCGACATACCTCTTGTGCCAAAGAGAGTAATTTTCCAGGCTGCTAAGAGCATGCTCCAGTGGTGTTTGAAGTTATAGTGGGAATATCTTGTTGTTAATCAATCTTATACACACTTTCTTGTATTTTTTCTATTATATTGCAATACTCATCGACGTATGTCACATGATATCCTTTCCTTATAAGTTGTCCTACACTAAGTTGATTTTGTGTTAGTGTGGGACCATAGTGTGCAACCTCGATGTGACTGGTTTCACTTTCTTTGGTTCTTACTATCACGACTCAGTTTTCTTCTATCTTCATTTCCTTTCCATCTCTAAGAAGGACACAGAGATTTGTTTGATTCATCAAGATATGCAAATGATTTTTTGTTGTGTGACATGTGGTTTGAGCACCCTCTGTCAACATACCATGCTTCACTGATTTGTTCATCATTTAGTTCACTGGAAAGGAATAGTGAAGTTTGCTTCTACTTTACCTTTTGTTTCTTCTTCCGTGGGTGGCGTAGCTATCGAGATCAATGCAGCCAATTCTTTAATCTTGAACCAACAATCTTTATCCATGTGTGTGGGCTTCTTGCATCTCTTGCATTTGTAGAAGTAGTTGACAACAGAGTGATTGCTTTGTTTGTAAAGGGTGCATGTCATATTGGTCGTGACATCTCTTGTTTCAGGAACTCTTGGAAAGCTTTTTCTTCCTCCCCCTCTTCCTCTCACTGAAGGTCTGGTATTTCTCCCATCTGATCTTTCTTCTTTCTTATATTAAGTTGAATGGGTCTTTGATTTAATCTAGAAAGCCTGTTCTGAATTATCTGTTGACCGTTTCAATCGTTCTAGCTCTGTGATTGTCAGAACTTTGAGGTCTTTAGATTCTTTTATTACAGTCATTATTGCATCATATTTGTAGCTAGACATGCATCAAAGAATCATTGGTACGGTTGTTCTTTGGGCTTTCTGAATCACTCATGTGCAGATTGTCAAACAACTTCCATTGATGTTGAAGTTACCTTCTCGGATCCTTTGAATTCCATGAAAAAGATGTCTCATGCTTGTTTGGATGATTTTGATCACATTATACGAAGATAAATCTCCTTAGTTACACTTTGGTGAATATATAGAAGAGCTTTGACGTCTAGCTTTGCCTCTTATGTTTTGTCTTTGCTTGCATCAACCGTCTCTTTTTCTTTGGATGTTGCCGCAACAGGGGTCTCTGCAATTCCAAATTGCACGAGATCCCATAGGCCTTGCGATTGAAATAGAAGCCTCACGTGTGTGACCCAGGAATCATAATGCTCTCCTTCAAAAAATGACGAGAAAATTTGACGAATAATTCAGTGTTTTTGGTGGCTCCACCTCCTACCGTACATACCATTAATTTCCAATATAATTACTCGCAATATCTAAACACACACCCGCATAAATGCGCGTGCCATATCTCCCAAAAAATGATTAGCTAAATTTTTCAGTCAACTTCGGCCATTGACTTTTGCAAGTGCTGGCTTCGGAAGAACAATTCCAGTGGTCGAGACCGCTTCTTTCTATTTTTTAGTCAATTCGAAGCCCAGTCGCCAGCGGATATTAATTTCTTCCTTTCACACCTACCATGGATTTCTGCTTTCCCCACTCATATAAATACAAGCCTCATCCTCTCCCCTGTTCTCAAACAGAAAGAAGAACAAAAAAATCCCCAATCCAGCAGCTTTCTCTCTCTCTCTCTCTCTCTCTCTCTCTCTCTCTCTCTCTCTCTCTCTCTCTCTCTCCATACCAGTTGAGTTTGGAGGAGATGTGCTTCGAAGCATCGACAATGGCAGCCTCAATGGAGAAGGCTTCTTCCTTCTGCAAAACCTCCACGGCACCGCTTCTGCTTTCTCCCTGTGACAGTATCATTACTAATACATGTTGTGCTAAGAAAGCGGCGGCGTGCGAGCTGATGGACTACGATTATCTTCCGGAGTTCCTGAAGGACAACGAGTTCATTCTCAGCTACTATCGGGCCGAATGGCCTCTCAAGCAAACCCTACTCAGCATCTTCTCCATCCACAACGAGACCCTCAATATCTGGACGTAAGCCCCCCCCCCCCCCCCCCCCCCCCCCCCCTTTTCTCTGTTTCTTTCCAACAACAAAGAGACGAATTTCTTTTTGTATAACTAAATTTTCATGACATCAATTAACAAATTTCCTTCCATTAATTGATGCAGGCATCTCATCGGTTTCTTCATCTTCCTCCTGCTCACCGGCTATGCCGCTTCAGTCTTCCCCATCACCGCCGGCAACCACTCTCCCCTGATGCAGCTGAGCTCTTCTTCACACGCCGTTATGATTCCATCATCATCGCTCATGCAGCTTGATGGCTTTTACTACAGAGCAAATTATACGACAGAGTCCTCTGCTCTCCCGCAGCAACGACTATCAGTGGCCCGTTGGCCCTTCTACCTCTACCTCGCCGGAGCAATGTTCTGCCTTCTGACGAGCAGCGCCTGCCACCTTCTCTCCTGCCACTCCTCGGCAACATGCTACCGAATGCTCCGCCTCGACTTCGCCGGCATCTCCGGCCTCATCGTCTCCTCCTTCTACCCTGTTGTCTACTACCCCTTCGCCTGCTCCCCTTTCTACCGCAACCTCTACCTCTCCTCCATCACCATATTCGGGCTCGCCGCCGTCATCGTCTCCCTCATGCCGGTCTTCGACTCTCCCCGGTTCCGGCCGGTGAGGGCCGTTCTGTTCGCGTGTATGGCGGCGTCCGGGATTGTGCCGATAGCTCACAAGATGATGGTGTTCGGCAACCGGCCGGAGGCGGTTCTGACGACCGGATACGAGGCGATGATGGGAATGCTGTACGGGCTAGGTGTGGTTGTGTACGCCGCGAGGGTGCCGGAGCGGTGGTTTCCGGGGAAGTTCGACCTGGCCGGGCACAGCCATCAGCTGTTCCATGTGTTGGTGGTGGCTGGGGCGTACACGCACTATCTTGCCACCGTCGTCTATCTTGGATGGAGAGAAGCCGAAGGCTGCTAGCTAGGCTTTGGCCGGTTTTTCCGCCGCCGGAATAGGGCAGCGCGTAGAAGAAGAATCATTGTTTGACACCGTCGCCGAATTAGAGTTGACGGATGATACAATTCAAATGTATATACACAGTTGAATTTAACAATTTTTTTCATTTGATAAATACTGAATTAATTTATTTAATTTCTTTTAATTATTTTAGATATTCATTTGGGTGCTATTGTTATGTGCACATCACTCGTGACTATCTCAAAATCTAGCGATTTGTTACTAGCAGACTACAAAAAATACAAATCCAGCAATTTGTTAAATTCCGGCAGTCTAGTGAATGTTAAAACCAGAGCCTCTCCAGCATCCCATGAATGTTTTCGCAGGACAGCCTCCGGCGGTGTTTGGAAACTGCAACTTACTTCGAGAGCTCTCCCTCGGCATGAACGTGTTCGCCGGAGGATCAAAGAGGTCATCTGCTGCCTCCTCGAGATGAACCACTAGATTGTCAAGATCATTCTGGATTGCAAGGACATCTCGAGGACGCCCAAACTCTTCCAACTCGTCGAGGAATACTTCGACAACAAACTTGAAACATTCACAAACATACTCAAAAGTGATTTGCACATAACAACCTTAACAACCAGCTCAACTTAGAGTTACTATCTATATATATACTATAATATAAGGGAAAAAGTACACTTTGGTGCAACATTCTTTGAACGATTTTGCCTTTGCACCAAGGGATATTTTACTCTTATACCATAACAAAAGAGAGGAGAGAGGAGAGAGGGGAGGGACACTGTGGCGTAGAGAGGGTGGAGAGAAAAACAAAGAGAAATTTTTTTTATTTTTTTATAAAATAAATATTATAATATTGATGTATGTTTTTTTACGGTCACTTGGAATACTCATATGTATATGTTACAGGCACAGCCCACAGACGCATCGAGCATGGGGGAAGCCCGTGCGGAGGTGGCCGAAACCCGCCTAGATGTGACCAAAGGCCGCCCGATAGCATCGCACCGGGGCGGGTGAAGCCTGTCGTCGCTGGTCGAGTACTGTCGCACCTGGCCGTAGGGGCGGAGCCCCGTGTCGGGCACTCTCGCGCGCGCGCGTGTGTGTGTGTGCACGCACACGAGGACCTCCCCTCTAACTTTGCTAAATTATTGGGAGCTCCCCTCTTAGTTTCTAAATTACAAAAACCTCCCTTTACGTTTTCATTTCATTACAAAAAGCTCCCCTGAAGTTTTCATTTCATAACATCCATGCACAAAAATACCCCCCTCGGTGAACAATGTCCATGGGGTATTTTTGTTCATGGATGTAATGCAATGAAAATTTAAGGAGACATTTTTGTAATGCTAACTTACTGGGTAATTATATATATATATAGTATGTCTAAGACTCTAAATTGAGCCTCAAAATATACTATTTGTATATCACTAATCTTAAAGATGGAACAACAATTAGCATTGTTACATATAAGTATTCATGATCCAGTCTAGTCCACACAAATATACTGCATGCATGTTTATATACCAAAAACATATATAATTTAAAAAATAATAATTAGCATTGTTTGACAAGACAAATTTAAATTAGAAAAGAAAAACACCTATACTATTTGATTAGTATGCACACCCTACCTTTCCACTGCAATTTTAATACAAGTTAACCATCCCTCTATCTTCTATTCACCTATTTGCTGGAACCAACTCCGGCCCTTCACCTCTCCTTCGTAGGCCCCTCGCCCTTCCTATCCTTCACGGCGGCGGAAGTGGGACCCCCACTCCCGCCGCGAGCCGCCCCCACTTCTTTACCCTCCGCGATCGCCGGTGTCTGATCGACAACCTCCTCGACCGGAAGTGTTCTCTTCAACCCATCGAGAGCTACGCCGAGCACTATGTTGTCTTCGAACGGCGACCTCTCGCCTTCGTTCTTCGAAGTCGCAGGCATGCCACCGTCCGCCTGTTCGTTTGTGGATTCGGGCACAGGTGGGGATTTATCCGCACTTGGTTTTGCCGATGATTTCGAAGGTTCGGTCTTGCCGCTCCTTGGCTGAGCGTCCCCGGAGGCAGCCTTCTTCTGTTGCGGCTTCTCGGCGGGGCCGTCCGATCCGGAAGTCGCCTTATGGTCAGAAACGGCGGATGATTTGATTCCTTGATCTTCGTTCGCTTTTCCGGTGGGGCGGAGCTTGGTCTTTTCGTCGCCGTTGATTCTCGACGAAGGTTCGATGAGAAGCAGCGGTCGGTTGGCGGTGTCGGGGCGGTTGAATATGGTTTCCGCAAAGGGTATGTTCTCCATGCCAACATCGCCGTATATCTTCTGGACCGTGCGAATAGGAGTGGCGAGCCGGGCTCGGTGATGGCTTATCACTCTGAGGAGATCCAGCAAGACAGCTTCCTGTTTACAATTTCAGTGGGAGCTGAGTAAGAGCAAGAAGAGAGAGATGAATGAAACAAGTACTATAATATTATTCATGTAAAGCAGAATAAACAAAATGGCAAGGCTTTTTAGTTCATGTTCGCTAGCACACTGTGTTCGTCTCCATACAAAATGGGAGTGAGAGAGAAAGAGAAGTAGAAGTAGGAGAGAGAAAGGGAAGCAGGTCAGAGGAGGAGGGGAGAGTGAGTTCACTTAATGTCAGAAGTTGATATCTGATAATTGCTTGGTGATGGTATCAGAAGTAATAGTATATTAAACAGCTTGTTAGTTTTAAAGAGCATGTTTTTTTACCCAAATTTGGAGTTCTCTTTTGGCCTAATATTTTTGTGTCCGATGTCTAACCGCGGCCAATAGAAACACGGCAGAAGCTGGGCCCCGCAGTGTACTGTAGGGCCTAATGCATTGCATGCCACCTGAGCATGCTATTGGCCGCGGTCGCCGGCTGGTATCCGCAGATCGGATAGGGAAAAAACCTCTCATTTGAGGTCCTTCACCAAATGGTACAAATAGAAAAGCTTCTTGTACTTGTTCTTTCTCGAGAGAGAAATCAAATTAGATAACCCTAATTTGCTCTCTTCTTGGCATCAGAGAAGCCAACGCTATCTCGGCATCTAACTTCAACGACTTCAATATGCGCTCGGCATTAATTTCTGCCATTTTATACCATAAACAACAGGGCTCCTCTCGAATGTTGTTTTCGGGGTACGATGTCAACCGAAAGATTCGGTTTGGGGATTCTGAACTAACCCGACTAGTTTTGAATTAGTGTAAATGGTTCTTCGAATCTTGTCATCCAGTGATAGAGGTGCAAACTTGTTAAAATTAATAAGGGTACCTATAGTTGAGGTATATGTGGCTCCTCTTCCATAGCTTCAAGGCTACAAGGCTTCCGATGTGGTTTGTTTTAGGGCTCGTTTGGCACGGCGGTGGTGTTCGACTGGTCGTGAACGGTTACGAACTGTCATTCGTAAACGACCGACCTCACCTAGGGAACTCTACACTTTTATGTTCAAAATTAGTTTTTTTTTTCTTGGTGCCGGTCATAACCATTGTCATGCCAAACACATTTTATTTCAGTGGAGTTTTTGTCCAAACACAGGAGCAAAAAAGTCGCGCCAAACGAGCCCTTACTCCTTTGCAGATTAGTTCCGTCTTGGTGTTCCCAATGATGTCATCCAGACAGTACACATACCAAAACTTGACGAGCACAATTACATGTAGTGATTCATGTTTGTTTTACTCATTGCTGTTGGATGAGAGGATATTGTTGGATGAGAGATGAAGAACTGTCTAATTGGGAAAAATAAGGCACATGACGAGGATGATCCCATCTACGAGAAATGGGAACAAGAAGATACAATGGTTATGTCATGGGTCCTTTCTTCCGACTTCTCCAGAGAAAAAGACAAATGTATTACTTGGATACAATATGAAATCTAGGCGAAGATGCAGAGAATATATGCACATAAAAGAAGCATTCGTAGCCTCAATCAGGGGAGATATCTATGGCAAACTTTTATACAGACGTGCATGGCCTATGCAAAGAATGGGCTCCAATGATGACAAAAAAGGTATGAGAAATCAAAAAGGAAGAATTTTTTTTACACATCGCCCATCTAAATCAATAGTTAGTTTGTAGCTCAATCGGGCACGGGTCCTTGACTCCAAACTTCCGTAACTAGATGATGTATATGAAGTTATTAGAGCTAAATGATGATATGAATCCACTTCCTCCCGTGTGAAGGTAACGAGGATTTGAGTGTCACCGTAAGAGAAAGGCCTCTAAGAAACCCAAGGTGTAGTGTTGGAAAAATAAACCTCATCTAGCCTAGGAAGGAGTATGCATACTGAAAAAATCCAACAATATAATAATTACCAAAACTTCCCCTGGAAGTTAGTTAGCATAATTATAGATTGCACCCCTCTTATTATTGAAATTACAAAAACCTCTCCTGAATGTTACAAAACATAACATTTACCTTCCCAAAGTTCACATTTCATAACATCCATGCACAAAATACCCCCCTGAAAATGTACTCCGAGGGGGGTATTTTTGTGCATGGATGTTCTGAAATGTGAATTTCAGGGGAGGTAAATGTTATGTTTTGTAACATTCAGGGGAGGTTTTTGTAATTTCAATAATAAGAGGGGTGCAATCTGTAAGTTTTCAAACTGAGATGGGGAAGGTAGGGAGGAGGTTCGGCCAGGGATTGAGAGGGTGGGAATGGTCGATCCAGGCTAGACATGGGAAGGGGAGTTTTGGGATGGAAGGGTGCCAGAGAAGGGCTTCTTGGACCTGGAATGAATGGCTGCTGCAGGGGGGAATTGTGGAAGTGTTGGGAGGGGGAAAACAAGGAGAGTTGTGGCTGGTTGGAGGGGATTAAGGTTGGGATGGCTCTTAGTGAGTGTTAGACTGAAGGGGAATAGGCCAGGGAGAGGAGCCGTGTTGCGGATCCACGTTGGGGCGTCACATACCAACGTCGCACACGAACCTGCAAGAAATGAATCCCGCAATTTTTATCTTATCTTGTTGCGTTTTAAATGGCAGGAGCGGGTTAATTTTGTACCTCATTTTGTTAAAGCCTAATGAGGGGCATTTTGAGAAAACAAGAACTTATAACTTTGGTTCCACCCAGCGCCAGGCATCCACTCCTCCCTCTCCGTCGGCCACCCCTACTGGCGAGATGGGTTCTTGTGGGTCCAAAAGGGGAATTCACCTCCGGGATTTCTACGTCGCCCGACCGTGCACGAGATCTCAAAAAGGGATCCCTATCAGGCTGTTGTAAGGAGGATGATGATTTATGGGTGATTGGCAGGTGGGTGATTGCTAGAATAGGGCTGTTTGGTGGCTGGATGGGCGGCTGCAGGAAAATAGAACAGGGAAGGGGGTGCCACAATGGAAAACAAGAAAAAAGAAGAGGAACAAAAGCGATAATACCTAAGAGTTGACACCTAGGGCCTCATAGAGTCGTCACCGCCCGAAGACAATCAAATTCTGGGAAGAAGCTCTCCAAAATCCGCGATAGCCTCCCAAACTAGCCCCTCCCTTCTATTTATAATAAAACAAGCCTAGAGCAATCATCACGAATGGCTATGATCGGTCGTTCACAATGGCTGTCTGATCTCACTTAATAAAACATTGAAAAAAAAGAAAGTACGTAAGATATATTGAAACATTGCTCCGGACGAGCTTGCGGACTCGGATCATCCTTCAGAAGAGCTTAACTAAAGCGTGCTTTTGATTTTGAGTTTGATTGTGACGTCGTCATTTGTACATGTATTAATACTTGTAATAATTTATGCAAATAAATTATTTATTCATATCTAATTTTATGTGAATACTTAGAATTAGTGTTAGAGAGAGAGGCTAAAGGGTTGGACCGGTTAAACCAAATGTAGGAGAATGCCTAACTGGTGGCCTGATTTTGGATACACGTTAACTTAAGTTCACGTGTCACGCTAAAAGTAAGCGGTGCGCTCGATTATTAAGAGAGAGGAAATCAATACAATTCCATTCTCGCTTCCTCCCAGTCGCGGAAACGAACGCTCTCAGGCGAAAACCGATCAGCGCCAACTGATCTAGACGCCCCAAATCTCCTCCGATTTCCTTTTTTCTTCTTTCTATAGAGAGGTAATCTCCTCCTCTCAACTCCTCTTGAGTTTTATATGGATTTGTAGCTTCGTTTTTACTTGGCCAAAAACCCTAGGTTGCCCTAAAACATACTAGATATTCCTTCTCTTGAGTTTCAGAAGGGATTTCTAGTATGTTTTATGTTCTTTGAGTTTCATGCAAAGAACCCGAAACACTAGTTGGGTAGAGGATGGTTACACTCTTAATTTCAGTTATCTATTGTCTCTAAAGTATTATTTAGGTTGAGATATTAATGTCCTACGAAATTAGGGAAAAAACCCTTTGTCTCCATGTTAGGGAAGCCAACAAATGTTGGGGATTGATGCCAAATCTCTGATTAGGGTTGCTTTATGGGTTATTATGAGTTTCCATCGATTAATTAGTGCAAATTCCATACGCATAGAGTTAGGACAGCAAACCCTAACTTAAGTAGCCTGTCATTTACCTTGTAGGGAAGGGGATTAGTGGTGCATAGCGCTGAATTAGTTAAAAGCAGGAATAGTATGACTTGTATACAAGTGTATATGTTTTAAGTAGGGGCAAACTCTCATGTTTAATTTGAAGGGCAGCTATAGTACCCCAAGATTATTATGAATTTACAATAGGACCAACTAATAATGGTAATGTATTTAGGTCAGGGACTCTTTAGGTCGAAAAAAGGGAAATGAGCATCGCAGGGAAAAAAGAAAAGAGAAAGTAGGGGTGAGTTCTTATTTTCTTTATTTTCATTTGCTTCCTTTTCATGACTCGTACTATGCTATTAGGGTAGAAACCTTAATATGATATATAAGTAATTCGCAAACAAGTCCAACAAAGGTAAATTCTCAAATAAGTTGAATAATGACAAATCCGCAAAGTAGGCGAAGAAAGAAAAAAGATCAATTAATCCTCCAAGAAATTAAAGGGTTAAAAGTCATATCAAATTAATGGGCTATATTAAGAGTTAAACCAATTCGGGAGATGGGGAGAATAATCTTCCGACATGAATATGAACATAATTATGATTCATGCGAGTCAAGGGCACGAATAGCAATATGAATGTGCGAGACAAGGGCACGTGATAAATATTGCCACATGAACGTGTGAGACAAGGACACGTAATAAATTCATAAAGTATTAATTTACGCTTTATATGACCCATAAATGAAAAGTCAAGTAAAATCATTTAATTATGATATAGGAAACACAAGCTAAGGATATGAAAGAGCGAGAATAAGAGGGTTAATTCAGTACAAGTCTACGAACACAAGAAAGGCTACAAGATAAATGGATCTATCATAAGTAAAAGAAAGTACAAGTAAGAATTCACAGTCTTTTGACTAATTAGAAAATAAAGAAAAGGCGGTTCCAGCCACCAGTAGTGAGCGTCGATCATGTTCTCCTCGTCAAGAGAAGAGGTACCGTCTTTGGATTGAAGTCTCCACAGCAGTGTTTGGAGTTCTGGACGAGCATAGGGCGAGGAGCAAGGATCCAGAGTGTCCACATGAGGAGTTTCAATTCTACTTTAAGTAGTGTCTGTAGTTTTTCTTATGGCATGTGTCTGTACATGTAGTGCTACTATGAGTCAGTCTTGTGTATATGTACAGTGTTTGGTAAGCCCTTTTTTGTTGTATGTATAGGGCTACATGTGTGCTTGTGTATCTTGTATCAGATCAGTTATGAAATGAAATGGGTTCTTTTGTCATGCATTTTTCTTTTTGTACTCTATTACATCATACTTTACACTGAATGTTTCTTACATTGCAACTCTGATGAAATATATGTTATGTATATGCAAATTGAAGCGGTAGCCAATAAGGGGTCCGTTACATTGATATCGTAAACTTGTTGTACAATCGTCAATTAGGTTCCTCCAAGATTACGCTGTCCGAGCATGACTGAATCAACGTCGACGACCAATGAGCTTAGGAAAAAAAAGCAAGAGGAAGCATCAAGAGAGTCAAGAGTTATGACAACAACTCAGACAACAAAACGATATCATTTTGTTGTCTATTAAACCATAAATGCTAAATAAAATAAAATTAAAAAAGTCAACAAATATACCGGCGGGATATATCAGCCGATTTATTAGCCAACATATCGGTCGATAGCTAATAAATCGGTTGATATATTCCAAAATGATATTTCAAATTAATGTTGGAAACGTCTTGTTTTGTCCATAAAACTTTTAAGTAGGACTACATGTCAACCGTGTCAATTTCTCACATAATTAGATTTAAAACGGATCGTATTGCACTTTATTTTTGTAAATAAAATTTGTAAGTTACTCTAAGGCATCTCCTCCATAGGAAGTGTATTAGTGGAAAGTCGAGCGTCGACGAGGTCCTGTATACTTTTGTTCTCCATCCTTGAGTAGTTCTAATCGTCGTGACGTTAAATGCAAATGCATTCATATATTGTAGATTAACTAGGAACTTTCTATATGGCGCATCATGCCTATAAAATGTTGATGTTAACACTTTAGAACTAAAATTGCAGATTTGAGTGCGCCAGTTTTTTTTAAGAAAGTACAAGTAAGAATTCACATAGTACCTTGACACAAAGATACTCTTCAAAGTGTGATGTCTTAACAAAACATGAGACTAGAATCTGCAAATATGTTGCAAGAGAAATAATAGATTAGAGGAAAAACTCGCATATACAAACAGCAGGTTAAAGTAAACAGTAAAATAACTCAAAAGCAACGATATATCAAATGTACATAAATTGCAATAAATTAGACAGGTAAGGTTATTTTGTTTTATCAATTTTTGTGATACTTACCGTTTAAGTTTGGCAGGTAAGTTGATTATATTATGCATACAAGGAAAAAAGAGGACGCCACAAATTGATGGTATAAGCTTCATGTTATTTAGAAGGCATGAACCGAGCAGAACTCTCTACCGTGTGTGTCGCATAAAATATAAATAGGATAATATATAAAATTAAGTAAGCTGCTGCAAATGTGTGGCAAGAATATTTGAAAATGAAGTGTAAAGTTACAACAAAATCTGAACCAAAAAATCTTAGGAACTATGACAATTGACACAGTTTTAACTCAACATTCCTCATAAGCAGTATTAAAAAGTTGAGCCACACTTAATTATATCTCACATTTCTTGTTACGGAGCTGCACGACGCCGAGCCACCATGGCGAGTCTACACTCGCCGGGCGCATGTACCGGACGGTTCCACCCAAACCGCTGAGCAGATTGCTGCTTAGACCGCTATCGTAGCGTTTATTTCCTGCTTTGTTTATTTCCTTTCTATTTATTTCCTGTTTCCGTTTATTTTCTGTTTTCGTTTGTTTCCTTTTATTTTTCGCCCCCTGCAACAATAAATGGCAGCGCTTGTACTTTTTTATTTTCATGCTGGATGATATTAAGAATTTCCCTCCTCTCCTCTTAACCCTAAGATCTCTCCCTCTTTTTCCCTCTCTCTTTTGTCGACCGAACTCACCTCCTCCCTCCCTCCCGCCGGTTATTAACAACTGGTCTAATCCTGCCGCTTCTGCCCGCCGATGGCCGTCGGAGTTCCCTGCCGCTTCAGCCCACCTCCGTCGCGCGCGTGTCCGTGTCTTCCGCGCACATATCCCACCGCATCATTCCGCGCCGTTTCCGCCTGATGCCGCGCCCGGTCACCAGCGCCGCCCTCAGCCTCCCCCGGCCACCACCGCCCCACTCTGCTTCCTCACCCCATGGCCCCCACAACCCGCCGGCAGTCTGACGCGTCCGGCGCGGATAAGCCCCGACGACGACGTCCAGCGTCGCCTCGACGCCCAGGAGTCCCTCGTGGCTTCCATGCACGCTTCCCTCGTCGCCCTGCATGCCAAGATCGACGCCCTCCAAACCGTCACCGCCGCCTCTAGATCTGTGGGCCCAACCACAGGCGCATCCATCCTCGGCGCGGCCCCCTGCAGCACAATAGGGAGCCCGTGGCGACGTTACCGCCAGACCGTCCTACCCTAGCCCTGGATCTTCCCACCTTCGTCGGTGTAGATCCGATGGGGTGGATTGCCAAGGCCGAGCAGTACTTCGACCTCCACCGTACCCCCCGAGAGGGACAAGGTCGCTACCGTGGTCGTCGGCCACGACGGATCCGCCCTTCATTGGGCATGGTGGCTCCGACAGTCCAATCCGACGATCTCTTGGCCGGAACTCAAACAGGCGATGATCAGTCTCTATTCCGGCTCCGCCATCGAACGACTTTGTGGGGTACGCCAAACTGACACCTTGGACGATTACATCGACGAGTTCGTGGCTCTCGTAACCCACGTCCCGGGCCTTCCTCCAGAACATTATCTCGCCTTCTTCATGCAGGGCCTCAAGCCTCACATCCGGTCCCGACTTCGCACCCATCATCCCCGAGCGGTTTCGGAGGCCCTCGACATGGGCCGCCTCGTGGAGGCGGATCTGTCTCCTCGACCTGCCAATGGAACCCGCTCTGGACTTCAAGGTCAGCCTGGTCGATGGTCGTCGTCGCGCGATCCAGGTCCATTGCCCGGCCGTCTCGCTTTCAGTGGGTCTTTACTCGGTGATGACGAACTTCTATGTCTTCGGCCTGGGAGGGATCGACGCCATCTTGGGCGTCGCGTGGCTTTGCACACTGGGCAACATGTGCGTCAACTGGAGGAATATGACGATGTGTTTCTTACAAGACGGTCAGGAGTGCTGCCTGGTGGGAGATGCCGCACTACTTCGCTCCCCCGTCTCCTTCCGTGAGATTCAGAGCACCGCAGACATGGAATTTTCGGCGTGGCTCTGGTCCCTCTCGGGCGTCGAGCCGCAAGCCTCCTCTACACCTCCGACCCTTCAGGCCCTCCTGTCTGAGTTCATAGACCTCTTTACTGCACCCTCTGGGTTACCGCCAGCTCGGCCCCACGATCACGTCATCCCACTTCAGGCCGACGTGTCCGCGGTCTCGGTCCGCCCATACCGCTACGGGCACGTGCAAAAGGACGAGATCGAGAAGCTGGTACGCGCCATGCTGATGGAGGGCCTTATTCGCCCCATCACAAACCCCTTTTCAAGCTCGATACTCTTGGTCAGGAAAAAAGATGGCAGATGGCGTTTTTGCGTGGACTATCGGGAGCTTAACAAAGCCACCGTCCCAGACAAGTACCTAATCCCAGTTATTCAGGAGCTTCTGGACGAGCTCCACGGCGCGACCATTTTCACCAAGCTGGACCTCCGCGTTGGCTACCACCAGATTTGCGTTCGGCCGGCCGACGTTGCCAAAAAGGCCTTCAGGACCCATGATGGACACTATGGGTTCTTGGTTGTGCCTTTCGGCTGACCAACGCGCCAGCCACATTTCAGGCCATGATGAACGACATTTTTCGCCCGGTACTCCGACGGCATGTACTTGTTTTTTTTATGACATATGGGTCTACAGTTCTTCTTGGCAGGAACACCTCCAGCACGTTCGCCAGACTTTGAACACCCTGCGGCGCAATCACCTAACGCTCCACCCAACAAAGTGTTCCTTTGGGGTTCCATAGGTGTGCTATCTGGGACACACCATCTCCGCTGCGGGGGTCTCGGTGGACGGAGATAAGATCGAGGCGGTTCTCCAGTGGCCGACTCTTTCATCCCTCCGCGATGTCCGCGGTTTTTTAGGACTGACAGGGTACTACCTCCGGTTCATCAAGGGGTACGACACGTTGGCCCGACACCTCACCCAGCTCCTGAAGAAGTTGGCCGAAGGTCCATTCAAGTGGTCGGCGGCGGCCTCCGCCGCGTTTATCGCGCTGCAGCAAGCCTTGGTCCGCGCCCCGGTGTTAGCCATGCCTGATTTCTCCCAGCCTTTCCTCGTCGAGTGCGACGCCTTGGGCGACATCATGGGATCCGTACTTATGCAGGCCGACCGCCCTGTGGCCTATTTCAGCCGAGCTTTTTCTGACACCATCCGCAGCTGCTCTGCTTACGAGCTCGTGGGCCTCGCCCTCGCTGTTCAACACTAGTGACCTTACCTCCTGGGCCGAAGATTCGTGGTTCGCACCGACCACCACAACCTCCACTACCTCCTACAACAAAAGATTGCTACGCCCGCTCAACAAGTGTGGGTGGCCAAGCTACTAGGCTACGATTCCAGCATCGAGTTCCGGCCAGGGAAGGCAAATCGTGCGGCCGACGCCCTCTCCCGCAACCCCATACTGGCAACCATCTCCCGCCCGGACTGGGAGGATGTGGATACCCTCCAACGAGAAGTTGAAGCTGACACGACGCTCAACAAGATTCAGACAACACTCATCGCGGATACCACAGCCCGCCCACCTTACTCCTTGGTCAACGCCTGCCTCTTCTTCAAGGGTCGCTTCGTGCTCGCCCCGACCTCCCCGAGCATTCCTCGACTGTTGGCCGAGTTCCATGCATCTTCGACGGGGGGACACGCCGGAGCCTATCAGACGTACCGACGTCTCGGGGACTCCCTCCATTGGTCGCACATGTTCCGACAGATCAAGGTCTTCGTAGTCGCCTGTCTCGTCTGCCAGAAGGCCAAGTACGAGGCCATGTTTCCGGGTGGCCTCCTGCAGCCCCTTCCGATCCCCGATCGCGTCTGGGATGACATCACCATGGATTTCATCACACGCCTACCCCGCTCACAGGGACACGACTGCATCTTAGTCGTGGTGGACATGCTTTCGAAGTATGTCCATTTCATTTCCCTCAGCCACCCATACACCGCAGCCACCGTCGCTGACAGCTTCATCCAGGGGATCATGCGCCTCCACGGGTTCCTCAGTCGATCGTAAGCGAGCGCGACCCGCTCTTCCTGAGTACCTTTTGTACTACACTGTTCTGACTTCAGGGCACCCATCTCTGCATGAGCACGACAAACCACACGCAGACCGACGACCAGTCAGAAGTCCTCAACCGGTGTCTGGAGACGTACCTCTGCTGCTTCGTGGAGGAGCAACCTCGCAGTTGGGCCAAGTGGCTAGGGTGGGCCGAGTACTCTTACAACACCGCCTACCACCAAACGAACGGGAATACCCCATTCGAGGCCGTTTAAACGGAGGGAGAGAGGGCTCTTGTATTTTCCTCTTAACAACTGGTCTGATCCTGCCGCTTCAGCCCACCTCCGTCGCGCGCGTGTAGCGCACCGTTTCCGCGTGTTGTCTACCGCGTCTTTCATGCATACGTCCGCGTGCATCACCCGCCGCATCATTCTGCGTCGTTTCCGCCTGCTGCCGCGCCCGGCCACCAGCGCCGCCCTCAGCCTCTCCCCGGCCACCACCGCCCCGCTCTGCTTCCTCACCCTATGGCCCCCACAACCCGCCGGCAGTCCGACGCGTCCAGCGTCGATTGCCCCGACGACGACGTCCAGCGTCGCCTCGACGCCCAGTAGTCCCACGTGGCCTTCATGCATGCTTCCCTCGTCGCCCTGGATGCCAAGATCGACGCCCTCCAAACCGTCACCGCTGCCTCCAGATCTGCGGGCTCGACCACCAACGCATCCATCCTCGACACGGCCCCCCTCCAGCACAACGGGGAGTCCGTGGCGCCGTTACCATCGGACCGTCCTACCCTAGCCCTGGATCTTCTCACCTTCGTCGGTGTGGATCCCATGGGGTGGATTGCCAAGGCCGAGCAGTACTTCGACCTCCACCGTACCCCCCGAGAGGGACAAGGTCGCTACCGTGGTCGTCGGCCTAGACAGATCTGCCCTTCATTGGGCTCGATGGCTCCGACAGTCCAATCCGACGATCTCTTGGCCGGAACTCAAACATGAGATGATCAACCGCTATGACAGCCACTATTATGACTCCGCCATCGAACAACTTTATGGGGTACGCCAAACTGACACCTTGGACGATTACGTGTGGGTGGCCAAACTACTAGGCTACGATTTCAGCATCGAGTTCCAGCCAGGGAAGGCAAATCGTGCGGCCGACACCCTCTCCCGCAACCCCATACTGGCAGCCATCTCCCGCCCAGTCTGGGAGGATGTGGATACCCTCCAACGAGAAGTTGAAGCTGACACTGCGCTCAACGAGATTCGGACAGCACTCATCGCGGATGCCACAGCCCGCCCACCTTACTCCCTGTTCAACGACCGCCTTTTCTTCAAGGGTCGCTTCGTACTCGCCCCGACCTCCCCGAGCATTCCTCGACTGTTGGCCGAGTTCCATGCATCTCCGACGGGGGGACACGTCGGAGCCTATCGGACGTACCGACGGCTCACCGCCTCCCTCTATTGGCCTCATATGTTCCGACAGGTCAAGGCCTTCGTAGCCGCCTGCCTTGTCTGCCAAAAGGCCAAGTATGAGGCCATGTTTCTGGGTGGCCTCCTGCAGCCCCTTCCGATCCCCGACCGCGTCTGGGACGACATCGCCATGAATTTCATCACACGCCTACCCCGCTCACAGGGATACGACTGCATCTTAGTCGTGGTGGACAGGCTTTCGAAATATGCTCATTTCCCTCTGCCACCCATACACCGCAGCCACCGTCGCCGACAGCTTCATCCAGGGGATCGTGCGCTTCCACGGGTTCCCTCGGTCGATCGTAAGCGAGCGCGACCCGCTCTTCCTGAGTACCTTTTGTACTACACTGTTCTAACTTCAGGGCACCCGTCTCCGCATGAGCACGACAAACGACCCGCAGACCGACGACCAGTCGGAAGTCCTCAACCGGTGTCTGGAGATAGAACTCCGCTGCTTCGTGGGGGAGCAACCTCGCAGCTGGGCCAAGTGGCTAGGGTGGGCAGAGTACTCTTACAACACCGTCTACCACCAAGCAGCCGACACTACCCCATTCGAGGCCGTTTATGGCCGCCCGCCTCCGTCTATTATCCTCCACCTTCCAGGAGAATGTCAGGTGGAAAGCCTGGCCACGGATCTCCGCGACAGGGACACCATTCAGGATCATTGAAGCACCACCTGCAACGGGCCCAACAGAAGATGATTTCCTTCGCCAACAGGAAACGACGGGACCTCGCCTTCGAGGTAGGTGAGAAGGTCTTCATTAAACTCCACCCCTACCGACAGCTTTCGGTGGCCCGCGGACCTTGTCCGAAGTTGGCACCTCAATTCTTCGGGCCCTTCGAGATCCTCGCCCGCATAGGGGCGGTCGCCTACCGCCTTCGCCTCCAAATCTGGAGCCGCATCCATCCGATCTTCCATGTCTCGCAGATTAGGCGCGTGGTGGGCGAGCACACCACCACTGATCACATCCCGACTGACCTCGACCTTGCGGGAGAGGCACCATACTATCCCGCTGCGATCCTCGACCATAGACGCCGCACCCTGGGGGATCATACATCGGAGGAGATCCTGGTATATTGAACCGTCCGGCCTGACTCGGACGCGACATGGCTGCCCCGAGATGACTTTCGCTGCCAATTCACTGACTACTGCCTTGAGGACAAGGCACATTTTCCAGACGGAGGTCTTGTTACGGAGCTGCACGACGCGAGCCACCATGGCGAGTCTACACTCGTCGGGCGCATGTACCGAGTACAATCAATCTTCATGATGTCACTATTTATTTCATGTTTCCATTTATTTCCCGTTTTCGTTTGTTTCCTTTTATTTTCCGCCCCCTGCTACTATAAAGGGCACCGCTTGTACTTTTTTATTTTCGTGATGGATGATATTAAGAATTTCTCTCCTCTCCTCTTAACCCTAAGATCTCTCCCTCTTTTTCCCTCTCTCTGCCGACCGAACTCCCCTCCTCCCTCTCCCGCCGGTTACTAACATTAATGCATTTAAAAAAGTTATTAGATGTTTAAGTCTATGCAAGCATGCCTATTGTGGTGTGCATTGCAATGGAACTAGTAGAATACACGCAATGTAGGGTACATTAGTAGCAATATATAATGCTTTATGAATGAAAACAATATTCTGATAACAAGAGGATTCAATTGCAAGTATGGCCTAACCAAATCATGAATTTATGTTATTCCATGTTGTTAAAGGCTCGCCTAAGGCTCAAGGCTCACCATGCGTGGAGATTTGCACCTTGAAACATTGGCGCACACCTTTTTGCGACTTATGAGCATAAAAAACGTGCATGAGTCGGACTTTTTTTTTCAAAAGAAAGAGAAAAATAATGTACAAGCTCAACGACATTTGTATGATTTAGTGTTTGTGAAATCTAAGTTATCAAAAACACGCCTCATGCATGAGGCGCACCAGGCGCTCAAAGCTCTGCCTCAGACTGGCTAAGGCAGGCGACTTGGCCAGACGCAGTCTAAGCGCGCCTAGGCGCGTGCCTCGATCAAATAACCATGCGCCTTAGGCGTTCCTCGCTTATCCCCTCGGTCTTTCTCCGGAAATGGTAGAACTGATGTTTTAATCTCCAAAACTGATGTTCCAGCAATCTACGAGAGTTGGATTGCAGTTCCAGCACTTCCGGACAGCAGTTTTGTTGTCCAAAACTCATGCGAAACATATTTAAACGCGTGAACAGCAGTTTTAAGTGCCAGAACTGGTGTTTTCATTTTCAAACTGCTGTTCCAGCAGTCTACAAGTGCTGAATTATTGTTCTAGTACTTCCCCGCAGAAATTTTGCTGTCCAAAACTGTTGTCCAGCACTTTTAAACATCAGTGCTACTAATGGTAAATGTTCTATGTTATGAATTTTGTTGCATTTAGTATTATTATCATATTAGCATATTTTAATATCTTTTTAAATTTTTTGCGCCTTCCCTTTGCCAGACATGTGAATGTGCTTCACCAATGCTCTGGATGCTGAATGAAGGAAGCATGGTTATGTGCACATAAATCAAAATGGATTCTCGGGTATGCCCTCTCTGATGTCTTTGGCTTTGATTTGAGGGCATGATTCCGCAGCAAACGCGACGGTATATGGAGGCACTATTTCAGTGGTACTCTGTGAGCAGCCACTTTGTGCTTTTATTGTCAAAGGTTAGGTCTTTCTCCTCTGAGAGAAGCCACTTTGTGCATAGTGTCAAAGGTTAGGTCTGTTTCCAATCTTCCCCCGCCCATACCCCCAATGATTGGGGACTATATGGGTTTTGTTGTTGTTGTTGTTGTCTTCCCTTTGCCAGACATGTGTCTGCGGCTTGCGTCTAGGCTCCAGGACCCCTTTGCAACTTGCACCTCTAATAACCTAGTGCGAAATATAATCGAGCGTTGAGGGCTCTAATATTATGCAAGTGACCACATTGACTCCATTTCTTAAGATATGTAGATGATAGTAATGAATGGTTGATGGGTAGATTTGATGAAGATTCTGACCGAGAAGTCAAATTGATGTTTGATGATGATTATTTTAAATGAGATGCGTTAGTGCATTTGGTCAGGCAAGCACATGTATCTTGTGCCTAGGCTCCGGGATCCCTTTGCGCCTTTTGAATATTTAATAATTATGATATTATTTAAGGTAAATTCATTACTCCTGAGTTTGTCTTGTAGATGACAATTCTAATGGGTTGGACATCACCGAAAATAAGCATAAAGTTAGAACAATGGAGAAGCTATATAGAAGATAAATGACAGAATAGATATAACAAGAAATTGTTTATAATATATGCATTTTCTTAGAGTGTTAAATTAACAATTAATCAAATAATATTAGAAAAATAATAATTTGAAACCTAGGTCTTATGGGTTCAACTATTTAGGATCTATCATACAGAAGAACATGTATAAAAACTGAGAATAAATAAATATAAACTATTAAAATTTTACACATACAAAAATTGCGTGGTGGTTCTAGGAACTTTTTTCAACACAAATTGGATGCGCTGAACAATTACGGCAATTGAAGTACAACCATCGTTGTTTGGATAATGTGCTTGAGTGTTCCGTATGTGTTCTGTTAGTTTCTTAATTAGGAAAGTGATGTGCTATAGTTCTGACTTAAGTATTAGTTGGTAATTTGACGCTCAAAATTACAACAATTCATCTTTCTGTTGGGGATCGTGACACACATCGGCCTACACGATGATCAGAGTCATCCATTTTATGCAGATTGACGATCCGAGTTTTTTAGTTATTTTTCGGTATTTTTTAATTTTTATTTTGATGAACGTCATGATCAGAGAATCGTGACCGTCCATGCTGACCTTTTAGTCTACATATAGGGGTAGAAGTGTCATTTTAGAGGCATTCAAAGATTGAGCGAAGAAGCCTTCCTTTTGATCACCCGATGCCGAATCCAGAATCCAAGTGCCGAAGCTTGGTAGTTATCCCCTTCCCTCTCCTCATAGCCCGCCACTCCTCCACTTTCCTTGGTCGGCCTCCCCCCACCCTCTCCTCCACCAAAGAACTGGCCACCCCACCCTCTCCCAAACTCCTCCACCACCACTTATTTTCATTCAATTAAAATTTTCCGACGATCGCCGGAAACCGCCCCAGACGAGCTCTCTCAAGCCACCACAACCTTCCTCAAAACTCCCCTCCCATCCACCACTTTAATTCCTTTCATTTTTAGTTTTCGGATGATCACCGAAAAATACCTCCGGACACCTCCGTCAAGCCTCCGCCAACACCACTTAAATTTCCTTCAATTTTTGTTTTTCAGTGATCGCCGAAAATCGCCTACGGCCACCACCACCACCTACGGCGATCACCTCCATCCACCTACGGACCACCCTCCCACCACCGCCACCTTAACCACCGTACCACCACCCACTACCCCATTACCTAAGACAACTCCTAAATTCACTCCACCCCTTCGATTTCTCCACTTCCCCACTAATCCCACAACACTCTCACATGGAGCCACACCCCACCTCTCCAACCGAGTCCATTCCACTCCCTCCTTACAGCCGCCACTACCTCCCACACTCCCACAGATCTCTCCCCTCATTCGTCCCCAGTCCAGGAAGATCCAAACAGGTGGCTGCTGCTGGAAACACCTTCCAGCAGCCATTTCCAGCCCACATTCCCTTCTTTGACCCCCCAACAAAGTTCATCCAACCTTCCACCTCATTTCCCCTATTTTTTCTCTTCACCTGGACCACAAAAAATCCCCACCGGGCTCCTCCCAGCCTCTGCCTGGAACCACAGCGGCCTGCCACTTTATTCTCCCAGCACAATCCTTGCATTCCTATGCAATCCAGATCCCTCCAGGCTCCACCCCCCAGCCGACCTCACTCACTTCCTTTATCCATCCGCATTCATACCAGCAGCAGTAACCACCTTCCTCCAGCCATCAGGGAGATCAAATTCAGCATTACTCTCTGCTGTCCGGCAATTTGAACTACCTCCTGAGGCTCAGATCCAACCCCGTGTCACACTTCCGGCCTCCCAGAGTCCTCTGGGTCTTCTTCTATCCGGCTATCCCCCTAATTCTTATTTGTGTAAGCATTTATTAGATTGAGGTTGATTATTTAGTGTTGAATTGCTTATTAATCTTTGTTACCGAGTTTGAAACTTTGTAAATTTCTATTTGATTGAGTTATTTGATTGTGAGCTCTCTTGCATTTATACAACTTTATGTGTTCCATTGTTTGTTAAGATTTTATTATTGTGACCTATCTTATATTGGGATTTAAATAAACAAAAAAATTATATTGCAAGTAAAATTCGTTCGATTCATATTGTTGCATGTAGAGTTCGCCCAGTATCTCCATCATAGGACCGTCCTGCGTCAGATTGGTATCAGAACCCAGGTTGGGGCTTAGTTTAGAATACGCGGGACTAGATTCTATATTTCACCCCATGTCATCATAGTAGTCATTGCTACTCTAATCCTCTATTCGAGGAACGAAGTCCACCTATGTTCAAGCCCCGTCTATTAGGAACCGGGGGAGGAAGAACGTCGGGGGGGGGGGGGGGGGGGGGGGGGGGGGGCGAGCCGATGGTAGGGGAGAGAAGAATGAGGATGAGGAGAGAAGAAACTCATAGGGAGCAACCCTAATTCCTTGATTCATCCAAGATAACCTAAATGAAAACATACAACACCCCTTATAGCGGCGGGGTACCAATAGCGAAAGTTCGAGTGTGAGAATAGTAAAAAACATAAATAACATCCAAATTAAATTATTTAAACAACCGTAGTTCCCGCGATCGCATCCAACGTCGGTGGGCTGAGTTTCGATGTCTTCCTGCATGTGTAGACCCTCCACGACGTGGCTTCTTCATGCACATTCGTAACAATACTGTCGTCTGGAAAAATTGCCTTGTCCTCAAGGAAATAGGCGGCTAACTGGCGGCAGAAGTCATCATCGGGCAGCCATGTTGCGTCGTATTCCGGACGATTAAGCCAAGCCACAAAGACCTCTTCCGGACAAGTGTCACTAAGAAGCTGGTAGCGGCGGCAAAATATCTTGGCGGAGTAATAAAGCTCGTCAGAGAGATCGATGTTGGTCGGGAGGTGATCCACAGTAGGGTGCTCTCACTGGGGTGGATGAGGCCCCCCCATCAGCATCTCCCGCACAAAACACTCAATCTCCTCATCCTGCATATGGTCATAATGATAGGGCCGCACCGAGACCGTCGTGGTCCCTGGATGAAGCAAAATCGCATGGTCGGTCGGTCGGACAGGAGGCAACCCTGTCGGAGGCTAGAAGACATCGGCGAACTCGGTATGAGCCTCCTGAAGAGCCGTCGGGTGAGTAGGAGGGACCCTCCCTGATCCCGAGACGTGCCAAAGCGAGGCGGTGAAGTCGACCTCGGTGGTCCGCTGGATAGAGCGAAAAGAGGCCGGAGAGTGGAGGGCGGAGTCGTCGTCGAGGCGACGCGGGCGGCCCCCGCAGATGAACAGCATAGTCATGGTCTCCCAATTGACGCGCACATCTCCCAGCGTGCGGACCCGAGCCACTCCCAAAATGGTGTTGATGCAGCCGAGGCCAAACGCATAAAAGTCCACTGTCACCAAACAGGACCCCAACGAAAGAGTCAAGGAGGGACATCGTCCTGTGGTCGGCTGGCGTCGCCCATCGATAAGGCAGACCGTAAAGTATGGGGAAGGGACCAAGGGGAGTTGGAGCTGCATCACCAATTGCTCTGAGATGAAGTTCTGGCTCACACCGTTGTCGACCATGATGATAATCGGACGATCAAGAAGCGTGTCAGAGAGCTTCATGGTCTGAGGGCTAGAGATCTCTCCCGCCGAGAAACATGGCAGCTCTAAACGGTGGAACGCAGCTGTGGCGGGGTCCGAGTAGATGCCCCCCCCCCCCCCCGCCCCCGCGGAGAGCTCGAGTGCCTCAACGTCAGCCAAGGTAATCTCGGGGTCGAAATCACCAAAGATGGCATGGAACTCCTTCACCGAACATTCGTGGTTTGGCGAGTAGGGTTGGCGACATCGGAAACACAAGCCTCTGTTCCGGAGCTCGTTGTAATCACGGTTCGAAAGGCGCTGAGGGGGCGGCTTGCATCCCAGTCGGGGTCCCCCTGTGGAACCCGGGGAGGAGGAGCTACAACAGGCGAGCGCCATGGTGGGTGCAGAGCAGTGTGGCCGGCGGCAGGCGGAGGCAACCGGTGCGGAACATGAGTGATCAGGGCGACGAACTCATCGATGGCAGAGTCGGAGTAGCGGGTATCATACCGCCGTATCATCTCATGTTTTAGGTCGGGCCAAGAGAGGCAAGGGTTGGACTGACGAAGCCACCAAGCCCAATGAAGCGTCGAGCCGTCAAGGCCGACAATGGTCGTCGACACTTTGTCCGTATCGGGCGTGAGATGGAGGTCAAAGTATTGTTCCGCCTTCGCGATCCAACCCTTTAGATCGACGTCGGTGAAGGACGGAATGTCGATATGGAGGGTCGGGCGTGCCGCCGGCGGTGGGAGTTGGGGCTCCGGTGGTAGCAGAGCTAGGACATCCCCAAGGATGGATCCCCCGTCCGCGGGTGAGCCGGAGCCAGAGGCAGCGGAAGCAACGGCGGAGGCTTGGAGGTTGTCGAGCTTGGAATTGATGGAGAGGATCGTCGCGTGCATGGAGTTGAAGAGCTGGTCATAAGCGTCCAAGCGGCGACCGAGGGCATCGTCCGTTGTTCCAGCGGTAGGCTCCAGATTCAAGTGGGTTGAAGGAGCCATCGCAGGGGAAGATCGACTGGCGGAAACGATTGGCGGAATCGGTTAACTGAATCGATCGACCGGCGGGATCGAGTTGCAGGATCGAGTGGCGTAACAAGCGACTGGCGGGATCGATCGACTGAAACGAACGCCTGGCGGGATTGATTGACGGGATCGATCAGCTGAAACGAATGTCTGGTGGGATCGATCGGTTGAAACGAAAGCATGGCGTGATTGATCGGCGAGATCGACTGGAGTTGCAAAACGTCCGGAGCGATCGACTGGAAGGGTCGATCGACGGGATCGATCGACTGGGTGGAGAGATCGACTAGGCGGCTAAAACTTTGGATGGACAGGAACGATCGAGCGGTCAGATCGGCGGGACTTTGGATGGATTGGACAGAGCGACCGACTGGTTGGAGAGATCATTTTAGAAGCATTGAAAGATTGAGCGAAGAAGCCTTCTTTTTGAATCACCCGATTCCGAAGCCAGAATCCAAGTGACGAAGGTTGGTAGTTATCCCCTCCCCCCATCATAGTCGACCACTTCTCCTCCACCTTCCAAGGTCAGCCTCCCCCAGCTTCTCCTCCACCAAAGAACCAGTCACCCCACCCTCTCCCAAACTCCACCACCACTTATTTTCATTCAATTTCAATTAACCGGCGATCGCCGGATCAGACCCCCCCCCCCCGGCAAGCTCCCTCAAACAACCACCACCTTCCTCACCCCCCCCCCACACACACTTAAAATCCTTTCATTTTCAATTTTCCAACGATTTTCGGAAAACACCTTCGGAAACCTCCGTGAAGCCTCCACTAACACCACTTAAATTCCCTTCGATTTTAATTTTTCCAGTGATCGCAGAAATCCTCTTACGGCCACCACCACCGGCGATCCCCTACGGCCAACCACCACCCTCCCAACAACAACTTAACCACCATACCACCTCCCCACTCCCTAAAAATAGGTCCACTACTAAATTCACTCCATCCCTCCCATTTCTCCACTTCCCCACTAATCCCACAACACTCTCACATGGAGCCACACCCCACCTCTCCAACTGACCCCCCACTCCCTCTTTATAGCCGCCACTACCTCCCACACACCCACAGATCTCTCCCCTCATTCAGCCCCTATCCAGGAAGGTTCCAAACAGCTGTCTGTTGCTGGAAACACCTTCCAGAAGCCATTTCCAGCCTCCATTCCCTTCTCCCCCCCCCCCCCCCCCCCCACACCCACCACACACACACACACACACCACCACCACCAACAAAGCTCACCCAACCTTCTCCCGGACCACAAAAACTCCCCACTGGGCTCTTCCCAGCTGCTGCCTGGAACCACAGCCGTCTGCCACTTTATTCTCCCAGCACAGTCCTTGCATTCCTATGCAATCCAGATCCCTCCAGCCCCAGCCGACCTCCACCCCCCTCATCTTGTTGGGTTTTCTATAACATCACATCAGATGTGCGCAGCGGAAAGAAAGAACAAGAACAACCCAAAAGAGTTTCGAATCTTGCGATTTCATGAATCAAGAAATAAAAAGGGGAAAGCAACACATTGCAATAAATACCTGAAGGGAGTTGAGTCAACACACAACCGAGATGCTCCAAGAAGAAATCCCGAAGACAGACTCTGAGGTCCAAGTACTGAAATGGATCGGCATCTCTATAGAAGTCCACACAGTGAAGGAGAACCCCACAACCCTTGTCCAACAAGATCTGGGATGGAGAAGGATGCCCTCTTCGTCTCCCACGAACTGCTAGATCCGACGACAGGGAGGGCGGCGATGATCTCGTAGAATGCGGACGGAACCGTCGAGACCTATGCGGAACCCTTCCGTTTCGGCTCTATTAGTTTCGTAAAAGAAGGTCCACAGGAAACCTCATCGCTTCCTGTTTTATACTCAAGGCATAAAACATACTATCCGCAGACCCCAAGACTTTATTGGAGTTAACACAGAAATTTGTCGAGTAGACCAAATTCGTCGAAACAATTCGACGATTCGTCGAGTCCATCTAATTCATCGAATACATCACGATCCGTCGAGACAATCTCGACGTATCGTCGAATACAACGCGTTCCGTCGAGACGATCTCGACGTATCGACGGTTCGACGCGACGAATCACTGTGTGTTCCGTCGAGACGATCTCGATGACTCGTCGAGTACATCAAATTCGTCGAGATGATTCGATGAATTCGACGTGACGAATTAACACACACATCGTCGAGACAATTCGAGGATTCACCGAGTACAAGACAATTCGACGAGATCCTCTCGACGATTCATCGTATACTCCCTTTCTTATCGAGACATTCTCGACTCATCTCCAATTTGTCACAGGATTGGTCATTCATTCATATCGAATATGAGTAGGACCAACACAATCCTTCATCCAACTTCTCCAACACTTTTATGTGCGACCCTATAAGCTCATATTGTGTTGGCAGTAAGGCTACCTACTTGATTGCTTTGAGATCATCTTGGAAGAACCAACAATCTCCCACTTGATCACAAAGTATCAACAAAAGTCTCACAAACAATGAGCGACATCTAGCAATACATCATTGCTACCCAAGCAATAAGAGTTCATAACTCAATAGGGCTGTCTTGATCAATGTACCAATGTTGTCATGTCCCTTTGCCCATTACATCCGGATAGAATTAGAGGCATGAACAGTGTCACCCTCATAATTTTCCAATCCTAGTTTCTTGATCTAGAATAGACTGTCTGAAATTAGTGAGCTCAATATCTCATATTGACTCAACCAAGCATGGTCATGCATTTATCAGTCTCATTCCATCAAGGGGCCTTAGATGTAACTTATGTCATATATGAGGACAAATCTCATATCTGTCCACACACAAACACCCAAATGAATCGTAGCATACCTAATAACCACCGTTATCATCAACCTTCTTCAAGGAAAACTTTTGATGACATCAAAGTGCGCTCTTCCTCACTTGATGAATGTTGTGACTTCAGGTCAAAGAACCACAAACATCATTGTCATATGAGACCTACTTGTGACACATTCATATAGCAATCCACAAAGTAGTCTCATGGTGGGTCTATCCAGTACAACTTGTTCAATAACAAGTACTCATGTGATGACTTGATATCACAATATCATGACCTGTGAGAACCGGTCATCAGTCAACGCACATGCTAGTCTTAATGTACCATCATTGCCCTTAGCTTTAAGATGATACATCGACTAGGGACCATTTAAGAATGAAGTTTTTATAAACATAGGCCCTCACATTCAAATCACGTACTTGAATTCCTATGGAAACAAACATTCTAAGGGCATTTATTATGCTAATTAATCTATCAAATAGAAACAGTTGACATAGTAAAAGAATTTGTCATAAATGTAAAATAAAAAATAAAATACTATATTCATCACATGAATAACAACCGACGCAAATATAATCCACAAGACTCTCACTAGAGACAATCATTTAGGTATCTAATACTCATTGATCTAGTATGATAATCATGCTTTCTCTGTGCAAGAGGCTTTGTCAGTGGATTCGCAATATTCTCTTCAGTCGGTACTCTGCATATGCTCACATCTCCTCGATCGACAATTTCTCGAATAAGATGGAACCGCCGAAGTATGTGCTTGGAGCGCTGATGAGATCTAGGTTCCTTAGCTTAGGCTATTGCACCATTGTTGTCACAGTAGAGAACTACGGGATCAACAATGCTAGAAACTACATCTAACTCGCCGATGAATTTCCTAATCCATACAGCCTCCTTTGATGCATTTGCTGCAGCAATATACTCGGTTTCTGTCGTAGAATCAGCAACTGTCTCTTGCTTGGAACTCTTCCAGCTTACAGCTCCTTCATTCAGGCAAAATACAAAACATGATTGAGACTTTGAGTCCTCCCTATCAGTCTGGAAGCTAGCATCTGTGTAACTCTTTACAACAAGCTCTTCCTCTCCACCAAACACCAAGAATACAACATTAGTCCTTCTCAAGTACTTTAGGATGTTCTTGACGGTCGTCCAGTGACTATCACCGGGATCAGACTGATACTTGCTCGTCATGCTCAAAGCATAGGAGACATCGGGTTGAGGACATAACATTGCTTACATGATTGATCCAATTGCCGAAGCATATGGAATCAACTTCATGCGGTTCTTATTTTTCAAAGATTTAGGCCATTGGTTCTTAGAGAGACTCACACCATAAGACATGGGTAAGAATCTCTTCTTGGACTCAAGCATGCTGAACCGTTTCAACACCTTCTCAATGTATGTACTTTGGGTCAAACCCAGCAACTTCTTCAATCTATCTCTATAGATCTTAATACCAAGTATATAAGTCGTTTCGCCCAAGTCTTTCATGGAAAAACAGTTCCCTAGGTTGTTCTTAACAACTTGCAGGGTCGAAATGTCGTTCCCGGTCAGCAGTATGTCATCTACATACAAAATCAGGAAGACAACTATGCTCTCACTAATTCTCTTGTAAACACAAGACTCATCTTCGTTCTTGATGAAACCAAACTCTTTGATTTTCTCATCAAAACGCAGATTCCAACGTCGAGAAACCTGTTTCAATCCATAGATGGATTTCTGTAGGTTGCATATTTTAGTGGCTTCATTTGGAGATTCAAAACCCTCGGGTTGTGTCATATACACTTCCTCAAGGAAGTTTCCATTTAGGAAAGCCGTTTTGACATCCATTTGCCAGATCTCGTAATCATAATACGCAGCAATAGCAAGCAGAATTCTGATGGACTTAACCATAGCAACAGGGGAAAAGGTCTCATCATAGTCAACGCCATAAATTTGCTTGAAACCTTTAGCCACTAATCTCCCTTTGAATGTTTGTACATTCTCATCCATGTCGATCTTCTTCTTGAAGACCCACTTGCACCCTATGGGTCGTACCCCTTCAGGTGGTTCCACCAAGGTCCAAACATGGTTTGCATACATGGAGTCCATTTCAGATTTCATGGCCTCAAGCCACTTCTTGGAGTCTGGTCCATTCATAGCCTCTTGGTTGGTTGCAGGCTCATCATCATGATCCATAAACAACACATTACCTATTTGAGACACGAGAAATTCATATCTCTCAGGCTCAAATCTTGGTCTACCAGATCTACGTAGGACTTGTGTTTCTTGAGCAGACTCTCCAGCTACAACTACTTGTAGACCTTGCTCAGGTTCCAACTCAGGTTCGTTTTCAGTTTGTGGTTCTTGAACTTCTTCAAGTTCTACCTTTAAAGTCTTTCTAGATAAGAACTCTTTCTCCAAAAAGATGTCAGTCCTTGCGACAAACACTTGCCCTCAGACGGCAGGTAGAAATAGTGCCTTTTGGTCTCCCTGGGGTACCCCACTAGATAACACTTATCCGATTTGGGTTCCAGCTTGTCAGGCATTTGACGTCATACGTATGTCTCACAACCCCAAATTTTATTAAAAAATATACTAGGACGCTTCCCAGTCCATATCTCATATGGTGTCTTTAGAACCGTTTTCGTTGGAGCACGATTTAAAGTGAAAGCAGCAGTCTCTAGAGCAAATCCCGAAAAGGAAACGGGCAGATCTGCATGACTCATCATCGATCGCACCATGTCTAACAAGTTACGATTCCTCCTCTCAGAAACACCATTATGTTGTGGCGTTCTTGGCAGAGTGAGTTGTGATACAATACCACACTCTCAGATGATCACGAAACACATGACTTAGGTATTCGCTACCTCGATCAGATCAAAGTGTTTTAATCATTTTTCTCAGTTGGTTCTCTACATTCTTAAACTCTTTGAACTTTTCAAAGGTTTCGGATTTACACTTCATAAGATATATATACATATATAAATCTACTGAAATCATCAGTAAATGTAACGAAATAATAATACCCATCTCTAGCCATAGAACTCATGGGAGCGCATACATCACTATGTATTAAACCCAAGATATCATCAGCCCTCTCACTACAACTAGTGAAAGGGGTTTTCGTCATCTTGCCTAATAAACATGACTCGTATCTCTCAAATGTCATAATCAAATGAGTCCAATAGTCCATCTTTATGGAGCTTGGATATGCGTTTCTCATTTATATGGCCCAAACGATAATGCCAGAGATATGTAGGGTTAGTCATTAGTTTTTAGTCATTTGATATTTTCTATGTTATAGATTGGATGATTTATGTTCAAAACATACACACCGTTAAACATTTGAGCAACATCATAACAAACATCATTCTTATAAATAGAACAACAATAGTTCTTAATAATAAAAGAAAAATCATTCATGTCCAAACATGAAATAAAAATAATATTTCTAGTTATAGCAAGAACAAAATAACAGTTATCAAGTTCTATAATAAGCCCAGTGGGCAAGGAAAGACGGCACACTCCTACGGCAACAGCAGCAACTTATGCTCAATTTCCGACGCGTAGGTCCACCTCTCCTTTACCCAGCAGTCTTCTCCTTGACAGTTCCTGCACATTCGTACAAATGTGAGAGCCATATCCGGTATCCAATACCCAAGATGAATGAGAGGCCGTGTTTATTTCTATAACAAATATACCTGAAGTGGAAGTCACACTTCCCTTCTTCTTTAGATCCTCGATGTAGAGGGGACAGTTCCTCCTCCAATGCACTGCCTTGCCACAATGGTGGCAGTTCCCTTCTTTAGCTAATCCCTTCTTTTTCAGTGTAGAAGATTTGGGATCAAGGCAAGACTTAGGTCCCACCTTAGTCTTCCTGAATCTCTTGGCCTTGCCCTTGCCTTTATGCACCATCAATATGGGACTAGCAGGTTTGGTCTTCTTCAAGTTGTTCTCGGCAGTTCTTAACATGCCTAGGAGCTCGGACAGTGTCTTGTCTATCTCATTCATGTTGTAATTCAAGACAAACTGCTCGTAACTGTCCGACAACGATTGAAAGATCAGATCTGTAGCCAACTCTTAGCTTAAAGGAAACCCCAGTCTCTGAAGGTTCTTGATGTACCCAATCATCTTGAGTACATGAGTTCCCACTGGATCTCTAGCTCCCACTTTACACTAAAATAAAGCCTTAGAGATGTCGAACCTCTCTTGCCGAGCTTGCCCTTGAAACATCTTCTTCAGGTGCTCGATAATTTCAAAACCACACATGGACTCATGTTGCTTCTGAAGCTCAGAGTTCATGGTAGCGAGCATGAGGCATTCGACATCTAGGGATTCATCTTGATACTTCTTATAAGCATTTTTGTCGGCTCGGGACGAATTCCCGGTCGGCACTTCAGGGGGATCCTCTTCCAAGATATAGAGCTTGCGCTCTTGCCTGAGAACAATACTCGGATTTCTGTACCAGTCTAGTTAGTTAGTCCCGTTGAGCTTCTCCTTCTCAAGGATAGCTCTCAAGGACAAGGTGGAGTAAGATCCACTTGCCATGGAAGTTCTACAAGAATCATGCAAAATAAATCTTAGTATTATATTTCAAAATACATTTTATTTAATAAGGACTTTTATTAAATACTCCCACTATTTTACTCAAATTGATAACCTTTAATATCAATTCAGAGAGTTTATGCGAACTACTCTCTTAGTGGACAAGATCTGTATTTCACCGCCATCATAAGTCAGCTTTGGCTGATCACCCACAATGTGGCTATTTAGGTAGACACCTTTTGTCAATTGCATCATTATGCAATTCCTGTATGGCTGGTGAATAACTCTTTATTCGCATCCATCATATGGTGCACTCAACCTTTGAGGTCACCTAATTAAGTTGGACCCGATGACGACAGTGAGATATCACAATTATCCGCTCGCACCCTTACCAAGATAGATTAATGTACCTTGTTTTGGCAAGTCCACACTTCATCGATCGAGGCAGGAAGAGTGACATTCATTGGAAAGCATCCGTATACTTAATATTGGATAAAGAATTTTAGGAGAAATGATTAGCATTTAAACATTATGCACAAAATAGAATACAACATTCACAATCCAAATACATCTCAGATGTGCACAAAATAAAATTATCAACACTTTGATGAAATGAGCTAAATCTGAGTTTTTAGAACACTTCTAAATCTCCAGATTTACATGCATTGGACACAGGCAAAAACAACTCCACTTATGCAGTAGACAAGCTCGTCTCTCAATGTCAGATTCAAAATCTAAAACATTTGGCTTCACAAATCATTCTGAGGGACGGTTACTGCAAAGGAGAAACGATTTCTAAAACATGAAAATCGCAATGCAATCGCATGCGTTCCTGGCGGGGTTTCGATTTAGAACACTTCATCAAAAACCTCACAAAATACATCAAAATGATGCTCCAGGAAGAAATCCAGACATTAACAACACTTCTAAATTTCTGATTTATACCCACTGGATTGCAAATCTAGCTCTGATACCACTGTTGGGTTTTCTATAACATCACATCAAATGTGCGCAGCGGAAAGAAAGAACAAGAACAACCCAAAAGAGTTTCGGATCTTGCGATTTCATGAATCAAAAAATAAAAAGGGGAAAACAACACAATGCAATAAATACTTGAAGGGGGTTGAGTCAACACACAACCGAGATGCTCCAAGAAGAAATCCCGAAGACAGGCTCTGAGGTCCAAGTACTGAAATGGATTGGCACCTCTATAGAAGTCCACACAGTGAAGGAGAACCTCACGACCCTTGTCCAACAAGATCTGGGATGGAGAAAGGATGCCCTCTTCGTCTCCCACGAACTGCTAGATTCGACGACAGGGAGAGGCGGCGGTGATCTCGTGGAATGCGAACGGAACCGTCGAGACCAATGCGGAACCCTTCCGTTTCGGCTCTATTAGTTTCGCAAAAGAAGAAGGTCTACAGGAAACCTTATCGCTTCCTGTTTTATACTCAAGGCATAAAACATATTATCCGCAGACTCAAGACTTTATTGGAGTTAACACAAAAATTCGTCGAGTAGACCAAATTCGTCGAAACAATTCGACGATTCGTCGAGTCCATCTAATTCGTCGAATACATCACGATCCGTCGAGACAATCTCGACGTATTGTCGAATACAACGCGCTCCGTCGAGACGATCTCGACGTATCGACGGTTCGACATGACGAATCAATGTGTGTTCCGTCGAGACGATCTCAATGACTCGTCGAGTACATCGAATTCGTCGAGACGATTCGACGAGACGAATTAACACACATATCGTCGAGACAATTCGACGATTCGTCGAGTACAAGACAATTCGACGAGACCCTCTCGACGATTCGTCGTGTAATCTCTTTCTTATCGAGACATTCTCGACGCAACTCCAATTTGTCAAAGGATTGGTCCTCCATTCATATCGAATATGAGTTAGGACCAACACAATCCTTCATTCAACTTCTCCAACACTTTTATGTGTGACCCTATAGGCTCATATTGCGTTGGCAGTAAGACTAACTATTTGATTGTTTTGAGATCATCTTGGAAGAACCAACACATCTATCCACCCGCATTCATACCAGCAACAACAACCACCTTCCTCCAGCCATCAGGGAAATCAAATCCAGAATTACTCTCTGTTGTCCAGCAATTTGAACTACCACATCCGGCCTTCCAGAGTCCTCTTGATCTTCTCCCATCCCACCTACTTATTATTTGTGTAAGCTTTTATTAGTTTGAGGTCAATTGATTAGTGTTGAATTGTGTGTTGAATTGTCCTGCTAAAAGGTTTGTCTATTAGTAATCTTTGTTACCGAGTTTGAAAATTTGTAAGTTCCCATTTGATTTTTATTATGCGCATACTTCCTATTAGTCCTAGAATGTCAAACCGAAGCGATAATTAAACCATAAGTTGCAAAATAGAAACATAACAGAGATGCATTTAAAACAAGTTACCGAAGCGATAATTAAACCATAAGTTGCAAAATAGAAACATAACAGAGATGCATTTAAAACAAGTTATCTACGTAAAATTGCTAATGGAAATTTCAAGGATGATCGATTTGAAGAAATAAAGTTATAGTTTCACTACATTAAGTGCATTAAATGGGTGCATCATGAGCCACGGAGTAAATAAAAAATATCACAAAGTTTATTTCACAAAATAGTATTTTACCAAGAGAGCTTGATTTTCTGGATTAATATTATCCAAAAATACTCTTCTGTGCAGCCTCTGCTGTTCTATTTGAGGATTTTTTGCCAGAACTTTACGCATATCAGCTACAATGTTCTGCACAGAACGAAACACTCTAAGAGTCTAAGATGTGAACACCAATGCATAAATAAATTAATAATAATAATTCTCAGCAATTTGCATAATTATAGAAAACATTCACCGAAATTTATTCAAAACCACATCAATTCTTACATTAATTTTATTGACATCCAAATGGCTAATTGCAAGATGGGTTTTTATGCGCCAATGAGTCTTCTGGCTGAGATTTCTCACAACGCTAACTGTAAATTTATGGTTAGGAATGTGAACTGCTTCGCGATCATCACCTCTAATAATTGTTGGAGACCACCAACCTACATGCTGCAAGAACACAAATCAAGATTTCTGAGTTTAATGACCATATAAATAGTGCCCTTCCGATCCTAAAACAAAAAAACTCTACTTTAGACATATTCATACCAAAGAAAACAAAAACTAAAAAAGGAGAGGATTCAATTGATGCATTCATATGGAATGGGTGAATCATTTCGAGCAAAGTATGAAGGCAATGTTAGCCCTTAGGGTTGAGGGTACCAAGAGTAGAAAGATTAAGGGAAGGAAGAAGAAATCTCAAGAGGAACTCTTGAGCGGGTCCAAGACAACTTGATAAATGATCCAAAAATAATCTCCAAACCTACAAACTCACCTATATGCCCTATGATAACAGCAAAAGTGCAAATAACATAAGTTTGCATCTTAGACAAATAAAAGAGTGCCTACATAAAATAATCCGCCTGAGTAGCCTCCTAGCCCTTCTGAGCTACCATGTGTGTAGAGACCCTCTGAGTGCAAGTAATCGGTTCTCCGTTGTCACGTTCCATCACTATTTATTAATAAGTCTAGAAAGCTTGAAACAAGTTGCTGCTCTTTTCTCTCTCACAATGCCCTATGTTTTGCATTTCTCCTCGACTGAAAGGCTAATGTCATCTTTACTGATTTTAATTTGTTTTATCTCCGGTTTTAATTGTTTATCTTGATTTGTTGTTTCCTTTGAATTGGCAATTTTTCAGAGATGTTTATATTTATAATTTTAAGATACTTACGAGAGATGCTTATATTTGGTAGTATCTCTCGTCGTTGATCCATTGTCCATCATCAACTAACAATGTCCATTATGCCATTCCAGCTATTTCAATCATTTTTTTTATTATGAAGCATGAGTAGAACCAGAACCGAACCGGAACAGAACCGAGCTTTCGGTTAGGATCCAGTTCTATATCTTGGGTACATGGGTCGGTTTCGGTTCCCAAAAGTCAGAACCGAAACTGCATGGATCGATTCTTGGTTTTGAGTGGAACCAATCCGAACCAACCCGAGTTGCAACCTTATCATCAATGATATAGTAGCCAACTGCCTACTTGAGCTGAGAGACATGGAATACTGAATGGATACGGCTGGAGGCCAGGAGTCGCAGACGGTATGCCACTGCGCTTATGCGAACCGTAATATGGAAGGAGTCATAGAAGCAAGTTGAGAGCTTCTGATGCAGTCGATTGGACTCGGAAGATTGTCGATGTGACCACAGTTTAATGAACATTGGATCTCCCACTTAAAACTGTACCTTGCAATGATGTTTATTTTTCATGGATGTCAACTTTTGTTGTGTCTGTTGGATGTGATGTCGGAGCTGTTGCAAGATCTCGTCCCTATTCTGTAAGTCATTACAAATGCCTCTACTTGGCACTCGTTCGGTAAGTGATAAAGAATGGAGGAAACAAGGGCACCCATACATTTCCTGAATGGTGCCATGCATGCAGTGTAATGAAGTGAAGTGTTGTAAGAAACTAAGAATACTAAGCCCAACGCATCCACTTAGCCCAATCAGTTGGGAGGGGGTCATACAATGCCTGAATTGGGAAATATTTGGCGTGTGATTCAGGGTAGACGAACTGGACATAGCTGTTAAAAGGAAGGGGCATGGGGTTCAACGTGGAACCGATGGTTAATTTGGGAAGAGGGAAAGGTGCAGAAGGGGGTTCTGGGACTCATAATGGACGACGTCGCTAGAGTCAGGGGTGAGAAAATTAAAAGATAAGACTGTAGCTAGACGGACGGACCGAAATAGCCTTGACGCCTTGGACAAGGGCAATGCTGTGGTCGGTGGTAGGGGTGCAACTTGGATCGGTTCGGTTCGGTTCTACCCAAAACCAAGAACCGACACATATATGTTCGATTCCAAATTTTTGGAACCGGAACCGACCCACAGTCCTATAGTATGGAACCGGATCCGAACCGTTCGGTTCGGTTCGGTTCGGTTCCGGTTCGTTTCTCGGTTCGAAGCAATAACTATGTCAATTGGATTGAATATGATTTTTCTTATTTTAGATTAGTATATGTAGTTAATGTTATCACACTAGTGAACAAAGATTCATATAAATAACTCCCAGATCCTGAACTAAATAATGATTATATTCATAAGAATTCGACGGAGACATAAATAGTAAGGTTTTATATTCATATTCCATTTTACATTTTGCTTTTAATAGCATAATCAATATTTTGATAGAAAGGAATCATGCATAATCAATATTTTGATAGAAAGGAATCATGCATAATCAATATTTTGATAGAAAGGAATCATGCATAATCAATATTTTGATAGAAAGGAGTAATAGTATATTTAAATCATAAGTTATAACTAATTAATTATAACCGTAACCGGTCGTAACCGGTTGCGATATGATATAAAATTATAAACTATAAAGATTTAATAATAACTATTTAAGATTTATTAATAATAAATATTAATAAGCATATATATTCGGTTCGGGTCGGTTCTCGGGTACCCGACTGCCGGACCCGAGAACCGAACCGAACCACCGGTTCTCTTTTTTTAGGAACCATACCCGAACCGACCCGACAAGGAACCGACCCAAATCGCCCGGTTCGGTTCGGGTTCGGTCCGGTTTTCGGTTCTTCGGATACTTTTGCACACCCTTAGTCGGTGGAACGACGAGGGGGAATCCTATCTATGGAGAACACTGTCGGAAGGCATCTTGGATGAGTTGTAGCTGAGGGTCGAGCGAAACCTTGTTGGGAGGACACTCTGTAATGAGTTAAAGCAAGGTGGATAAGTTCATGACATCCGTCTTCCGAATGAATCGAAAAGACAGATGTTTGGGCCAGAGAGGTGTTGCCCCACAATATGTGTTGCTGCCTCGCATACGCAAATATCATCGTTATGTGGATCCCAATTGAGATTCACATTCCAAGCATGCGCAACCAAGCGATGCCCAAATGGCATCAATGCTCCCACGGCCGAAAGCGTAGAAGTACAGTGTCACGTGGCTCGGGACGACGAGGTGCTGTATTGTTGTACAAAGGCCTCATGTGGGGCGGCGGCGGACGTCACCAAGGAACACCCTAAAAGCAGAGGAAGGTGTAACCGAAATGCTCAGTTGATCCACCAACTTTTTAGAGATGAAATTGTGACTCACTCAACTGTCAATCATCACCACAATAGGAACATCATGTAGTCGTCCCTCCAGTTTCATGGTTTGAGGCATAAAAATGTCGGCCACCGAAAAAGACGATAAATCTAAATGATGGAGTTTCCCCATGAGAGGCACAACCAACGTCCCTTCGTCGATCTCGAGGTCATAAACTTCGTTATGGTGATCTCAGCTTCCTCATTCCCAATAATAGCATGTGGCTTCCTCAAAGGGCAATCATGGTTTGGAGTATACATTTGCTTGCAACGGAAGTATAGGCCTTTGCTCTTGAGGTCGCTATGCTCCTGAGGTCGTTATGCTCCTACGTTGAATGGCGTTGGGTGGGTGGATTGCAGCCATGTTGATGTGGAAAAGGTGGTTTGTGAAGTAAGGGAGATGCATAGGAATAGTATGGTGGTCGAGAGGAGGAAGTTTAATGACAGACAGAGGACACAAGGCCGACCGGCCACCGTGAGATGAGTTGGAGGTGGGGCGGGGCAGGCGATAGAGGTCAAAATTCTTCACTAGCAAATAAACTTTGACCAGACAGGCAATGTAGATGGCATCGATAATGGTACGAATATGATGAATGTGTAGCCTGGAGAGAACATGGGGAAGGATTCTTTGCAAGAAAAATCTCAAATAATGATCGGGGAAGGAGGAAGAAGAGACCCGCAGATCATATGGAGCAGGCTTGGTTCACAGCAGTTGTGGGGTGGCCAGAAACGGCGGGCCGAACCAATTGTTACCCTTTAGAATTGAGGACCAAGGGTTGAGATATTTGTGGAAGGAATAAAAAGAGGCACGTGATTTGGAAAGAAATCTCAAGAGGAACTCTTGAGCCAGCCCTAGACAATAAATGATCCAAAGATAATATCCAAGCATACAAACTCACCTATATGCCCCAAGATAATGATAAAGGTGTAAATATCACAAGTTTGTATCTTAGACAAATAAAAACGTTTGTTGCATAATGTTAGAAAAATCCTTGTAATAGGCCCATATACAGGCCCATTTAATCATTCTTCTCTTTAGTCTCACATCATGTATAGGTTTTTCTGTCTCACTCTCTCTCTTATATATATATGTATTCTTCCTTTGTATTTGTACATGTGAAAATATATATAAAGATTTGGGATTTTCCAACATGGTATCAGAGCTCTGCGTTTTTCCGTTCTGAAACCGCGTTCCCAATCTTATATGCGCGGTTTTTTTTAACCGCCCTCCCCTCCTCCTATGCGGTCTGCGTCTTGCGAGACCACCCTCCTCCTCTCCTCCTGCGCGATCTGCATTTTGCGAGACCGCCCCCTCCCCTCTCCTCCCCTATTTCCTTCGTGCTCCCTCCTCTTTATATTTGTTCCTGCTCTCTGCCAACTGGGACCCACCGCTGCCCCAGTCCGCTGCTTCTCCAGTTCGCTGTCTTCTTCAGATCGTTGTCCGCAGCTTCTTCTCGCGCCAGATCGCGCGACCTCCAGTTCTCCATCGTTGTCTTCTTCAGATCGCGCGACCTCCAGCTCGCCTCCAGACCGCTGCTCGCCGCCAGACCGCCTGCGCCAGACCGCGCGCCAGCTCTCTAGCTCGCTGCCTGCTCCAGTCCGCCGCCAGACCACCGCCAAAACCGCCACCAGACCGCCTGCTCCAGACCGCGCGACCTCCAGCTCGCCAGCTCGTTGCCAGTCCGCCTCAAAACCTCCAGCTCGCCAGTTCGCTCTGTCCGTGCATGTGATCGCGCGGCCCCTCCTCTCGGATCCCTCTTGCTGCTCTGATCGGTTTCATGGGCTCCTCGGTCAATTCCTCTGAAGTGCCTGCTGCTAGCGTCACACCTTCTCCCGAACTCCGTGATGAGCTACGGATCACCACTATTTCCCTGCCCGGAAAGAAAAAATTTGTGCCTTGGGTGCACTCCGTTCGCCGGGTCCTTCAGGCAAAAGGACTCTTACTTCATCTCACGCAGGCACCTCCTTCCCCTTCTACCGACGATTGGCTGCGGAATGACGGTCGAGTTCATACATGGCTTCTCAACTCAATGGATGGCGAACCCTACCAAATGGCCATGTATCACGAGACGGCCAAGGGTATGTGGGATGAGCTTCATTCCTTGTACTCAGGCAAGGACAGCCTCCAGCACCTCTATGACATTATTACTGATCTCCAGGCCCTGGATACGGGTGGGGCTGCGGACATGACCTCATTTGTTGCTCGTGCTAAGGGTCTTACTGAAGCTTGGATCCAGCATCAGCCATCTACCACTGATCTCGCGACTCAACGGGCTCAGAAGGAAGCCGTCTGTATTGCTATAATAATGGCCCGTGTTCCTCCACATCTGCACAGTGTTCGGGCCCAGATACTCTCCTCCACTACCACCCCTTCCATCCATGATGTTTGCTCTATGTTACTCAGAGTAACTCCTCCCTCTGAGACTCCCACAAGTTTCTCCCCGGCTCTTCTTCAGCAGCCACTTCTTCTCACTCCTGGTTCTTCTCGTGGCTCCTCCACTAGGGGAGGCCGCCACCCGTCTCGCGGACGAGGACGTGGTGGCCGCTCAACTATGCGTTGTACTTACTGTCACCGTGAGGGACATCTTGAAGCCACATGTTACCGCAAGCATGGCCTGCCTCCTCACCTTACTGCCCCTGACTCCACTGGAATGCCTTCACAGGAGTCTGCCTCTCCTACCAACCAAGACATCAATGAGCTCTGCACCCAACTCCAACAGCTTCAGGGTGCTCTCAACCGCCCTGCTGCCACCGCTGCCTCATTCTCCACTGAAGGTATAACATGTCTTTCTCAGAGCCCCCACTGGATTGCCAATTCCGGTGCTACTCATCACATCACCTCCCAGAGGCCCCCAAAGTATATACAGTCGTCTCATCCTAAGTTCATCACTATTGCTAATGGGGACACCACCCCGGTCTCTGGCGCAGCTGACCTTCGCCTCACTCCAACTATCCTTCTATCATCGGTTCTTCATGTTCCAGACTCTCCCTTCAATTTACTCTCTATTAGTCGTTTAACGCAGGAACTTGATTGTTTTGTTACTTTCTCTTCTTCATCTTTTGTTGTGCAGGATCGCCGCACGCGGAATATCATTGGTAAAGGGCGGCTGGAAAATGGATTGTATCTCATGGATATCCCACCTATCACTCTCTCTGCTATCTCCACCACTGATTGACATCGCCGCCTTGGGCATGCTCCCCTTTCAGTTCTCAAGAAAGCTCTTCCTGGTGTTCCCTTACAAAAGTTTACTTATGAATCCTGTATCTATGACAAACAACATCGTTCATCTTTTCCCCTACTTGTACCCGGAGTAGTACTCCATTTTCTTTAGTTCACTCTGATATATGGGGCCCCTATAAAGTCCCTAGTATTTTTTGATATCGCAACTCTGTGACATTTATTGAAGATTACTCACGACTTACTTGGTTATATTTACTGCGTGACCGTACTAAATTAACATCTGTGTTCTGCACCTTTATTACTGAGATGCGTACACAGTTCTCTACTCCGTTAAAAATCATCCGAACTGATAATGCTCGTGAGTACACCGGTCGTACTTTCTCCAATCTTTGCTCCGAGTTTGGCATCATTCATCAAACCTCCTGCGCTTATACTCCCCAACAAAATGGAGTGGCCGAACGCAAGAACCGACATCTCCTTGATGTAGCTCGGTCCCTTATGTTCCAAATGCAGGTACCCACCGAATATTGGAACTTTGCGGTCTCTACTGTTTGTCATCTCATCAACTGCAAGCCCCCGTCCGTCCTTGCTTTCGCCTCCCCATTCAGTCTCCTTTTCCCCTCCACCTCTCCTTTCCCTCTCACACCCCGTGTCTTCGGCTGTGTTTGCTATGCTCATCTCCTTGGCCCACCTACCGACAAACTTGTTGCTCGCGCCGTCAAGTATATGTTCGTTGGTTATTCACGAACTCAGAAAGGTTATGTCTGTTACTCTCCCACTGAAGGCAAACCAGTGGTCTCGGCTGATGTAACCTTCTCTGAGGACCAACCATTCCACTCCCCTACCTCTCACTACTCTCTCTCTTTCCCGACTCCTCTTCCTCGACCAGCCATCCTGGCCACGACTCCGTCTCTACCACCAACTCCACCTACGATTCACATCCCTCCCGTGGCACCTCCACCTCCTCTACGTGTTTATACTCGCCGAAAATCCAAGGATGCTCTCCTACAACAGTCTCCTGATGCCAATGACATTCCGACAACGTCTGATCCAGCGACCACCTCTACGGCTCATCCCTTGGCCAACTACGTATCTCTACATCGCCTTCCCCCCCTCTCCAACAATTTGCCACCTCTCTTTCTTCTGTTTCTCTTCCTAACAATGTGCATGAGGCTCTTCACCATCCAGGCTGGCGGGCAGTCCCCCTTCCTCCTGGACACTCCTGTGTTAGCTGCAAATGGGTCTTTGTTATTAAACATGATGTTGATGGCACCATTGATCGCTTGAAAGCTCGCTTCGTGGCCAAGGGTTTCACTCAGCGACAAGGACTCGATTATGAGGAAACCTTCTCCGCGGTGGCCAAACAGAACATTGTTCGTGTCCTTATCTCCTTGGTTGTTCATCGCCATTGGCCCCTCTATCAGCTCGACATCAAAAATGTCTTCCTTAATGGTGATCTGCAGGAAGTTGTCTATATGCTCCAACCTCCCGGGTTTGAGACCACGGGGGAGTCCTTGGTCTGCCATCTCCGGAAGTCTATATATGGTCTCAAACAATCACCGCGCGCTTGGTTTGACAAATTCAGCAAGGTTGTTTGTGTTATGGGATTCACTCGCAGCACGGCTGATTTCTCTCTATTCACCCGCTATCGGTCAACCGGCACTGTGATTCTTCTTGTATATGTTGATGATATCCTCATCATTGGCGATGACACCACAGGGATACAATATGTTAAACAACAGTTGAACTCGACATTCCAGACAAAAGACCTGGGAAATCTTTGATACTTCCTTGGGCTTGAAGTAGCGAGACGACCTGACGGTCTTGTTTTATCCCAACGAAAGTACTGTATTGGCCTCCTTCAAGATGCTGGATACTCTGGGTGCAAACTTGTGGACACTCCTATGGATGGAAATCACAAGCTCTCTGCTCATAGCTCTGACTCCGACCAACTGCTTACAAACCCCGAATACTATCGACGCTTGGTCGGAAAGCTAATCTACCTTACGGTGACACGATCGGACATCTCATTTGTTGTAGGAATAGTAAGTCGGTTTATGCATGCTCCTCGGGCATCTCATCTTCAAGTTGTTGAGCGTATTCTTAGATATCTAAAGAACGCTCTCGGTCAAGCACTGTTGTACAAACCATCTACCTCTCTATCTCTTGTCGCGTTCTGTGATGCCGACTACACAGGATCTATTGACGATAGGCGCTCCACCATTGGTTTCTGTACATACTTCGGTGGACATCTCATTACCTGGCGTAGCAAGAAACAGACTGTGGTTGCTCGCTCATCTGCTGAGGCTGAGTACCGGGCCATGGCAGCCGTTGCGTCTGAGTTAACCTGGCTTGAGAGCCTTCTAAACGATTTAGGTATAAAACTCTCATCTCCGACAATTCTTCTTTGCGACAGTCAAGCTGCAATACACATTGCCAAGAATCCAGTCTTCCATGAACGAACAAAGCATATCGAAGTTGGCTGTCACTTTATTCGGGAGAAGGTCCAGTCAAAGAAGATAGAATTGGAGCATGTTCCCGCTACAAGACAGGTTGCTGACATCCTTACTAAAGCTCTCTCCCGGCCATTATACTATCAGTTTTTGTCCAAGCTTGGCGCATACGACTTGTACGCTCCAGCTTGCGGGGGAGTGTTAGAAAAATCCATGTAATAGGCCCATATACAGGCCCATTTAATCCTTCTTCTCTTTAGTCTCACACCATGTATAGGTTTTTCTGTCTCACTCTCTCTCCTATATATATATGTATTCTTCCTTTGTATTTGTACATGTGAAAATATATATAAAGATTTGGGATTTTCCAACACATAACATAAACATTAACAATAACTCCTCGAGTAATCCGCTCAGGTAGCCTCCAAGACCGTCTGAGCCGCGCTGTGTGTGTAGACCTACCAATGTGTGTAGTCAGCTCTCCGTCATCATGTTCCGTAACAAACAATTCATACACGTGCTTGTTTAGAAATTTTATGGTATAAGTAACTAGAAAATAATATCTCAGGACTAACCTCAACAGTTCCGGAAACTTCAGATCCTTCAATCTTAGTTTGGATCCATTCATTTACAATAAATGGACGAGTAGCATGGATCATGATACTCGACAAAAAATTTGTAAATATCTGCATCACAAAATCACCCGAATAGAAGGATCATAAGTATCCAATATATAAGGGAAGATAGTGCACCTCCAATAAGATACCTCACGTCCAGCTAGGGTCAGCAGCACTGTTCCGAGACCTCCAGCAGTGACCCACCTTTGGGTTGAAAACCCGAGTAACTCCATGAACAAAGAAAATGCAGCAATCCATACTGCAGAGTATACTGCTCTACCAGCAAACTGGAAACCCATCTGAATATTAGGAAAATAAAAAATTAGTACATAAATGGATAATTTAGCTGGCATCATAAGTATGATCAACATGATTTACCATCAGAATGCAAGTGCAAAGAACAAAGCTATACACTAAATAGTAGTGGTATTGAACTACATTGTTTCTGGTTATCATTATTCCTTCTACTCAGAGTACAAGTTTTTAGCCAATATTAATGTGTGCATTTAATACATTAAAATAATCCTAGTATATAGTATCATCACTTTGATTGTCATATTGCTTTTACTGAATACATGATATATTACAAAAAAGGCTGTAATAATGATAAAATATCAAAAAACATTAAAAGTTTGACTCTAATAATAAGTGATTTGATTTTTTTAATTTACCTTTGACCTGCTAAATATTATTTGGGATTAGAGACTCAGATATGTGATAGATAACTTAGATCTACACTTAGCCCTGCCAAGCACCATTGTCCCCTTGTGATTTCTTCTACTAAATATAGCCCCCCTCCCTAACACTTAAACTTCCCAAGTCCATAAGGACAATAATAGAATCTCCCCTTCACGAGTACTTAATTCACAGCATACATGGCATCCCAAACAACTTGCTTGACCTTTAATGGTCACACCACTTCCTAATTCCCAACAATTTCCTTTCTAGAAGTGTTATCTCATCTTTCTCTTGAATTCAGAGCACACTATTTTGCAAATATTATAAAATTTCATCCTACATCCCCATGACCCTTAGATATACAATCTATATAAAATTTCTTGCTTCTTTCTTGCAGGTGTGGTGTGATACGAACAAGAATCTTATATGAGCACAATGTGAGGAAACTCAAAGTGATACAAGAGAGAATGAACACTTAAACAAAACTTGCATTAAAACTTTAACGAACATACACAATAACAATCTGGAGGCAAGCTTCAGGAAACGCTCAGAGGCCGAGTCCTTCAAAGAGCTCGTCTCTCAAAGAGAGACAAAATCCTAATAATCCAAAAGATGCTTAATATTTTTCAGAATGTTCCGTCCTTGACAATCAACCTTGCCCCCAAGGTCGAGTTTCAAATTTTTGTTAATATTTTCCAGAATGTCAGCGGCGTACAAATTCTGGACAAGAGGCGGCGGTTCCTATTGCGGCAAGGAAGAAAAATAATGATTGGCAAACAATGTGAGAAGGGAGTTGGGTGGAACATTGAGTATAATGATTTGATGGAGAACAACTAGGGTGGTAGCTACAGTGAGTGAGGGGGTGGGGATAAAACTAGTGCTAACAAAATGTGGGGAAAAAGGTAACTTTGGCGGCTAGTGGGAGGGTGGAGCGCATGTCGTATCGGGTAGGGGGCTGATCCGTGGTCGTCGGTGGAGCCTCGAATAGGAGGAAGAGGATGTGAGGGCAGCAGTGGAGGAGTTAAAATGGGGCAAGAGACGCTATAAAGATAAGTTGAGGGAGATGTGAGGATGTGCGCCAGAGGAATGGGCCGGAGTCAGTTGTGAAGCTCGTGCGCCAAAGTGGGGCAACCATAGTGGCATCAATTTGGATGAAGCTAGCGTTCGGGGACTCTGCGGTGATGGCCATGGCGAAGGGGAGTGAGGCGGAGGGCGGCAGATCAGACCAATAAATACGAACAAGAATCTTGCGAGCGCGATACAAGACAAAATGAACACTCAAATAGAACTTAAATTAAAACCTCAACAAATATACACAAGAACCATCTGGAGGCAAGCTCTAGACAAACCTCGAGATTGGGTCCTCCAAAGAGCTCCTCTCAAAGAGAGCCAAAATTCTAATGATCCAAAAGATGCTCAAACATCCATACCCCTCCCTCTTATATAGATAAGGGAGGGCACACATAATAAGAAAATACAAAATATTTTATTTAATAATGTGAATCTAATTAGTTTTAAATAATATTAATTAATTAATATAAACAAATTAACTCATTTTAATTACAAAATATATTCTCATGAGTTATTCAAGGCGGCTTCCATAAGCACTCCCGTGGCTCATGTGAGGGGGCCGCTCGGGCTAATACGTAACTATAACATGATGAGTCCAGTTGCAGAATACTATCCTTCAATCACAGCTACGGGTATATATAAATCCGAAACAATGTCATCCACATGATAGATTGTTGTATATCTTTGTTTTTTAAAATTTTGGATGCTATGATGTTGCTTCTTTTGTGTGTTAATAAGTTGTTCATGTTGTCCCTTTTTTAAATTTAACTGGGTGGAACGAAGATGCAAAGCTGTCTATAGTCTTTCTATCATAATATATCATGATTTTTTCCATTATTTTTTAAGACATGCATAATATGTAATTAGTGCCTACAAAAATGTGTAACCGTAATATGTAATTATTCATCATGTGTTATCCACAATTTGAGTCAGCTTACTGATACTTAATTTTTAATCATGTTACTGGGTGTTTTCGTGGTTAAAACAATTACTTCAAATTATCATCAATGGCCTCAAAGGTTGTTTAGCACATTCAATTGATGATAATGCATTCCTTGCATGCGTAGCTGCAATAGTTGCATACCTGAAATCTTCTCCTAAATCTTTACAGTTGTATACTAAACTCAAAATATGATGAATAAATGCTATATTTGTTCTGAGTTCTTTATTATTTTAAAATGCATGCCACAGTTATCTGTTTTGACGATAGCCTAAAATCCAGATCGTTATTTCAATTGACTTTCGTTAGATTGAGTCTCGAAGTTTGAGTGTGCTATCTTTACAGATGTATGCTAGGCCCCACCAAATTAATCCAACCTCGACATGCTCACAACTTCAACTGTGCCTCTTGTAGTCTTGCACCACTGAATACCTTCACCTCTCCTTTACCACCACCGTCCTTGCCACAACATCACACATTCCGCTCTAGCATGTCTCAACTATATTCTATCACTAGCATTCGGTCTCGACAATGTCCATTGCTCGTGATCCAGATTATCTGTAGCGCGAAAATTATTAAAGATCTGGACTAATTACCTCAACCCACCATGGAGATCTAGAAAAAATTGTTGGCTTGACCTTGGCTACATAGTCGATTTCAGTGTATGCTCACACAGATGCCCCGCAATGAAAGATGAATCAGAGTTGTCTCTTTTATTTTATCTTTTAATTATAGTGCAGTAATTAATTAAGTTCTTCTTTGTCTTATTTGTCATGAATCTCTTCTTCTATAAAAGGAGGCACACATGTAATAGGAAAGGTAATGTGGATCATAGTTCACGGGCGAGCCAACTCATATCAGAGCATGTTCGGGTATACACTCGTAGGAGGATGGGTTAGGATCGTCGTATGGATGATCCGAGTCCGTCGTCGCGTTCAGAGCGTCAACGGGATATTTTATATATATTGACATTATTTTTCTGTACACTATTAATGTGTTTTATGTGTATGTCGTCACGGCCAATCACAGTCATCCGTTGTGTGTCATTGTCTATATATATTGGTTGAGTTTGGTTTCGGGATAAAGCAGAATTTTGAGTTTCAAATTCTTGTGATCATTTCGCGGTGCCAATGTCGGGCAACGCTAGGTGCCGAAGCCTAGACATCACCCCTCCATCAATTGTCCAGCCATTATTCAAGACTGATTCACCTTGAACACCCGCCCCAAAAAATAAATCTTCCAATTCACATACAACCGCCCCTTTCCCTGTTCTGGACTAAAACGAGCCCTCCAGCCCTCAACCACAGCCTTACCTCCCTCTCACAGTCCACCTCAGCCCGCGCCAATAGCCAATTACAGAAAACTGCCTCGCTCTTCTTCCTGGAGGGATGCCTGTCCCTGAAGTTGTGAACTACTTATGTAATCCCACTCGCCTGCCACCACCTGGCCTATACTCGGCACCATATTACCTTGCCGGCCTCCACATTCATTCTCCAACAACCAACAATTAGCCATGCCTTTGTACGACAACCGAACTCCAACAGAACTTGAAACCGTGTTGGGTCCTAAACTCAGCATTTGAGCATCCTCCAGCCCCCCTCCCACCTTGCCAACAACGGCAGCCCCACTGAAAGTCCAAATTAAGGCCGTACTCTGACATGTCGGCGCTCGAACAGCAACATCCCCGCTGTCCAAGCTTGGAATTAGTAACATACGTCTCATCAGACCCCAATTCTAATTTGAAATTCATATTGCTCTATGTTGTTTATTTGGGTGAAGAAACATATTGTGTTGGCGTAAATGGATTAATTGTTACTCAATAAACACACTCAGTAATATATAGGAGTGGTAACACCGGGGTTACAATGGTAATTACGCTAAAGATATAAACATATTTTCAACACTCCCCCTCAAGTTGGGCATGTAATATCCGTCATGCCTAACTTGCCTAATATTTTGTTAAAGGAGCACTGACTCAAGTCTTTAGTAAGAACATCTGCTAGTTGTTGGTTGGAAGGAACGAAAGGAGTGCTGACAATTCCCCTCACTATGTTTTTCTTGATAAAGTATTTGTCCACTTCTACGTGCTTTGTACGGTCATGTTGGACCGGGTTGTGGGCAATGTTGATAGCAACTTTGTTATCACAAAATATCTTGATTGGTCCCCCCTGCATACAATACCAAGATCCCTCATAATCAACTGAATCCATAATCCTTCACATATCTCATGTGTCATCGCCCTGCACTGGATCTAGCCACAACATGTTGTTTCTTACTCCTCCAAGTCACTAGATTACCCCCAACTAGAGAACAATATCCAGATGTAGATCTCCGGTCATCCATAGAACCAGCCTAGTCTGCATCCGTGTAGATTTCTATGGTTAAAGCATTGTTGGGGGAGAACAGAACACCCTTGTCGGGAGTGGATTTGAGGTATCGCAAGACCCTGTGGGCAGCATCAAGGTGATGTGATCTTGGTGAGTGCATGTATTGACTGAGAACCCCCACTGCGTACGAAATGTCCGGACAGGTATGAGATAGATAGATAAGCTTCCCCACCAGTCATTGGAAACTCAGTATGTCATCAACCACCTCTCCACCATCTCTCCCAAGCTTATGATTGGCCTCAATAGGGGTGTCTGTTGGTCTACACCCAATCATCCCAGATGTTTCTAATAAGTCGAGGATATACCTCCGCTGTGATATAAAGACACCATGCCTAGATCTGGCCACTTCAATGCCAAGAAAGTACTTGAGGGATCTGAGATCCTTCACTTCAAACTCTCTTGCTAATCGGGATTTCAGATGGTTAATCTCCTCTGTGTCATCTCCAGTGATAATTATATCGTCCACGTAGACAATAAGGGCAGTCAACTTGCCTTGTCGGTGTTTTACAAACAGGGTATGGTCTGCATTACTCTATCTGTATCCAAAAGTCATCATTGCCCGGTGAAACCTTCCAAACCAGGCATGCAGGGACTGTTTTAAGTCGTACAACGCTTTCTTTAACCTGCAAACCTTTCCAGCTGACTCTCTGGGGAGGAAACCAGGTGGCGAAGACATGTAGATTTCTTCCTCACGTCCAACTGACTAAGATTCCACCCTTTATATAACGCACATGAGAGCAATATCCTGATTGAGTTCATTTTTGCAATAGGAGCAAAAGTCTCCTGATAGTCGATACCTGCAATCTGAGTATAGACTCTAGCAACCAATCGAGCTTTGCACCGTTCAACAGGACCTTGGGAATTTTGCTTCACAGAGAAGACCCACTTACATCCCACCACAGTTTTCCCTTGAGGTAAGTGTACAAGATCTCACGTGTGAGTTTTATCAAGAGCCATCATTTCTTCTAACATGGCATCCTTCCACTTATTTTTCTCAAGAGCTTCCTGCCAAGAGCGAGAAATGGGAATAGAAGACAAGTGACAAAGGCTCTGTGCACAGGAGACAGAGAGTCATAGGTCACAAAGTGTGAGAGAGGATGTTGGGTAGAAAAAACATTACCTCTGTCAGTATCGGAAGACGGATCATGTGCTGACCCAAGAAGTGTGGGCAAGGCCTGTGCTCCTTCGAGTATAGACCTGCAATGGAGGCGGTGGTGGAACAACAGGATCCCCAGGGATAGAGGGCATCACTGGTTCGCAATGCAACGGAGTAGGAGAAGGAAAGGAAGGAACAATAGGCAAAGGAAGAGAAGGGGGAATTACTTCACCAAGAATCGGCTCCCCCTGAAGTGAGGTCTCATAGTAAGCTTCAGATTCCCGGAAGGTCATCCATAGTAATGAACGTCCGTTTAGTAACAGGATAAAAACACTTGTAGCCTTTCTGAGTTGGAGAGTAACCGATGAAGACACATCGCAGAGCTCGGGGATCAAGTTTGGATTTAGGATGTATATGGACAAAATACGCACACTCAAAGATACGAGGCAAGAGGTGAGTGGGACGAACATTTAGGCTGGTCAGGGGAGTCTGATGCCCAAGAACCCGGGTAGGGAGGCGATTGATGAGGTAGGCAGCAGTCAAAACCGCATCACCCCAGTAATATTTAAGTAGGTTCATGCGAATAAGAAGGCACCGAGCAATCTCAAGGAGATGGCGATTCTTGCGCTCAGCAACTCTATTCTGCGTGGGGGTATAGACACAGGAGGTTTGATGGATGATACCAATGTCACTCAGGTACCTCTCAAAGTGGGAGTCAATATACTCACGGTCATTGTCACTACGCAAAATTTTAATTGTGGCACTAAATTGGGTAGTAATCATCTTATGAAAACGCTGAAAGAGAGAAAACACTTCATTTTTACTCTTCATCAAACACACCCAAGTACAACGGGAATAACAGTCAATAAAGGAAACAAACCACAAGCACCCAAAAATAGAGGCAGTGGGACAAGGACCCCAAACGTCAGTATGAATAACAGCAAAGGGAACAGAGTTCCAAGGAGACATTAAAGATAGAGAAGTATGATGATGTTTACTAAGTTCACATACATCACAATTAAAACCATTAAACAAAGCAGTATAAATAGTAGGAAGCAAATGTTTCATAGTAGAGATAGGAGGATGTCCAAGGCGACAGTGCCAGGAATTTAGATCGGAGGACAAATCCGCACGGAGAGCCTTTGGAAACGAAGTGGAACATGAGGATGTGGAGCTGGAAGGGTCGAACACATAGAGCCCATTGCATAGTCTACCAAAGCCAATCACCGTCCCCGTCTTCAGGTCCTGAAAAATATAAGAGGTAGGAAAGAAAGTCACTGAACAATTCATAGAGTTAGTCAAATGACTAATAGAAAGCAGATTGTGGGTGAAAATAGGAATGTGAAGGACAGATGAGAGAGTAAAGGAAGAGCAGGGAATGGATCCTTTCCCCGCAATAGGAGAGAGCGACCCATCAGCGATGCTCACTTTGTTGGATATGAAACCTGAAGCAGACCCTGTCATGTGATTGGTGGCACCCGAGTCGATGATCCACTGAGAGGAAAGGTGGGTGGAGGCAAAATGAACACCTGGAGGTCCCTGGTAAGCATAAGAGGAAGTCGGCGACCCGAGCTGCTCGGCAGGAGAACCTTGCATCAAACGGTTAAAAGCCTGAATTTCATCAGCAGAGAGCGCAGGGGGAGCACAAGAGGAGTCCGGAGAGAGATGGGTCGAGAGGTCCTCAACGGCATCAGAAAAATGTGCAGACCTGGAGAGGGAAGGACGACTCTGGGAACGCCAGATCCGCGTCCCTCGCGAGGAGTCGGTCCTCCTCTGGGAGGAGGGAAGTCATGGAGTTTGAAGCACGTGTCCCTGATGTGGCGAGACTTCCGCAATAATCACAAACGAGATGATCTTTCTCCGTAGACCTGGAACGATTGTCATGAGCAGGACGAGCCCCAGGGTGGAACTGGAAAGCAAGGGTAGAACTCTCTGGGGTAGAGTCAGGAAGCAAAGTCTGTCGACGATCAAATTCCTGCTGCACCAGACTGTAAACCTCTGATAAGGAAGAGGAGAGCATCCAAGAATCTGAATACTGATCGGATCAAAATCACAATGCAACCCATGCAGGAATTCAAAGATGTGATTGCGCTCTTCTCTCGCTCGCACCAACACCTCATCTTCATGGGACACAGAATCAAAGTGATCATACTCCTGATAGAGTTTGGTGAACTCCGAATAGTAGACAGAAGGAGGACGATCACCCAAACGTAAAAGAAATATCCTGCGCCGCAGTTGGTAGATCTGAGGAGCATTTCCCCTGCACGAATAGGTCATCTCCGCACGCTTCCAAATATCAGCAGCAGTATCCAAGAACAGGTAGTTTCGTGTGATGGGCTCCATCATGGAGTTAAGAAGCCAGGACATCGCCAACGAGTTCTCTGACTCCCACTGAGGTCACTCGGGAGAAGTCGGCGATGATTCCTTCGTCGTGCCACTGACATACCCAAACAACCGACGTCTTTTGAGGGCAAGGAGAATAGATCGTGCCCACGGAAGATAGTTAAATCCATCTAATTTCATAGTAGTAATGAGGGGTACCATGATCAGGATTGACACGGCCAGATCCTCCAGAGATTGGTGGGATAGGAGGGGTAGGAGGGGCTCCTCCATCGGATGACATATTCGGAGAGTTGATCTTGGACATCGAAGGCCACGAATAGAAATCGATGGCACCGAATGACAAATCACAGGAGGGTAGGTGAACCAAGACCATGACAGAGTATCCACAAGAAACCGACACCGGAGATGCCTTCACCTAGGTCAGCATATCCGGTGCCAAAGAAGAGGTGTCCACAAACTGGAGAGAAGACCTTCCCCGTCGAAGAAGGCGGAGAAAAATGCCAAAGAGAGCTGCTGCTAGACTAGAAGTTGTTGTTGTTGGAGAGTTGTCGTTGTTGTTGGAGAGAGTTGTTGTTGGAAAGAGATGTTGTTGGAAAGAGTTGTTGTTGGAGAGCTACGGAGAGAGAGTGAGCGGCGGAGCGCTGCTGCTGGACGGGAGGAAGCGGCGCTCTGCCGAGGGGAAGCGGACGTGACACTGTTGCGAGAAACGAAGAGGCGGCGCTGTTACGAGAGTGGGTCGAGCGGAGGAGTCTGTTACGGAGAGGGATCGATCGATGCAGACGTGCGGCGCTTGCGGAAGGCGAGATGGATCGCGAGAGCGGCGTGGAGAGACGAACGCCCTAACTCGGCTCTGATACCTTGTTGGCATAAATGGATTAATTGTTATTCAATAAACACACTCTGAAATATATAGGAGTGGTAACACCGGGGTTACAATGGTAATTACGCTAAAGATATAAACATATTTCCAACATATTGTTATGAATATAAATCCGTACTAGTTAGCTTAATTGTCATTCTATTTATAAGGCATATTCTTTTAGCATTTCATGGAAGCACTCTTGGGTTTCATTCATCTAGCATTTGTTTGTTTATCCAATTGGTTGTTTTCAATTGCGTATGTTTGTAGTTTACTTTATTATTTTTTAGCACTCATTGTTAATTTATTTGTCGGATCCTTGCATGAGCTTTGCATCATTCTAAGTTTCCTCGTCATTGCTACACTCGCATTCATTCATTAGGGTATATTCACCTCACTTCCTTCAACATATCCAATGTCACAAAGCATCTTGTATCTTTAGTTTTTGGCTTCAACTTAGAGGTGAATGAGGGAACCAAGAGTTTATTTGCCAAAGCACGTTTCGCAAGTATTAATGTAATCATTTATATTTGTATTTCTTAAGTGCCTCTTCCTTCTCATTTGTAAGATGTGATAAGACTCATGATTGTGATATGGACCCCCCAATTGGGATCTCATTCGTGTCCAGGAGTGTTAGAAGTCTTGCAGGAGGTTAAAGTCCCCTTCCTTGGACCCATGGGAACATATAGCGGCGACGGGATGACCGGAAGGGGGATGGGAGGCCGGCTCTGGAGATCTACCGAGTGGACGAGGGCAGCTGTCGTGCGAGAGATGCGAACCGAGAGCTAGGGTTGTGTATTGGAAAAGAGAGAGAGAGAGAGAGAGAGAGAGAGAATTTTAGATTAAACTTTTCATCCCCTTCATTGACCTCCAACCCGCATATAACCGGGTGGCCAAATTTGCATCAACTTGTTCCCAAAAGTATCCCTCACTAGGCTTAACATATGTGAAATAAAAATAACGTGCAACAAAAAAAAAACGATATAAAAATAAGTTAAAGTGCAATGCCGTGAATTAATCCTTGCGCATTTTGGCACGACACTGGTGTGTGGCACCCCAGCATGGATCCGTAATAGATTGTAGGTCTAAATTCAACTGTAATTTCTGATTAAGAGAGACATAAGTAGAATCTGGAATCTATAAGCAGGGTGGCCACTATATGTTAGTCTATAGTCTGAACTTATTCTGAATTATGAAACTATAAAATACAACAAAAACGCATAGTGCCTATGGTTCAAACAAGCTGTCACATAATGATTAAATGTATGTGTGATTAACCAAGTCTTAATGTGTCCCAATAACTGGCCAACAAATATGTACATATTTTTTAACCTTATAGAGATAAAGACCCGCTATCTTAAGAAATAACAAAATAGCTACCACATAATATCAGCAAATAAGTTCATGGGATTTAATCAGAAGGCAAGGCAAGCTGCAAATATGGCAGAAACAGACTCCAATGAGGATAAAATAATTTTAAGCACTGTAATTACACAATAATTCTCACATAAAAAATCTAGGAATTATAGATGACTAATTCCCTCATCAGTAATCCGTCAACAAGAATACTTTTGGACAGTAAATTTATACTAGAAGTTTATAACAGATTCTACCTCTAAGAACAGTCATTACTAATGTCAATTATGAAAATGAAAAACATGCATACATTTCTTGTATCATCAGCTCTAATCTTCTCCATAAAAAGCTTCTGCATCTGCTGAATGAAGCTGCATAGGATTAAGAACAATAAGGTTTACAACAATAATGAAATATTCACACCTCACATAATACATAAGTGAGTTAGCAAGTGTCCAAGAAAGAAAATCCAATCTTGTTTTAGAGTAAGAAGTATGACATCACATGACCCTAGTGAAATAAGATGCAAAGAAGCATGCAAGTAAAGCGATCATATATTTGACGATGAATAAGTGTTGTGCAATATAAACATATATACCATAAAAAAATAAGAGCCGGCAAACAACTCTCGTAGCATACCAAGAGGTATGATTTCCTAAATAAGCACATTTTCATATATTTGCATGAGTGGCTTATCTCTCATGTTATATACACTGTGAACATAAATTTTAAAGTTTATCTTGTTAAATGTTAATTTATGTATTTCAGATTTTATTTGTAAGAACTCTCGGGGGATCAGTCGGCCAGCATGAAGGGGGGGAGCTGATCTCGGCCCTACTGCAGAGGCACGAACTTATGGCGACTTGCAGCTTTCGAGGCTTCGACTGATCAGGAACATACAATGAACTCTCGGGGAGGTCAATCGGTTAGCATGTAAGGGAGGAGTTGATCACGGTCCCACTGTAGAGGCACGGACTTATGGCGACTCGCAGCTCCCGAGGCTTCCACTGATCAGGAACATAGGATGAACTCTCGGGGGGCAAGCCGGTCAGCATGTAAGGGGGGAGTTGATCTCGGCTCCACTACAAAGGCACAAACTTATGGCGACCCGCAGCACCCGAGGCTTTGTCCTAGAAATTTCGATCCCGAAAATGGTTTGGCGGACAAAAAGGGTCCACACTCGAGGGGCAGATCGGCCAACATGCAAGGGGGAGTTAATCTCGGTCGTCAATGCAGAGGTTTGGACTTAGGATGACGCACTGAGCCCGAGGCTTTATCTCGTTTGTCAGCTCAAACCATTTTCGAGAAGGATATTTATCCCGACTCACCTCTTTTTTTAAGACCTCCTTCGCCGGTGCAGCCTTGAGACTTAGGAGAACATGCACAAAGAGGCTTATCATGAGTTAGGAAAATTGGCACCATAAAGAAGCAGGTATTATATTGATGAGTTAATGATTGTATGAAAGATCCACTTAGGGTTATTCTTTTGCAGTTGGTGGAGGCTGAATTTCATATAAAGACTTTTAGACAACGACGACATCCTCACTTCTGGCAACCAATAGACTGGCAAAGAGGATGAGCTCTCAGGGGGTCAGTCGGCCAGCATGTAAGGGGGGCTAATCTCGGCCGTCACTGCAAAGACATGGACTTATGGAGACTCTCTGAGCCCGAGGCGTCATCTCGTCGCTCGACTAAGGGTTCCAAGAGATGAGGTGGCTATCCATCTTCTAGAACACTTGCGTAAATTGGGTATCCCACAACGTTGCATTGATAAATCGGAAAGGTGATTCTTCTTTGAGAAAGTTTATAATACTGTACTAATGAGAAAAGACAAAACATAAGTTGCATTGATAATGAGAAAGTTTATAATATTGTACTAATGCTCGGTACTACTCTTGAGCTGCAGATTCAAGGGTGAAATATTTTCAGATCATCTCCGCTCCAAGTGTTCCCGAGTGCTTCGCCTTCTGAGTTTTGTATGCGATATTTCCAGTCTTCAAAGCTTCTAGAATCTTAAATGGTCCTTCCCAGTATAGTAACTTAGACGGTGACAGTTCTGCGACGAAAATTCTCTCGGTACAATGTCCAGAGCTGTAATGGTATCATAGGGGCATTCCATCTGCCTTCCTTGTCAGAATTGGATTAGAGAATATAGATCCAAGTCTTCAGCATCGTAAAGGATGTTGTATCCCTTATATGCAGGTAAATGCTCCCTAAGATGAGATTCGTCAAACTACTCAATCAATTTATTCATCAAGGCGCAGCTTATTGCTCAAGATTTGGCCTTTGGATCTATTTTGATGTCAGCCAAAATCTGCTCACCAAATGGACTCGTTGATCCGGACTGCCGAGCTAGCAATAGGCGAGCAGACTCGAACTCGCGGAAGCGAAGAGACTGCAGAGTTACGTACTAAGCTCGCTCATACTGAGTTCGCTCCTCCTCTAGATGGGTCGCAGCCTCCATCTCATGTCGCTTAGACGGCTCGACATTTTCCAGCGAGGTGACGACTGGAGGCGAGGCTGCCACAACCTCGGCACTAGGTGCAAACAGAGCTTGCAGCGTCTCAATCATACCCTATTTGAATTCCGCGAGGTCAGCTCGCGTAACAAATTCGCTCGGAGCTCACGAGTTTATTATCTTCGACTCTCGTCCGTCATGATTCGCCATGAGATCGCTCACTAGATGTTTCCTCCATCGATCACGGCCCACGCTCAGCGCACCAAAGTGTTGGAACCAAAAAAATTGGTTCACAAAGTTCGGACCTAGGGGTGACCAAAGATTACTGGTCAAGTGATCGACCCGGGCAAGACACAACTAAAGGAAGCTGAAGAACAAGAAACGGGCTCTGAATTGTCTACAAACAAGACCCGTGTGCCGCAACGAGAAGGTCTCGTCATACACCCGAAAATTTATAGGAAATTCCCCTCTAAATGCAAAAGCTGAGCTAGGCGCAAGAGAGGCGATGACTGAAGATTAGGGGATCCTTGGGGGTGGGGTTTCAATGTGCCTCTTACTTATGCTCTGGGGTCCTATTTATAGGCAATCCAGGGGGATTGCCTGATCTGTGAATAGCTTCCCCCACCTATGTTGGATATAAGATCTATTTCCCGGAAGATCTTACTCTGGAGAACATCTGAAATTGGCGAGCTTGAGCAGATCGCCTTAGGCAAGGTCGCGAGAGTCGGGCTCTACGAAGGCGCGGTCGCCAGAGCTGGGCTCGTCGAGGGTGACGCCGCCATAGCCGGGCTCGCCGAAGGCGAGGTCGCCAGAGCCGGGCTCGCTGGACTGGAGATCGCCTAGGAAGGGAGCTTGCGGACGAGCTGGAGACTGCTTATCGGGCTCGCTAGCGAACTCTGAAAGAGCTCGACGGTGTGCTAACGAGAAAAACTGGCGAGCTCCGGATGAGCTCCACGCGTCTTCGATGATGTCCTTTCTTTTGGTCAACAGTAAACCTTCTTAGGTCTGGGGGGCCTAAAGCAAGAGGTGGGCCCCCTCGTCTAATACGGGTATAGGGTGGTCAACCTTCCATGATCGATCCAAGATCAAAATGCAGGGTTATAAAGATTTTGAATTACTCGAATTTGAAATTGCAAAAGACATAGTGATGGGGATCGCCCGCATGTTCGTGATCGGAGGAGATCGGGCCACCACTCGGCTGGAAACGTTTTTGCAAATTTGTCGGAGATGCGTTGATCGGATCGGCGATCCGAGACCGCGAGCGCGTCCGGGACGTCGTTTTACATTTTATATGTATTTTATTTTATTTTATTGGGTTTGTATTTAGTGTTTTAGGACACCGGACGTTATGGACGATCATAGTCGTTCACGTCGGGTGCCCAACCGCCCCTCTCGTTATAAATAGGGGCGGAGGTTCTCATTTTTCAGTATTGTTGATTTGTGAGAGATTCCAGAGCGGCAATCATTCGCGGTACGACGCTGCGAGCCCCGGGGTGCGACGTCCCGGGGCTTTTATTTGCTTCTTTTCTTTTCCCGTTCACTGTTTCTCGTGAAGCCTCCCACGATCCCCTGTTTAACCGCCTGCTACTGTTCAGTTTCCTGTAATTTTTTCCCCTCAACGTAAAACATACACAATCGATACTCTCCTTCTCAGCCCAAAACAACAGATCGGGAGTTTGTCGTTCCGCCTCCAGCGAGACCAGAGTCGCTCCTTTCCTTCCTCCATCGCAAGTCGCATTCACGGTAGCTTCCCACTGTTCATCTTCTTCCCCACTCCTCTTTCTATCTGATACCTAAAGTCATTCGACAGTGAAGTCCAATCACCTGATTCCAGTTGCAATCCTCGTCGAGCCCTAACCCTTCACTGATTGATTGCCTCCATCCCAGCGCCAGTAATCATCAACGTCGCCCATCCTATCCTCTACGTCGTCGTCTACCTTCACTGTTCCCATCAGAAAACCCTCTCCCTCTATCGTCTCTTACAGGGTAGCCCGTCCAGCCCTGTTTCAGCCAGAGACACATACTCCCAGGCTCGTTCCAGTTGAGAAGTTTCTGTCCAGCCCTGGCTATCCAGAATTTTGTTCAGCATCCTTTATCTCCCTTCACAACCATTACATCCATTCTTCCTGTAGATATTTGTCGTGTTCCGCCACCGCCGCTGGATCTCAGTGTTTGTGAGTATTAACGTTTTGTGTTGTTTTATTTTGTATTGAATTTTGGATGGACATGTTATATGTGTTTAGTTATTGTAATTGCTAGTGTTATTGTTTCATTTTCATATTATTCTATAAAACGTATTTGCGAAATTTGTAGTTGAAATTACTACTCATGAGAATGAACGTGAATTGCTTATTTACTTGAAAATTATTGCGAACACTGTATTTACTGCCAAAAGTATATAATTATAATTATTGTATTTTGTTTCCGGATAAATTGCAAAAAAAATATACATGCATTATTATTCACATTGGGCTCGTTCGCATTCATTCTGCACATTCACTTATGGTTGCATTAGCGAGTCAGCACCACCATTTATCACAGCCCTTTTCACATAGGAGTGTCCTGCGTCAGTTTGGTATCAAAGCCAAGGTTAGGGCTTACTTTAAAATACGCGGGACTACATGTTATGCCACTCAATGTCTTATTATAGTGGTCAGAGAGTTCGTCACATTATTATGACGATTATCGTCGTCCTTATCCCCGCACTCGAATGGATCTTGTTGATCCTTCGACACGACCTTATGATGATAAAGCTGGGTATCGTTCTGGTCATCGTCGCTACACATCTCCTCTATTTGAGGAACCTGAGTCTGTATACGCACGACCACCACAGCACGTTCGTAGGACTCACGTCCATCCACGAGCACGGCCTGATTACCCTCGAGAATCATATAGAGGTCACCTTCAGCGAGGTAACGCCACATGTAGTGGTCTTCCTAGTGTTCTGAAAACGGACATGACAGAAGCCAAATTTCTGCAATTGACTCTTAAGAAGTTTGATCAATTGGATGCACAATATGATGATCTTCGCACCCGTGTCGCCGCCATTGAGGGTCGGCGAGAGCACTCCATTTCCCAAATCAAGGAAACCTCACCCACTCCACCAGATATTCTCTGTGGAAGAACGGGCTGCCCTCCCACCACAGGATGTGCGTGCTAGAAATCAACCACAACGAGAGGTCGCTCCACTTAGAGAGCCCGTCCTCGACACTAAGTCTATTAGTTCACTATTGAGTATAGACTTTTCTCACACTTCACACGATGGCGCACCGAGCCACATTACGATCGGGAGCCGAGAGCCTAGTAGTGATCTCGTGGTAGTCACCTCACCCCTTTTGGGGAACACGACCCCTTATGATGGTTTGCTTCTGGAGGATCATTCTCATGTTGACGGGTTCTTTGGCACCCCCCCCCCCTTCCTGTTGAGCCTCCAGTTGAGTCACCTCGTCCTTGTGAGGATGAGATTCAGGTGAGTGACACACTTATGAGTATTGAGACGTTAACATCTCTCTCATTATCACCCATGATATTGATAGTGCTCCAGAGAGGATTTCGAGTGCAACATCCAGTATGTAGGGTTCTACCTAAGAACACTTAAGTATAATTCAGATGTTTTGAGAGTTTGCCATCTGGTCACTCGCACTCGTGATGAGTTTTGGTCTGTACCACCTGCTGACCCGCCAGATGAGTTCTTTCTTGTGAGGCACACTCACCACACACTAGAGTCGCATCCTATTGTCGATGCCTACGATTTTCACATAGGTGATCGTTGCATTCGCGATGATTTTTCACACGTCCCTCCTGGTGAGCCACTAATGCGTCACATTCCTTTAGCAAACATGTCACGTTTGTTACGCTTCACCTGCATCATCGCTTATATGAGGACACTTCATATATTTTTGGGACTTACGTTGGTACTCGTCATATTTGTGATGAATTTTATTATACCCCTCCCGGAGAACCCCCAGATGAGCCACATGTCGATCCACCCCTCATTTGGGATATATCCATCTTTAGTAGGACACTCGAGTTTGAGGGTGCACTCACTGACCCGCTGATCATGTCTTACTACCCGCACTTGTAGAGACAGTTCACACACTACATTGACACATCTTATTACCGATGTCTCTAATGTTCACTGAAGTGTTCGTTGCGCCCGCGACGAATTCTTCTATGTCCCACCTTCTGAGCATCCTGATCATGTACCCCTTTTCGGAGTTCTTATAGTACACAAAGCCCCCATCATTTGCATGAAATCCGGAAAAAAACTACTAGCAATATTGAGTTATATATGGTATGGGCGGATAGACAGATGTGAGCAGCATTTTCGAGCGTGCAAGCATGTCATGGTCGGACCTTGCAAGGAGGGGCTCCCAAAAGAAGCCGCTATTAAACTACAACTTAAGCGAATGAGTCTTTATAGGGTTATAAAGAAAATTGGGGCAAATGCCTACAAGATTGATTTCCCTGCAGATATGTTATTCATCTCGTATTTAATACGAAAGATTTGGCACATTACTTTGAGCCTCTCGAGCATAGGGACCCATACCTTGAGCCTCTTCTGCCACCCTCCCAATTACAACTTGTCACTTCCCATGTTCACCTTGGACGAGCACCTGCGGACTTGCCCGCACCACCCATGATTCCACCGATTTTTCTGGATCCACCAGCACGAGAGGTGAGAGCATTATTGATATTATGGCGCACGAGTGCATCACCACTACAGTCGGTCAGTCTTGCCGTTACTTGGTGCACTGGAGTGGACGCCCCACTTTTGTTGATACTTGGATACCAGCGACGGAGCTTGATAGACTTACCCCCGATCTTCGAGTACAAGCCAGTCATCTTCATTCCTCGAAGATGAATGTTTTTCAGTCTGAGAGAATTAATGGGAATCGGCCGCATGTTCGTGATCGGAGGGGATCGGGAAACCACTCGGCTGGACCCGTTTTTGCATATTTGTCGGAGATGTGTTGATCCGATCGGTGATCCGAGACCACAAGCGCGTTCGGGGAGTCGTTTTACATTTTACATGTATTTTATTTTATTTTATTGGGCTTGTATTTAGTGTTTTAGGACACCGGACGTAACAGACGATCATAGTCGTTCACGCCCGCTAGTTATAAATAGGGACGGAGGTTCTCATTTTTTGGTATTGTTGATTTGTGAGAGATTCCAGACCGGCAATCATTCGCGGTGCGACGCTGCGAGCCCCGGGGTGCGACGTCCCGGTTCTTTTATTTGTTTCTTTTCTTTTCCAGTTCATTGTTTCTCGTGAAGCCTCCCACAATCTCCTGTTTAACCGTCTGCTACTGTTCAGTTTCCTGTAATTTTTTCCCTCCACGTAAAACATACACAATCAATACTCTCCTTCACAGCCCAAAATGACAAATCAGGAGTTTGTCGTTCCGCCTCCAGCGAGACCAGAGCCGCTCCTTTCCTTCCTCCATCGCAAGTCGCATTCACGGTAGCTTCCTACTGTTCATCTTCTTCCCCACTCCTCTTCCTATCTGATACCTATAATAATTCGACGGTGAAGTCGCATTCACGGTAGCATTCATTGATTCTAGTCCCAAGCCTCGCCGAGCCCTAGCCCTTCACTGATCGATTGCCTCCATCCCAGCGCCAGTAATCGTCAACATCGCCCATCCTATCCTCCACGTCGCCGTCTACCTTCACTGTTCCCATCAGAGAACCCTCTGCCTCTGTCGTCTCTTACAGGGTAGCCCGCTCAGTCCTGTTTCAGCCAGAGACATACTCCCAGGCCCGTTCCAGTTGAGAAGTTTCTGTCCAGCCATGTTCAGCCTGTTCTTCACATCCAGATAACCAAGGCTATCCAAATTTTGTTTAGCATCCATTACCTCCCTTCACAACCATTACATCCCTTCTTCCCGTACATATTTGTCGTGTTCCGCCGCCGCCGGATCTCAGTGTTTGTGAATATTAACGTTGTGTTGTTTTCTTTTGTATTGAATTTTGAATGGACATGCTATATGTTACGCATACACTTCCACGCAAGTGGACCCCCCGGATGGAGATCATCGACGCACGCATATAGAAGCCACCGCAACAATTGGGAGCTCGTGCATGGAAGCCGCCATGATTATTATTATTTTATTTATGTGAACTAAGTGTGCTAATTATTTAATTAGTATTAATTAAATAGTTTTTAATTAATATTAATTAGATATTATGATTATTAAATGTAATGTCTTAAATTGTGTGCCCTCCCCCATCTATATAAGAGGGAGGGGTAGGAGTTTGATGTTTTATGCTTGAATGTATGCAAGTTTTTAGGGTTGCTCCCTAAGTTTCATCTTTATCCTTCCTCCTTTCGTCTCGCCTTCCACCGTCGGCCCTCCCTCTTGCCGGATTCTTCCTCTCTCTCCCTGTCTATTCGGTAACAATGGTCCGACCTGCCGCTCTGCCCACCTTAGCGCCGTCGGCTCAAGGCTCTCCTTCCATGGCTCCGAACACGCGTCTCCATGCTGCCGACATCCGCGCCATGCTCCACCGCCACAATGTCCAGCTCGACCGATTGCAATTCACCGTCGACGCTGCCCTCGCCGGTCAAGTGCTCATTCTCGAACGCCTCGACACCCTCACGACCCCGCCAGCACCGGCGTCCTTAACAGGCGCAACCTCTTCGACCCGCAGCGAGCTACTAGATATGCGTGACCTCCTTCTCCAGAAACTCGCCAACAACAAATGCATAAGGGAGCACTCCGCTCGGCCAGGCCACCGAATGGCCCGCGCCAGGGAACCACAGGAGGACGTGTCCTCCCCTGTCAGCGTCGAAGCGACTGCACCACCCTTCCCTTCCACCGCCGAGCACCCCCCCCCCATCGTCCCCGTCCTGCGTCGAACAGACAGCCCTGCAATGTCCTTCCAGCGTCGAGCACCAACCGCCGCTGCACCTCCTGCGTCCAGCAGCAGCAGCAGCCGCACCACCCACACCGCCCCCGCCAACCGCAGCTCCAGCAACACCTCCGACAGGCAGATGCCGCACCACTGCTCTCGCACCCGACTCGCAGGCCAGCGACCCCGACCCAAGAACAGCCTCGCCGCTCGTCTCCCTCCAGCAGTGCAAACCCACCCTCCGCATTAATGCCGACTGCCTGGGCTCCTTCCCAGCCATCGAGCTACGCGCCTGTTTGTTGGCAGTTGGTCATCATATCCTCTCTCCCCTGCCATCTTCAATGCCACCAAACCCCACACGACAGCAGCCTCCATCATATCCTTGTGCCTCCCCTGCCACACCATCACTGTTCCCGGGCCCCACAAATGAACCCACGCCAGAATCCAAACATTTGTCTCCCCTACACCCTTACTTTTTCTATTTTTTTACATTGGCTTGTCACATCAAATTGTTTGTCCTTTCCTTCTCTCTCCCCTTCCAAACAAATGCACACCCACCTTTTTCCCTCCTAGCTGCCACCCCCATTTCCACACCCATCCAGCACTCACTTTCACCCTCACAAGCCGACCCACTCTTATTGTCCCCCTTTCTTCTAACCGCACTCCTCTACCACATAAATATTCAGCCCAAATTTTTCTTTGTTTGAGTGTTTGACACATCTTCGTTCTTTCTCCTCAAGGCACTCGCCACCGCCACTAGCAATACACAACTCCTTTCTCGTCAACAGTCTTAAAGATCCCGATAAAATCATAACACTCGACCTTGAGGACAAGGTCGATTTTCAAGGGCGGTATAGTGTTACGCATACACTTCCACGCAAGTGGACCCCCCAGATGGAGATCATCGAACCACGCATATGGAAGCCACCGCAACTATCGGAAGCTCGTGCATGGAAGCCGCCATGATTATTATTATTTTATTTATGTGAACTAAGTGTGCTAATTATTTAATTAGTATTAGTTAAATAGTTTTTAATTAATATTAATTAGATATTATGATTATTAAATGTAATGTCTTAAATTGTGTGCCTTCCCCATCTATATAAGAGGGAGGGGTAGGAGTTTGATGTTTTATGCTTGAATGTATGCAAGTTTTTAGGGTTGCTCCCTAAGTTTCATCTTTATCCTTCCTCCTTTCGTCTCGCCTTCCACCGCCGGCCCTCCCCCTTGCTGGATTCTTCCTCTCTCTCCCTGTCTATTCGGTAACACTATATGTGTTTGGTTATTGAGATTGCTAGTGTTATTGTTTTATTTTCATATTATTCTATAAAACTTATTTGTGAAATTTGTAGTTGAAAGCACCACTCATGAGAACGAACGTGGATTGCTTATTTACTTGAAAATTATTGCGAACACTGTATTTACTGCCAAAAGTATATAATTATAATTATTGTATTTTGTTTCCGGATAAATTGTAAAAAAATATATACGTGCATTATTCACATTGGGCTCGTTCGCATTCATTCCGCACATTCACTTAGGGTTGCATTAGCGTGTCGGCACCACCATTTATCACAGCCCTTTTCACATAGGAGCGTCCTGTGTCACTTAGTAAATCAGTCGGGTTCCAATTTTTCTATTCGGCTATAAGATGGAATTCAATCAGCATAATTGAAATTGATCACTTTACAATATAACGAGCAAGTCAAGTAACATGCCTTGGGTACAAAATTCAAAGCCAAAAAGTATATTTGGCATATAAGTTTTTCAAAACAATCATAGGAGTAGCATTAAATGGATTATCACTGTAACAATCAAGTCTATGGCTGATGACAGACGAAAAACTTCAAGTCCAGAATGTTTTGGTAAAAACAATAAAATATGAAGTCATATGTTAATAAATTTGCGGCTGTTAATTAAATTGGTTTCAATCCTTCATAGGAAGTGGTGAATTCCCGATTTCCTTTCACGAAAGCCAAATCCTCATCGGAAACCTCAACCTGGATATCGGGCAGAAGCTGAGGTGGAAAGACTATGTTCTTTTTCTTCCCCATTTCGACTCAAAAGTGTAAGCTACTTGATCGGAGAAGATGTCGAAGTGTGCAGATGCTCAGTGGTGAGTAGCGTTGTGCAGTGTCAGGGTGAGATGGGGAACCTACTGCTGAATATGGTGATAGAAATTTCGGGTTATTAGGGCTTGGCCGAAAAGAAGGAGAAAAATAGGGGGAGGAGGAAGAAGACTGTTATGGGCCTTGGTCGGAGGTGGCCGGAGATAGAGATGATAGTGGCGGAGATACTACGGAGCCATGACCGCGGCTGCCTAAGCGAGGCTTGCTCGTTGGAGGAGAGAGCTACCAAGACCTCACACTCAAGACGGGAATTAGAATTCTTCTTGCTTACTTCATATAATACCCTTGATGCCTTTATATAGGCTTACAACACATTACATGACAAAAGATAATAATAACTCCTAATATCTAAGCTCGGTGCTCAAGGCCTACCTACATAATTATAACATAAACATACTAAAGATAATCATACTAGATAAGCGGGCGCGCAACCCGTAACAAAGACACGCGGAGGAAGGAGGTGACTGATACCTGCATGCATGCAGGCTACAGGGATCGCAAGGTCGGTCGGTTGTTTGGAGCAAAATGCAGGCCAATAACCTCCTATTATGTAAGAATTGAGGAGGGTTTTTAATTTAACTTGAATTCAATTGGAATTGGACTCAAAGCCAATTCCGGCTGAATTTCTTCCGCCATAATTACTTTATTAACTCCCAAAGCAAATTATGTCCATCCAAACAGGCGCTAAGGGATCTTTATGTAGAGAAGGTTCCAACCCATACTAACAGATAACATTAAAATACAAGACTAAAACATAACTTAACATATAAATAAATATAATCAAATAAACACATTACCACAATAAAAAAATATTCGCGTCACTGTAATAAAATAAACACAACCACAATTACATAACATATAATACTCAAATACGCACGAACTAATGACTCGTAAAATGATGCCTCTACTTGGTCACCGTGTTGTGTACTACATCACCTTGACTGCCATGAGAAAGAAAAACAAGAGAAAGGCCTAAGCAATAATTTCTTTCCAATACTGAGAGATGAAGAAGCCCAAGAAGTATCCAAAATGAAAAACACAACTCAACTACACCTTTTGCATGAGCAAAAAAGAGAACAAAGAAGGGAGTGGTGATCTAGGAGGATTTATTGATCCAAGATAAATGAATTCAGAAGAAAAAAATTTGCATGTGCAAAGGAGTCTTCCATACATACACAACAGCTATTTCTCACTTAGGCCTACATATGAAGGAACCATGTACATATATATAGGCTTGATGTCAAGTGGGGGTACATAAACGAGCGACCGACAAATCCTAATTAGACTAGTTCATTACACAATTTTATTTATTCCTTTAATTAAAGAGTGCATTGAAAATCTTAGTTTTCAATAAGTAGTTAAGAGAATTTGAAAAATATCATAGTGACGCCAATTAGAGAGAGCTTTGTTCTCATCCAATCTCTTTCAAAGTATATGGAGGCAACTTAGAAGAAATTAATACATCCGTGAGACAAAGTTACATGGAGCCAAACAAGCATTGTGGTGTCTCTTCTATGTCTACACATGTATCAATAGATTCACTATGCACCTAACAATTTATTATTGTTAAGGGGTACTAAGTGCAGAGCCAAAGGGTGTGCCCATTTCACTGAGCTCCCTCCAATGCAGGGGTCTGTGGGAGGGTTAATGTTTGCCTCTGCATTTGCAAAAAGGCTGATTGCATTATTCAAATTTGGGAACTCTATGTTACAATAAAGGCAACTAAATCAATGATCTAGGTCGCCCAGTACTTCGTGCATAAAATCAATTAATCAAATCAAAGAAAGATAATTACAACAGGTCTAAAATAAAAAGAGCTTTAGAATCTTACCTTGAAAGGCAATATGCAAAAGCTAGCACAGTGGACAAAGATTTTGCAAAGTTCAGTAGTCGTTGTTTAACAACTTGGCTTGCTTCTGATGTGAGAACTAGAGGATCCAACGTCCTACAAAATGTAAAAGCAGGCATATGCTATTTAATAAAACCATTCCGATGAGAGTAACTGATTAGCAATAATCCACTCAAGATTTTAAAACATACCTACAGATGAGTGTAGCTCCAGTCCACAAAAGAATAGGCTGAAGGTAAGAGGTAAAGATGAAATGGGTTCTACTCTTTTTCCAATTATTGTCATTCTTCTGCATAACATTAATTAGCTGCTACTTCAAAAATGAAACATTATAGAAAAATTGAATGTCCAAAATAATAATAGAAAACATGTTGCATATGGTACATACATGAAAGATATTCCTTCCATAACGCATGACAGGCCCAAGACCCCAAACAGCAAACACAATAATTCCAACTGCCGGGGCAAATCCGAGTAAAAGAGGGCTATCACGTAGGAAATTAAATGACCTGTGAAGAAGAAAGTATATTTTAGTTTGGCCTATTATTTAGAGAGGAAAACAACATTCCTTGCACTTCGAAGTTACTATTGACAAAAAGTTTCAGGGCGGCGCTTGCACTTCAGCAAGCTAGCAAATGAGCTGCCTGCCAAAGATCAACCAAATGGGAGGCCTGCAGGACATGGCAGCGGGCCCTTAGCAAATGACCATTAATCTGGGTGGAATATAGTTTAAGCTCAAGTAGATTTCCATCATCAACATCATTAGTTTTTTCCTAATAATTTGGGTCAGCTTATGAAATCTGATTTTTCGTCCATTTATAGTGTTGCCTAAATTTTAAGTATATTCTTAGTCAATCATGTTAACAAATTTGCTACATGTTTCCTTAATTCTAACTCTGCTTCTTCCTCATCCTTTAACTGTTCCTTTAATACAAGAATTCCTTCATTAATCTTTCTATTTCTCCACGTATCTTTAACATTCTCATTTACATCATGATCAACATACATGGTTAAAATTATCACAGTTTTATTATCATATTAATTTATAATTCTCTATACCATCCATCGACCACAGGTTTATACTCTACAAATTCTAAGCCACTCAATCATGGAATCAATGTGGATCATTGATTTAATCACATATATCTGGAAACTCCGGCCACTGTACAATTACTTTTAATACAAGTCAAGATTTCATTAAACATATTTTTAATAAATTTGACATACCTTTAACATAAACTTTTCTACTTTAATGAGTATCAAACCAATTCAAACCGTACTCAATCATATATCTTCTCAATATCAATAAAACTATTATAAAGATTTTGATATGCTCTTTTATTATTATCCATTAATTTTCTTAATACAAAACTTGCTTTCATAACTCTCTCACACAAGTTTATTAAATGGCTGATAAGTTTAATTCATCTATAGTAGTAGAACCAAAATATCTCTTTTGTTCTTAAAGATTATTGAAAATACTTCTTCAATAATTTGGCAAGCTTTTTATTATGGTTGAAAGAGAAGATCCGGGCTAGGGGGAGAGCCAGCGGTAGAGAGAGAGATAGGGTAGAGGAGAAAACTAGGGAGCAGCCCTTCGATATTACTTCCAAGGTGAAAACAAATACATATTCAGCCTCTTTATATAGAAGAAGGGTGATAACATCCAAATCAAAACAACAAAGCCTAAAATAGCAACATATAAAATAATTCCAAACATAGGAAACGCCAAATAGGAACTAAACACAATAGGAAATAAATAAAATAGGAACTAAATAATAAATTTCCACTTTGGCCGGCCCCGCTAATGTTCCTCATTGGCCGGCCCCTCTATGGCCACCGCTCTGTCCGGTTCCCCTTCGTCGACCCCAGGATGCACCGCACCCGCCCATCGCGTGTACACCCGCATGGTTGGTCGTCTCCATGAATATTTGTAACACTTTTAGTCTCCAAACTTTCATTCATAATACTTGTTAATCAAACCATAATACTAACCCACAATAAACTTAAAATTCTAAAAGTTATCTCATTCAAACATAAATTTGTTTTTCTATTCACCTTTATATACATCATTATTTTTGTCCATTGTGATCGTCCAAAAATTTTATACAAAAAATTTCTTTAATAATTTCTCAAAGTAGTTAATGGGAGCCCCCGATTGGGATCTCGTTCGTGGCCGGGAGAGGTAGAAGCCTTGAAGGAGATTGGAGTTCCCCTTTCGGGATCTGTGGGAGCATATGTCAACGATGGAAGAGGCGCCAAAATGGACGTGTCCAAAAGGCGAACAGCGGTGTCATGGTAGGCGTGCGACTGGTAGGCGTGCGCCTGGAAGTCGGCATGCGGCTACGACAGGCGTAACTGATAGAGGGATGGAGGAAATTAGAGAAAGAAAAGAGAATATTGAAATAACTTGCATAATCATTTCAGCCAACTTTCTTCCCGTAAGTAAGAAGGAAAGAAAAATACAAAAATAGATGATCCCAAAATAGCCCCCTCACTAAGGTGACATATGGGAGTGCATGATAATTAAAAATGAAACTGCAGAAGATATAGAGTGCGCTCTCCTTAGTTCGTGTGTGTCATGGTGCGGCGGCGATGAAATCCTGGATGTTGTGCCTCAGTCCCTTCCAAAAGAAGTCGGCGTGAATGCGCTGAAGAGTTTTATACACTCCTTCGTGACACAACGCGTGGGTGCAGACCACTATCTCGGTAATGAGGGAAGATGAAGAGTAAATACACTCATCCCATCTAGCGCAAAAGGTGGTCATGCACCGTCCAGTGGGCGGGAAGCCGCCCTTCGACAATCCTTCAACTGAGCTCCACGAGAATAGAAGAACCATGTGTCTCCAGACGCAGTCGATGGAGGAAAGGACCCTGTCCTCCTGGTCTTGGCGAGAGAGTGCATCGGCTGCACGGTTCAAGACGCTGGCCTTATACTCTACTCGAAAATCGGAAGCCCAAAAGTTTGCTCGCCCACCGTTGTTGGGGAGCGGTGTTGAAATGCTGCTCCAGTAGTACTTAAAGTTGAAATGGTCCGTACATATTAGAAAGGAATGCTCCCATAAGTATGGACGCCAGTGCTGCCCCCGATTGGAATCTCGTTCGTGGTCGGGAGAGGTAGAAGTCTTGAAGGAGATTGGAGTTTCCTTTTTGGGATCCGCGGGAACCCATGTCGGCGATGGAAGAGGAGTCGGAGTGGACGTACTGGAGGGACAACTGGCGATGTCGAGGTAGGCGTGCGGTTAGGAGTCGGGAAACAGTTAGGGCAGGAGTAACTGAGAGCGGGAGAGAGAGAAAGAGGAAAGAGAATATTTAAATAACTTGCATAATTATTTCAGCCCACTTTCTTCCCCAAGGAAAGAAAATTGCAAAATATATGTGTTGTGGGCTGCACAACACATATATTTCAGTCCTGTGCGGTCTGCCAATCTATCCCCTCATTACTTTCCTCTTTATTTATTATTCTTTTTAAAAGACGGAAGGAAAGTATTCGTCGACCGCTGAGTCTGGATAAATTCGTCGACCGCTAAGCTTGAGCATAACGTCGACCGCTGAGCCGCTGAGACGGGATCGTCGACTGCTGAGACGAGATCGTCGACCGCTGAGACGGGATCGAAGCAAGCCGTTCGTTGAACGCAGAATGTAATTAGTCGAGCGCTGCACTTAGACAAATTCTTCGACCGCAGAGATTTGAGTTGTTCGTCGAACGCAGAATATAACACAGTAGCAACACATCCGCAAACTGCACCTGTTGGGGATTTTTTTTCATTGATTTTCTAATTAATTCTTCATCAAATTAATTATCCAATCAAATAATTTTCAATGGGTGTTAATCTTAATGTCGCGGATGAGGCCATCATCGATTCGAACTGTTCAGTGTTACGAGATTGCATGGCCCCCATGGACGCTCGTCTTCGAGATGCGGAAGCTCGTCGTCAGGACGACATGACCACACTCCTATGCATGTTTGATGATTTGATAGCCGCATTTCCGCCGAAGCTTCCACCTTCGCCGTTGTCGCCTCTCATCGTGCAGTCGCCTTCTTCGCCAGCCAACGACGTATAACCGCTCTCTGCGGTGATTGCCCCTCTGCCATCACCTCTCGTGGTGGTGCCTCCCACATTGGGCAACCTTCGTCAGTCACTGCGGACGCCGTCCCACAGCTTCCCTTGTCGGCCCTTGCTCTGCGGGCCCCTGCTATGTCGGTACCTCCGGCCACCTAGCTGCCAAATATGTTCCTTCCGCCAATTGTCGCTCCTTCGGCTTCCTTATCGTTGCTGCTGAACACTGCTCCACTGACCCGTCGAAGACAATTCCTTCCGCCACCCATTTTTCCAACGGCGCTACCACTACTCGTTGATTCCCCCGCCGCTGCAACGCGTTAGCGGTCATTGTTCTGGCGGGAGATCAATATGCCAGATAACTCGGCCATCCACACGAAATTCGAGTTTGGGGACAAGCTCGATTTGAAGACCGGGAGAAATGTTACGGGATGCATGCCCGATTAATTATTACGACCTTTATTATTTTGCGTCGTTATTTACGAGTCTGCCCTTGTATGTCTATTTAAGGGACCCAAGGAGTCTTGTATGAGTAAGCAATGAAATAGTCTATTTCTCATCTTGAAGGAGATCTTGGACGCTCTCTCTCTCTCTCTCGAGCAAGCCCTGCTTAGGCTGTCGCGGTTAAGGCTCCGTTGTATCTCCGCTACCGTCATCACCATCTCCGGCCACTCCTTCGGCAACCTCCAAGTAGGCCCATAACAAGATGTTCCCAAAATAGCCCCCTCGCTACGGCGACGTATGCGAGTACATGATAATTAAAAATGAAAGTGCGAAAGATATAAAGTCCGCTCTCCATAGTCCGTGCATGTCATGGTGCGGCGGCAATGGTAGGTCACGCCCCCAGCGCGGGTCCGTAACTGCAGCATTCAAATATTTTCTTAATTTCAAATCTTTAATAAATATCTTAGTATCTTCACCTTGAACACATTTAAGTCGAAAAACCTCTAGAACTCCAATGTCCCTTGTTAATTGATTCATATATCTCCTTTTTTTTCAAAATTAGTACAAGTCTATTATACAAATTATTAAAAGCAGTAGTTTTTGCTTGTCCAATACACACTTTGCAAGATGTATTATAAGTGTAATTTTTTCGAACAATGTGTAAATTATTAAAAGCAGTAGTCTATTATACCTTCCCATTCCATGACAATTTCAAACAATGTGCAATTTTTTCTAAACTCTTATAAAACTACTATAGTAATCTTCTTAGTGAAAATAGCCATCTCATATTAATATCAACTTGGTCTCACGAAAATATATCAACCTTCTCTTGAAGGCCCATATTGAAAGATTAATAACTTCACACTTTTAAAATTTCAACACCCCCCTCCCGACCACCACCAATCGTAGCACTCTCCTAAAGCTCATAGTAAAGGTTTTCAATCAGAAACTTCTTTAAAAATTTCTTGAGCCCAATTGAAAATTGAAATAGCAACAAGTTGGAGTCAAATAAGCCAATCTAATAGTTGTCATACTTCAAAAAAAGGCCCCATCATAAGGTAAATAAAGTACAAAGAGAAAGACTAAGAGTGAGTATCAACGGAATTCTTTGATGAATAAAAATTCAATATGGCAATTAGTATATATAGCAAGTAGACTATCGAAGGACAGGACAAAATTCTATTTATTAAAAAGATGATCAAGATGATGTGGTGAACCTCATGTAGAATAAAGCTATTGAAAATTACATAAATAAAGCATATATTAAGGATTATTTGCTGATTAGAATGAACAATTGCAACTTTACTAAGGATTCTTTTGCTGACTTCAACAAGATCGCAATACTGCAAAAACCAAATAGCACAAACTCGTCGCATAAACTAGTTAAAAAAATATATTGGTGATACGATCTCAAGTGGATGCCAATGTGCATAGTTGCTAATAAAATAAACTATTTATCATATGCCAATAGTACATTGCATGATACGTATACTCCATGCAAACAGGTCACACATATGCTCAGACAAATGACCTAACTACGCAAGTGTTTTCTCAGAGATGCGGCAACCTTTATAGATTATCATGAATTCGCAGTTAACTATGCATTTGTCCTTTTAGGTGTTTTGTCTTGTAGTGGGTCTCCATCAGTATAAGGAGCCCGTAGTGTAAGAGTTAGGGTATCTTGGATCATTATGTTGGTTTAGGATCTCATACAAGAGTGGCTCTTAGAGCGATCCTGCACTCAAGAGATGGTATCGAGGATGTCTCGGTAAGTTGTATCCCGTATTTTTAATTTGAACATTGTCTCTGATAGCAGGTCTATCAACTGGTCCGACATGTCGCACTTGCAGTCTCGTTGCATGCCTCCCTACAACCATGGCCATTGTTGCAACCTCGTTGCACGCCCACTTCAATCGGATGGACGCCACCGTGGCTGACCTTCTCACCATGGCCCACCTTCTCACCATGGCGCACGACCTATGTCGGCGGCTCCTTCCGCTTCCTCCAATACCAGATCTCCTCTCTTTCTTTGCTTCTCGAACCACCTTCGGGCCTCCCACAGCAATCATGAGTTGGCTTCTCCAACTCCCAGACCTAAGATTGATTCCCATCCTTGCAAAGCGCCAAGTTTCAAGCCCATCTACACCCAAGGCCCTCCACGACATCACGCTCGGCCCCCTACACGACCCCTCGTTCCAGTTGTAGCATCTTCTTGCTCGACGAGCCATCCCTTCGGTTCCCCAATCGCCTTCCCCACGACCAGCCTGCAACACGCCTGCGTGTTCGGGATCCCACTTGACGTGCCATTTGCTCACCTTCGCGTTCGACGACCCCAGGCGCCACCCTATCCCAGGTCATCTTCCCCTTGGCCATCAAATCTGGTTCCCTTTTCTCTGCCTCCAAGTGGTTTGTTTCCACAGCGACAGTGGCGCCTCAACAAAACCCTTTCACTCGCATGCATGCCTTTCCTTTTTGTGGAGTCCCACGATCTCTGCTGGGCAACTACCCTACTCTGCCCGTAATGCCCCATTTTCATAACTTAGTATTCGGGATCATTGTTGCATGTGTAGGACACCGTGATAGGGAGTCCATCGTTCTGAACCCCTTGTTAAAATTTGAAATCTTCCACACGCACGATCGTGCGCCCCTGCAATAGTTACAGGTCGATTTCAAGTGTACTGCCTTTTCATCGTACCCCCGACTGTGTGCGCCTGAGAGCTGCCAATAACAATTTTTGGGAGTTCTGTCTCCCGCATGTATGTCCTTTCACGCACAACCATGAGCGCCTTCCAGGTGATCGTGCGGCAATAGCAGGATGCAGTCTGTACAAGACGCGCGACCGTGTGCGCGATGAAAACTTAACAAAACGTCGATAAATCACGGTCTAACTCATTTGATCAAAACATCTGAGGGCTTGGGAGCTTCCTTGAGCCTATTAGGTCGGGAGCAAGGGTTCAAAAAACTTATTTCATCAATTTAGTAGGGTTTGAGAGTGAGGGGAAGAGGAAAGTCACCATTGTTGGAGATTCGATGCTCCAATCGACGATCCAAAGCCGTAGAAGTGCAGAGCTTGCCTCTCTGATCCTTCTCCACCAATTTCTTCGCAATTGGTGTCGTTGAGGACTTCAAGGGTAATGACTTTCCTCGGGTCGTAGGACCAATTTGTGCTTACATGCCTTCTTTTATTGCATTTGGTGAGTTCCCCTCTTCACCAATTAATGGAGGAATGACCACCTTTGGTTCATTAGAACCCCAGCGTGTGGAATTGCATCTCCAATGTGGTTTGCATTAGAAATTTGATGACCGATTCTGGATTAAGCATGATGTGTGAAGCATATTCATGGTCATAAGCCCAAATCGATGTTGTTTGTATGGTGGATGCATTTAAGGCTTAACCTAGTTTGTGTTATCAAAGAACATTCTGAATAATCGTCATATTGTATATGGGATCGTAGGAGATAGATGGCTTGTTTTGTGCCCCGTATGCAGTCCCATGATTAATGTTTGAGATTCGACGTGAAGATGACCATATAACTTATGTCATAAAAATACGACGTGGAAATGACCATATACCTTCTGCTATGAGAATACAACGTGAAAATGACCCTATACCTTCCATCATGAAGCTTCGACGTGAAGAGAAACCCTTTTGGAAATCCTTCTGTTATGACCCTGCACAATATGTCAAGAGAACCCTGGGAATGTACTCACCTTGTTGCATAGGTATGTATGATTGTGTGTTGTGAATGTGAATGATTGTGTGGGCTTGTGTACCCTAATCCTCTTGATACATGATGTCATGTTAGGAGCATGTTACGTTGTGTAAGGGTTGTGGCGAGCCTACAGAAGAACCCAACTATCATTCCCAATGTTATAGTAGGTCCCCCCCCCCCCCCCCCCCCCCCGTAATTTGCATGCTTATAGTAGAAAGTGTATGTTGCATGAGACACCACATGAGTAGAGTAGTTTACTTGTTTTATTTGCCCATGACATACTGTATGCTTGATTTGTGCGAGCTTGCAGGGTTTGAGGTAGCTCGCCCCGGAATGCGCAAGGACAGCCGGGGGAGAGAGTTGTCACACAGTAGTTGGTCAGCTTATGTTGACCCTCGTTTTCCGCTCATATGTTTTTGGTTGCAGGAAGTGTAGCGCATAATGGAGCATAGCAAGCAAGCGCATGAATGCTTATGGAAAAGGAATTGAAGTGTTGTGCTTATGTTTTCATTTCATTTTGTATGCGGGTCTGCGTGCTCAGCTTTATCTAAGTTTGCGGACATTCTGGATGAATTAATGTAGTTGACATTCTACTCGTACCCTTTTTGCTTCCGCTTGATTTAAATGATTTTACTCTCATGTATAATGTGTTGGTGTTTTATATCATCTTTAATATTGTGCTTGTGTGAGATGTATGTTGTGGGGCCCGGTCGGACCCATATTATATGGTTAATACATGTGTGATGTTCCTTTCTCGCACGTAATGGACCATATCGATTTCTTCTTAATCAAACTGCCCTCACCTTCAAATCTCATGATTTTCCACTAACTGCGACAATCGTCGACCAACCCCATGCCTCCCTCTTTCATTCCAATAGCTATCTCTTTCCACCACAGAAGTCCTCTCCGCTTCCATTCTAGTACCACTCAGCGGCACCCGATTCGCTTTTTACGAAAATTATTTTCACTCATAAAATCACCAAGGACCCCAACGAATTTGCTCGGTTGTCCTTCATCTCGTCAAGACTCTAGCCAAAGCTTTGGCCCGATTGGCGCACTTCCACCGCAACAAAGACTTCCACTCTGCTTCTCTGAGCTCGACCTTGGAGGCAAGGTCGATTTTCAAGATGAATGTGTTACTACATATATGCCTTGTGAACATGTCACAGCACGAACGATCGACCTTACTACGCGAGAGTGGTCTTAGAGATGCGCCAACATTTATGAATTATCTTGTATTCGCAGTCACTTATGTATATGTCCTTCTAGGTATTTTGTCTTGTAGCATATCTCCATCTATATAAGGAGCCTATAGTGTAAGGGTTTGGGTATTTTGGATCACTATTTTGGTTTAGGAGTGTTGGGTATTGTAGCCACAATAGCCTTTATTTGAAAAAGTCCCCTTTGAACTAAGATGAATTGAAGTTGTATTTGATATTGTATTTTAGTTATGTGTTTGCAAACCAATGTCAGGTTTCAATGAGTCATAAAACACAGGCATATGCAATGTAATTCCTCATTGTGTAGACCAAGGTGTTGACTCATGTGAAATCTCTCTATTGGGGTGTACTTCATAGTCAAACACGAAGGAAAAGTCAACAAGAAGCTAATGTTGTTATGGAAATGAAAGAAAATTTATCTAAATAATTTTCGTCGAGTACTCTCGAGAAGTCTCCACTAATTCGTCGAGACATCTCGTGAGGACTTGCACAGTTCGTCGAGATTACTCGAAAGGTTGCTGAGAAAATTGTTTAAGTATTTTCGTCGAGTAATCAAGTGTTCACTCGAGAATACTCGACAAATTCGTCGAGTGGTCTGTTGATTTCTCGAGTGAGCACTCGACGAATTCGTCGAGTGCTCTCGAGAAGTTCTCGAGTGGTCTAAGTTAAAGATACTTCCCGTCTCAACTTTCAGCTAAGTTATTTCCGTCGAGTTATCAAGAAGTTTTCGTCGAGTAGTTTAGTGAATTCGCCGAGTAATCTAAAGACTTCACGAGTTCACTCGACGAATGAAGGGTTTGGGTTTGGGTATTTTGGATCACTATTTTGGTTTAGGAGTGTTGGGTATTGTAGCCACAATAGCCTTGATTTGAAAAAGTCCTCTTTGAACTAAGATGAATTGAAGTTGTATTTGATATTGTATTTTAGTTATGTTTTTGCAAACCAATGTCAGGTTTCAATGAGTCATAAAACACAGGCATATGCAATGTAATTCCTCATTGTGTAGACCAAGGTGTTGACTCATGTGAAATCTCTCTATTGGAGTGTACTTCATAGTCAAACACGAAGGAAAAGTCAATAAGAAGCTAATGTTGTTATGGAAATGGAAGAAAATTTATCTAAATAATTTCCGTCGAGTACTCTCGAGAAGTCTCCACTAATTCGTCGAGACATCTCGTGAGGACTTGCACAGTTCGTCGAGATTACTCGAAAGGTTGCTGAGAAAATTGTTTTAAGTATTTTCGTCGAGTAATCAAGTGTTCACTCGAGAATACTCGACAAATTCGTCGAGTGGTCTGTTGATTTCTCGAGTGAGCACTCGACGAATTCGTCGAGTGCTCTCGAGAAGTTCTCGAGTGGTCTAAGTTAAAGATACTTCCCGTCTCAACTTTCAGCTAAGTTATTTCCGTCGAGTTATCAAGAAGTTTTCGTCGAGTAGTTTAGTGAATTCGTCGAGTAGTCCAAAGACTTCACGAGTTCACTCGACGAATGAAGACAGAGCGCTTTCGTTTTCGAAATCGCAGACGGCTTTCCTTTAAGGTCTTCATCATGTACAGTACACGTGGAGATCCTTCCTTAGTTTTCGATTCTAGCCGTTAGAGAAGGATTGTTATAAATACTTAAGGGTTATTTCATCTAACCCAAAATCGTGCCTATTATTAGAAAAACGCAAATCGTCTGTGTCGGCTGTCTTCGTTCTCGCAAAGGACATTTATGTTGCCGACAAGTTTCTTGCACGATCCTTCTCAAGGAAAAAACTTAACAAGATCTTTGATTTCAGATTCTCTCAAGTTCCTTTCAGATCTTGTTGTCTCCTAAATTTTCAGATCCAGACTTCTCAAGATAAGATCTCTTCTTCCCTTTCAAGTTCAAGGCTTTCATTTCAGTCAGGAAGAAGATCTACTTTCAGATCTGAAGAAGAAAAATCTCTTTGAGATTTTTAGAAGATTGTCTCTCAATCTATAGTTTAGGGTGATGTGCACATAAATCAAAATGGATTCTTGGGTCCCTCTCTGATGTCTTTGGCTTTGATTTGAGGACATGATTCCGCAGCAAACGCGACGGTATATGGGGCCACTATTTCTATGGTACTCTGTGAGCAGCCACTTTGTGCATTTATTGTCAAAGGTTAGGTCTTTCTCCTCTGAGAGAAGCCACTTTGTGCATGGTGCCAAATGTTAGGTCTGTTTCCAATCTTCCCCCGCCCAGACCCCAAATGATTGGGGGCTATATGGGTTCTGTTGTTGTTGTCTCTCAATTTATAGTTGTGTACATTTTTTGTAGGAAGTTTTACTTCCGAGTTTTTGTAGATCCTAGTTTAGAGGATCGAGTGTAATGTGCACATAAATCAAAATGGATTCTTGGGTCTGCCCTCTCTGATGTCTTTGTCTTTGATTTGAGGACATGATTCCGCAGCAAACGCGACGGTATATGGGGCCACTATTTCTATGGTACTCTGTGAGCAGCCACTTTGTGCATTTATTGTCAAAGGTTAGGTCTTTCTCCTCTGAGAGAAGCCACTTTGTGCATGGTGCCAAAGGTTAGGTTTGTTTCCAATCTTCCCCCGCCCATACCCCAATGATTGGGGACTATATGGGTTCTGTTGTTGTTGTCTCTCAATTTATAGTTGTGTAAAACCCCCTTTACAATTTTTGTAGGAAGTTTTACTTCCGAGTTTTTGTAGATCCTAGTTTAGAGGATCGAGTGTAGAAAAGGTTGTTCTCCGAGATTTTGTAGGAGAAGTTATTCTCCGAGTTTGTAGGAGTTGCTAACTCCGAGCTGTAATATTTGGAAAAATCTAAGATTAGTAAAGTAGCCTAGTCTAGCCCGAAGTGCTATATAGGTGAGACAGGAAAGTGGACGTACCCATTCCGGGGAACCACTATAAATCCTTGTGTTTGTGGTGTGTGCTCGTTTTCGGTGTGCTTTGTTTCTTAAGTTTTTAATTCCGCGTAAAGCCATAGAATTCACCTATTCACCCTCATCTAGGTGATTTAGGTTGCAACTAGATACTTTCAAGGAGAGTACCTCTTAGAGTGATCATGCCCTCAAGAGATGGTATCAAGCATGTCTCAATAAGTTATATCCCGTATTTCTAATTCGAATGTTTGTTGATGATAGCCGAGTCTATAATTGTAAGAGAATAATAGGATTTGTATTTAATTAGGTTTCACACACCACTTATAGGAGGAACGCCCCAAAACTATAAAGAGTCCATTAGGGAATACAGAACACAAAAAGGACTAACAGTAAGACTTAAATAAAATGAATACATAATGCAACACCTCCCTTCAAGCTGAAAATGATTGTCTCACAAAATTTCATTTTGGCATGAGTATATATCACAGAGACAAACTCTATCAAAGAAAACTCGTAATACAATATAAGTGCAACAAGTTAAGTGAGGAGATCAAAAAATTGATTAGAGGAAACAACAGAAAGTACAATGAAGGAACCATTTCAAACCTTCTCAGAAACAAAATGGATATCCATTTCAGTATGTTATGTCCTCTCATGGGAACATAATCATTGGAGATCTAAATTGCGGTTTAAATGTCACAAGTATCGTCGGCAAAATCGTGAATCATGATGAGGTCCAACTCAATGATAAAGGATCAAAGCCACATAATATTACATGCACCTTGAATGAAAGATCAATATTAAACATCGGTACTATACTGTGCTACAACATATTTTTTTTGCTTCTCAAAGAAACGAAGTTGTGAAAAATAATAAATTCAAGTAAATAGAGTTCTAGTTTCTCCCACACAAGAAAAAAGCCTCATAATGAAAGAGTTTCAAATTACTGTTGGAACTCAAAATTCTTATTTTGTCCAACATATTGTATTTCCATTCCATTTAATTACTCTACAAATGGAAGATATCATTGAAAAATGTAAAATTCTTCAAATATTTTTATTTACTTTGTTGATTCAACTACTATTTCAACGTTTTAATTTGTTTTTTTATTCATCTAAGCACCATAAATTTTATCATAATTGTATGCATTGTTGCAATATATATGTACAACTAATACTCTGACGGTAAAAATGCCTCCACATGATTCATGAAAATTTGAAAATAATAATGAATTTTACATGCATAAGAATATTTGTGAAACTTGAAAATGATGCCATGATGATGACAATGGTAATTGTCGACTGAAACATCGCCTTACTATTGTCTCGTCCTTTCAGCGAGTGGCATTTTGGGCCGCTAGATTTACTAAGATCCTAGTGGTGGAGCACTCTATCACAAAGCATGACAATGCTGTAAAAGTATATACTTGTTGGGGGAAAATAAAATTTAATGTATTTATTTATCTAAATGCAAATTACTTAAATTTATTTGTGTGAAAAGCTTGCCACAAATAATCTTACTTACTTTTGTGTGGCGAGAATACCTATTGATATAAAAAAATATCTCTCAAATCAAAGTAATACCTAGTCAAACTGAATGTAGCTGATTTTAGAAGAGGGATATCATGTGCAAAGGTTGGAACAGCAATAGATCCACAAATGCAGGCATTGTATCTGTGTGGAATGTGGTATTTTCGCCTGTATATGTTGCATGAAACATGAAGACCCCAAACACCTTGTCGCTGCAGTCAAAATGAGCAAATACCTCAAGATTCATACCATAAAAATTCCATAAGAACTGAACTCATAAGAGAAGGGCGTTCTGCTCTATACCACGTGCAAATATTTCTATAACATAATTTTTTGTAATATAAAAATACTCATTTATTGATTTTCATAAGTGTTGCTATTGCAACCAATTTTGTGCAATCATTAACGCTACATCTTTGTTAGTTCATATCAAAATAACAATAAGACATTCAACTCATTTATTAGTTGATAATTTTTGTTTTTAACATATATTTATTAAAGATGAGAGGGTGTATTATCAAACAAGGACAATTAGCTTTTAAATATAAAGCTTAATTTTATCTAAATAAGAGTATTGTATAATATTAAATACATTTTACAATGTATCAAAGTTGCAGATGTCAGGGACACGCCAGCTCAAGTTTTTCATATCGGTTTTAATATGTCTGGGATATATCGAAGATATTTCATATATTGGGATTTAATATTTAATTATTTATATACATAATTATATATAAATATAAGCATTTTTTATATAGTAATATATTAACAATTTAACATTTAGTGAACTTCTAAATCTACCAAACTAGTAATAAAAATTTATATTACACAAATAATAATGAAATAACGCAGGGAAGAAAGTAAGAGGAAGTAGGAAGCCAGGAAGTCGTCGACGATAATGGAAGATAAGGAGCCTTCAGTCCAAAATCCAAAAGTCAAGCAAAATTGAAGTCGGTGACAAATGTGCACAGGGAAGAAAATCAGAGGACGCAAGAAGATAGTTGAAAGCTAGGGCAGACAACGAAACGATTTCGTTTTGTTGTCTATTAAACCATAGACGCTAAACAAAATAAATTAACCAAATTCAGCCGATATATTGTCGAGATATATGTTACGGATGTCGCGGACCCACGCTGGGGGGTCACGTACAAGCGCCGCAACCCGGCGGACACCGCTTAGGAGGGGGATTTATCTTTATTTCAGCACGTATTTTATTTCCTGCATTTTAATATAGTTATGTTGTGGAACTTTGGTTCGGTCGAACCGGTTGGGTCTCCAACCCCATATGGGTGGGAGCTGGTTTGTGTTTTGGGCATTATGAAATCAATTATCCAATTTCCTCTCTCTCTCTCTCTCTCTCTCTATTCTCTCTTTCTATCATTTCTGTAAGCCCTAAACCGCGCCCCTCACGGGATTTCCGCCTCTTCCGCACGCCGCTCCATCGTCTAGACCGCCGATCGCTCCAGCTGCTGCCCAACGTCTCCGCCTCTAGCGCCTCCTCCCTCGTTGATCTCCCTCCGGCGAGATAGGGTCGAGCAGGTCTCGTAAGGATCACGCTGCTCCTCACCGGGATTTCCCCCTTCTCCCTCCTTGCACTAGGGCTCAAAAGAAGGCCCACAACACCTTGGTATCAGAGGCCTCCTCCTCCACCGCTGCTCCACCGTCCACTACGCCCCCAACCGCCGCTCCTATAGCCGCCGAAGTGCAACGCCAGCCGCCGCATCTACGCTACAGCCCCGCCACAGTTCCCGTAGCGCCCGGATCAGGCTTTCCGCCGCACCCTCGGGGCTCGCCGGTCCTATTGGGGGCTTTCGCTGCCGGTCTTCCGCTGTTGTCGGATAGCACGGGACTTTTGCCCACTCCCCCGTCCTTTTCCCCCTCTAGGATCTTCCCCATGAACGACGACACTCCCGCCGGCCTCACTTTGGCTCAGATCTTGGAGTCCTTTCAGAACATGATGGTGACGAACAATAAAGCTCCCATTGAGGCCCTCCGGCCGGAAGATTCCCCGTCAGCTCCACGTGCCGCCTCGGACTCATCGCAAACGGTTAACGAATTTCTCCCACCACGGAATGACGAGGGAAATTTTCCCCACTTTGTGAAAATGAATTTTCCGCTCTTCGACGACCGGGAGGAGGACCCCCTCACGTGGCTCACACGCTGCGAACAGTTCTTCGAAACCCAACGAACTCCGGAAGAAGATTGGATTGGTGTGGCTTCATTCAATCTCATGGGCTTCGCACACCTCTGGTTCTCGCAGTTTCGTCGTGAATGTCCGAACTTGGTGTGGGAGGATTTTAAGTCGCAGTGCACCCTCCAATTCGGACCTCCCCTTCGCGAAAATCCTATTGGCGACCTCATCTCCCACCGACAGACGGGTTCCATTGATGACTACATCGAGGGGTTTCAGGTGCTCCTCTCCCGTACTCCTTCCGTACCAGCGGCGCATCAGGTGCCTTTCTTCACTGTCAGCCTTCACGAGCGACTCCGCCTGGACATCGAGCTACAGTCTCCTCAGGACCTCTCCACAGCCATGAGCTTATCACGGGTTTTCGAGAAACGCTTGATGATGGACCGTCCGTATTTGGCTCGTCGATCTGGCGAGGGCCTTTCCAGGGGCGTTGGCCCTTCTACTCCACCGCTCAGCACAGGAGTCGGCAAGGGCAAGGAGGGAGAACGACTGTCCACCATTCGGCGGCTTTCCACTCAGGAGATAGCGGACCGCCGGGCTAAGGGCCTCTGTTTCAATTGTGATGAGTCTTTCTGACGCAGGACAAATCTATAGGCGGCGGAAAATCCGCGACATAACCCTACATGCTATGCAAATCCGACGGCGTGAATCCAAATTAGATAATAAATTTAAACACCCCACGCGCAATTAATTCACGGCAAGGAACAAATAATTTATTAGGGCAAACAAGTTTAGGCTTTCCTCCGCGTGGAGGGTCAAAGCAAGAGCGCGCGGCGAATAGTTCCTTCCTGCAGTTAGAGATTAATCTAGACACAAATAACTATAATAAAATGAACATCCAAGAAAACATGTAATATTCCAAACAATAACAATGTTTACAACCCAATTCTAATCCAAAACACAACACAAATAAAATAGGACTGTTATAGTTTTAGGAAAAACTGAAGTTTTGGAGAAGATTAAAGGTTTCCGGGTGGTGGTGGACTGGATCGGGTAAGGGGTGGTCGAAGGGGATGTCGGGGGGGCTGGATCGGGGCGCCACGGGGCTGGATCTGGGCTGTAATATCCAGATTCGGGCAGATCTGAGAGGGAAGAGGGTTGTAGGGGCGGTGGCTGTTAGGGAGGTGGTGGGGCAGGTGTTGGCGGCAGAAACAGGAAGGGGAGAGGGCTGAGGCTGGGGTTTTGACAGGGGCCGGCGGCTAGAGTTGACAGGGGAGGGCTGGCGGCTGATGACTGGAGGGATTGCCGGCAGGGTTCTCGAAGGGGGGCTGGCGGCAGATTTCTGGAGGGGGCTGCGGCTGTTAGGGGTTGGCTGGACAGCGGGGAAAACAGTAAAAGAGGGTTGTTTTGGTGGAGGGGAAGGAGGAGGGGCGGCTAGGGAAAGGGAGCAAGGAAAACACAAAGATACAAAGGTCACTTACCCAAGGAGTCGTCACCAAGGGGGTTCCACGGAGTCGGCACCGCGGAGGGGATCACCGGAATGAAGGAAGAAGCTCTTCAAACATTCAGCAATGAAAATTCCAACAGCCCTAAAGATCTATTTATAAGAAAAACAATATTAGGGCAACCGAAATCGACGGCTATGATTGGCCGGCGGTTCCGATGCCATAACTACATGAAATAAAACTCAAAATACATAATGTTATATATGAAATCGACTCGCAACACGAATCCGAACGCATCCACGGAGTCGGATCGTCGATCTGGGCGCGTCATATATGGTAAGTCGCCAAATCAGCCCTGAATGGGCTCAAAGCTCGTCCTCGCCTATGCTCCGCATCACTTCCACCCGGGAACATCGGTGCAAGCGTCTTTTCTGGCTTGAGGTGGAGGACCCCTCTGACGAGGACATTGGGGACGAGGACCCGGGGGACCCCGAGCTTTCTGTTCACGCTATCACAGGACCCCAGTTGGGGGATACGATTTAGATACAGATTTCGCTGGCGGGCCATCCGTGATTGCCCTCATGGATTTAGGTAGTACGCACAGCTTTCTTAGTGATCTCACGGCGCAGCATCTTCACCTACCGGTTACATACCGTCCGAGCCTACGGGTTTCAGTTGCCAACGGCATGGCATTGACATGTACCGGAGTCTGTCGTGCGGTGCCTATTGTAGTGGAGAGCTACCATTCCTATGTGGACTTTTATATGATCGCCCTACGGGGTTTCAAGGCAGTATTGGGAGTACGTTGGCTCCGCACACTGGGGCCACTTTTGTGGGATTTTGATACGCTCACGATGACATGGGGTCGTCACCCTCATCAGACGGTGTGGCAGGGCCGTCCGACGACTGCCGACCGACAGATTTTTCTAGCAAGTGCCGACCACGCAGAGCCCTCTGACCTCGAGGCACTCTTACAGGCGTACCAAGATACTACCACCGCCCCAACGGGACTTCCTCCCTTGCGACGCCAGGATCACCGCATTTGTCTCTTGCCCGGGATGGCTCCCGTAGTTGTTCGCCCCTACCAATATCCGTTCCGACAGAAGGACGAGATTGAGCGACAGTGCGCTACTATGTTGCAACAGGGCATAATCCGTCACAGCGTATACCCCTTTTCATCTCCAGTCTTGTTGGTCAACAAGAAGGACGACACGTGGCGTTTCTGCGTCGATTACCATGAGCTAAATACGTGGACGGTGAAGGACAAGTTCCCTATTCCAGTCGTGGAGGAGCTATTGGACGAGTTGCATGGCGCCCGTTTCTTCTCCAAACTGGACCTGTGCTCTGGGTACCATCAGGTGCGCATAGCCCCCGAGGATGTGGAGAAGACTGCTTTCCACACCCATCATGGCCACTTTGAGTTCCTTGTGATGCCCTTCGGGCTCACAAACGCCCCCTCCACCTTCCAGACCCTCATGAATGAGGTATTTCACGACCGTTTACGTCGTTGTGTGCTTGTTTTCTTTGACGATATTTTGGTCTACAGCGCCACGTGGGAGTCCCATCTGGACCACCTCCGAGCAGTTTTTCAATTAATTCGGACTCACAAATTGTTCTTGAAGCGCACCAAGTGTTCATTTGGGACGGACAGGGTCTCTTACTTGGGTCATGTGGTTGATAGTATGGGGGTGTCCGCTGACCCCCTCAAAATTCAGAGCGTGACAGATTAGCCCCTTCCCCGATCCCAGCGGGAACTCAGGGGTTTTCTCGGCTTGGCAGGTTACTATCGGCGATTCATCGGGTGGTGCAGCATTATTGCGGCGCCATTGTTTGCCCTCTTGAAGAGGCAGTACTTTGCATGGGAGGACTCGACGACGACGGCTTTTCACGCGCTCCAGCAAGCCCTCGTCTCAGCTTCAGTTCTACGTCTACCAGACTTCGACCAAAAGTTCCAGGTAGAGTGTGATGCCTCCAGCCAAGGGTTCGGTGTTGAACTCCAATAGGAGCGCCACCTCATCGCTTATTTCAATCTCCGCACCGCCACTCATCACCAGAAGCTTCAGGCTTATGAGCATGAACTGATTGGACTGGCCAAGGCGGTCCAACATTGACGACTGTACTTGTGGGGGCGCCCTTTTCTGATTCGCACCGATCATTTCAGTCTGAAGTACCTTCTGGAGCAGCGCCTTACCACGGCCCCACAGCAACGTTGGATCAGCAAACTTCTGGGTTTTGATTTTCGCGTGGAGTACAAGGCGGGGGCCTTGAACCGAGCAGCCGACGCTCTCTCTCGCCGCGTTACGAGGAGGGATCATTATTGTCCATCTCTTTCCCGACTTCGCCGCTTCAACACCGCATACGGACAAAGATTCGGGACACTCCGACTCTTCAGGAGCTACTCCTTCGCATTGAAGAGGGTAGCTTACCCTCACATTGGACAGTTCGGGACGGGCTCATCCTATACAAGGATCGGCTCTATCTTTCAGATACTTCCCCTTTGATTCCGGAGATTTTGACAGGGATCCACGGCGCCACACATTAAGGGGTTCATAAGACCCTTCAGCGGATTCGGGACGAGATCTTTTGGAAGGGGCTCAAAAGGTGGGTCCAGGAGTTCATCGCACATTGCCCCACCTGCCAGCATAGCAAAACCGACCAGCTCTTGCCAGTCGGACTGCTTCAGCCCCTCCCCGTTCCGACACAGATATGGGCAGATATTTCCATGGATTTCATTGAGGGATTGCCGATGTCGAGGGGTTGTTCCATCATCTTCGTGGTCGTTGATCGCTTGTCCAAGGGGGCTCACTTCATGGCGATGAGTCGCCCTATTGTCGGGGACGTGGTGGCATGCATCTTCTTCGACCAGGTGATTCGATTGCATGGCATTCCCGAGAGTATCGTGTCCGACAGGGACAAGGTTTTTACAACCCTCTTTTGGCAGGAGTTATTCGCCTTATGTGGCACGAAATAGCACTCTCGTCGGCGTACCACCTGCAGTCTGACGGCCAAACGGAGGTGGTTAACAGGACACTGGAGATGTACTTGCGTTATATTACGGAGGACCGCCCCAAGGATTGGGTACGATGGCTCCCGGGGGTGGAGTACTGCTACAACACTTCCTACCATTCAGCTCTTCAGACCGCCCCCTTCCGGCTAGTGTATGGTCGTGATCCACCTCCCCTACTCACTTATACCAGCGTATTTGCCCGCTCACCCTCTATTGATACGGAGCTAGCCACTCGGGATCAGATCCTCTCCTTAGCTCGTGAGAGGCTCCTTCAGGATCAGGCCCGCATGGAGACCGCCTACAATCGAGGACACCGCGAACTGTTCTTCGCACCGGGTGATTGGGTATGGCTTAAACGTCGTCCTTATCGTCAGACGACCATAGCAAATAGTTCATACAACAAGTTGGGGCTCAAGTTCTATGGACTGTTCCTGATCTCAGAGCGCATTAGCGAGGTAGCATATCGTCTGCAGCTTCCGGGCGATGCCCGGATCCACGACGTGTTCCACGTTTCACAACTGAAGTCGTTCGTGGGAGTCCCACCTTCAGGGCCCTTGGTCCACCTGCCTCCACAGCTCCAGGACAAGCTTGGGGACAAGCTTGATGACGACGTGGACGGAGATGTTACGGATGTCGCGGACCCACGCTGGGGGATCACGTACAAACGTCGCAACCCGGCGCACACTGCTTAGGAGGAGGATTTATCTTTATTTCAGCACGTATTTTATTTCCTGCATTTTAATATTATTATGTTGTGGAACTTTGGTTCGGTCGAACCGGTTGGGTATCCAACCCCATATGGTGGGAGTTGGTTTGTGTTTTGGGCATTATGAAATCAATTATCCAATTTCCTCTCTCTATTCTCTTTCTCTCTCTAATTTCCGTAATCCCTAAACCGCACCCCTCACGGGATTTCCGCCTCTTCCGCACGCCGCTCCATCGTCGAGACCGCCGATCGCTCCAGCTACCGCCCGACGTCTCCGCCTCTAGCGCCTCCTCCCTCGTTGATCTCCCTCCGGCGAGAAAGGGTCGAGCAGGTCTCATAAGGATCACACTGATCCTCACCGAGATTTCCCCCTTCTTCCTCCTCGCACTAGGGCTTAGAAGAAGGCCCATAAGTCCATAACAATATATCAGTTGATATATCGGTGGGTATATCGTCAATAGTTTATATAATGTGGATATATCGGTCGATAGCTGATATATTGCCGGATATATTCCAAAATAATATTTTGCAAAAAAATATCGGAAACGTGTCATTTTGTCCATAAAATATTTATGTTCGCCGAAATGTCAGCTATGTCGAACATTATCCACAACACTGCAATGTATCTATTTGTACTTGTTTTGGATACTTATTAGTAGTGTTATATTAATACATTTTGGATACACTTCAACTTTTTTAAGATATACATGACTCATTATTTGTCCATTAGAATATGCTTATTTTTGCTTTTAAAACACGGTGGGTATGTATTAGTTAAGTTAATATAGAAATAAAATTATATTTTAGTTTTGATATATGAAAATAAGATCTTTAAAAATACCTTCAATACATCTCCAACATGTCTTGATGGGGATCACAGGTTCGGAGCAGGCCGAAACTTACCGGAGCCCGCACGAGTCTGTGTACGCAAGAGGCAAAGATAGGATCATCGTATAGATTTTTACAACCAACGTTATACGGCCATTCACACTACATCTGTATTAGTTCATATCAAAATAATATTAAGACGTTTGAATCATTTATTAGTTGACAATTTTGCTTTTTTTACTTGTTAACACAAATTTATTAAGGATGGGAGGATTTATTATCAATCAAGGGTATTTACCTTTTAAATTTTTTTACTTGCTATAAAACTTAATTTTATATAAATAATAGTATTGTATAATATTAAATACATTTCACAATGTATGTATTTGTATTGGTTTTGGATACTTATTAGTAGTGTTTACTAAGATTTTTTTATGATACTATTTGACTTTCTTCTGAGATATACATGACCCACTATTTGTCGATTTGTTATGCTTGTTGTTTGACTTTTAATACACGGGGGGTATGTATTATTTAAATTGATAAAGTAAATATAATTATAATTTAGTTTTGAGATATAGAGATCAGATATTTTAAGATACGACTGGTATATTTTGATGGGGATCATGAATCGATGGTGGACCGACACTTATCAGAGCCCACACGAGTCTACGCACGCAGAAGGCTAAAATAGGATCATCGTTTAGACAACTCAAGCCCCCAGTATCCTACATGTATCCATCACCCAACACTTCAAAGTCCAATTTGATATGTCACCAACAACATATATTTAGAGCTTTAATTACAAATAATATTGTCTAAGATTATGCGCATCCAATCTCCATGGAACTGACAATAGTTATGAATCATATATTGATAAATAGACTACGAAATGATTTGCACCACTATGTATGAACCTTTATCATAAACCATGCATACGCCATATTTGGACCTTTCGGGTTCCAATTAATTCTCCCTCTTAATTAAGTTTCTCTAAACAAATTAATACTACATCATTAGAATTTTCTGTCATTCGGTAACTATAATCTTTCAAGTCCATATGTAAAAATCCTCTAATATTAGAACAAACATCAATCATTTTAATTATGTATCAAAAACTAAGATGATAAGGAAAATGAATAAGAAGGTGAAAAGGGAGTAAAACTACCGCAAAGCATGAGGATAGGGAAATGCCTTGTGAATGATGAGAAATTTTCCTTTTTGAGGACTGCAAACAAGAAACAAGATCAACATCTATAAACAAATATCTAATTCAAGGGAGAAAACAACGAAAATACTAAGTACCCATACACGATCATTGATAACGCTTGGCTTATATGACGGCTGCAGCAAAACTCCAACCGCCATTGAGGACATAAAACTAAATTAGAATGTGAAACACCCCAATCAACATATAGTTCTCTTGCCAAATTTTGCGCAGTAGTACAACAGAATCTCTATAGATAATTGAAAGCATGTATATTAAAAATTCCGTTCAGGTGTTTGTAGACAGAGAGCACCCCAACCACCTTGGACCTGAAAACCAAGAAGAAAACATCATTCTTGACATCTTGACCAGAAGCACAGATTTGCCGCAGAGAATAACAAATGAAAGCATTTGACTGCTCTACAATCCGACGGATTACATGAGTTTCATCTCGGAAAAGCATCCAGCAGTTTTTGATTCCAAAAACAGCATCGAAAAGTATGAAACCACGTTAGATATTAGCACACAGATAAATTGCTCTTGGCCACAAAATTTCCGCAGACGGAAGACTTCAAAAAGATAAAGGAGCATACCCCTCGCCGAAAGGAGGACCGACGCCCTCGAGAGCTGGAAAAAGTAACCGCCGGGCAAATCGGGGAGGAGCGCTCTCTCCCTTCCCCGGCGAAAAGTGTGCGAGGGCAGCGAGGAAAGTGGGGGCACGGCACCCGAGGCGATTAAGGAGGCGAAGAGACGACGATGGCGCTCCGGTCGGCGAGGGGATCGCTTTGGGCCTTTGGCTGTACCATGTTCTTCGTCGTGCAGCGGATATTTAACTCTGCATTTTCCGTGTGTGATTGCTATTTTTCTCCCTGTCTTCAGGGAGGATCAGGATTTATTTGATTTGGTTTCTCCTAGTTTGTTAATTTTATGGTTTAGATTTATTTTCAGTTTATCAAAAACTGTGAATTCATATAATTTATACAACAACACTCAGGCCTTTATCCCACCATAGTGGGTCGGCTAAGCATTCTCATCTTCGCAATTTTTCGCAGCTTGTCTACAATTGGCATCACTCGTCTTATCCCTGATACATTCATTCTTAATTTTATCCAGTCATGTGTGACCACACATTCACCTAAACATTCTCATCTCCGCAACTCACATTTTTTGCTCATGTACACCATTAATTGGCCAACGCTCAGAACCGTAGAGCATTGCTTGCCTAATCGCAGTACGGCAAAACTTGCCTTTAAGTTTTAATGGTACTTTACAATCACATAAGATCTCAGACGCGCCTCTCCACTTCAACCAACCTACTTGGATTCTATGTATAACATCTTTATCTATACCTCTATCTTTTTGAATTATTGATCCTAGATATTTAAAACACTTACTGCGGGAAATATCTTGGTCACATAATTTAAAGGCGGCGTCATTCGACCTTCTTGCACTACTAAATTTAAGATTTATACACTTCATCATTGTCCTGCTCAATCTAAAACTCTTCTTTTCTAAAGTGTCTCGTCAAAATTTAAGTTTCGCGTTTACACCCTCGCGTCTCATCGACCAAAACAGTGTCATCTACAAATAATAAACACCAAGGTATCGCTTGTTGTATATGTCTGGTGAGCTCATCTAAGATAAGGGTAAAGAGATTATCGCTTAAAGCTTACCCTTGATGTAAGCTAACAACGATTAGAAATTTCTGTGTTAATCCTCGAGATGTCCTCACCGTGTTAATTTATATTTATTTTATTTTATTTTTCTTTTGTGCATATGTCTTTGTGCTCTATTGGTCATGGCTCCATCAATGCAATGTTGCCAATGTATAAATTTATTGGTACATAAGTTGTTATTTATTAATGTTGAACTATATTTAGTACTTATTTACTTGTAATATTTGAATTTTATTATAATTCTTACGCATGCATTTATTTGTGCAAACTCTTTTATGTGACGAATGTTTGGGAATGCTTTATAATTGTTGTTCAATAAGCAATTTTGCATATAAGCTTTTCAATCATTTTGATACAAAGCGATCATTTCGTTGTTCCCACATTTTTCTAAATGCTCTCTTTCTACTAGCGGGCTGAATGGTTTGTACCACGTCGTAATATTAATGTGGGATTCGCAGTTGGTTAGCAATTTGAATATGCTTGGCTAGCCATAAACCATGGTAGTTTGGGCGAGCTCGATGTGAGTGCGTTGGCGGTTGATGAGATAATTTTCTTCTAAGTGCGAAAGTAGCTAGCCACATTTAGCTATGTTTTTCAAGCATGTGTTTCATGTCAATTGTGAAAAAGGGTAGCCACCTTTGACTATGAAACCAACATGTGCTCTTCAAGAAAGTTTCTAGGAAAGTGCCCAAATGAAGCTTCATGACATTTGACATGTGTTTTTGACCGAGAGAAGTTTCATCCATATGTCATCTACCGCATCAGTCTCCTTCGTTTTGGTCTTATAAATAGGCATGAAGGAGGATGGGTAAGGTATCCACTTCTCTCCAATCTCAAACATTGAAAGAGTTTTTATAAAAGCCTTTATGACAATCGTCTTAGTTTGGGGAGAGGTTTCAGACGTCTCTGCGACGTTGACGAGGAATACTTCGCCTACACGGATAGGATCTGTAGCAGACTTGGGCAAGAATTCAAAGAGGCAACTTGGGGAGGAATTGTGTAATCCGTCTCGTCCTCCACTGTCGATAACTTGCTAATTTTCTTCTACTATTTATTATATGGTGCAAAGTTGATGAAGATCCTGTGTGGGTCGAAGAGGGAAAGTCTTGTAATTTTCTATTTGTTTTACATATTTTTAGTAGCGATTTCCGGATTAGACTCCGATCATCCCGTGATTTTTATCCTATTGGGTTTTCACGTAAATCTCTGTGTCACTTTTATTATTGTTATTTTGTAATGTATTTTGGTTTTGTATCGGCATACCGCTAAGGGGACGTGTAGATACTTAATCGAATTAATTTTGAGGTGCTCTGATCGAGCGTGCGTTCTTTCTAGCATGGGCGGACCCAACACGGTCGGGCACGTGACCGACCGTGTTTTTCGCGAAATCCCGCTAGGCAGAGCTGGGCAGCGGTGATACGCGATTTCAATGGGGCGAAATTGTTCGACGGCGCTCTCCTGGATCATCCGCCGCTAGCTTCTGCACCCGCACGACTGCATAGGTATGCTCCTCCTCCTCCTCCTCCTCCTCCTCCTCCTCCTCCTCCTCCTTCTTCTTCTTCTTCTGTTCTTCTGTTTTCCCCTCCTCCCCCTCCTCCTCCTCCTCCTCCTCCTCCGGCGAGGAGGAGAAGCTGTTGAAAAAATCCCGTGCGTGCACGGGGAACCCTCGGCTTTACCCGAACGACTGCAATGGCCCAGGAGTTCTAACTTGTATCTGTCAAACTTCAAGCGGAAGAGAAATAATAAAATCTGCTCTTAACTTCATTGCTCTGCTTGCTTGCTTCGTGGATCCACCTTCTCCAATCCCACAATAATTAGTAGAAAACATAAACTAATTAAGTTAATACATTATTAAGAAAATTGATCATGTAGGTGGGAGTCATTTCATCATTTTGTTGTTTTTATAGGAAATTCTTAATCTAAACATCACTTTTAGGATATAATTTGTCTGGTAATATGGTAATCTCTAAATTCTTTGTTGATTCAGTCCATGCTAACTCCTAATTAACCTCATTAAATTAAATATGATTAATGAAGGTTTTCTTAATTTGCTTCCATGATGATTGTGTTGAAAAATGATATGCTCTAGGTTTTCTTAATTTGCTTTTCATTTGCTTTCAATTTTGATTAAAGTTTTCCTGATTTTAGACTCTTATTTCCTGATTCTTACTTGCTTAGAATCCACTTTCACAGCCTACCTGGATCAGATAAGTTCTCTTTTTACCAATTTACCTCTCCATAAACTTAGCAATGAAATTCTCTTGTGTGATGTACCCTCTCTCAGATTATACCGTATGATGCCTTTGTTAGATTTTGCCAATAGTCTGCAATACCTGTCATACTGTAAACCATGATTCAGTGTTATGAATCATTTAGTTCTTCTTGTGCAGTGCTACTTCTTGTACTTCAATTAGTTCTTCTTGTGCTGTGCACATGATCCCCACATGTTTGCTCTCTCCCTTTCCCTCTTTCTATCATAGTGTAAAATAGGAATCTCTGATTTCCCTGCAAAAAAAATTTCCGAGGACGCTGCCCCCGAACCCCCGCTCAGGGGGCCCTGCCCCCCGATCGACAATACTTACATTGTGCCCATGCGACTTCAAAATCCTAGTTCCGCCACTGCTCTCTAGCCCAACAACGGGCAGTATAATGCCCTGGCTAAAGCAAGTCTCAAGGGACTTGAGCTTTGTATCATACTTCGGGTGCGTTTGGCTCAGCTTATAAGCTCCGGTCACTACAACAAAACTGGGCTACCGCGGCGTTTTCATAAATGCCGCAATCATTTTTTTGTTTTGGCGGCGTTTTTAATTAAAAGCGCCGCTAATATAGTATATCAGTATTTGGCGGCGTTTATTTACCAAACGCCGCCAAAAAATAAATTATTAGCGGCGTTTTATTTATAAAAAACGCCGCAGAAAATGCCCCCCTGAAATTTAAGGAATTTTAGTTTATCGCCTTTTACTTTCTTATCTTGAAAGTCGCGCGAGACATCCCAAATTCCCAATCCCCGTCTTCCTCGAACAGTCAACGGTGACCGTCGGATCATCTCAATCCAATGGCGTTCCCATCCCAAAAATCTCATATGATCCTCATCCTTGTAATTAAAACTCAACTGCCCCCCTCCCCGCATCAGCCCCAACTCCCAAAGTGGCCGCCATCTCCTCCATAGCAGTCGCCGTCCAGAACTCCATCTTCGCCCTCCAGAACTCCGACTTCGCCGGCCTGTGCTTCTCCCACCACCTCCGTCATTTCTACCGACGGAGGTACCCGCCTTTCCGGGTGTCCTGCCGGCGCGCAACCGCGGAGGTGCCCGCATTTCTACCGACGGAGGTGCCCGACGGAGGTGCCCGACGGAGGTTCACCGCAGACGCAGTCTCTAGATCCGGGATGGAGAGTTGATTCGCCGCCTTTCCGGGTGTCCCCTCGGCATGGAGGTCATCGGAGGCGCCCAGCCGGCACGCAACCGCGGAGATCCACGTGAAGGGCGGCGTGGAGATGGTGCTGATCGAGCGCAAGCTCGACAACAACAAGCTATATATGCTGAAGATTTAATGTTTTTTCTCAAGCCAAATTATGTATTGCTGAAGAACATTTCACAACCATCGTTGCTTGGTGTCTAATAAAATCTCTCTTCCTTCTCTTGTTTTATGCTCCCTTGTGTTCTTTAGTATGATGTTTTGTATTCATTACTATGTTCAATAATTATGTTATCTATACTATTATAATAAAAATATTTGCATCTATCTACAGTGCCCAGCAGCTGTGTCGCAAATAAAGATTAGGCTACTGCTTCTTAACTCGCGTGCCCTGGGTTTCTCCCAAATCAGCGTCCCTCGCCTGCGACCGACTGACTGCTCGCTCGCTGCACCGCGTACTTGCCGCCGCCTCGCTCCCGCCGCGCCACCGCCGCCTTCCGCACGGTAAGCTCGCTCGCTGCACCGCGGACCTGCCGCCGCCTCGCTCCCCCTGCGCCACCGCCACCTTTCGCACGGTAAGCATCGTTTTTCCTTTTTCGTTTAGGGTAAGCCACCGCCATTGCTCATCTCGCTGGCTTTGCTTTGTTCCTAATTTTCTGGAATGTTTTACTTTGTTGGAGATGATTTATAGTTATAGAGCTAAATCTTTTCTGGAATGTTTTACTTTGTTGGAGATGATTTATAGTTATAGAGCTAAATCTTACTTTTGCAAAACCAAATTCATGTGTTTTTTTTAAGCTTCTTAACTCGCGTGAAGCACTGCTCATACACCAAAAGCCCGACGTCCTCCTTCATCCCGCTCGCTTCTCACGCCGCCGCCCCCGCCGCCGCCGCCTACTCCGCCTGCCTACTCCGCCTCTCCCGCCGGCTCTGGTGGTAAGTTCCCAATTTGTTCCAATCGGTAATTTCGCCTCTCGGTGTCCTCCTCCTTCATCTCGCTCGCTTCTCTCGCAGCTACCGCCGCCGCCGCCGCCTCTCTTTAGCTTATTATCACATGTTTACAACATCTGCTGTTCCTATCAGTTGAATGGAAATTATATTTTTAATGTCAAATATATTAATATTATATAATGAATGGTTTTTGAACCAACTTATCAGAATTTATAGGTGCAGCAAATGCCTCATGCTTCCTTATGTGTTCAGTAGCAAGGGCATTTAAAGAATCTTGGTTTGTTTGGAATCAAATCTTAATCTCTCGCTATTTTAGTTTGTGTTTTTTGTGGTTTATTTATAGATGCTTTTTCATTTTCTTTCCTGTAAATTCAGTTTTTATTGTTCTTTAATTTGTCAATGCAAAATTTTAGAAATTGTTGATGGATAGATTTTCTGCTATATTATTGTATCAATTGTAATGCTGTAGATTCACTTAATTTTCTCTCATTACATGTAGGGGTACTGAAATAAGAGTAAAAGTAGGATGATTTTGAACAGAGTATTTGAAGCATTGCATCTGATTTTGAAATGAGAGTATAAGTAGGCCTAAGTTTCATTCATTCATTTTTGAAAGGATGTCACTTGAGAGGCATCCCCGTGCCCCGCACGACGGTATCCCGGCCGTGCTACGTAGAGTGCCCCGATTTTCAACCCTCCCACGAAATACTCCCCCTACCCCCACGAAATACTCCTCCTACCCCAGTGCAGTTTTTCATAGCACAATTGCAATATTAAAGCAGTTTTTTTATTGCTCTAGACGACAACTGATCAAGGTTATTATTGCTCTAGACGACAATGTTTTCGTTATTGGTTAGCCGATGCCTTCATAAATTGCTATTAAACACTCAATTGCACGCCATTTGATTTCTACTTCTACAGGCCTGTGTGCTAAAAGTGAGCATTCACCGTGAAGGTTGTATGAGAAAAAAAATCAAGAAGCTGCTTTAATTTAGAAGATTGATGCACCAGAAGAAATTTGCAATCGGGTCCCGCCACTGCATACAATCGACTCCTGCCGCCCGCAATCGACTAATCCGATCATATGTTTCTTTCATATTGACTGACATCGTCTCCAGTTGCGGAACACAATCAATTATTTAGTTAGTTTGCAGTCAATAATGTTCTCCGCATGTTTTCCCAATGGCTATTGCATATCATCCATGCATATGCAGCCTTAGTTCAAGTTTCATGGTAGTGGCTCTTCAAATGATGAGGGAGAGATTCTCCAAACTTCTTCTCGGAGAAGACATGTCCGGTGGCGGAAAAGGCGTGTGCAGCATCGTGGCAATCTCAAACAACATCACTAATCTCCACGGTACAACTTCCAATTCCCAAAAAATGTGTTTTAGCACGATTTATTCTGGCGTGTGTTTGAATTGGTTTTACTTTCTGTATTGTGAAGCCACGGTTTTTGGGCAGTTTTGGACGCCGGAGAAGAATGTTATGTGGACGAGAGAGATGGATGACCATATATGTGTTTGTGATTACATTGTGGAGCTTTATCGCTCGGTACAAAGCTTGCAGGATGGACCTACTTTGGAGGTATATTTTCTTAATTAATTTTAGACCGAATTAAAAAATCTATTTCAAAATTTACGAAATATCTACGAAATCTATTTTTAATTCCGATAACTTATATTAGGTCATTTGGCACATTGGTTACTCTTTATTTGCACTTTGGATTTTTAAATTTTCATTTTTAGAATTTAAACCCTTAATTAATTTTATAAGAAGCATTATATAAGTCTTTAAAATTCAATTCTTCGCATTAAAAATTTCATTATTTTCAACGTATACGATTGAGCATCCTATTAATCTAAGGAAAATCACAGATTTGCGCTAGCACGGGCCGACTGCCCATCGTCAGCCCCCGCCAAATGGATGCAAATGTTCAAAACGAAGTTTTTGGTTGTTCTCACGTTGGAAGAGGTGAGGGCTTGTCGCGGCCTCGGACTTCAGATCCCCCCTGACTTCACTTTCGAAATTCCCGATGGCTTCTCAGAAAACAACTGTGGCGCCGATTGCCCCATCTCCGGCACCGGTCAGTATTCATTTGCGATTCTCTGTGCTTGATCTACTTTTACTGTTCACAAATGAAACTGACGATGATTATTGTGATTTTGAGCTTTAAAAAATGATTATTAGCTCTGTATTAGCATTAGTTTATGTCTCCTATCATAAACTGATCCGGACATTTTCTCCAAAATTGGATTTTTTTTTCATCTTCCAATCACCGTTGATTTCCAATGGCTCTCATCGAACACGGGTATCTCATAATTAGTAACATGTCTCTTAGTCATGGTATTACTCTATTTCAAACATGCAGGGTGAACATTCTTCGAGAGAGGCACAAACAATAAAATGAAGTATCTAAAGTGATAGTTTTTAGATCAAAGACACAAAGATACATTAGAATACATAGGTTTCCAATCTTCTTAGTTGACATATTTTTCATGGTGGCATAGAGAAGCTTTATATTGTTGCACTCTGTTTTTTAGTAACTTTTTTCTCTGAAGTTGAGGTTCCACATAAATTACAAAGGTTTCTCCTTTTTTCCATATAAATCTCTGTTTATACTGGTGTTTATTGTTGGTTTTTACATGTATTGATGAAAGAACAAAAATGCATATATTAAAACAAAGCATGCAATGAAACTACAGTGAAACGGAGGGTGGAGTTCAATAGATTGTAGGTGAATGTGTTTATTGTGCTGAATTTTTTTTAATAGTGACCTGGGGATAATGATGGTTAACCAGCAAGTGTGAACAATCAAACAATTAAAAAAAACTCATATAAAGCTGCAAGTTGAGTAAACTGTATGGCTCATAGTGAAGATTAAAGTATATGAAATGCATGCAGAACTGATTTATTTACGCAAATAATAGAAGTAGAAAGATTTCCAAGTTTACTCAATTCTTTGCTATATATCTGAGAGAGGAAACCATTTCACCATTTGATTTAACTACCAGGATTAATTGGAAATAGAGAGAGAGAGGTTAGAGTGAAAAGCTCAATTAGGGTATGGAGGAACTGCCGATGACGTGCTTGCAAGAGCCCACCTCGAACTTCCTGTCTATCTCTTGCGAGCGGCGCTGCGCATTGTTGATGTATTAGCATTGATGTATTAGCACATTTAAAGCATAATATTTTCAAGTGCCAAAGACAACATCTGTGTTGTGATCAGTTCCAGGAAAGAAGTAGCCGAATTTATGGAAGGAGATGGTCGTGACCCTATCGATTGTGTAGAAAGTCTCTTCAACACCATCACCACGCCGGACATCGCATGATGCAGATTTGATCAAATCAGATGAAACATAACCTGGTGGTTAATCAGCATATAGCACAATTCATAATTTACTGATCAAAATTTGCATTAAATACCTGAACCATGAAAATAAGAATCAGGTTCTGAAACCATTTTAGTTCCACTTAAATATTAAATCATATTATAGAGTGTGTAGAACATGTTATAGTTAAGTTTCTTTAAATTGTCTATTCGTACGCATGCTCTCCCTAGAATACGAGCATCTTCGCACGGGCTACGCCCGTGCTCGATGCTCTCCGCATCGATAGTACTCCAACAGTGACAGTACCTCCGCCCAAACTCGCCCGCTGTAGAACGCTCATTCAATTGACAGCGCATATGTAGCCCCCGTGCCCCACGCGACAGTACCCCCGCCTCGACATTGTCCCGGCGCGACGGCGCTCCCGCCGCTCGCGAACCCCCAATTTTGTCCCCCATCTCGATTTCGTCGTATGCACGGGGGTTCGCGAGCGGCGGGAGCGTCGTCGCGCCGGGACAATGTCGAGGCGGGGGTACTGTCGCGTGGGGCACGGGGGCTACATATGCACTGCCAATTGAATGAGCGTTCTACAGCGAGCGAGTTTGGGCGGAGGTACTGTCACTGCTGGAGTATTGTCGATGCGGAGAGCATCGAGCACGGGCGTAGCCCGTGCGAAGATGCTCGTGATATTAAAAAATTTTGTTTTCATTATGCACCTCAGATGTTTGATGATTTAACTCTTAGAAAAAAGTGAAATGGAAATAGTGTGAAAACTTGTATTGCCGCCTATTTGATTCCATCACATTTGATAGCTAATGAACTTTTGCAGTGATCTGTTCAAGTCCCGAAGAATGATTATATCAAATTTTAATATACAACAATGTCAAAACCAAAACACAATTCGAAGTTATTATTAGTAGAAAGAAATGAAATATGGCCGCACCCTCCTATGGCCGCACCCCCCTATGGGGGGTGCGGTTTGGCCGCACCCCCCATAGGGGGGGGGGTGCGGTTTGGCCGCACCCCCCATGGGGGGTGCGGTTTGGCCGCACCCCCCATGGGGGGTGCGGTTTGGCCGCACTCCCCTATGGGGGTGCGGTTGGGCCGCACCCCCTATGGGGGGGCCGCCGGGTTCCACTCTGGTATGAGGGGGAAAAAAGGGGGGGGAGAAAAAAGAAAAAGAGGGGGAGGAGAAAAAAGAGGGGGAGGAGAGGGAAAGGGGGGAGAGAGGAGGAGAAAAGAGGGAAAGGAAGAAAAAAATGGAGGGAGGGAGGGAGAACGCGGCCACAATTTGCGAAAGATAGGCATTTGGATCTCCGCGGAGATCTAAATGACTCTCCGCGGAGATCCAAATGGTCTCCGCGGAGAACATTTTGCTCTCCGCGGAGAACTTTGTGCTCTCCGCGGAGAACCATGTAGAACTCCGCGGAGAACCATGTAGATCTCCGCGGAGAGCCTTTTGGATCTCCGCGGAGAGCCTTTGGATCTCCGCGGAGAGCCTTTGGATCTCCGCGGAGAGCCTTTGGATCTCCGCGGAGAGCCTTTTGGATCTCCGCGGAGAGCCATTTGGATCTCCACTGATTTCATTTAAAGCTATAATTAGCATCTTTCGACCCATTTGTAAACAATTGCTATTATAGACAAATATTTCCAATGTACACGAAGAATGTTTCTTAATTTACATCAATCAACCGCAAAATATTTAAAGATTTCTGCACAGATCTGGGCTCTAAACATAGGCATTTTTTTCTGCCAGTCTGCGCAACTCTCCCAGCTTCCCACCCCTTCCTTCGCTATGTGCTCCATATACTTCATAACGAAGACACCGCAGTCCACGGAGTTCTCCTGCTGTGGTATACCAACAGTCAAGTCGAGACTCCAATTGGTAAATCCTGCGTGGACTTTTTGAACGGTCGCCTTCTGGAGCGCAGAAATCTGCATTAACACAAATATTTTCGTACATTAGTAACTACGTAATGTACAATACTACATTGCATGTCAACAAACTGTACTTACAGCTATTTTAGCGGGAATTTTCCATTTGGGGTTACGCAGAGAGTCATGTATTAGCCACTTCTTATCTTTAACAATACCCACCAATAAAAACCAGTGTTCACTAAAACATACTGGCATTAGAATCATTTTGACATTGACGAGATTCTCCTTAGTAATGCGCTCGAGGAATCCAGCTATAAGCGTAGTATCTGCTTTATTGGTCCGTTGGAAGTGCAACTACATAATTTGTAACATTTTTTAGCAATGCAATCAGAATTATTAATGTACAAAGCACAGATAGGGAGATCATACCAAAAAGTTAGGAGTGATATATTTTTTCTCCTTTTAATCCAAAAATTATATATTAAATTTAGAAATTTTGAGCCAAAAAATGACAGAGATTAAATCTTTAAGACATCCATACTTCAGTTTACATTTTCATGAATGATACAATGAGAGTCACTGTGCTGATCTTCTCAGTACTGAGCACCATACTTACAATTTCACATGGTGATGAATCTAAAAATTCTATCTTGCTCTGCAAATGAAATCGGAGCTAAATCGAATGACAACTTGCTCAAATGTGCCAGATTGCTTGCCACAAATGCACGGCTTACTAGTGGGGCGATTGAATGTTGATGAATAGAATGACGGCGTTTGGGTCGGAATCGATTCCGGCGGAATTTAAGGGCAACAACGGACGAGGGTCTCCACCGATCGTTGTGTTTTCGCAATGTCCCGCAGCACAAGGTCGATACCGTTCATTGGTGCTGATGACTAACATGCAGACAATCTGCGATGGATCAGACAAAGTCAGTGGCCTAAGAATTCAAAAATAAATTGAAAAAACATATATAATTGGATAATAAAGGCTCAGATCAAACAAAGAGCATACATAAATTCAGCAAATCATTGAAGATTTAATCAACAAAATTTAATTTTTGACATACATCAAATTAGTCAAAAAATTCAGCTTATCGTAGAGTCTTTAAGTCTACTTGATCAAGGAGTTAAGTCATATGGATACGTACTACATGACTTTGAAGAATTGGCCCATCACATATAAAAATTTGAAAATCCACTATAAAGGTCTCTGGAGATCCATTTGGCTCTCCGGGGAGATCCATTTGGCTCTCCGGGGAGATCCATTTGGCTCTCCGGGGAGATCCATTTGGCTCTCCGGGGAGAGCCATTTGGCTCTCCGGGGAGAGCCATTTGGCTCTCCGGGGAGAGCCTTTTGGCTCTCCGGGGAGAGCCTTTTGGCTCTCCGGGGAGAGCCTTTTGGCTCTCCGGGGAGAGCCTTTTGGCTCGTTTCCTTGCTCCATCAGTTTTTCTTGATCTTCTCTGAGGTGATTTATACCCTTGTGCTAAATTACTCTGTTTTTACTGTAGCTTCTAAAATTTCCTCTGTTTTGGGAGAGTAGCCGAATCTGAAGGAGGAGCGACTGGTCGTGGGATGTGGTGGAGTAATTTAGAGGTGCGTGATCGGGAGTCGGGGTGGCGGCGGCGCGTCTTGGAGTGGGGCGCCGGATCGCGACTGGAAGCGGCGGGTTGTGAGAGGTTGGAGGAGGAGAGTTGGGAGCGGCGAAATCGTGGCGGAAGGAAAATCGCTACCGCCGTCGCAAAACCTGGGGAAGAGACGGAGATCGGCACGCTTGGCTTGGCGAGTTGCAGCTCTTGCGGGAGGCGAAAGCGTATAAGAGAGGAAATGGTCGGCGGAGGAGAGTGGGCGCTGGTTCGCGGATGGGAGGAGAGAAATACTGAGCGGAGAAAACAGCAGCAGCGAGTCTCTTTTGATGTCGTGAGAGGTTGGGGGCATTTTCGGGATCGCATAAATTCAATCAAAATCAGTCGACCGGAGTGAGGCCCGACCGGGGGGGGTGCGACTTGGCCGCACCCCCCTATGGGGGGAGGGTGCGGCTTGGCCGACCCGGGCGCACCCCATGCGGGTGGGGTGCGGGCTAACCGCCCCCTACTTAGCGGGGCGCGGGCTAACCGCACCCCGGTAGTGGGGTGCGATTTTGTGCTTACCTGGCGTTGTTTCTAGCGCGTCGTACTTGCACGGTGGGTCCTCTACTTTTGCGATCTGGGGTTCGACTGGTTCCCCCTCCTCTCTTTAGTGGGATTTTCTCTAGACGCACCCCAAGGCCTTTATGGGTACGCAACGGTACCCTTCATCTTTGCTGAGATCAAAAAAAAATTAATTATGATGAATGAGACTCTGACTCTATTTTTTTGGAGTGTTTTTTCATTGCTTCCGGTGGGAGAAAAATATCACTCCTCAAAAAATCATTGTGTAAGCCTCTCATTTTCACTGTAACAACTGAAAACGTCGTTTTTCTCCTATTTCAAGAGCACGATCATATCCCTTCATCTCCCACTGGTCACTGCTCTAGTCCCACCACTCACATTCTCATCGCTCAAACAAACAGACCCTCTAGATATAAGAGTAGAGGGATATAAGAGCAGAGAAAGCAGAGATAAAATAAATGAAACAAAAATAATATTTTTTAATGCATTTTTAATATAAAATATACATTTCCATCTTCTGATCGGAGCGGATAGCCGGATACAATATCCAATATCCGACATTGACCTTCATTCGTACCAAGTTCCTCTCCATTTTGAACCAAATGAATAAAATTGAATAAAATTCATTTGAAGGCCAAGATCATTTTATTATATATATATATAATATATAAAAAAGCACTTCAATTTAGCGAATTTCTTTTATATGTAATATTAAAATAAATTGTTATAAATTTATACAATTATATCTTTATATTTATATTGTATTACGAGTGACAGTGCACGGGGAGCTCTCCGTGCCTAGCGCGACGGTACCCCGGTCATGACGACACCTCAGCTTGACGGCACTCATGCCGATTGCAATCCCTCGAGCGCACGGTACTACGTTCGTTGCCTCATTTTGACGTGCGCTCGAGGAAATGCGAGCAACGTAAGTGTCGTCGAGCCAAGGTACTCACGTCTGTGCTCATCTGCTCCCGCGCGCGAGCATCGCACAACAACACTCCTCATGCACATAACATTAATTTAATAAATATTTTGATACATCAACGTTTTATATAGATTTTAATAAACATTTTTGTACAACTCCGTATTCGTCGAGTGAGCTCCCAAGCCCCAAACAGTCAAGCGGGTGAGCAAGGTGGACTGGTCAACATTCACCCGGAGCATTAGGGGGGCATTCGCCTTGGTCAGGAGAGACAAGCGAGCTTCGGGGCGAGTGAGTCCTCGTTCATCGAGCATTCGCCCGCTTAGGTGGGCGGATGCGCGGGAGGTCAGGCGAGTGAGGGGGACGGAACCCCACCCGCCCAGAGGACCAATGATCCGGCGAGTGGTGCCTTCACGGACCACTCGCCCAGAAGGATCTAGAGAATCTGGTGTGCGGGAAGCCTGACGAGTGGTGTCTTCACGGACCACTCGCCCAGGGGGATCTGGAGGTGAAATTACATGGATACCCTTGGGGGACTGCTAATAGCCCTTTAGAACAGCGGAGTTTGTCTGTTAGCTGACCAGTTTGGGGTGCAATTAGTAAAACCAAAAGAAGGATTGACGCTATTTATAGACCAGATAAGAGAATCTATAAATAGACCATTAATGACACCTTTGGAGGGGATCTGATCTTTGGGCTCCCTCCTCCTCTTGTTAGTTTTGGTTGGCTCCTAGTGCCCTCCAAAGGTGCCTCGTGCAGCATTGGTTTGGGAGGGGAAGCTCTCTAAGATTTTTTGGATGTCTGTTCATTTTCCTTTATCAATAGTCAAGTGTGTTAGTGAGAGAAAAGTAGGTGTATACTCTTCAAGAGACCGATGACGGTTTCAACATTTATGGTGTGGTGAGCGTGTAACGTAGCCTATACAAGAAAATCTCAAGCCGAGCTTCATGGCTGAAGGTGAAGAGGAAAGATCCGACCCAGGCCACTCGCCACCACTTGCGAGTGGAGTGACGATGGGGATGTTTGAGGACTTCAAGCGAGATGTCCTGCAGACCTTGCATCTCGCATTCGCCGCCAGAAGCGAGTTCGAGACACCCGCAGTCCCAGTGGTCGTATCCCCGCTGATAGGCGAGAACGCACCCGGTCAGCGACCCAGGAAGGAAGCAATGGAGGAAGGGAGTGGGCGAGAACTGCCCGGGCGGCAGTTGTTCCCCAACCCGGCGAGTGCTGAGGTGTGCGAGATGACTCCGCGAGACCATACCACTCGCTGAGTGGGGGAGGGGAGTCCATTTTGCAAGTTGATCATCTCTGCCCCGGTTCCAAAAGGGTTCAGGGAGCTGGAGATGTCGTACTACACAGGCAGTCTCCATCAGGCAGATGTCGGATGCATTCAACTATTCAAGTGCCGACTCTTCGCCATCACCTTAAAGGAGAAGGCGCGGGACTGGTTTCACCAGCTTCCCGTGGGGTCAATCTATGGGTTCGAAGACTTGCGTCGAAGTTTTCAGTTGCGCTTCTCGACGTCAAATAAGAGGAAGAAGAATGACGAGGCGCTCTTCAAGATCAAGCAGGAGCCAGGAGAGTCGTTGACCCACTACATGGATAGATTTCAGGAAGAGGTCATTCTCATCCAGAAGGTACCCGAGTTCACCCTCCAGCTAGCCTTCACGGTGGGGCTGCGAGAGGGATTCTTCAAGATGAATCTGAAGCGGAAGGTGTCTTTGTCCTTTGAAGAGCTGATGGAAAGAGCGGCAGAGGAGATCGAAGGGGAAGCGGCCAATCCGGAGTTCACGAGGAGGTTGGCGAAGCTGAGTAAACCGGAGGCAAGCCAGCAGGAAGTTAGGAGAAGAGACGAGCCAGGGGCTCTGGAGCTGGGATGGAGGCAGTATGGAGGGGGCATGCAGGGCCCTAGAAGCGGAGTTGCTCATGGAGGGGGCAACTTCTAAGGCGGTCAAGGGAGACCCAACCAGCTAAGCTGGAGGCAGGGCCCAAGGACACTCCCTCCTCCGCCTCAACAATCCATGGCAATTGGTCAGGGAGGAGGAAGAGGAGTTGGAGGGGCGGGAGCTAGGAGAAGAAATCGAGCCGCGGAGGCCGAAAGGAGGGGGTGGCGTTGCCGTACTGTGACTTCCATCAGGAGGAGGGTCACGCCACGGCCACGACCACCTTCCTGGAGTTCCTAGAGGTCAGGAGGGTAAGACGCCCTAGGGAACAACAACCGCCAGTGAAGATAGAAGAGGTGACCGGAGCAGCGGAGGAGGATAGGTGCGTGGACAGAGCCGATGTGGGAAGTCGAGGAGGGATCAGAGTGATTCATGGGGGAGTGGGGATCGAGGCAACCCGTAAGGTGAACCTCCACACCATGTATCGTCGGAGCGTGGCTTCGACCTCTCAAACCCTACCCCAGGCGAAGAAAGTTACCTTCTCCCGGAAGGATATATATGTCGGACCACGAGGACCCGTTTTGTGATGCACTGGTGATCCAGACGGCCATCGAGAACTTCACCGTCTCCCGGATCCTCGTAGACAATGGGAGCTCGGTCAACATCATCTTCAAGAAGGCGTTTGATGAGATGAAGGTAGAGGCAAGGAGGGTGTTGGCCTCGTAGGGACCATTATTTGGATTCTCAGGAGAGAGGAAGGAGGTGGAAGGGAAAGTAGGACCCCACGTGACCTTGGGGGACAATCCCGCAACTGTCGGTTCGTCATCGTCGACGCTCCGAGCAGCTACAATGCCATCTTGGGACGACCCCTCATCAGTGCATTCCGATGTGTTCCCTCCTTATTCCACCAGTGCCTCAAGTTCAGCGTGGAAGGAAATCAGATCCGGGTGAAGGGAGACCCAAAGGTGGCAAGGCAATGCTACGTTACCGCAGTCAACACCATCGCCTAACAAGCAGAAGCAGAAGAGATGGGCAAGGAGATGGAGAAATAGGAGGTACTAGAGGGAGTCGTAGAGGAGCCCGAAGCAATAGAGGAAAAAGGAGAAGAAGTCCGAGCCCAGAGAGGATGGACAAACGAGTGGTAGGAAGCTCGGGAGGAAGGAATGTGGAAAGGATACACCTCAGCCGAGCTTAGAGCAGAAACAACTTAAAAACATTTATATGAACTGTTGTTTTATGACATTGCTATGAACTAATATTGTTGCTCACGACTCTTCTGTTGTAGGTCCGTATGATGTGCATTTTAGGTTGAACTGGATTGCCTCGGATGATTCCGCTGCCGGGCTCTCATTAGTCGGTGGGTCAGGTTGATCTCCGGAGAGGTTGGCAAGTGAAAGGTTGAGCTGGATTGCCCAGGATGATTCCGCTGTCGGACTCTCATTAGCCGGTAGGTCAGGTTGATCTCTGGAGAGGTTGGCAGGTGAAAGGTTGAGCTGGATTGCCCCGGATGATTTCGTTGTCGGGCTCTCATTAGCCGGTGAGACAAGTTGATCTCTAGAGAGGCTGGCAGGTGAAAGGTTGAGTTAGATTTCCCTGGATGATTCCGCTGCCGGGCTCTCATTAGCCGATGGGTCAGGTTGATCTCTGGAGAGGCTGGCGGGTGAAAGGTTGAGATGGATTGCCCCGGATGATTCCGCTGTCGGGCTCCCATTAGCCGGTGGGTCAGGAAGATCTCTGGAGAGGCTGGCGAGTGAAAGGTTGAGCTGGATTGCCCCGGATGATTCCGCTGTCGGGCTCTCATTAGCCGGTGGGTCAGGTTGATCTCTAGAGAGGCTGATAGGTGAAAGGTTGAGTTGGATTTCCCTGGATGATTCCGCTATCGGGCTCTCATTAGCTGGTGGGTCAGGTTGATCTCTAGAGAGGCTGGCAAGTGAAAGGTTGCAATGAATAGCCCCGAGCAGACCTGCTGACCAGGCTTTCACCTAGCTGGCAGGGTCGTAGGCTCACTCGGTGGCGGGAAAGAAAGTTTTAAAGTGTGAATATCCCCGAGCAGACCTGCTGACGAGACTCTCACTTAGCTGGCAGGGTCGTAGGCTCACTGAGTGACAGGAAAGAAAGAAAAATCAGAGAAGGGAAGGTTTATACAAAGAGGGGGAAGTCTCTCAAGTCCCAGGTATACGAATGGGTCCACCGAGAGGGCACTCGCCCGGCGAATGCACCCGAGGTACCAACCTACCTAAAGGGGCGTAGGAATCATTCGGGATAAGGCGCGCTCTCGGCAAGGTCGCGCTTCCGACAGAATTGTCGCGGTAGCCACCTAAATCCTAGAAGGGTTCGTGCGGATATGTTGCGACCTTATTGCACACCTGTGAGGCGAGAACGCCTTAGTCATGGCCCAGAGTTAAGGGTCAATGATGCACGAGTGCACGAACGACGACATACGAGTGCTCAAGTTATTAGCGAGTGGCAACAAATAAGCAAAAAATGAAGAATAAAAAGGACAGTTAAAACAAATATTTCATTTCATTACAAAGGTTCCCGTTTACAAAAGGGGGGGATCTCGCCCCAAGCATACATTACAATCAGAAAGGGAAAGGAAAAGAAGTCTTCAGGGGGAGTCACTGGACTTCTCGCTGGAGGAGCCGCCGCTCTCCCGTCGAAGGTCGGCTTCACCATTCGACACATCTAGCGGGATGAAGAGCTCGGGCAGAACATTACGAGCTGTGAGCTTCTCGCCGCCGTAATTCAATAGCCCAGCATCCCGCAGCGCATGCTTTGCTGCTCTCTAGGCGTTCTCTTGCATCAACACCTTTATTTCGTAGTTGGTGTAATGGTGCTTCTTGCTTCTCTCCCCAGGAGGAGGCGGGACTGCGACGTCTCGCAGGCACTGGTTCTCGGCTCGCAGCTCCTTGACTTCGCCCTCGAGGTTGGCCACTCGCACACGTAATATATCCGTGTTTGAGGTGTCCTGAAAGGAAGGAAAGCGGTAAGGTTAGGGCAAAGGAAAAAAAAGGGGTGTGAAAGCACAAGCGTCTATGAAGGGCCACACTTAGCACTTGGACCGGGCGGCTGGCGAGAAGGGTCTCTGCGGCCTCCAATCTGTGCTTCAGGGACACGACTTCAGAAGAGGCGAAGGCGCGCGTTCTCTCGACCTCAATGAGATTCCACGTGAGGGTGATGCTGCAGTGCGAGGACATATGTGTAAGCTCGAGAGCGTGCAGCTGTGCCCGCGAGGCCTCGTGCGCGAGCGCCCGGGTCATCTCAGCCTTATAGACCTTGGCGTCCTCTCGGCTGTAGAGCGCGAAAGAGAGGGTGTAGGCCACGCCGTTGGTGGTATCCTGCTCCATCCAGGACTGGATGAGTGTGGAAATCGAGGCCCGGTTGACCTTTCGATCCCACTGAAGCAGAGGTTCGCCTACTTCGTTGACGTACTTCTCGCCCAGGGCAAAGTTCTGGTGACCTCTCGGCGATGGTCTTGTAGAGGTCTCCGCCTGCGCGTTGGAGGTCCCGATCGTCGCATCCGCTGCGGTGCCCGCCATCTCCGTCACTTCCGGGGCACTCGCCCTAGGAGTCTCGACAACGACCGCCTTACCCTTAGCGATTGCCGAAGACTTGGACCACTTGGAGGGAGGTGAGGCAGGAGTCGTTCCAGGTTTCCGCTTCTGGCCGCTGGGCTTGGAGGAGCCCGGATCTTTTCGGCAGCGGATCGCGCGAGAGCCAGGGAGGCACCAGAGGTTTCCTCATTCGCATGCGGCGGATGTAAGGGAAGATCTCGCGCTCCTGCATCAGGTTTGACCAAATGAGAAAATAGACAGAAAGATAAGCAGGAGCTAGGGGTGGAGCAGTTCGCCTTACCGTCTCCCGGCAGTACTGGGGGGAGCGAGTCGACGTTCTTCCGCAGATGAACGACGTCCATGTCGTGCCCTTGGATGAACTGGAGGAGCTTGGCCTCATGACCTCCCAGTGACGGAGGCCTGTAGGTCGACTCATCCTCCTGCACGGGCGCGAGAAGGGTGTTGTCGAAGTTCCCGGTGACGAAGACGAAGCGCCGAAACCAGTCATGGTTCTTGTTGGCGAGATCGGCGACCTTGAGTGGGAGAAGAAGGTGACCCCGCCTTTCGCCCGGAAATTGAACAGCTTGCAGAAGACGGGGAGGCAGAATTCGATCCTCTCCTCGCGCAGGTACCAGCATGGCGATGGAGTTGGGGTTGAGCTGTGCGGGAACGATGGCGAAATAAAGGAAGGTTTGGCGCAGCTCCGGCCAGAGGGAGAGGCAGAACCCAACCTCGAAGTGCTCCAGGGGAATGGCGAGTGTATCTGGCGAGAACTGGTTGATTCGGTTGTGATTTCCAGGGCAGCGCACGACGAACCCAGGAGGGATGTAGTATGCGATCGCCATCGTGAACTCGTCCTCCGACAAATTGCAGGTAGTGAAGTCGTGGTTAGTGAATGCATGTGCGCACTTAGCCCTGCCATCAGTTTTAGCCACCATCGCGCAGGGGTTGAAGTTGGGTCGCGCGAAAAGTCTAGAGAGAGATGCGAGTGCAAATGCGAATGCGGGAAAGAGGACAAGGAAGGAGTGAATGTGATAAATGTGGTGAGTGGGTCTGTCTATTTATAGAAAAATAAGGAAATCGAGAAGTTTCCTAGGCGCGAGGGCGCGGAGGTGCGGGTAGCGACCACACTATCCCGGCGCCTCGGGATTCAAGACAGCCCCACCTTCGCCCCACTCACCTACAGGTGGCGAGTGTCGTGCGCAAAGTCCTATGTAGGAAGGCGGGAGCAAGGTAAAGCACAGCGAAACCAAAACGTTATGTGAGACAGCATTCGACAAAACACCCTAAAAATCAGGCGGAATAGACATATGGTTAACATTTAAGACAACAAGATCGTTCACGAGACAAGGCCGATCTCGACATTCATTGCGGAAAGAAAATTAATCGGGGTAAGGGGAATACATGGGGTGAGTGTCGGTAGGCTCAGTATTGGATCCATTGTCATCGGCCCCGACCTCGCCTCCCCATCCTCGGTGGCACTCGCGGGTAGTAGTATGCGCTTATGGCGGTGAATTCTTGATTGAACAAGCGCATTTGGTCTCTTGCCCGCGCGATGTGCCTCTCGGGGGAAGTCCCCTCGCACCCGGCTCCCTGTCGCTTCATCTCCCCGACGAGGTGTGAGTAGTTCCTTTCGAGGGCGCCCAACCTGCGCTCAAAAGTTGCCCGTTGTCCATCCACCTGACCGGCGAGGTCTCGCTGCATCCAGATAAGCTTGCCGAGAACCTCCGTCACCCGCTACTTCATCGTCTTAGCGTCTGCGGGATCGCCGAAGAAGTTCGAAAGATCGCTAGGAGAGGGGGGGGGGTGAGACCACTTCTTCCTCCTCCTCATAGTGAGGGTCCATCAGCGAGGCCTCTCGGTAGCCCGCGGGAGCAAAAGTTAGATGGTCTTATTTAGTAGCTCAAGTGAATGCAGCTGAAGCGAATGAAGTGACTAACCTGGTACATGCTCTTTGCCTTGGCGTTGGCGAGAGGGGCTAGGTTGCCCTGTGAATGGCTGGTCTGGGGGATGAATCGATTTCCCCCTTCCAGGGCGAGAGGGTACCTGGGGGGCAGTAGAAGCAACGGCTAGATCGGCGGCAGGGGAAGTGTGGTCGGAGGCCCTCCCTGCCGAGTGCTCCAGCTCTGGTGCGGGGAGAGTCGTGATCTCGCGAGCTAGAGAGTCTCGCGGGACTAGGGATAGCCCCGTAGCACCGAAAGTAGGGGCTGCATGAGACAGGGTAAGAAAAAGACGACGAAAGATAAAGAGGCATGCTAGAAGGTAATAAACAGCTTACCGGGTTCAAGCAGGGTTCCACCAAGATTAGCGGGAAGGTCGGACTCCTGAGCCGACAGAACGTCCTTAGCGGCAGGCGGGAGCGTGTTGGTATTCGTCGGGTGGGTCTTGAGACCATCCCCCGTCGCCGGCGTCTCCTGCGAGTGGTCAGAATCATTGCGGTATCGAGTCGCCATAATTATCAACAAGACAAGAAAGGTCAAACTACCTTGGTTAGGTCGTCGGGAGGATTGCGAGAAGGGGCGGAGTCTTCGACGCGGACTCAGTCACTATCGTGTCCCTCTGAACCGCCTTGGCCTTCTTCGACCGATAGGGTGAGGTTGGATCCCTCTTCGACGAGAGCCAGGGGGCATAACGAGCAGATTTAGAGGTGTTCCTCTCCTGCACGGCGGCGAGACGATCCAACAGCTCTTGCGAGAGCGGTCTCGACGACGACCTCATAAACGCCTTTAAGGTAGCGAGAGCTCAGATGGGGAAAAAGAGGAAAAAGCAGTAAGGAGAAAATGAGCATTCCCAACATTGTGGCCTGAGATATATATAGCACCGTGGAGGGGCCCACCAAAAGATTCCCTCCAGGTCAGCAAGCACTCACCGAATACTAGGGGTTGGACTTTTCTTTCCGAGCGTGGAACTCACTCGCAAAGAGCGTGGATTGTGTAGAACCTCATATTCGTCGAGTGGACCCCCAAGCCCCAAACAGTCAAGAGGGTGAGCAATGTGGACTAGTCAACATTCGCCCAGAGCATTAGGGGGCATTCGCCTAGGTCAGGAGAGACAATCGAGCTTCGGGGTGAGTGAGTCCTCGTTCATTGAGCATTCACCCGCTTAGGTGGGTGGATGCGCGGGAGGTCAGGCGAGTGAGGGGGCGGAACCCCACCCGCCCAGAGGACCCATGATCCGGCGAGTGGTGCCTCCACAGACCACTCGCCCAGAAGGATCTAAAGAATCCAATGTGCGGGAAGCCTGGAGAGTGGTGTCTTCACGGGCCACTCGCCCAGGGGGATTTAGAGGTGAAATTACCTAGATACCCTTGGGGGACTGCCAATAACCTTTTAGAACAACGGAGTTTGGTTGTTAGCAGACTAGTTTGAGGTGCATTTAGTAAAACCAAAAGACTGATTAACGTTATTTGCAAACCAGACTAGAGAATATATAAATAGACCCTTAAGGGCACCTTTGGAGGGGATCTAATCATTGGGCTCCCTCCTCCTCTGGTTAGTTTTGGTTGGCTCCTAGTGCCTTTCAAAGGTGCCAGATGCATCATTGGTTTGAGAGGGGAAGCTCTCTAAGATCTTCTGGGTGTGTATCGGGATCTCCTCGCTGCAGCTTTGGGTCTGTTCATTTCCTTCATCAATAGTCAAGTGTGCTAGTGAGAGAAAAGTAGGTGTAGACTATACCCCCGTGTGAGTCGAACTCCTCAAGATACAGGTTGGCGGTTTCAACAATTTTTATACTACATATCAAAGTTTTATGTAAAATTTAATAAAATTTTAGCTATGTATATCTAAATATTAACCAAAATATTGATGGGGCCTCCACCTCTCTCCTTCTTTCTCTTTCTGTCTATTTCTCTCTCCAATTCCAAGAAAGTGTTGCTTTCCTCTCTCCTATCCCTCTCTCTCTCTTAATTATGGGCCTCGCTCCCTCTCTCTTTCTCTCTCCTTATCGAACGATGATCAGACGGGTTGTTTGAAATTTGTATGAATCTGACGACTCGTATCGTTTGTCGATCATGTTACGCCATAAATTGATATCTTTATATATTAGTATAGATAATACAAGCATTCCTGCACATAATTTTGTTGTACATATCTAGTGTTACTCATCCCCATATTTTTTTTTGTAAAATATTAAACTTAATATGAACATAAAGAATAAGAGCATAATTTTTAAAATAAAATAAAAATACATAAATTAAACTTAATTATAAATATTATAATCAAGAAGGAGCAAAATTGCAAAGTTTTTTATATATTAATTAAGAGAAAATATCAAAATAGATTGATAAAATTAGATGGTCTCTTTAATATATAATAATACTGCGGCCAAAATATTAATTTCTTTGCATCTTCAATTAAATATTAAAAAAAACTTTTTCAAAGTTGGACGATCGTTAAACAAGGGTGATGATATGGGTAAATCATTTTTGGCAATTGACAAATCAAGTATTTTAAAAACTAAATTTTGTTTTTCTCCTCATTTACACTAAGGGCACCCTAAAATTTCTCCTGATGAAACCGATGGAAAACCCTAATTCCCCGCCCTTTCTCACGATCTGCCTTCGTGATCCATCGCCACCCCCAGCCATGTCCAAAAAGCCAGATAGGCCAGGGCCTGAATCAGGTCTGTTGAGCCCGCGAGCCCGGCTTTAATCGGGCTCGGGCCAATCTCAGGCTCCCTCCCCAAGGGGGAGCCTGATGAGGCACCCAAGGCCAGGCCGGCCCTGGAGGCCCCTTTTTAAATTTAAATATATAAATCTTTTAATTAAAAAAATTTAAAAAATTGAAATTAATATGAAATGAAAAAGGACAAGAATTTTTTTTTATTAATATCGAAAAATGATTAATACAAATTTACACCCAAATTGAAAAAAAATGTAAAAAATTTATTATTATAAAATTTGAATGGCAATTTTTTTTTACAAAATTAACTAATTTAAAAAATTACAAAAATTGTCAGGTACTCGTGTGCAACGCGTTTAATCATCTCCCAAATTTATTGTGTTCATCTCGTCTTCTACGTCTGCCGAACTATCCTCGATCGATGAAATGTGGTGCTTCCTCTTCATAGTATCAAAATGATTCTTGTAACATATGCAGATTTCCAGCGATTCTTCGCTGAGACGACTCCTCCGCTCGGTCAAAACTTTGTCACTAACAGAAAAAATATATGCTCTGAAGCTACTGTGCTAGCTTGGATTGTTAGTAAATCACGGAACATATTTGTCATAATAGGATATGTATTAATTTTGGGTGGTGTTAAAGGCAAACCAGAATTGGCTATTGGCAAACCAATTTCTATGAGTTATTACGCGTCTTTTGAAAATACGCTTTGTACATGCATTTTTAGGAAAAGTGTTCAACACAAAAATACGCTTTGTACTTATTACGCGTCTTTTGAAAATACGCTTTGTACATGCATTTTTAGGAAAAGTGTTCAACACAAAAATTGTAGATCTCGTCGAGATCTACACTTTTCGTGTTGAACATTTTTCCTAAAAATGCATGCACAAGGCATATTGTCGCCCTGATCGTAACTATAGCGAATTTTTTGAAAATACGCCTTGTACATGCATTTTTAGGAAAAGTGTTCAACACGAAAGTTGTAGATCTCGACGAGATCTACAATTATCGTGTTGAACACTTTTCCAAAAAATGCATGTAAAAAGCGTATTTTCAAAAGGCGCTTAATAACTCATAGAAATTGGTTTGCCAATAGCCAATTCGGGTTTGCCTTTAACACCACCCTTAATTTTACCTTTCCACCATTTTAGAAGATCGGAATTTTCAATTTCGTTCGTACTCATAATATCGTAGAATTGTGTTTTAGTGTACAAACCGAGTTCATTTAAACTACTAGATGATGTGCGAGCGTTTTTTCTAGCAGCTAATTATAAAATTTTATTTTTAAAACTTTTTTTGTTTTGGGTTGCGATATATCTTTTCGGGTCCGCGATCCGTATAATTGATCGTAATAATTACAAAATTCAGTGAAAATAAGTTAAAATTTGAAAAACTAAGGTTATCAAATTCGAAAAAGTTATATTTAAGTCTAAATTAATATTTATTTTTTCGATTACATTTTCTACGTCGTCTGCGTCGAATAGAGGATTCAAAGCGGCGACACATGAAAACATGACTGACATTTCTCTATAATACTTGAAATTTCTGTTTCCATTTTCTCAATTAAAATACGTAACTCTCCGTGTTGCTTATAATAGTTAAAATTTTGTGCGATATTTATAAAATTTTCAATTACTAGTGAGCTAGTCGGATAATACACCGATAAACAAAATGTCGCCCAATAAAAATATTTTAATAAATCAATATAATTTTCTACAATGTCTCAATTATTATCGTTCAAATCATGAATATTTAGCATAGTGTAGTATTCCATAAGATGTAATTTTTGGAACATCGCTCTTTTTAACATTTTATATGTTGAGTTCCATCTAATTGACATCTCAAATTGAGGTTTCAAATATTTTTTTACCTTGGTCATTTACAATTTTTTTAAATCTTGTCTTCGTTGTCTAGAACTATAAATAAATTGAAACATAATATGAATTTTATTAATATAGGATTTCATAAAAGATAAATTATCTTGTACAACTAAATTTAAAACGTGACAGACGCACCAAGTTTGAAAAACGCACCGTTTAACATTGGGTTTAAATCATGTTTTAACTCCTCAATTGCAACAGTATTATTAGTGGCGCTATTGAAAAAAATACTCATAATTTTATTTTTACTTTTAAATTCTCATATTTTATAAATATTTGATATATGGCTTCCTGTGTGCGGGACTTCGAAACTTTCAAAACATATACGTTTATTTAGATCCAATGAAATAGGATCGACCGAATGACAAGTTTTACAAATATACGATAGTCCTAATTTTATGCTACTAGTCCAAACGTCACTCTTCAAACTTACACGTTCTTCAAAATTTTCAAAATAATTTATTAAAGATTGTTTTCATTTCAAATAAAATTTGAGCGTGTCGCGCTTAAGCGAGAATCTACTAACCTTCTGATATTTTTGTTGAACCCTTTGGTGGTATTCGGTCTCTTCCTCGTCGTAGTAGTGGCTGAACGACAATCCACGTCTGATGACGTTATTCACTTGCAGCTCTCGTTGCCGACCTTGATCGTACGTCCAAATTTGCCCGACTTTCCATTTTTGTGTCTGAATGGACTCGGGAGATTGTTTCGAAATGCAAGACTTGATGTGTCTTGCTAGGGTCAAGTTTTCGCTGAGGGTCAGCAACTTCGAGCATAATTTGCATTTCGCCTTGTATTCGGCGCCAACTTTTACTTTTTCGAAATGCTCCCAAACTTGAGTTTTATGTTTGTGCTTCACCACTTCATGCGCAATTGTTGATGATGATGATGTCATCGAAGACGACAATGTCATATCGACGTTGAGAGAGTGTGTGTGTGAGAGTGTGTGTGTGTGTGTGTGAGAGAGAGAGAGTGTGTGTGTGTGTGTGTGAATTGGGGAGGGGGGGGGGGGGGGGTTAATAGTTTAGGCAGCCTAGGCCCCAGGCTGACGGCTAGTAGGCTACCATTATGACAACCTACTAGTGTTGCATGTCAGCGCTGTCATGCAACAACGACATTAGAGTTGTTGGAACAACGACTCTAAGAGCCGTTGGGCTGCTGCCGCCTGCTAGTGGTGGGTCGGGCTTTGCCTGGGCACGGGCTTTGTCTGGGTCGGAAAACGGGCTTTGCCCGACTCGGGTACCGTGCCGGGCAAGTGCTTGATACGAGAGCCCTGTTAGGCCCCCACAGCCCGGCCAGGGCCCGGGCCTCGCCGGGCTTTTTCCGGTCCGTGTTCGGGCCGGCCCCCGGGCCTGATTTTTATGCTCGCGACTAGCAACCCCTTCTCGCGATCTACCCAGAGCTTCCTCCATAGACGATCCTTCCTCTCCAACAACTGGGATCTCCGACAGGCGAGTTTGACGCCGCTCCTCCACCAAATTCGACGGGGTCTCCTAGTCCTCGACCTGCAGGCGAGTATGATGTCGCAGAGGAGGAATAGGAGGATGAAAGGGACTGTTGGTGAAGGGCCTTGGCCTGGATTTCTCACTACTCCTTCTCTAGGATCTTCTGGATATTCTTCTCCTCGATCTCCGAGCGGCGGAGAATTCTTTTTCCGCCAAAATCGGGCTCGAGGCTTTGCCGCGTACAGAGTTCACACATGAATAGATCCATAGTAAGATGGTGAAGATAGAGGATTGGAGCAAGAAACTGGTCGACCTTCTCTTGCTCCTTGATTCTTACTTCTCAAGCCCTAAGCTCGTCTAAGATCAAAGAGGATCGCCGACGCTACAAATTTGGCAAGATCATATTTTAATATGTTTTTTTTAATTTCATGTTGCTCTGCAGATAAAAATTGGTTTGACATTCAAACTCACGGTCTAACATCGTCTGACATTAACTATAAGACAAATAATTTGGTACGTATGCGCATCTCCCGGAGGTGCGCGTGCACCTGCGATCGTAGGATCGCGAGATCCAACGGTGCAGATTAATATTCGGACCATATTGCGGGAAAATGATAGCAATATTAAAGGAATATTTCAAATGTATTGCAGGAGATGCATCTCGACCGTTGATCGCGAGATTCTATGATCGGATCTGCTCGCGCACCTACCAAATTAAGTGTGCATATGTACCAAATTCGGACCCTAACTATAAAGTAGATGTCGTGGGAGACGCTGCGGCGGGTTCTGGACATGTTTGGGTTCCCGGAGAGGTTTGCTAGATGGATTCTGCAGTGTGTTGAGGGGCCGCAGTTTGCGCTGCTTCTCAACGGGCGACGTACGAGGTGGATCAAGGCGAGTTGCGGCTTTCGGCAGGGATGCCCCTTATCACCTTTTCTGTTTGTTTTGTGCTCTGAGCTGCTCTCGCTTGCCTTCAGTCAGCGGGGGAACTCGCTGGGCGTTATGGTGGCGGCCTCTGGCCCACGGATCTCTCATTTGTTGTACGCTGGCGACATCTTCATCACCTCGGATGCCACCACGTCGTGTGTGGATCAGTGTCTTGCTGTGCTGCAAGAGTACTGCTGTAACATCCCCAATCCTTCTAGACCCCTAGTTGGTATTAGGGCATGGGTGGTGTGCTGAGAGGCCACTAAGGCCCTTGGACCAAGTGGAGTGTGTTAAGTGCACACCAAGGGCACAAAATCAGCATAGCCCAATTTAAGTGACATAGCCCTCATACACTTGAACCAAATCAAGCCTTGGGACCCAAATCAATTGATGACCAGGATGACCATGGCAGCTGGCTAAACCTAGGTGAGTCCATGTCACCACATTTGAATTAAGAGAAAAGGAGGAGAGAGAGTAAGGGGACAAAAAGAGAAAAGCAAAAGCTTGGCCACCCTTTACACCCAAGCCAATCACTCTTGGGGCTTGGGAAATGTCCTGGTTGATTGCTGGAGGAACAGGAGGTAGCAGGGGGTGGCAGCCATGGGATAACCATGCAATCACGTGAGCACCCAAGTTCAAAACCGGGTATACACTCCTCCCCACCCCAATGTATCCATCCCATTAGCTTCAGAAGGTGGAGAGCAGTCGGAATCGACCTTTGGAGCAAAGCTTTTGGTGGAGAATCGCGGCTGTGAGCAGGATCGCCGGAGCAAGGCATTTCCATGGCCAACCGCCGCCGTCGCCACCGCCAAGCTCCACTCCAGGTTCGTTTCTCCTCCTCTCCCTCTATGCTAGCTTCCTATCCATTTAATTTGAAGGATAGGTCTCAATTGAGCCGAATCCAAAACCTCCAATCCATGGAAAATGGCGATTTTCGGCCATGCTAGAATCGCCGGAAAAGGGCCCCTCCGGCCGCCATGTCGTCGGGAAGCTGTAGCCCCGACCACCGCGAAGGTAGTGGAGGTGGTGGCCGGCCGTGGTGGCCACCAGGTGGCCGGGAAAGGGAGGAGCAAGTTGGCCCAGCTCCGGCTGATCTCAGTCGTTGGCTGAAGGAAGAAGATGAAGGGGGAGGGTCGGATTTGCATCAAGATCTGTGCAGATCTCATATTTCCCTTATTTAATTAATTTAATGCTTTGTATTTTCTGCCTTAATAATTCAGTCCTCTTCAAATAGAAATTAAGGCCACTTAATGGCTGATTTAGAAAAAGTGCCCAACATGAAAGTTGTAGGTCTTGGTCTTAACTTTCATTTGGCCTTGAGTTTGGGTCATTTGGTGACCTACAGCCCCCTAGGGAGCTGTTTTACTAGGACTGGTCCTACACTAGGTCAGTCCACTAAATTAATTACCTAGGGCAAACCCTTCAAGCTTTGGAGCTGTGCTTTTAATCATGGGTTGGTATACCCTAGGGGCACCCCCTGCCAAAGGGACAACCCTTGGTGGACACTTTCACCTAGGGTTTTTGTGGTAATTAGAATATTTAAATTAAGTTGATTTTTGGAGCATTTGATGTCCAAATGACACCAAACTTTGGTGGCATGCTCTTTGGTGCATGAGTAGGGCCTGCCTAAAATTTCACTCCATTTGGAGTTGATTTGATATGAAAAATGGGAAACCCTAGTGAGGGCCTTTAAGGGTCTTATTAGGGTCTAAGTCATTTTGAGGAGTTGAGTGTGTTAGCCTCCTCCCATCATGATGGATTTGTAGGTATGGATATACAAAGGCATGTGACACACCCTAGTGGTCCATTTGGAGCCATTAGGGTGGTGTGACCCTAAACCCTAAGGGTAAACCCTTAAGGGTGCAAAGTGAGACTTGTGAAGGGCATGGGAGCAAATGTTCTTGCCTTGGCTCAGAACTTTGGAGATATATTTGTAGGAGCATAAAATGACTTAGTTAATTTATTGAGAATTTCTAGAGGTATTTAAGTATTTTTCTTCCCAGTAAATGAAATAGCCACCCTTTCCTTAATAAAATGAAATGCATGGTCATAGGACCTTGTATGGTTTTGAAACTCTATCAGTGGTTGATTAGGGATGAAAATGGACTATAGTAATTTTGTTATGATTTATTGAAGTATTATTCCTTATGTAGGAAATTTTAAGTACTTGCTAGCTTAAGAGAATTTAATTTTGATAAATGCCAAATCATGGGGATAAATTGTGAAACTTGGTTATCTGTCATTTAATGCTATTATAAGTCCATGATAATTATTTGGAAGCTTGTAGAATTATATTTCATGTACCTCATGTAGAAATTGGATTTTACAACCCTTGAGTATTAATTCTTTTTAAAATGTCAAATCATGGGGCTTTGTCAGGATACTTGGTGATCTGTAATTTTAGGTTAATATGTACCCATGATAATTGTTTGGAAGCTGGTAGGATTGTATTTCTTGTACCTCATGTAGGAATTGGGATTTACACCACTTGAGTATTAAATCCTTTTAAAATATCAAATCATGGGGCAATGTTACGATACTTGGAAATCTGTCTTTTTATGTTAGTATATGCCCATGACAACAGTTTGGAAGCTTGTAGATTTATAATTCAAGTACCTCATGTAGAAATTGGTAATTGCTACATTTGGATGTTTAATCATTGTAAAATATCAAATCACATGATAATGACACAATAATTTGGCAGAGGAATCTAGGTCCCCATATGGACACTTGGTAATTTTTGTAGAATTTTCAGAAATGAAATATTATTTTTCCTAATTATAGTGGCAGTTTGGTAATTATACAACAATGATGATTTAGTAGGCCAAATCACACCCTAGGGTCATGGGACTCAGTGAACCACCTTGATATGGGATATTACCTTACTGATAATTTTCATGTAGCATGAGGAATCATTTTGAGGGTAGTTCATGTGTAATTTGACTTAAGACCTTAACTACTTTAAATTATATTAAATACTAATTTAATATGGAAAACTATGAAAATTGGAACATACCTTATTAAGGTCAGTGGGAGCCTAGGATAATTATTAGAGACCTTGGTGATGAGTTTTTAGAAGGATTCCTTTATGGGGTTAATGGATAGTTCAACTTAGTGGTCTGCGTTTAGTAAAAACAGAATTTTGGGTTATAGACAATTCAGACCCTAAGTAATGTTTAGGAGTTATATACAATCAGTAAATGAGTTATAGTACACATTGATTCATGGAAGGTCAACCCCAGGGTTAGTTGTGAGGTTGTGCTAGGGTTAACATATGAGGTGTGGAGGCACGTCCAACCCGATTGGGTGGGACGAGAGATGAGCTAAGGCACATTAACTATATGAAATGATGAGGGGTGAACCAAACGTTAAACACCAACTAAAGTAATTGTCTTGAGGAGGATAGTGGGGTTGAGCCCATTGATCCGTAGTACCATTAGGGGCCCCTTACAGAGTACACCGCGGGAAGTCCAAGATTCACCATAATTATAACACTAACTAAATTGTAGGCAAGAGTAGCCTAAGTAGGTCTGCAAACTAGTATGGATCTCCTCCGGGAAGGAGATGGGTTGGATCAGCTTGTGTGTAATCCCTGAGCTGGAAGCTCGGGTGGACTTGATAACACATGTTTCTTATGCAAATAGTGGCGAGTCTTCGGTACTAGGCTAGTCGTGTCACCGACGGTAGTACGTTGACTCAGGTAAGGGTGAGGTTTAGAGGGCCGGTAAGTTTGAGTACCGCGGTCTGGAGGACAATCCCTAATAACCCACCCCGACCTTAAAGTCTGGTGGATTCCAGCAAGAATACGCAGGAGCTCTGATGTTGTGTTCTTAGCGTTGATGCGTACATGAGGTCTAGGCTTGGTAGTGACCATACCCGCCTAGGATGTGGAGTGCCCGATCCACTGCCACTGTGAGCCACGACGGTCGGTACCCGGAAGGTTGGCTTCCTTTCAAACAAATTGGGAACTATAAAGGTCTGTGCGCATGGAGTCGTGTGGGTGAGTTGCATTGCATAGCTGCATAATACACATCATAAACATAGCATAACATAACGCACATCTGCATACCCCATCATATAAATTAGTATGGGCTCTTTTATATGATGGGTTACCTGGACATCTTAACTTATATGTCGTATGGGCGTTCATATAAGTTAAGGTACGAATCTGTGATGGTAGTTTAGTTTTACTTACTGCACCGCCCCTACTTACTTATTGTTCACTATATTGCCTCTATTTGTTTACTACTTACCGCACTTACTTACATGCTCTTTACCTTTACCTTGTTACTGTAGCTCTACCGATTACATTTATGTACTGCTAGTTAGTGCCACGTCACTCTTCTTGTTTACCCCCTTGCATGTCCTCCACTTCTTCCTCTCACTCGGTGCCTAGGAGTCGTGGGGGGAGGCGAGGACAAAACGGCTTAGTCTTTATGACTAACGGTCGGTGTGACCGCAGGAGTCCGAGGGGACAGAGTTGTCCCGCGCGCAGCAGGACGAGATGGCAGGACCTGAGCAGCGGATGCAGCATACTACCGCGACGCCACAGGTTGATGACTAGATAGTTAGATTTCCGCATTTGAGAGTTTTGTTGTAGTTTCCGCATGTAGTAGAGAGAAAGAGAGTACATGATTTTGGATATGTATCAGACTTAAGCCCTTTTTGCTTGTACTTCTCTTTTGGACTTTCTGTTTTTATTATATATGTATATATGATGTTGTGACATTGTGGACATGCCTTCTTTTATGTACTTACCCTTTTGGCATATTTTACTTATGATCGTACAGTCGGCAGGGTTGGTGCTGAGCGGTGTTAGCCAACCCGAGTGTTGGTGACCCCGCAAGGCAGCGATCCTGGGCGAAGATCCACCTCAACCGTGCGATACGGGAGAGGTTCGAGTTTTCAAGTACCCGAACGGGATTTGGAAAAAGAGATCTTACAACTGCTCCTGGACTGGGCAGCGGATCAACAGGTCGAAGTCCATGGTCATGTTTGGCAAGTCCACCCATAGGTAGCAGTGTAGCAGGCTGACTCACCGTTTGGGCTTTCAGAGGGTCCGTGAGTTCACTTACTTGGGCATTACACTGGCTATACGTCAGTTGAAGCGCTCCAACTTTTCACACCTGCTTCTGAAGGTGGCGGAGAAGGTTCGTGCTTGGGGGAACCGACACCTATCCTTGGCTGGCCGGGCCACCCTCGTCAACTCGGCGCTGTTGGCCACGCCGATGTTCCTTTATACGCACTGTCACGTGCCTCGCTCGGTCCAGGAGTCTATAGAGCGGTTGGCGCGATTTTTTCTGTGGCAGAAAGGCCCCTCCCAGCGTGGGATGCATTATGTTAGCTGGGAGCAATGTTGCTCTCCCGTGGCTGGGGGAGGGCTTGGGTTCCATGGGGTACGTAGATGGCAGGGCTCTTTACGGGCAAAGTTCGCCTGGGAGCTGATGCAGTCGGGTTCTTCCCTTTTCCACAGGGCGATTTCTGCTCGGTACACTGGCCGTCTTTGGCGGGAGGGGGTCACTCGACGCGACTCTCCGGTGTGGCGGCTCATCAGGGATGTTGTCGAGTGCCTTCGTCCTCTTCTTCGCTGGAAGATTGCGGATGGGGAGTCTGTGGATGTGCTCGCTCACGCTTGGATTCTCGATCGGCCTTTGTCTCGGTGGCGCACATTTGCTGACTGCGGCGCGCTGGAGTCGATCCCGGTGTCAGCTTTTGTGATGCCTGGTGACGGGTGGGATGCTTCCGCTCTATCTCAATTTTTTGGGCCGGACCTTGTTGAGATCATCCTCCAGATCCCTCTTCACAGCTCGCAACCCCAGGACAGGCCGGAGCTCTGCACCCGCCTCAGCGGCCGATCAGTTGCCTCCCTTGCTTTCATGGCCCAGTCATTGTTTTAAATGTCCTCCGACATGTCCGACATGTCTCCCGACATGTCATTTTTCAAGGCAAAACGATATATTTTTCTAAAAAAAATAGATTATGTCCTTTTGTAAAATATAGGCCGACATGTCTGATTTTTTCTGATATATCGGCCGACACGACTTTTAAATATATCGTCCGCTATTTTATTTTATGTTATATTAACAGACTAGCAGCATATGTTTAAATCGCCTATGAATATTATATTATGTATGTTTAAAATTTAAATCGATTAGACTTATTGTTTCGATTTTTTTAACGTTTTATTCTTACAACCAATTTTGTATAATTGTTTCATAATTTTTTTATTTCATGGTACAAAAAATATGAAAATATTTAATACATTTATGACAAAAAATATGAAAAAATTTAAATCTTCTTTATTTGCAATAAACTTATCGTTATGAAAATAAAATTATTGTATACTATTAAATATATTTTACAATGTATCATTTTGTATTTGTTAATAATATTTTATCTTAAATACAATTTGATTTTCTTTTGTAATATAAATGACTCATTTTTTATCTATTTGTTATATTATTTTTCTATTTTTATAACATATAATTATAGTTAGTATACATAAAAATAAAAATTTTATTTATAAAACATGGAAATCCGATATTTTAAAATATCCCCGACATGTCTCCGACTTCCGACATCCGACATTTAAAAACTCAATCCGATATGTCGCCGACATCCGATATTTAAAACATTGGGCCCAGTTCGATGGGACTCGTACGGATTTCAGCTGGCTTCGGAAGCTGAAGCTTCACCCGCGGGAGCGAATGTTTTGGTGGCGGCTTCTCTGGGATGCTATCCCCACCCGTGTGTGGCTTGCCCGTCGGGGTCTTTCTGCTGAGCGTGGATGTCCTTGGGGCTGCACTTTAGAGGAGACCCGAGACCATCTGGTCTCGGTCTGCTGTTGTCTTGTGGCCATCCGGGTCGCTCTTCGGCGATGGGGCTACAGTATTCCCTCATTCTCCAGTTGGGCGACTGTGCGTGACTTTCTCTCCTCCGCCTCTGCCGGTGCACTAGGTACGGCGCGAGTTTTTTGCTGTGTGGTTTACCAAGCATGGCGTGGCCGCAATGCCAAGGTTCACCATGGAGAGGTGGCGACCTTTACGGTTATGGCAACAACCATCGTTGAGAACCTCTCCATTTTGCATACTCTACCAGCACAGGGGTACTGGGGTACCACCCAGCCTCACCGGCTGTCGACACCACTCTTGGTACCCCCCCCCCCCCCCCCCCCCGCCCCCTGGATGGATAAAGTTCAATGTGGATGGTTCGCTTTCCTCGACTGGGCTTGCTGGGCTTGGGATGGTGGCTCGTGACGATCGAGGTGCTCTTGTCTTTGCTGCTGGGATCTCGATGCTGCATTGGGATCCTGGGGGAGTGGAGCTGGCGGCGATTTTGGCGCTGAAGGATCAGATTGCCCCTTCTTTATATGGGACTCACGGAGCTATTATAGAGAGCGACTGTCGTACCCTTATGGATAGCTGTGCTGCTGGGATGAGACGGGGTGACTGGAGCGTGACAGTGGATGGCGATGTTTGCCCAGAAAGCCCGCGACCTCCTCTTACTGGCCAATTTCTTCAGTTGCAGCGGTCTCAGTTTGTGTGATCGCCCAGACCGCCAGCTACCTTCTCGACCAGGATTTTCTAAGGACCAAGCGGTCAGAACAGTGGAGACCGTCAGTTTTAGCGGTCTGATCGTTTTTCTTTATCTTTGTTATTTGCACCTCTTCTCCCTGCCCGGCTCTCCTGTATCCCGGGCAGCCCGTAGTTTATCATTCTGCCCGTTTGGGCAGCCCCCTCATCTATAAATAGAGGGGTAGGGGTACCAGAAAAGGGACTGGATTCGGAGGCTCCAGCTTACAACCTGTGTAAGCGGTCTCATTTTTTCGTGATCGCCATTTTACGATCGCCTTCTCTTTTTTCCAGCATCTTCTGTCTTAGTAACCTGCACTTCGCAGTTTTCTCCCGTCCCCTTTAGTGTGAATTTTGGAGGTACCATTTTTGGCACCAACAGAACGAACACGCGACCTTCAGATTCGAAGTGTCAGGTGAATTTTAGACTTCCAAGATGGCTGATCGCCGTAGAGGTCGTCCCCTGCGATCTCCTAGCGTTCACCCTTCCGATCACAACCCGTTAGAAGCGCTTGAGCGCCGCTTCGAGCTTCGTGCTGAGCAGGCTCTCCGCGAGGCCGCCCGAGCTAGGCAGGAGACCGCTTCTGTTCAGCAGGAGATCGCGCGGTCTCAGCAAGAGGCCGCTCGAGATCGGCAAGAAGTCGTCCGGACTCAGCAGGAGTCCGCAAAGCAGATTGAGGCTATGAACCAGGTTCTAGCCGCGATCTCCCAGAAAATCCTTCCTCAAGCCTCTCAGATCGCTACTCCTGACCGAGTGGCAAGCGGTCACCCTAGCGATCATCCCGTCTTCCAGCCCGCAGCTCCTCAGCGATCTCAGCACGAGGAGTTCGCCGCTCGTCATAATTCCTTCCGAGCCGCAGCCCAGGGGCCTCCGGCTCAGACCCTGAACTTTGAAGAAGGGTTTGCCTACCCTCAAGCTCCTCCTACTTTCTTTTTTCCTCCTCTGGGGCCTTCTGAATTAGGGGAGCCCTCTCCCTTTACCGATGAAATTTGTCGGGATCCCATTCCTCACGGGTTCAGAGAACCTCGACTCCCTGTGTATACGGGAGAGACCGACCCCATGTGTCATCTTCAAGCCTTCGAGTCTGCCGTGGCTCTCAGGAACATTTCAGATGGAGTGAGGTGCAAGCTGATGGTCACCTCCTTCGATGGGTCAGCCATGGAATGGTTCTATAAGCTGCCTTGTCAGTCTATCCCAAGCTTTGCTGCCCTAAGGCAAGAGCTCCTCCTGAGGTTCACCACTGCAAAGAAAAGGAAGAGTGGTCCTGCGACCCTCTTCAAGATCAGGCAAGGGGACAACGAAACTGCAGCGCATTTCGTTGACCGTTTTCAGAAAGAGATCCTGGGGGTCAGAGACATGGATCCCGAGCTCTATATGGTAGCTTTGATCAGCGGCCTGCAGGAGGGTCCTCTGAAGTTCAAAGTCACAACCAAAGAGCCTGGATCCTATCAGGAGCTGATCAGCATTGCCAATCGCTATATAGAAGGGGAGATCAACAACCCCACCTATGTGAGCAATCTGACCAACAGAGCCACTCAGAAGGGCTCTGCGGGGTTCTATCCTGCTCCATCTTCCTCGAAAACTAGACAAGAGCTTCCACCTCCAGTTCCGAGAGGTAAGAATTATCGCAACAACCGCTTCAACCGAGGTAATCAATTTTTCCCACCTCAAAATTCATTTCTTCAAATTCCTGCTACTCCTGCTCCGCAAGTCACCCCCATCCACCAGATCCAGTATACTCAACCTCCTCTTCTACCCATTCCTTCACTTTATAATGAATCCCAAGAGTCCTTCACGGACTTTGGTGTTTCTATGAATGAAGTGCTGCAAGTCCTTCAGAAACAGCCCTTTTTTAAGAGGCCAGCTCCGCTGAATTCTGACCCGAAAACCAGAAACCCAACCCTCTACTGTGAGTATCACAGAGATAGAGGGCATTTGACAGAGGATTGTAGAGCTCTCCGCCTATTTTTAGAGAAACTATTAAAGGAGGGAAAGCTCCGCGATCTCATTCAAAAGAATGACTCTGCCAAAGCTTCAACCTCCAAGGCCAAGGAGGTAGCGGAAGTTCGCTGGGAGTGCGAGGAAGTAGATGATGTTGGCCATCTGGGCAACATCGGTTTTCCCAGCGAATGCGTGGACGCTAATGATGAGGGTGCCTTGGGCAACCTTTTCTGCATCCATGGGGGTGCAGGCCCGGAGTCCTCGAGAAAGGCAAGTCTGAAGAGAGTTTATCAGTCAGAGGTTGCCGCTACTTCTTCGACTCCGATTCGAGGGACGGTCACTTTTGGAGATGAAGATCTTCCTCAGACCGCGAATCCCTTTGATGATGCAGTCGTCATCAAAGCTGTGATCGAAAACTATACGGTGGAAAAAATTCTAATAGATACGGGGAGCTCAGTCAATGTGCTTTTCAAGCCTGCCTTTGAGGCGTTAAAGACAGGTAAACCCCTCCTACCAACTGAAGGACCTCTTTATGGTTTTTCAGGAGAAAAGAAAGAAGTTGAAGGGCTCGTCACCCTCTCCGTGATTCTTGGAGGAATAGTAAGGCTGGTCAAATTTATAGTCGTTGATGCTCCCAGTAGCTACAACGCAATTTTCGGGAGACCTTTTCTGAACGGGTATCAAGCCATTGTCTCCACTTATCATCAAGCGGTGAAGTTCGCCTTGAATGGCAAACAACATCGAATCAGGAGCGACCCCAGGAAAGCTAGAGAATGCTATGTAAAGACGGTCAACATGATCATGTCTTCTCCACCTCAGGAAGTTATGATGAATGAATCAATTGAAGTTCCTGAACAAGTTCAAGTTGCAGAAGAAGTGGAGGATGTGAGAGATGGAGTCCGCTTGGAACCTGCCCAAGCAACTCAAAATGTTCAGATCAGCGAGGAAGATGAGAGCAAGAGCCTCTCCATCAACGCTGAATTATCTGAAGCCGACAAGAGTCAGCTCATCTCTTGTCTCCTGCAAAATTTAGATATCTTCGCTTGGTCGGCAGACGACATGCCTGGAGTGAATCCGGATATTGCTTGCCATCACCTCCACATTAGTCCAAACGTCATTCCGGTCCAGCAGAAGAAGAGAACTGTTGCAACTACTCTGGCTCAACCTATCCGTGAAGAGGTAGAGAAGCTTCTGAAGGCAAAGTTCATTCAACCAATCCAATATCCGGAGTGGGTGTCAAACATTGTAATGGTAACTAAGCCGGGTGGAAAGTGGAGGATGTGTGTCGATTTTACCAAACTCAATAAAGCTTGCCCCAAGGATTGCTATCCCTTGCCTCAGATAGATTCTTTAGTGGATTCAGCGGTAGGTTATTCTTTTATGAGTTTTTTAGATGCTTTTTCAGGTTATCACCAAATCAGGATGCATAAACCGGATATACCGCATACTTCGTTTATCACAAATGATGGTTGCTTCTGTTATCTCGTGATGCCTTTTGGGTTGAAGAATGCTGGAGCAACTTATCAAAAAATGATGGATACAATTTTCAAAAGTCAGAAGGCAAGAAACCTTGAGGTGTATGTCGATGACCTCTTGGTGAAAAGCAAATCCTTCTCCTCTCATCTCGAAGATCTCTCGGAAACTTTTGCAACCCTACGAACCTTCAATATGAGGTTGAATCCATTGAAGTGTGTTTTCGGAGCAAACAAAGGTAAATTTTTGGGTCATCTCCTCACTCCAGAAGGGTTAGAACCCAACCCAGACAAGGTAAAAGCTATTTTGGAAATGCCACCTCCCAAAACTCCAAAAGAAGTTCAACAGTTAGGAGGAAGAATGGCAGGCTTGAGTCGATTCATCTCCCGGTCAGGGGATAAAAGTGCACCTTTCTTTAAGACCCTCCGGGGAGGGGCCAAGTTTGAATGGACTCAAGAATGTGATGATGCTTTCAATCAGCTTAAAAAGCAGTTAACTTCATTTCCTCTACTCCAAAGCCCGCGAGAAGGGGAAGATCTTTTTCTATATTTGGGAGTTGGCGCCGATGCTATAAGCTCTGTTTTGGTCCGAGAAGAGAAAAAGAAACAATTTCCAGTTTACTATGTAAGCCGAATTCTGAAGAATGCAGAGACTCGATATCCAATCCTAGAGAAGCTAGCCTTAATGCTCGTAATTTCAGCAAGAAGACTAAGACCGTATTTTCAAGCTCATTCAATTTTAGTCGTCACTGACCTTCCATTGAAAAATGTCTTGGAAAAACCAGAACATTCAGGGAGGTTGGCAAAGTGGGATGTTGACGCCAGGAAAATCCTGACCTCAAGATTCGGACCGATGCAGCCGGAGGCTACTCGCCCAGCAGCCCAACGAGAGGGCTTGGCTGGCAACGACGAAGAAGCTAGAAGAGCAACAAACAGGACCCCAGGTGCTGCGGCAGGGAGGTCCCACCACGTACCCAGAAGCTCCGAAGAGACTTCCCCTCCAAGACCAAAGAATGGCCGAGCAAGGTACGAGGAAGGCACCGACTTGGCTAGCAAGCAGGGGTGACGGGCTCAAGAATTCGGAAATGGGGTTCCAGAAGCTCAAGCACAGGTGCCAATCCAAGTACCCCTGGGGTCCTATTTATAGGCAACCAAGGGGTAGGGGGGGTTTTTATAGCCCAGCCCTGACCTGGCGACATATGGGATACTCGGCGAGCATCTTCGACCATAGTCGCCCATCTGGCGAGTATCTGCTGCTGCTCGCACAAGCCTGGCTGATACTCGCTCAGGTCTTCTGTGGTTGCCGGACACTTTGGGGCGACATACGGGATACTCGGCACGTATCTTCGACCATAGTCGCCCTTCTGGCGAGTATTTAGCCAATACTCGCCAACCTTCTTTTGCTCCTGCTGGCTGATTTGTCTTGCCTCTTTGACTTTGACCTGCCTACGTGGCCTTGAGTGGGTCCTACCCTCGGAGAATAAGGGTTGTACGCAATCCCCGCTCTTTGCGAGTAACGGAGTTGCTCGGAAAGAAACATTCAACCGTTATTCGACGAGCTTCTGTCTTGGCGAGTATAGGGAGATACTCGGATCTTGACTGTCCGACGCCTGGACTCTATATAAAGGAGGGGGGGGGGGGGTCCCTGATGGAACGACCTTTCTGTACTCGCTCACAATGTCGCTAGCTTTTGCTGAGGCTGCCAAAAAGGCCAAGGCCGACCTTGCGAATCTGATCGGCGTGCCCCTTCCTCCTCCTCGCATGGACGCCGAGGTAGACGCCTTCCTCGCGAACAAGAAGAGGAAGAGGGCGGCGAAGAAGAAGAAGAGAGAGAGAAAAAAGGAGGCGACTAAGGAGAACGTCGCCGATCTTCTGAGTGAGCAGCGTCAGCAGCTGCTGGAGGATTTGGGCCTCGAAGGGCTCTCGCCTGCTCTCCCCCCTGCTCCTCTCTCGGCAGAGGTCGCCCCGGAGGCGAGTAGGGATGAAATCCAAACTCAAACCCAACCGGACCCTCCCCCTGCCCGAGGTGAGCTCCTTGCTCGCCCTTTTTAGATCTATGCTGTCTTCCGGCGACATTCTGACGTCTTTGTTGCTATCTGTAGATCCGCCGAATACTGAGGCTCGGGAGGAGCCTTCGACTGCAATACCGCTGCGATCATCCCCGATGATCTCGCCTGAGGGTGGGTCTCGGAGTGGTCGCGCGGTAAGGATTCTCCACAGCTCCTCTGTGGAGAAGAGGCCGATGAGCGAGCATGGGGCTCCTCTGGCGAACATCGCTCCTCCTCCGCCTCCTCCTCCACCTAACTCGCGACCAGAGCCGGCGAGCAACACACAGCTGCCTATGACCGCGCTGCCGCCTCCTCCTCCTGGACTCCCGCCGCCAGTGAATCCTCCAGGCGATCAACGTCCTTCTACCTCAACTGCTCCCTCTTCCCACCAGGGGGAGTCCTCGCGCAGGGGCGGGACTGGAGGGTCTTCGGCCTTCTTCGCTCCAAGGGGTGGAGGGCGACCAGGAGATGGTCGCGGTCGAGGGGACCTGCCCTCCAACCGGGATCATTCCGGCAACCACTCTACTCGCCGAGATGGCGTCTATCACTCTCCCTCCCCACACCGAGGAAGGTCTTCTCCTCGCCGACGATCTCGCAGCCCTCCTCGCCGACGATCCCGTAGTCCTCGGCCAGGTATTTGATCGCTGCCTTCGGATAGTCGCCACTGTTTCCTGAATTCTGCTGAAGTTCTGGCCCTTTTTGCCTTTTTTCGCAGGTCGCGCGCATACTCCGGTGGGAGCTCTGATCGATGCCGTTGGGCTCCCTCCTCGCGAGTACCAGGAAAAGGCTACTCGCGCTATCTTGGACTTGGAATCCCGGATAGAGCGACTATCGATCTGCGAACCTCATCGCTGTTTGACTGAAGTGGAGTCGCGGGTTGAGCGCTTGGCGGCTAGTGACCCTCATCGCCGCCTAACTGACTTGGAGGTGCGAGTATCCCGGCTGGAGGAGTTTGATACTCGCCTGTCGGGTACTGAAGCTCGCCTCCAGTCTGTCAGCGACTTGGAGCGCAGGGTGGCGAGGATCGAGCATCGGCAACAGCTGCATCATGACGAGCTGGTCGGGATGCGCGCGAGCATGGGCTCGGTGGGGAGGCTGGCGAGGATCGAAGACCAGCTGCGACAAGGTGAGGACGCGATGTCCCTGGCCTCCGAGCATTTCAGGCGAGCTCGTGGCTTGGGATGGGTCGGGCGACAACCTCAGATCCAGGATCCCCAGGCGAACATCCAGGCGCAACCCTAGCTGCTGCTCTTCTTCATCTTTATCTTCCATGTAGCTTTGTAGCTCCTCGCGAGCATTATTTGAATCTTTTGAACGATTTATTTGAAGCAGTGTTGATTTGCCGAGTAATCGAATACTCGCCCTTCAATCTTGTCTTTGTTTTACTTGATCTTCTTTTGTTTTGCTTTTTCTTCTATCTCCTTTTTGCCGAGTATCTGTTTGAATGTCGCCTATATTTTGGCGAGCTTCTTCATGTTTCTGTGATGTAGGTATTCGCTAGATGAAGGTCGGCGGTTGGCGCGCTCTGAACTTTGGGCGACTTTTCTTAGATACTCGCCACCCCTTGTCGTGCTCGCGGCGTCGTGTTCGACAAGCCAGACTAACCGACTACTATAAATAGGGGGGGTGGGTGAGTCTTAAATACGCCTTTAGCGATCTCTAGCTTCCTTGAGCGAGCATCTTCCAGGCTTCCAATCCTCGCCCTTCTACGATACTCGCTCTCTTCCCTTTCTTCCCAAGATGATCGACGAGGCGGCCATCAGGCGAGCTAACCATGCGAAGAACTTCGATGAGAGCTCGTTCAAGAAGCCGATCACGAATCAGAAAGACTTGGACGAGTTCAACTCCAAGTTCGCGACTCCAGGATATGTCGTCAGGCTTCCTCGCCCGTCTGAGCGACTAAACACCTCCTCGCAGATGGCGATGATCTTCCCAATCCGACACTTCGAGGTCGGCCTGCGACTTCCCATATGGCCCGAGTTTCGGAAGATACTCGTGTTCTATGGGATAGTGCCCGCCCAGATCAATCCCAACGGAGTGGCGATGATCATGGGGTTCCTGTGCTACCTTCGGGAGCAGAACATCGTCTTCGACCTTTCGGTCTTTAGGCGAATATTCACCATCATGGCGACCGGCGAGGGCGTCATCTTCTTGTGCAGTCACGTCTGTACACTGGCGGGGACTTCAAATAAGAACCATCGCTGGGTCGAGCGGATAGTCACCATTGAGGGCGACTTCGCGGGCATCTCCAGCTCGCCCATTCAACCTTCAGAGAACGTCTTCACGGTTCCCTGGCTCACCGAGGACCAGATGAAGTTGCTCGCCTGCTTCAGGAATCGTCGCTTCGACGTGATACTTTGGAGGAGGCGAGTAGACGAGCTCACGGAAGTTCGCCCAGGGGAAGGTATCTTTCGCGCGAGCATCAGACATACTCGCCCTAGGGCTTCGTTCTGGCGACTAATCTTCGATCTTCTTACAGGCGTGCAGGCTCTTCCGCGTGATGCTCTTCCTCTCGCGGCGAAGGCGACCACTGTCGCCCAAGGGGGTGCGAGAACCTCGGCGCGCGAGGTTGGGGACTCCTCCCCAATCGACTTGTCGCCAGGAGGCGACGATCTGGATGTCGCCGGGACTTCGAAGAGGCGAATAGTAAAGGGCAAGGTTCCCGAGCCCAAGAGAAGGAAGAAGGAGACTGCCCACAAGGATTTGGGACAGAAGGTGGATCCCTCGGAGGCTGGCGAGCCGAGCAGCCATCCTTTCTTCAACGAGGGCACCCGTGGCGAGGACGACTTTGGTCGCCCATTGGTGACCTGGTCTGATCGCGCTCACGAGGTGACTCTGAGCTCGAACCTCCCCGTTTGGTCCGAGGACTGGGAGGACAAGGGGGAGGCCTTCGATGTGCTTCATGCGATCTATAGTCGTACTGACGCCGAGCTGCTGCAGGAGGCCTCTGCCGAGCATCTTGCTCATCAAACCTCGCGCTCAATCCTGCGGGCGGCCGAGCTCGCACATTCAACAGCGAAGTGGCTGCTGATGTATGAGGAGGCGATCAAGGTGCAGGGGCCGAAAATGATCGCCATGGCGGAGAGGATCAATGGGTTCGAGGTACTTCGTCTTTGCGACTTTTCGCGCTTTCTGGAATACTCGCCTCTTTATACGATGTCAAGTTTTACCTTCTTTCTTTTTGTCTTCTATAGGCTGCCGAGCTGGAATCGGCGAAGAGACTGTCCCAGGCCGAGAAGGAGCTGGAGGATACTCGCTCGGCCCTGGAAGCCGCCCAAATCCGCATCGCCGAGCTAGAAACTCGGCCTGCCGAGCAACAGCCGGCGGGGTCGGGCCCTCATCGGTTCGTCAAGCAGGTCAGGATGCATGGCGACGACATGCCCCATATTCGCCGGGAGATCGCGCGAGCAACAGGAGAGGTCATCCTAAATCAGCTGAAGGCAGATGATCTTTTGAAGCCGGAGGCTATGGGATTGACGGTGGGAGACCTTATCCCGGCCATACTCGCCGAGGAGTCCACCTCCCCCCTGCGAGCATCATCGCCGCGACTTAGCGATGCCGAGGACGACGATGATGAGGTTGATGATGATGATGATGACGATGACGATGACAGCGATGATGGCGACGAGTCAGCCGTAGATATTTGATGGCGAGGATGTCGCCTAGTCGCCCGGGCTCCTTTTTTGCTCGCCCGGCGACCTTTTTGTCCACCTGCAGCATGTACAGATTTTTTGTAAAAATGAAAAGGAATTTTGACAAGTTTCTTACTCGCCTATTCCTTCCTTCTGTGCTTTTACTTCCTTGCTTATATGTTGCTTTAGGCTCCTAGGTTCGAGGCGAGGTTGAGCGCTCGCTAGGCTCCTAGGATTTCGGCGAGTATGGATACTCGCACCATCATACTCGCACCTGCAGACTTCAGCTTGAGGCCTTGATCTGTACCCAGTGACGAGTGTTATTAGGTTTTTACGCAAGAATCTAAGGAGCTCTTCAAGGGAAGGAAGGAGTAAGGTTTAGCAGTCGGGGAGCCCTGGGGGAATATCATCCCGAGACCTCCCTCCTACTCTAAAACCTGATGTCGACGGAGAATGACGCCAAGTAAGGAATGGTAGCCGGGCAGGTCCCACGGGGACACAACTCCCAGGGCCTTCATCCTATAACTTGGATGCTTGCTGCCTTCAAAGGCCGACGTCAAGTAAGGAAAGGCCGCCGGGTCGATCCCACAGGGGCACAACACCCAGGAGCCTTCATCCTATCACTTGGATGCTTGGATGCCTTTGTCTTTTGGTCGGTCGAGTTGGTCTCCTCCTCGTCTCAAGTTGGAGTATCGGCTTCCAGACTTTACCCTAGTAATTTCTACAGCCGGACGAGAAATGCAGTCGGTGGGAACCGCGGCCAACATGCAAGGGGGGAGCTGATCTCGACCGTCATTGCAGAGGCTTGGTCTTAAGGGAACGCACATCCGAGGCACTGTCCCATCATCCGCTCTGAGTTTTTACAAGGGTCAAGTCGGAGGCTCGTCTTCCAACCTGCGGCGGCGAATGTCGATGTAGGACGACGTCAAGCAGGGAGTGGCAGTCGGGGAAATCCGAGGGGACACATCATCCCGAGGCCTCCATCCTACTTGGATGCTGGATGTGGATCGGACCTGCTTCCTGTTGCTCAACGAGTTTAGCAGGGAGTTAAGCACACTTTAGGCACAATAACTCATATGATCTAACACAATAATTTAGAAAATGAAATGCTTTGCTGCGAGCTTTTTAGCTCTCGAGGGTACATGACGCCTTTTTTCAAGGGTTCCCTGAGCTAGTGAAATCGACCATCCCTTCGCCGAATCGGAAGGTCGGCGTCCAGACTTCTTCCTGGTAATCTCTACAGTCGGACGAGAAATGCAGTCGGTGGGAACCGCGGCCAACATGCAAGGGGGGAGCTGATCTCGGCCGTCATTGCAGAGGCTTGGTCTTAAGGGAACGCACACCCGAGGCACTGTCCCATCATCCGTTCTGAGTTTTTACGAGGGTTAAGTCGGAGGCTCATTTTCCAACCTAGCGTGGAGATTGACTTTGCCTGCTTTTCTTCTTTTTCGTGAAAACACGTATCTGGAAGTGACAAAAGACTCACCATTTCCCATGTTTCAGGGAGGTGATTATTTTATTTATGGATAATACATTTACAGAGGTGAGATGTATACATACTCCCGCCTTTTCAGGTTATCGCCTTTCCGGGTGTTTCTTAACAGCTCCCCTTCACGATGAAGGGTTCTTCCCGTCTTGGAATGAGCTTCCCGACGACGGCTGCTTTTCCTGTCGCGTCCGCCTTCTTTCGCTTACCTGAGAAATCAAAAAGGGGAGTCATCCAGGATCGTCATCCTTCTCGCCTTGATCTCCAGGTCGTCAAACGTGTTTGTGAGAATGACGTAAAGATGACACGGACAGATCCCCCGTTGCACTCCAGGATTCGGTTGACGGTGAAGTCTTCGACGATCGCATCAATCACATGGGCCTCATGGAAGGGATTCTCATCCCTTACCATGCCCTCCTCTGAGAAAGTGATTTCTTCTAGCGGGGATGGCGCTTGAGAGGTTGGAGCGAAGTCTTGGCGGTAGGCCTGGTGGAAATTCGCCTTGCGGAAAGATCCGAGCTCCGCTTCTCCAAAACTCACTCCTACTTCCCCGGCCTTGATACTTCTTTGACATCCTCGGCTGACCCGATCCCTATGCCTCCTCCAGCTATTCCTCCGGCTACGTCTCTTCCCTCGACGGATAGGGTCGTCTCTCCCCGAGCAATAATTCATCGTGGGATCAATGAATCCTTCTGGCACCGGTGTGGCAATGATCTCCTCGCAGAAGGGGCTCCTCCCTCCTGCCCGGCGACGATCCTTTACCTGGCGAGTATCACCTCCATACTCGCCATATGGGCGAGTATCCGGGTATCTCCCCTGCTCGCACGGCTCGCGGAAGCGAATACCTTGCGAGGTTGGCTGGTAGAATTGCGACCTCCTTGGTCGCTCGGTTTCGTCCTCCATGTGCTCCTTTCCTGCTCGCCGGGGGGGGACTCCCTCCCTCGGATGGAACTGGGCGATGCGGCGAGGTCGCAGTGACCTCGGCGCGCGTCTGAAGCGCTGTTTGCAAGATCCCCTCCATGCGCTGCGCGAAGGCTCCCTCCATACGCTGCGCGAAGGCTTCCAGAACCGCTAGCGTCACGAACTCGCCACTCGCGGCCGAGTTGCCGACTACCCCTTCATGGTCGCCACCTACGACCATCTCGGCTTCCTGCTGAACTTTCCTTCTCCGACTACGATCCACGCTCACCGCACCAAAGTGTTGACGCCAGGAAAATCCTGACCTCAAGATTCGGACCGATGCAGCCGGAGGCTACTCGCCCAACAGCCCAACGAGAGGGCTTGGCTGGCAACGACGAAGAAGCTAGAAGAGCAACAAACAGGACCCCAGGTGCTGCGGCAGGGAGGTCCCACCACGTACCCAGAAGCTCCGAAGAGACTTCCCCTCCAAGACCAAAGAATGGCCGAGCAAGGTACGAGGAAGGCACCGACTTGGCTAGCAAGCAGGGGTGACGGGCTCAAGAATTCGGAAATGGGGTTCCAGAAGCTCAAGCACAGGTGCCAATCCAAGTACCCCTGGGGTCCTATTTATAGGCAACCAAGGGGTAGGGGGGTTTTTATAGCCCAGCCCTGACCTGGCGACATATGGGATACTCGGCGAGCATCTTCGACCATAGTCGCCCATCTGGCGAGTATCTGCTGCTGCTCGCACAAGCCTGGCTGATACTCGCTCAGGTCTTCTGTGGTTGCCGGACACTTTGGGGCGACATACGGGATACTCGGCACGTATCTTCGACCATAGTCGCCCTTCTGGCGAGTATTTAGCCAATACTCGCCAACCTTCTTTTGCTCCTGCTGGCTGATTTGTCTTGCCTCTTTGACTTTGACCTGCCTACGTGGCCTTGAGTGGGTCCTACCCTCGGAGAATAAGGGTTGTACATGGGCAATAGAGCTTAGTGAATTTGATATATCCTATGTTCCAAGGGTGGCAATCAAAGCTCAAGTTTTAGCAGACTTCATGGTGGATGCCAAAGAAGTTGAGTCTCAGAAGAAGGTCGGGGTGCCCCTAGCCTGGAAAATCTTCGTTGATGGAGCCTCCGGGAAAAATTCTTCCGGAGCCGGAATTGGCTTAATCAATCCAAACGGAGTAAGATTGGATCAGGCCCTGAAGTTCTACTTTCAAGTAACAAATAATCAGGCAGAATATGAAGCTTTGTTAGCCGGTCTTAAGTTTGCAAGAGAGCTGGGAATTGATGATGTCAAAGTCTTCACAGATTCTTTGGTGATGGCTTCTCAAGTAAATGGAGCTTTCGAAACTAGAGATAGCATTTTAAAGCGGTATCTAACTCTGGTAAAAATCGAGGTAGGAAAATTCAAAAGTTTTGCTATCGAGCATGTTCCAAGAGGTGAGAACGTGGAAGCAGATGAGTTGGCAAAATTTAGACTCCCCTCGGGAGGAACAACTTCGGAATTGTTCCGCCCAGCAATTGAAGAAGGAGAGGTTATGGAAATTGATCAGCATCCGTCTTGGATGGATCCATTTGTTCAATATCTTTCGACTGGAGATTTCCATTCAACAATAAAAGATAGGAAAAGGTTTAAGCGGAAAGCAGCTAACTATTATCTTGTTGCAGGAGTACTTTATAGGAGAACTTTCCTATCACCATTAGCACGGTGTGTTTCGGAAGGAGAGTTTCCAGCAATCCTTCAGGAGGTCCATTCTGGAGAATGTGGAAGTCACTCTGGAGCTAGAACTTTGGAGAAAAGGATTCTGAGGCAAGACTATTTTTGGCCCCAGATAAGGAAGGATGCGGAAAAGTTTGCTAAGAAATGTGTAAAGTGCCAGAAGTTTGCTCCTCTCCAAAATCAGCCAGCTCAACAACTCAAGTCAATAGCAACTCCATGGCCATTTGCAGTTTGGGGAATGGATTTGATTGGGCCTTTCCCTATGGCAAGTGGGCAACGACGATATATTATAGTCATGATTGACTATTTCAGCAAATGGATAGAGACAAAAGCATTGGCCAAAATTACCACTCAAGCCGTGAAAAATTTTATTTGGGGAGAGATAGTGTGTCGACATGGGATTCCAATGGCAATCATCACGGATAATGGTTCTCAGTTCAATAATTCGACTCTTATAAATTTCTGTAAGCAAATTGGCATCGAACTACGTTTCGCTTCCGTACATCACCCTAGAAGCAATGGACAGGTAGAAGCCGCCAACAAACTCATCATAAATCTCTTGAAAAAGAAAGTAGAAAATGTCAGGGGCAACTGGGCAGAACAATTACCTTCCGTCTTATGGGCCTTGAGGACAACTCCAAGTTCTGCTACTGGAGAAACTCCGTTCAAACTGTCACACGGTTCCGAAGCACTTATTCCGGTGGAGTTTGAAGTAAAAAGCCCAAGAGTGTTATTGGCACAACAAAATCAAATTGATTGGATGGAAGGAAATGATGAAGAGCTAAAATGCAGCCTTGATTTAATTGAAGAATTGAGAGATACGGCAATCATCAGACAAGAAGAGGTGAAAAGAAGGATGGCGAGGCTGTTCAATAAAAACGTAAGAACCAAAGAATTTGATGTTGGAGATCTAGTCTTGAAGAAGGTAGATGCAGCAGCAAGAGCCGGTTCGGTTGGAAAGCTTAACCTGAACTGGGCAGGGCCGTTCGTGGTGAAGAATGTGCTTAAAAATGGTGCTTACCATCTCCAAACTTATGAAGGAAAAGAGCTGCCTCATTCATGGAGCGGAGATGATCTCAAGCTTTTCTTCTCTTAAGTGTTCGTATCTGATTCATTCATTTCTTTTTCCTCACTTAAAACATCACGCAGGTATTATCAAAGCATTCGCAATACTAGTGATGGGTGACAAGTCTTAAAAATAAGTTGATTTTTGAAAAAAAAAGCTAAAAAACCTGTCAAGTGAGATATCGACGGATCCTACTATCTTCCCCCTCGACTTGTCAGCTCGACGTGTAATTCTGCTAGGACCACAGATGTCGGGGAGATTTCGAATCTGTGTAGCAGTAGCTCGCCAAGCTCGAACGGTGGAAGTTTAGGATACCGGGTCCTTGCTGACATCTGGCACACCTCAGCTTTTCAAAGGGGTCTGGGTGGCTGGCTCAGCTCTGTCATGCAATAGGAAGGACATTGTTACGATCTTAATGATCTTTCAGGGAAAGCAATGTCGGTATAGCCTCCGCGGCATGACCACACCTGCCCTACAGATCATTTTGGTTTGTAACTCTCGAATACTCGTTGAAGCGTGGTTAGGTAAGGGGCGGTCAGAAACATCCATGACCGTCGCCTGAACCTTGGATTGGCATGTTTGCAGTAAACTCGGAAATCCTTTTAAAAAGGCAATGTCGGTATAGCCTCCGCGGCATGACCACACCATCCTTTTGGGTCATCTTTGAGATCCCTTTTTCCCATCTTCTTACTACAAAAAAAAATCTCTTAATCCTTTTGTACTGAGATCGGGCGGTCAGCAGTTTATGAGACCGCCTATTCTTCTTTCCTACAAAGAGTGATGTCGCTTATGATCGTCAGATGAAATTTTTTCCAGGATAATTGAGGTCGCTATTCAGGAATCTTCTATGCCAGCCCGATAGAGGTCGGCCCGGTCTCAGTAAGAACGAGATTCTGATATTCCTTGTTATTCAAAGTTACATGGAATAATCATGATGTTCTGTTTCTTATCAAGAGAAAGTGGGGTTTTTTCTTCAAGGGCGGTCTGAATATAATGAGATCGTTGAACTGAATTCATGAAGAGTTATTTCCTTTTTTCAAGTAATAACCTTGACTATCAAGGGATCTTTATCAGACGGATTTCCTGAAAGACATTTGGGCGCCGATCACCCAGAGTTCAATAAGTTCAAATCTTCAAGTTAGTTTCTTTGTATCGCGATCTGTGTAATATGAGACCGCATGACTGTTGCAAATAAATTGGTTATTTTTCTGATCACAGTTAAATTGCTAAATATTCTTTCAGTGGTTTGATTATCTCAAGACTGCAGAGTAGTTCTATCTACGCAAAAGTATCAGTTTTTCCTTCAAAGTCCTTGATGTCTTTTTCAAGAGATCGCCATCTGTAGTTCTTTAATGTTGATATAAAAATTACGTGATAAACCTAAGGCATTGAGATCGAATGCCGATTTTCGAACTCAGAAGAACAAATAAATGTACATCAAAAACAAGTTCACCCAGAATCTAACAAAAATCCAATTTTCATATATATTCTAAAATATCTGTTACAACGAGACCGCTCGGTCTCCCAAAAAAAATATATATATATCACTACAATTCATTCCTTTTTTGATCTCTTCGGAGATCGCTCATCTGAAGAAGTGGAGTCAGTGTCTGCAGAAGATTCTTCTGATTTACTAAGAGGAATTCTTGATCCAGAGCTAGAACCCGAGCTTGAGTCCCGGCCTTGAGTGTAGCGGCTTCCGCTTTCTTCATCTTCGATCACCACGTCTTCATTTTGACTCGCGGTCTCGTCAACAAAGTCCACGGTCTCTTCAGCAGTTGCAGATTGCTCTTCAATCCTCTGAGCCGCATCAGGGAAGAGATCGGCAAATGTAATGTCCTTATACTCTTCAGTAAAACCACCTCGACCTCGAACCTCATTCAGCACTTGGTCGACGGTCTCCTTAATGTGATGCATCATAGCCCTCTGAAAAGCCGGATTTTCAGGGTCATAAGCTGCATTTTCAGATTGCTGCAAAAGAGATATATGTTAGACCGCGCGATCATAGGTAACGCATTCATAAAACACAGTAAAATTCTCACTTTTCTTTCTTCTTGCAAGGCAGCTATTTCGTCCAGAGCGCTGCGAAGAGACCGCCCCATATGGTGATTTAAGATCGCACTCCTAGCGGTCACCTGAGCACAGAGGTCGGGGAGAGCATCGGTCTCTATATTCAATATTTCGTTTGTATTCTTTTTTCCATACAGAGCCGAAGTGACCGCATATGCGTGGCGGGTCACTTTTCCACTCCATAAAGGGAGATCGGTGGAAACCTTCACAGATCTTCCTTTGGCCGCCCACTTGAGGAGAGGTTTTCCTTTAATATCTTTCATTTTTCTTTTGAAACCAATCAATGGAAAATCTCGCTCGGCGGTCTCAGAGGTGGTGCCAAACACATCGGCTTCACGCTTCAGCCTTCTCTCCCGCTGAGTAAGAGTTTCTGCTGCTGGGGAGATAGGATCTTGTGTAGGGACCGCAAAGGTCGCTAGAAGTAAAAAAAAAAGAATTAGGAAATGCATTCAGAAGGCATGAAAGGAAATTGTTCGAGACCGCAAGAAAAATTTATTTTCAGCAGGGACGATCTCGGCGACCTCGGGCCAGATCGCTAAATAATGAACAAGATCAATCCTCTTGCCCGCCAAGAAAGCCAAAATCTTCAGCTCCTCTTCTGAGACCGCTTTTATCTTCTTAAAGATACTGTCAGGTCGCGGAGAGGGAGAGCTCCTGAGACCGCCAAGGTCACCTTCAAAGACAAGAAATCTCTCCGTCCAGAAAGAGATTTTGTTAGGAAGATTAAGAATTTTTATTCCTTCTGCTGAGAAGTACATCAGCCCTTTAAACTCTTCCTTCTTCTTGCCTTCCTTCAGAACTTTTGCAGTAAAAGTTGCGCGGAACAGGTTCATCGTAAATGTCACTTTTGCCGATCTCAAATAATTTATGAAGACATTAATCAGACCGATCGAGTTTGGAGGCAGCTGAGCGAGCACAAAGCCATAGTACTCCAAGATCTCTAGCCATTCCCAGGGGAGGGGAATTCTCAACCCTAGGTCAAAATGATCGATAGGGATGATAATTTTTCTTTCCTCTCCAAAGTTCAGCCTTTCATGTTCAGCTGGCGGTCTTACAACTATCTGTGTCTGAATCATGTGCTTCTTAATGAAATCAATATACTCGTCCTTTGATAAGTGGCTTTGCTTATGATCGGCGTTCAAGAAAGTATTAGCAGAAGAGGCACGAGCGGACACCATTTTGCGTGGTCGTTGAGATCGATGTTTAGCACGCATACAAAAGAATATGAAATGAAGAATATGAAGACAGCTATTTATAGAAGCCAAAGGGTCATTTCGTAATCATTACCTTCTGCAGATCGTCCAGCAAAAGCCTCTCAGACCGCTCGATCTATGCTAAGCTAAGTGAGGGTATTCCATTTTGGCGATCTCAATAAATAAAATATAGACGCAGTAACAGGCAGTCCATGCATAAAGAGATTGAAATCAAAGAAATAAAGACCGCACAAGACATAAAATTGAAAAGGTCACAAAAACAGATGGAACATTAATAGCGAAAATATTACAAGGAAAAATGTTTAAAATTCAGAGACCGCTCGGTCTCAAAACAAATGATCATCTCCTAGAAGGCCTGTTTCTTCCAACATGAGCTGCGACATCTTGCATATCATTCACTGCGGCCATAACTGACACCAAGCTGTGATTAGCCAGCATCGCAGACCGGTGAATTTTCGACATTTCCTTGTCCACCTGCTCCATAGGAATCAGCACAATTTCAGGTTGCGGTCTCTCCGCTGGATGATCGCTGGAGGTGCCCGGTCGCATCAGCATTTTTCCATGACCGCCCCTCAGCCTCTCATTCTCCGCAGACAACGCCGCAGCCTTCCCCTTATAGTACTCAGCCTCCTTTTCGGCTTTCTTAAGAGCTCGAGCGATCTCTGCAACTCTCAGATCGCATTCTTCACGAATCCGCTTCTCATTATTGTGCAATTTTTCTTCGAGATTACGGATCTGATCGTTCTGAGTCCGCTCCCTCATCAGCATAGAACGAACATCCTCGAACATAGGGTTGAGGATGTTGGTTAACTGAGGGGAGATCTCAATATGCTGAGGAAGTTCTCCCTCCTCGATCTCAACATTTTCATTATCTGCGGTCACAAGAGATGGGTTATTTCAATCATGAGCATGCAATCAAATAAACTCTTTAAATGAACAGAAAGAGTACTTGGAAAGAAGTTAAGACCGCAGTCACGTAAAGCTCTTCTGGTATCTTTAGTGACCGCGGGATCGGCGGTCAGAAAAAGGCGATCTGATCCCCTTAAGCGCTCCAGATCCATTCTTTCCAAATCTCTTTTCTGCGATTTTTCTCCCTCTTTTCTTCTCCTTTTTAATTCTTCATTACTTAAGAGGATGTCATCGGTCTCAATAAAAACGATCTCATGTTTTCTTTCAGGAGAAGCAGAGCGAACTATAGGTAATGAAAGGAACTCGACCGGCTGAGGAATCATTTTATACTTATCAACTCGCAAAATCGAGACCGCCGCCGCACGATCTGCTGCAGCCTTATTCAAACGGTCTCCCTGAAGAGAATCATTTGGGAGACCGCTAGAAAGCGCAGTTTTCTCCTTGGCGATCTGCAACCTCTGCGCGATCTCCTCCTCAGTATTTTTATTTTCTGCGGTCTGCAAGATCGCAGCCTTTTCCCTCTCTTCAGCGATCAAGGCCGCCTTTTCCTCAGCAATCCTGACCGTTTCCTTCCTCCTCTCCTCAGCGATAAGAGCTGCCTTCTCCTCGGCAGCCCTAAGCGCCTCTTTCTCCCGTTCCTCCTCGGCGATCTTAGCCGCTTCTTTCTTCTTTTCTTCCTCTTCTTTCTCCTTTTTTCTTCTCTTCTCCCTCTCCTTATCCTTCCTCTTCTTCTCATCAACCTTTTTCTTCATCTCTTCTTTCTCTTTCCTCTCTTTCTCCCCTTTTTCTCTTTTCTCTTCCTTCTCTTTCTTCTTCCCGTCCTCCTCCTTCGCCTTGATCGCCGTATCAACGATCTCCTTTTCCCCGTCAGCGATCTCCTTCTCCCTGTTAGCGATCTCCTTCTCAACAGCGGCATTTCTAAGAGCAGAAGCTTCAAGGGGATCCAACACCTGCAACGATGAAAAAGACGAATTGTTAGAAGAAGCTTCATCAAGATAGGCGATTAATTCAGAATCATCCTCTCTTGATAAAACTGAGATCGCAGGAGGGAAGGAGGGATCGCCCTTAACGCTCACCTTAGAAGTTTCCACGATAATCTCCGGATCGGTAGATTCAGACAGTGTGATTGCCCCCGAGGCGATCACGTCTTTTTCTTCCTCATTTTTTCTGCTTCTTTTATAAGTTAAACTGGAAGGGCTTGAATCTTTTCTCTTCTTACTCTCAGCAGCTTCCACGCGATCAGCAATTTTTTGCCTTAGAGATTTTGCCTCGGCCTGTTTCTGACGCAGACCGGCCAAAATGGTTTCGGTAGAAGCGGTCTCGGGTGGCTTGGAAATTGTTTGATCTAGCATTTCCAGGGTTTTCTGACAGTCAAAGGAAATGGAAAAGTCAGATAATTTCAATACAGGATCTGAAGAAGCATTAGATGGCTCAGGAATAACAGAGACCGGCACAACTGAACTCTCAGGAAGCTCAGATTTCTTCGGAGATCGGGCGGTCCCCTTTGAAGCGCTCGCTTTCGTCAAAATTTTTGGTGCCTTCTTCCCTTTCTTTGAGCTAACATTTTCCTTTTTCCCAGGAGAGTTCGTTTTTGATGGAAGAACTTTTAAGAGGTCAAGCATCGTCATCTTTGTAGGAGATCGCGCCTAGCAACTCTTCAGTGACCGCTCGAGGATTGGGTTTTCACAATATCTCGGAATGTGAAGATATCAACCGGTATTTATAGATCAAGACGCATTTATGACGGTCGCGGTCTCCGCGGTCAGAGTTAACATTTTCGAAGTTCCAGGCGCAACTTAAAAATGTGCGGGGATTATGTTTGCCCAGAAAGCCCGCGACCTCCTCTTACTGGCCAATTTCTTCAGTTGCAGCGGTCTCAGTTTGTGTGATCGCCCAGACCGCCAGCTACCTTCTCGACCAGGATTTTCTAAGGACCAAGCGGTCAGAACAGTGGAGACCGTCAGTTTTAGCGGTCTGATCGTTTTTCTTTATCTTTGTTATTTGCACCTCTTCTCCCTGCCCGGCTCTCCTGTATCCCGGGCAGCCCCCTCGTCTATAAATAGAGGGGTAGGGGTACCTGAAAAGGGACTGAATTCGGAGGCTCCAGCTTACAACCTGTGTAAGCGGTCTCATTTTTTCGTGATCGCCATTTTACGATCGCCTTCTCTTTTTTCCAGCATCTTCTGTCTTAGTAACCTGCACTTCGCAGTTTTCTCCCGTCCCCTTTAGTGTGAATTTTGGAGGTACCATTTTTGGCACCAACAGGCGACGAGGACTTCTCATTTCTGAGCGGCTTTCCCCAGCTTCGGTTCTAGCATATTGGTCGTGAGGGCAATAAATTTGCTGATTTTTGTGCGCGTTTTGCCCTTCGGGAAAATTTTATTTGGCTGGACGTTGATAGCACCCAAATTGAGTTTGCCGAGCTTGTTCGGGTGGACTTAGATGACATGCTGTAGTTTTTTTTTTCTTTTTGATTTTTAATTACATGCTATTTGCATCTTAAAAAAAACAACTATAAAATAGATTTGCCGGTTAAAACTCTCCGTTTATATTCTCTACCTAACGGTCCTAACTGCCGGAGTTGGCGGCGGATGGGGGGTAGGCTGACCCTGTCACACCTAACGCGATGGCATGTTTCATTCCCCGCATCTCGTCTTCTTCTTCTTCTTCTTCCCCTAGGTCGGAAAGAAGCGTGATGGGGTTGTTCGAGTCCATAGTCCGGGAGCTGGGGCTGTGGGCGTCGACTATACGGGCGCTACAGGAGAGAAGATTAGCCGCCGTCTACCGCACGACCAGCTCCGGCTTCCGGGCCTTCATCCACTCCGTCGTGCTCTGCGTCGTCCTTCTCGCGAGGTGACCAGATTTTCCCTAGTTACTTCCGGAGGTAATTTGGGCCTCTCTTGAAGATAATCGTTTCATGTAATAATTATTTGGTAGTGGGCAGCTTTTAGTATTCATGTTTTTTCTGCCGACGATTGACGACCGCGGCAAATTCTCGAACGGAATTTCCGCGGGTAAGATCTGCTGGAAACTTATGTGCAAACAATCTTACGCTTTGGTGTTAATTTGAAAATCAGACAGGAAATCGGCCCGGAAAAGAAAGAGGTGCTATAAAGACACCTTCGTTTGGAAGATTTCAGGACAATGGAAATGATTTTTGAATAAAAATCGTAACTCCGGGAATTAAAATTAATCCTAATTCCAGCCATTGTTGTTAGGTTGTTCCTTTGGAGGATGGTATTCATCTTTAATCCTAGAAAATAAACATTCACACATCACAGCGAACAGAGAGCTTGCTGCACCGGCAAGAATGGGTTCAATCTGCTCCTGCGATCTCATGGAAGGAGTTTCAATGGTTCTCAGAGTCAGAGCAGAACCGTTTCAGTAGCTCGGGGAAGAAGGTGATGGAGAGGGGGAAGACTGGCTCAGACGGCTGGGGGGTGACGAATCTCTCTCTCTCTCTCTCTCTCTCTCTCTCTCGCTAGGTGACAGGTATCAACGCGGCGAACTTCGGTGATGTTCATGCCGGCGATAGAACGGGAAGAGGCGGGCGATTTTGGTTTGCACTTATCGGTTTTTAGGTTTAGTTTTTAGAATTTTTAATTAATAAAATGGTTTGCGCAAATTCAAAGATGATTTGCACGTAACAATCACCTAAATTAAATGCTAAATTGCAAGAAGGAATGTTTATTACTGGTTTAGGCTCTGTTTGGCAAGGCGGTGGCGGTAACGAACACGGTGGTTATTAACGACACCATTCATGAACGCCCAAACTCACCTAAGGAACTTCATCCACTTTTATGTTCAAAACTGGTTGTCTTTTTTTATGGGGGTCATAACCATTGTTATGCCGAACATACATTTTATGACGGTGACGTTTTTGTCCAAACATCTGAAATAAGATTGAAGGCAGCAATCAACATTTGAAATTTTGTCATGAATCCAATGCCCTTTTCTCTCTCACACACACACATACACACCCGCGGATGCGCGCGCACACGCGTGCGGGCACATGCGTAGAAACATAAGATAATGGTTAGTAATAGTAACGGAAAATCAACGGGTCGATCCAGTCTGAAAGCTAGACATAGGTTAGCTAGTGGCACATTGATTTCATCCAAAAGCTCAATCCAAACAAAATCCCATTTGAAATTCTGGCTCATAAATATCTATGGATTTAATTTTAAGAAGAGAACATCTTTTTTTTTTCACAATAAAATTTATACTTTGTAAATAACAAGAAAGCATCTTGGACTTGAATCTATAATGCTTACCAGTTTATTTTCAGTAGAAGGGTTACAAGTTTATTTTCAGTAGAAGGCTTACAAGTTTATTTTCAGTAGAAGGCAGGGAGAGGGCAACTTTTGTACTTACTCCTCGGGTAAATGTCGCTTTGAACGAAATCGAGTGTTCTCAGCATCAACGCATCTTCTTCATCCTCATATTACTGTAAAAATGCGTTCTGGTCGAGATATGATATAACTTGCTTGACCATTGAATCAGGCGACGGACAAATGCCATTGGACGGCGCTATCAATATCTGAAGACAGATCAAACTGTTACCAACTTACAATGACGGGAAGTTACAGGGATAGGCAAAAAAACAAGCTTGAAATGGCAGGAGAACATCAACATGCCTCAGACTTGAAAGGTGTCTCATAAGGATCATCAACCCCTGTAAATCCTGCAGGATTCAAGAACATTCATGTATTAGTTTGCACCCTGAAGCAGATTTTTACCAGTTTAGATGTAAACAATTTTATAGAATTTTCACAAAATTTCATGGTGAGAGACATTTGTGTGAAGGGCTTAAAAACCTACAACATGATTTTTTATTTTTTATTTCAAATTTTAACAAACAAATAAACTAATTATCTCAAAGCAATGAAACTATAGAAGGCATGTAAAATTTTATAATGTTTCTTTCATGATTGCCATCATTTAAATAGCATTTTCATGACATTTCAGACATGTATAAAAAACCGCACCGGAACAACACCTAGAACACTGGATTTTCGAACACCAAAATAATTTCAACGTCGATAGCCTCTAATTGACTTTTTTCCCACAGCAGTTCGCAATCGATTACTGACAGAGAATTAGGGTTGACATTTGGCCTGTTTATGGATTAGTCAAATCTCAAGTCTAAAATATCAAACCCATCAAACTATACTTTAGAAACAAATCAAAAAAAGACTAATTGAAGCCAAAAACATTTACCTGGAAAAAAATTGAAACAATCTAAAATGAATGGTTTGATTCAACTTTTCAGGGGTTTTGGAGCATACCTTTTATCTTTCCAGAACGCGCAAGCTTGTATAAGCCCTTGGCATCTCTCGCTTCACAAATTTCAAGTGGTATATCCATGAAAACCTGTAGCAAATGGTATTTCCCGCAATTTAGTATTGGGAGACAACTCTAACAGGCTACGGAGAGGGCTACATAAAAATCAAGAATTTTACTTCAATGAAAGCAGAGTCGGGAATCATAGCACGACATGCATCCCGATCAATTCGGTAGGGTGATATCAAACTGGCAATGCATATGACACCGGCATCGGCGAAGAGTTTTGCTACTTCTCCTATAAAATAGTAAATAGAGAGGCAAACTATAGTTTCAGACTGTAAAATTTCTTTGAATTGCCCAGGAACCTACAAAACATAATCACAGCACCAGTGCACCCCTTGGTAGTTTGCTTATGGAAATTAATGTAAAGGCATATATGTGCAAGATATTGGCATAAATGATCATTCTCAACAATTTAACCACAAAATTGAAAACACGCGTGGAGAAAGAAGAGAAGAAATGTGACATCAATTACCAATTCTGCGTATATTTTCAGCGCGATCCTCTGCTTTAAAACTAAGATCTTTGTTTAGCCCATGCCTAATGTTGTCCCCATCAAGCACATATGTAAGATATCCACGGGCATGTAATTCTCGACTAAGGCCGCATGCCAGTGTGCTTTTGCCTAATTGTTTGAGACAGACGAGAAAATAAATGATGTGGAAGGTCAAATTCTACCAAGGAAAAATAAGTATAATTTAGCATAAATCCACACATTAGATTGAAGTGGGTAGAAACATGTCAACCAGGAATTGGATGCTTTCAAAGTAATTCAAAAGGTTTAGACAAAATATTTAAAGAATTAGATCACCTAACATCACAAAGATAACAAGACATGCCTATAACATTCAAAAATGTAATCGATCAACCAAGCACATAAACATATTCAATCTAGAAGTTTAAGCCCAGGGCAAGGCCTGAACATATGTTATTGTTAGACCAACATATATCTCCCCCTCACGTGAAGGTGAAGTTTTTGGAACCGGGGTCCCTAGACCATCCGGGTGATCTCCGTGGAGATCACATCGATCTCCATGCAGATCAAGAGTGATCTCCACGGAGATCACCCGGATGATCCGAGACCTGGATGGAATAATCCCCCCACATGAAGGGGTTCCCACATCGGTCATCGCACAAACATCACAAGAGTCACCGTTTGAAGGACTAATGAAAGAGTCACCGTTTGAAGGACTTGATCTCAATTGAACAATTGTCTCTGGACCAAATTTGGATGAGATCATTGGTTAAACTCATGACCAACCCAACAGTTTAAGCCCACCAACCACATGGTATTTCTACACCAACATATATTTTGTATATTTAATGTGAACTAAATCATGCTCTCGAGTGCATCGACAATTACTTCACCGTGTTAATTAACTTTATCTTAGTACTATTGCATTTTTTTATTCTACGAGTGATCTCAAAAGGAGGTGTTCTTTAACTAGATATGTTGTTACACTTTTTGGTTATGATGTCAGTTGGAAGGGTACACTTTAGGCCATAGGTGCTTCATCTCCCACAAAGGCAAATAATGATAATTTTTGAGGCATTGAAACAGGGGCGGACCCACATAGGGGCGAGCGTGGGCGGCCGCCCACACTGAATTCAAAAAAAAAAAAAAATTTTTGATAAGAGTGAGCAGGTTATTTATCATGTGTTATGAACTACCTAGAGAAAGGGAAAGAACTAGAGGAAACTAGAGGAAACTAGAGATTAGGGTTAGGGTTTGAGGGAGAAGAGAGGGAAATACATTGCTAATAGTCTTTCATGATGAACCAAGGAGGGGGGGTTGGGTATTTATGCCCACCCAACCCCCTAGGGCCGGCCGGCCCCCATAGGGGCTGAACCGGTGCGGTTCAGCCCCGGTACTCCTTATATTAATACTGGCGGGCTGAACCGGATGGTTCAACCCGGTCTTCCTCCGCCTTCTCCTTTGGTCGACGTGCACAAGAATCGGATAACCTGGTAATGACGCCGGGCGTAACATTCCCTGCCCCATCAAGGACCAGCTTGTCCTCAAGCTGGAGACGGAGAGCGTGCGGCTCTTGGAACAAGTCGGCTCTGGCTTGCATCTGAGACGAGACCTCTGCTGGAGCCGTAGGCTCCGCTCTACTCGCCGTAACGATGGTCATCGTACTATCCGGTGCCCCTAGTCGTTCCACGCTGCGGGGTGAGATCTCCTTTACCTGAGACAATTTGAGGCCTTCCAAGCAGTACCCCTTCCCGTGCTGGCTGAACTCTATAGCCATCCGGTCCCAATCGAAGGTCACCCGCCGAAGTTGCTGCAGCCACGGTACGCCCAACACCATGTCAGAACCCCGGATCGGCAATAAGTAAATATCAATATGCCCCGTGTACCCCTGTATCTGGAGCTCCACCCCTTTCATCACGCCCTCGCACTGCAGTGTACGACCATCCGCTACCCTGACGTGGAAAGCTGCGCTGCGATCTATGAGACACCCCGTCTTCTGGGCCACACCGGGTTGGATGAAGTTGTGTGTGCTCCCGCTGTCCATCAAAATCGCCACCGTCTCCCTGCCGGCTCTCCCAGCCAGGTGTAAGGTCGGAGATGGGGTACCCCCCTCCAGGGCCTGGATGGATACTCCAAAGTCGTCGAAAGCCAACTCTCCCTCCTCTTCAGTGCGAGTAACATCTTCCGCTTCCTCCTGCAGCATGAATACCTGGACCTTCTGGCAAGCGTGCCCTCGGGTGTACTTCTCATCGCAGTTGAAGCATAACCCCTTCTCCTTCCTGGCCTGAAGTTCCTGCCATGTCAGTCTTGTCACTGTTGGCCCGCCCTCAGCCGGGGGAGCCCCCCGAGGAGGGTGTACAGCCGCAGGAGCTCTCACCACTGTACGGATCCTCTGTAGGTTGAATCTCTCCTCCTGTATCCTTGCCACACTGATTGCATGGCTCAGACTTCGTGGCAAATAGGCGTGGACCTCGTCCCGCAATTCATCTCGCAAGCCGGATATGAAACAGCTGAGGAGCGTCTTCTCCTCCCAATTGACCCGATTGGCCAATCGTTCAAACTCTGTCCCGTTTTCCGTGACTGTCCCTTTCTGTCGCAGCTTCTGCAACATTGCCTCTACATCCTCGTACTCCAGTGGTCCAAAGCGAGCCGAGAAGGCCTCCACAAACTCCTCCCAGGGTGCATAGGTGCGCCCCCTAAGAAACCACTTCGTCCACTGGTAAGCGTCGTCTTCCAGATGGAAGGACGCTAGTTGTACCCACTGGTCATCTGGAATCTCCTGGTAAGTGAAAAACAACTCTGCCTTCTGCACCCATTCCAAAGCATCCCCGCCGCGGAATTTAGGGAAATTCATGCGAGTTCTCTTCGGAGGCATGTACGGTCGTTGTTGCATATTCTCATATCTCCCGTTGGCCTCCGGTCCGTGCTGTGGTCGGTCGTAAGGGTCATGGAGATTCGCTCCCCCTTGGCCGCCGCCCCATTGCTGTCCTCTGCCTTGAAATCCCTGTCTGGGAGGTTGCTCGTGCCATGTTTCGCCGTTTCCGAACCTCATCGGCCCTCCAGCGTGCAGTGGCGTAGGTAGAAGGCCCATTCCTCCTCCGAAAGTGACGTCGACAGCCCCCGGTGGTCGATAGGGGGCTGCTGGGGCCTCCCGGCCCCTCCACGGGGCAGCACCGGCCCTCTCCTGGGCAGCGGAAGGGCCGCCTGGCCCGCTACTTGGCTGAACAGCCGGATGCGGCTGCTGCTGGGTGGCCCAAGCCGGCGGCTGGCGGGGGGATAGCCGCCCCCAGGCCGGCCGTGGCCGGTCTCCTCCGGCCCCCGCGCCCAGCCCGCCTGGCTGTGCGGAGCCCCGATCCAAGCAGGGGCTGATCCCGCGCCTGCTGGCTCCGTGCGGCTCGGATCGGTCCCGATCCCGCCAAGGAAGATCACGCCCGAGCCCCCCCAACCCTCCGTGGGTAGTCGGCGGTGCCTGGTGTGACGCCTCTGCCTCAGAATCACTGCTCGGAACCGCTTTCCCCTTCAAGGACTGCATCAACAACGCCTTGATCTCCTCCATGCGTCCATCCATGCGTTCTTCCAGATTTTTCGTAGAGGTTTTGACTCGTTCTTCGATCCCGGCCACCGAATCTACCAAGGCGACGTAGTTTTCTTCGATGGTGGTCAAGCGCGCATTCTCGGCTTCGGTGCGTGTCACCATGGTTGGAGGGAAGATCCTCTGATACCAAATGTTATGAACTACCTAGAGAAAGGGAAAGAACTAGAGGAAACTAGAGGAAACTAGAGATTAGGGTTAGGGTTTGAGGGAGAAGAGAGGGAAATACATTGCTAATAGTCTTTCATGATGAACCAAGGAGGGGGGTTGGGTATTTATGCCCACCCAACCCCCTAGGGCCGGTCGGCCCCCATAGGGGCTGAACCGGTGCGGTTCAGCCCCGGTACTCCTTATATTAATACTGGCGGGCTGAACCGAATGGTTCAGCCCGGTCTTCCTCCGCCTTCTCCTTTGGTCGACGTGCACAGTAATCAGATAACCTGGTAATGACGTCGGGCGTAACATCATGACAGATAAGTTACAGAATAATAAAATATATTGTAAGAATAATATATAGATTGTATCTTGGTTAAGTTGGTGGAGGTAGTAATTTTTATTCAAGCGGTCATGGGTTCAAATCTTACCCACAACAAAATTTAATGTTTTTTATTTTGTAAATAATTTTGTTATTATGCTAATTAAATTTTTTTTTATAAACAAGTTCTTTGTTATATTGCTGTTTAAAATTTTTTTTTTGCAAAAAAATTTATTGTTATGTCGTATAAATTTTTTTATAAAAATTAGTTAATTGTTATATATATTGTTGTTTAATTTTTTTATAAATAAGTTAGTTCTTTAAAGTGTTTTTATAAATAAGTTCTTGATTATATTATTGTGTGAAAAATATCAAAAATATTTAAAATGAAAGGTAGTATTCAAATAGTTCATAAACGATAATGAATTAAGGTTTTAATCTATAATCTGAATTATATTTACAGACAATGGCCTGCAAGTTTGCTGAGGAATATGAAAACCCAAGGGACCGAGTTTTTTTTTCCGAATATGTCCCAGTAAAAATATGCGACCTTTCAATGCTTGTGGATCGAGATAAAACTATGGCTTTCACGTTTCGTCTCTCGAACTTTATACTTATAACCCATGGAATCTCGCTGCATAAATATATCTTTCTACTATTATATGCGCAATTTTTGTATAATTTTTGTCATATTAATGTGCGTTTCATATTTTTCGATTTATTCTTTTTTTTGCAATTTTTAAGTCCGCCCACACTAGAAAAAATTCTTGCGTCCGCCACTGCATTGAAAGAGGATATATGAACATGTGGTTTTGTCTATTTACTGTGATAGTCAAAATCTAATTCATTTTGACTAAAAATTAAATATTTAACTAGGAAGGTAATATGTTGTTAATTGTTAAGAAGAAATAGAATAGAAATACTTGATGCATATTATTCATCTATATAGGATTTCATATAGGAAATACATGGGCACTTAAAACTGGACAGACAATGTGGGACAAATACCCACACACACAAATATTAATATAATAATAAACTCATAAACTCCAACATTAATCCTCTGCATGTGTCATACATCTATTTACATGGAGTCGATACACGTGTTGCTTTATTTAATTTGATTTCAAAATTAATTTAATATTAAAATCTTAATTCTGGCCTACATCAACAATATAATTCGATAACATACTATATAATTACAACTTAATTCAAACGTGTCATAAACTCACATAAACAAAAATGCAACCATTACTTCCTTATATACATAAGCATAGACATGAAATAAAATAAAAGAGCACAAGATGTAGTTTACACTTTCTTTAGGTAGTGAGGTCATGCTACTTGGTACTTCTAGGCCCCACATATTTTTCATGTATCTAATACTAGCCTCTACATAATAAGCATGTGCAGAATTTCCGCTTCACGTAAGATTTTTTTCACATTTGTCACCACTCACTACTTGAACGAAGGATTTTTAACACAATTAAAGTTCATAGACGAAGAGACCACTCAACCTCATGGTACCAACATGGGAGTCACCAGCTCTTGAACCTTGCTCAACTATGATGGAAACTAGCCAAAACTCGTGGTCACTAAGTCGTGTGAAGAACGCAATCCTAGTCGAATAATTGGGCTTTGATACAAGCATGTTAAACCAATGATCAAATCTAATGTCAAGCTAAGAACTTAATATAATGGGTGAGGCCAACCACTTGGTATTTCTACACCAACATATTTTCCATCAATATAACATGAGATTACATCAACACTCTGACGATCACTAACACCCACTTGATTCCATCTTGTCCTTTAGTTGGCCAAGTAATGGATTGCATGCATTCAAGTTTCACTCTGCTCTATTATTTTTGATGTCTTTATCCTCTCTCTACATCATTGTTTGTTCAGATGAGCCGTTTGTGCAAGCTTAGTGTCATAAGAATGGCCCAAGTAAACATATAGCAGTTTTAATGGTGCATGTTGCTAAATAATGGGACATCACTTTAACAAGATTGAATTTTCTTTTTCTTGGTGTTCCTTATGATTGCAAATGTCAGGCACTTCATTGTGCTCTTACTTTCTGAATACTTTGTATGCTTCAGTAAAAAGTTAGCTAAAAACTGTTGCTTGCATAATATGATATGAGTGATAGCACGGGGGGGTTCCCCCGGGAGGCCGTGACGTACCATTGTTCACTCGCGCCTCTTGTAGGCACTGTGAGGCAATGTCAATATCATTACTTCACTCGATATCCTCAATGCATAGTATTTGACAGTAGTAGCATCGTTTACCTATTTTCACATAAAAGTTATTTAGTGTAGTTGATAAAGAGCATTGATAAAACACTCTTGGTCTCAAGTTCAAGCCCGTCTTTGTTAAAATATCAAAAATGCAGGGTGAGGATTGCCTACATTTCACCCTTGTGGTGGGACCCTTCTCCGGACCCTCGCTACGTGGGGATGTTTTGTGCTCCGGGCTGCGGGCTGCCCTTATTGTTTAAATAATTAGTTTATTTTTTATTTAAAAAATATTTGCTTTGAGCATAAATTCAACTTCTGCCTATGATTAATTTGATGTGTAATAGTAAACCTCCTCCTAAGACTATAATACATAGTATAGATAGCAGGAGGTACAAAATTGAATATAAATATTTATCAAGGAAACTAGGATTCTTTAAGAGATTTACCAACTACATATGTTCTTTTTCATACAAAGATATTTATGAAGTTTGCATAGTTAGTACCTTGATGTTTTTGACAAAATTAGAGCATAATATGGCCTCAACAAGAGCAAGTTTTTTCTTTAAAATAATTAATAATGAAATCCATAAAATATTTTTTGTTCTAGCTCCAAATATAAAAAACGTAGTAATGTTAAATACTTCATGTATTACATGGATGGATTTGAAAAACATACCTGAGCCACTTAAACCCGTGATCCATATGACGCATCCTTTTTGTTTCAGTAACTTCTGTCTTTCAGGTTTTCCGACTGGACAGTCATGCCATGCAATGTTAGTTGAATTTCCAACATTTGAAAGAACCAGAGTACTTCTCTCTATACAATCAAAAGAGGAGGTATATTTAGAGCACAATCGCACATATCATGCCTGAAAATCTGCATTAGACATTATGTCAAATAGCATTTTAAAGTGAACTTGAAGTTCAAATTGCCAGCTTGAATTCCCAAGGCAAGCAAAACTAGCTCTTAGCCCCAATAGACTCCCATAATTAAAGAAACCATTTCAATCATACTTAAAATAAACAATGTCAGACGGATGAAACAGATGTAGGCCTAAAATAATAAATATTAATAAAATTAGAGCATGCAAAATAAAGCACAGCTGTAAGATGTAACTGAATTAAATGAAAGTTTAAAAAAATGTAAACAAAACAGAGCTTGATAATATGTCAAAAATAGCTTATCTATGGCACGCCTCTCTACATACCTTGACTACCCACCTTAAACCCAACCCCATCACCCAAAAAGTGTTAGACAAAGAAATCAAGAGAAAAATAGAGGAATTCAAAAGGGGGAAACATTTTAAATTTTCATTGCATATCTAGGCTCATACAATTGATACTTATAAGCAAGAGTGGCGCTACATTTTTTGCTTTAATAAAGCTACATTAAGTTTTGTCTTTTAGATTCCTGCAACAGGCGGTCCATATAAGGCTACCAATAAAGCTACATTAAGTTTTGTCTTTTAGATTCCTGCAACAGGCGGTCCATATAAGGCTACCAATAAGGCTACATCACGTTTGCGAGATGCTCCTGAGTTCGACAGAAACTATCTTCTTCTTTTTGACTTGTTCTCTAATGAAATGAAAATGCAAGTGGATGTGTTTGCTGCGATTGTGAAACGCAGGATTTTTCACCAGCGATATCACTGAGATGTTGTCGCACTTTAGAATTAGGGTAGCTGACTCTTCTTTCTTTTCTTCATAAATTTTAGGGCTTCTTCCAACCAAAGCACTTCACAAACCGCATTGCTCAAGGTCATGCGCTCAGCTTCGGTTGAGGACAATGTCATTGTCTGTTGCTTCCTTGAGCTCCAAGATATCGGGTTGTGACCTAGAAGGAATAGGTATCCCTTAGTGCTTTTGCGGTCTTCAGTGCAACCTCCCCAGTCAAAGTCACAGTAACTCAATCGGACACAGACAGGGATAGAATGTTCATGGCGAATTCTATGTCTGGTCTAGTATTTGTGAGGTATATCAAAGAACCGACCAGCGATCGATGGATTTTGGGTTAAATTTCTATTCATCTTCCTTTCTCTTCTTCAATTTTTCACCGGGAGCCATTGGTGTATTAAAAGGATTGGCTTTGTCGAGCTGAAATTTAATTAAGAGGTCTCGAGCATATTTTTCCTGGGATAAGTGAATGTAGTTGGGATGTTAAGTTACTTGTATCCCCAAGAAGAATCTCATGAAGGCGAGATCGGTCATTTCATACAGCTCTTTTGGGTTGGATTTCAGCATGGCAAACATCCTAGGTGATGATCAAATCATCGACATAAAGGAGTAGTAGAATGACTTCACCATGATCTGTTTTTGCATAGAGTGATGGCTCAACAAGCAACGATTGAAACCAATCTGATGAGATACTAGTCGATGTTGCTATTCCAAGCGCGCGGGGCCTGTTGCAGGCCATAGAGGGCTTTCTAAGGCGATACACTTTACTCTCTTCTCCTGGTATCTCGAACACTTGGGGTTGTTGTATATAGTTTTCTTCCGATATTGTGCCATTTATGAACACAAATTCCGCATCCATCTAATGGATGAGAATGGTTTTGTATTGCTACAGCCAAGAGCATCCTGATTAATTCCATGCGGGCTACGGGAGCAAAGGTTTCTTCGTAGTCCCGTCCTAGAATCTGAGAGTAACCTTTGGCAACAATTCGGATTTTATGTCAAATGACTTTTCCTTCTTCTTTTGTTTTTTTTACTCTGTAGATCCATTTAAGTCCGATGACATCTTTGTTTGGAGGGAAATTGGTTAGCACCAAAGTGCCATTTTTGTTGACTGTTGAAACCAATAAATTGGTCTCTCGAGGAGTTCGGGCCCTCAACAAGTTGAGGGGTCACTAACACTTACTCCTCCCAAAGGAGAACTCTAGGCTAAGAGGCTAAGGAACTAGGAACAAGGCCAAGGGCTTAGCGAGGAGGTCCCACCACACACCCAGAAGATCTTAGAGCGCCCCTCCCAAGCCAATGCAAAGCTTGGGCACCTTTGGAGGCTCTCTCCTCCCAACAAAGGAACTTAGGGGGAGAGGAGGCCAAAAGAGAAGTCCCTCCAAATGGTGCCCCCTTGGGCTTATTTATAGTATTTGGAAACGGATCTGCAAATAGCCAGAATCTGGCCTACGAAATTACGAAAATAGCCCCGGATTTGGTCTGCGAACAGCCAAATCCTGCTGTTACGAGGCGCTAAACGCGGTCCAGAACACCTTCCAGGGGCCGGGCGAGAGGGGGCTGACCTCCTCCCTTGCTCGCCCCCCCCCCCCCCCCTCACTGGGTTGGGCGAGCCCGGGAGGTCCCTCCTGGGCTCGCCCCCTGCTGGGGCGGGCGAGCCGGGAGGTCGCGCCCCTCCTGGGCTCGCCCCCTGCTGGGGCGGGCGAGGCGGGAGGTCGCGCCCCTCCTCGGCTCGCCCCCTGCTTGCTGGGGCGGGGCGAGGCGGGAGGTCGCGCCCCTCCTGGGCTCGCCCCCTGCTTGCTGGGGCAGGGCGAGTCGGGAGGTCGCGCCCCTCCTCGGCTCGCCCCCTGCTTGCTGGGGCGGGGCGAGGCGGGAGGTCGCGCCCCTCCTGGGCTCGCCCCCTGCTTGCTGGGGCGGGGCGAGTCGGGAGGTCGCGCCCCTCCTGGGCTCGCCCCCTGCTGGGGCGGGCGAGCCGGGAGGTCGCGCCCCTCCTGGGTTCCCCCCTGCTTGCTGGGGCGGGGCGAGCCGGGAGGTCGCGCCCCTCCTGGGCTCGCCCCCTGCTGAGGCGGGCGAGCCGGGAGGTCGCGCCCCTCCTGGGCTCCCCTCTGCTTGCTGGTCGGGCGAGCGGGAGGCTCCCGCCTCCACTGCTCGCCTCCTACACGAGTTGGGCGAGCGGAAGGCCTCCGCCTCCATCGCTCGTTCCCCTCTCTTCCCGCCCGGGACCTTGCTGGAAAACAATGCTTTAAAAGACCCCTTGGGTCTCGGGGGCCCACTCAGCGAATACAGGGTTGTACATTGACCATTTCTAATTCTTCTTTCATTGTCTGAACTCATTCCTTCTGAGATGCTGCTTCTTCATAAGTGGATGGTGCACATGGGATAGTTGCAAGAGGATTGGTAAGTGTCTTCTAAGTTGCGCATTCTCCGAGGCACGATGAGTCGGGGTTGCAGACATATTGATCTTCTTGAGCTTGAGTCTCATTCTCAATTTGGATGGGGTTGGCGCCAAGGCATGACTCAACCACTGGAATGGACAGAGATGTAGGCTAATTGAAATTTGGTTCTAGGCTCCAAGCCCACCCCTGAGCCCATTGAAGACAACATTCTGAGAGATAAGGAGTTTGTTGCATATTGGATCATACGACAAATAGGCTTTTGAGTTGCTGCAATACCCAATGTGAATATATTTTTCTTTCTTTTGCTCCAATTGGTCTGTTCGATCTTTCAAGGGGTAAGTTATGCCTCCAAAAATTCTTAGGTGTGAGAGTTCAGGCTTCCTGCTGTATAATGCTTCATATGGTGTGGATGAGAGAATGACTTTTGTGCAGCTTCAATTTAGTATGTAGATGGCAGAATGCAAGCTTATGCCCAGAATGACTTTGACATTTTTGTAGTGAACATTATGGCCATGGCCATCTCCAAGATTGTTCAATTACGACGTTCTGCCACCTCATTTTGCTGGGGGAATCTGGGTGGTGTAAGAAATCTTCGAATTCCTTGCTCTAGGAAATACTGAAAGGAGTTTGAGAGGAATTCTCCCCCTCTGTTAGTCCTTAGAGCCGAGATGGGATATCCAACTTGTTTCTCAATTTGCTTTTTGAATTTTTGAATATGCCAAAGACTTCATTTTTGTGCGTTAAAAAGTAAATCCACACCCCTGTGAAGTCATCAACTAGGAGAAGATAGTACCCCTAAAAGGCAACAAAGAAGAGAGGATGAAAGAATACAGGGACAACGACATGAGAAAAGGAAGGGGTATTTATGGTAGATGATGACGCCATTCGACGCCTTCATCTAAAGATGAGAATGATAGTGCAACATTGGCTCTAATACCAATGTTAGACAAAGAAAATCAAGACAAAAACAAAGGAATTCAAAAGGGGGAAACATTTCAGATTTTAATTGCATTTCCAGTCTCATACAATTGATACTTATAAGCCAAGAGTGGTCTTACATTTTCTGCTTTAATTAATAAGGCCATTAAGTTTTGTCTTTTAGATTCCTGCGACAGGCGGTTCAGATTCCATGCGGTATTACTCCAGTGAGCGGCCAGATCGCAAGGTACTTCAATAAAAAGTTCCTTCACTTAAATTTTTTTAATCCTTTTACATACTCATGCTAGCCATTTTGGAGACGATTCTATCACATATTGTAAATTTAACTCAATTGCTAAGTTAATGAATTGGATCACACAACAATATGAGTTAAGCATATCAGTTAGCAAAACCAAAAAAATAAACATAAAAAACCTAAACACCTACACAAGAGTATAAAAGCTTATCCTTTTAAACCAAGTAATTTAACAATTTACAACTTAAGCTTCTAACTTTCGAGCTTATGTTTCCTTTGCTACCATGGATGAACAAAGGTTGTCTATTATGCAGATGGTTGAGGCCTCGTTTGGCCGGATGGAATCTAGGCAGGACGGATTCTGGGCAGGACGGATTCGGTGGAATGCCACTGCGGCTCTATGCCTGTTTGTCATGACCGCGGCTGAGGGTTTCACCGACCGCGTGCTCGTGAAATCCGCGGAAAATCGCGGATTCAGGCCACAGGCTCCGGCATTGACTGTGTGGTCCTGCGTCCACCGATCTGCACCGCACTCGATCCGCCAGGCCAAACAAGGCCTGAATCTAGAGATTTAATATGCTTTCTAAGACAGAAGTTGATTATTTTCATGAGAATAAAGTAACTTTTAAGTATTTCTAAATGCAAAAGAATTGAGTTGAAGTTACATGCCTATACGCATCATATATTAGTTACAAACTAAAAAAAACAGAAATAAAGACAGACCCTTTTACTGTGAGCATGAGAAGAAGAAGAAGTGTGGATAAACAAAAGCTAATCTGTCGTCAGCTAGAAATAAAAGAAACAAACTGAAGAACTCATCCTCCATGATGGCGATAGAAAGAAAACATGATGCCATCCATACAATTATCACAGGATTAGAGTTAATCTAGTGATGAATCAAGCAGAACCTGTATAACAATACCCTAATCATCAGGAGGAAGGGGGATCCCCTCCTCGAAACAATCAATATAATAACAGCATTCGGAATCACGAAAGCTATGCTTGCATGGATGCCTTCCAGATTCCACCATCGAAAAGGCGCAAGGACAAAAAATATACTTACCCGGAACGGAGCAGTCGCACTCGCCATTCTTCTCAATCGGCGCCCCATTCGGGCCACGAAACCTATCAGCCACCGTATTAGCCTGTATCGGCCGAATGCACAAAGGTTTCGCAGCACATGCGCCGGATCCCCGCCACCGTCTCAAGAAAGAATAACGAAACCCCAGGTTTTCTCCAGCCGGCTGCAGAGTCGGCGGGCGAAGGAGGAGGCTAGACATCGGCTCAGTAATTTCGGAACAAGGTGGGATAAATGGAGGGGCATAAAAGAGGACCGCAATGCGAGGGAGAGCGATCCGGTGGAGGGATTGCTATTTATAGAAGAGAGCGACGGCGGTGGGGAGTGGAGCAGCGGTAACAAGGCCGTTGAGATTCGCTGGTGCAGGATCTCCGGGCCCACATGAACGGCTCTCGCATGGAGACGAAGGAGGAAGACGAAGGGAAGACGGGAGGATGACGACGACAGATCCTTCGATCGGGGAGAAATGGCGGGGGTTGAAGTGCAGGTTTCGGCGTCATTTGAATTTGGAAGAACTGGAAGAAAAAGTGAATGAGACTGGTATTATGGCTTAATTCACGAGCCCGACTTGAAGGTTGAAGCGAAGGCACATTAATTAGGTCGCCGTGTCAACGGTGACCCACTTTAAACCCTGAGAGAGAACCTTTGGTTAGTATAATTTGGACAATGATAAAATATGCAAATTGGTTGAATTCCAATTTTGCCCTTGCAAGTACTTTAAAATAAAAAAAATATGTAAGTCTTTCTTGGTGCCCGTGAGAGCGGCATAGGCACTGGAGAAAGCGCTGGAGCCGACACTATGGAAAGATTATTCCACGCTTGAGAAGGCAATGGAGAAGGCGCTTGAGCATGCTCTATGAAGAGCTAAGTCTACACTTAAGAAGGCACTTGAGCAGAGACTTGAGAAGACACTAGAGAAGACACTTGAGCAGGCTGTACAACCCGTATTCGCCGAGTGGGCCCCTCAAGCCAGGTGGCGAGACCTGGGTCAGCCCGATCATTCGCCCCGGCTAGGAGGTGGAAGTACCCCCGGTTTGGTGGGGGTAAGGTGCAGAAGAGAAGGAGCTAGGCGAGTGGTGCTCTCACGGACCATTCGCCCGGGAGCGTGGGCACTCGCCCAGCTAGGCGGGTGCCCAGCGAGTGGTGCCCTCACGGACCACTCGCCCAGGATGATTTGAGGGGGAAATGACCCTAATACCCCTGGTGGGCTGCAAATAGTCCTTCGGAACAGCGGAGTTAGGCTGTTAGCAGACCAATTTGGGGTGCTGTTAGTAAAACTAAAAGGCGGATTAATGTTATTTGCAGACCAGCCTAGAAAAATCTATAAATAGACCCTTAAGGGCACCTTGGAGGAGATCCGATTTTAGAGAATTCTCTCCTCTATGCTAGTTTTGGTTGGCAGCCAGTGCCCTCCAAGGTGCCCGGTTGAGCTTTGGTTTGGGAGGGGAAGCTCTCTAAGATCTTCCGGGTGTGCGGCGGGACCTCCTCGCTTCAGCCTTGTGTCTATTCCGTTTCCAGCATCCACCGTCAAGAGAGTCTAGTGAGAGAGAAATAAGTATCGGCTACACCCCCAGTGGGTCCGAACTCAAGAGACCAGTTGCTGGTTTCAACATTTTTGGTGCGGTGAGCGTGGACCGTAGCCGGTGAAAGAAAATCCCAAGCTAGTTTCGATGACGGGAGATGGAGGAAATGGTTCTGACTCAGGTCACTCGCAGCCACCCGCGGCAGGGGAGTGGTTGGAGATGTTTGAGAAGTTCAAGCGAGAGGTTCTGCAGACGGTTCTCGCGGCAAGGAGCGAGTGCGAGACCCCGGCGGTCCCAGTGGTCCCGCCTTTGCAGATCGGCGAGAACGCACCGGGGCAGCGGCCGGGGAAGGAGGTGCCAGCAGAAGGAAGTGCGCGAGATCTCCCCGGACGGCAGCTGTTCAGCAGTCCGGCGAGTGCTGAGGTGTGTGAGTTGGTCCCGCGCGAGAGGACCACTCACCGAGCAGGGGAAGGGAGCCCCTTTTGCGGGATGATCCTCTCGGCCCCAGTGCCAGAAGGGTTTCGTGGGCCGGAGATGTCCTACTACACCGGCAAGGAGGATCCAGTTGTGCACCTGCAGTGGTTCGAGGACATGACTTCAATCCTTCCCATGTCGGATTCTTTTCAATGCCGACTCTTCGCGACCACCCTGAAGGAGAAAGCAAGGGACTGGTTCCACCAGCTTCCCACAGGTTCCATCTACGCGTTCGATGATCTGCGCCGAAGCTTCCGACTACGTTTCTCGACGTCAAAAAAGAGGAAGAAAGATGCGGAGGCTCTCTTCAAGATCAGGCAGAGGGATGGGGAATCCCTGGCCAAGTACGTGGACAGGTTCCAGGAGGAGATACACCTAGTGCAGGAGGTGTCGGGATTCGCCCTCCAGATGGCATTCATCGTAGAGCTGCGAGAGGGGTTCTTCAAGATGGACCTTAAGAGAAGACCTCCCGTATCCTTCGAGGAGTTGATGGAGAGAGCCGCGGAGGAGATTGAAGGGGAGGCAGCCAACCCCGAATTCTACAAAAGGTTGGCAAAGATGAGTGAGCCCAAGGCGAGGCAGCCAGAGGGAAGAAGGCGAGAGGAGCCCAGGGGCCAGGGGTTCGAAAGACCACCTCGGGTTTGGAGGAACCAAGAGCCCAACAACAGGTTGGGCTGGAGGAACCAGGAAGGACCGGCGCGAGGTCAGGATGAAAGGTACCAAGGAAGGGAGGCAGGAGGAGTGAATCAGGGGTGGAGGCAGGGTCCCAGACCCCCTCACCCCCCGAGGGAGCAAGCCATGGCGGTAGGCCGAGGGAGAAGAGGTAGAGGAGGAAGAGGAAGAGATGGAAGAGAGGACAGGGTGGCGTTGCCTTACTGTGACTTTCATCAGGAAGAAGGTCACGCGATCGCCACCTGCCCGGAGTTCTTGGAGATGAGGGGAAGAGGACAGCCAAGGAGGCAGCAGGCCAGAATTGAGGAAGTGCTCCCAGAGGCAGACGAGGACCGGTGTGAGGATAGGGCAGATACAGGAACCAGGGGGAATCAGGGTGATTCACGGTGGGGTTGGGATAGAGGCATCTCGCAAGAGAAGCTTCCAGGCCATGTTTCGAAGGGACGTCGCGTCGACTTCCCAGACCCCACCCCCCTCTGAGAAGCTCACCTTCTCCTCAGAAGATATGCCAGATTACGAGGATCCATTCTGCGATGCCCTGGTGATCCAGACGGTGATAGAAAACTTCACGGTCTCTCGGATCCTGGTGGACAACGGGAGCTCGGTGAATGTGATCTTCAAAAAAGCTTTCGACGCGATGGAGGTAGAGAAGAAGAGAGTGCAGGCCTCCGACGGACCACTGTTTGGTTTCTCGGGGGAGCGGAAGGAGGTCGAGGGAGGCGTAGGTCTCCAAGTGACGTTGGGAGGGGTCCCCAGGAACTGCCGGTTCGTCATCGTTGACGCTCCGAGCAGCTACAATGCTATCTTCGGACGCCCCCTCATCAGCGCCTTCCGGTGCGTGCCCTCATCGTACCATCAGTGCCTAAAGCTCCATAGTGGAGGAGTCCAGGTCCGCGTCCGAGGAGATGCTAAGGTGGCGAGGCAGTGCTACGTGACTGCCGTCAACACTATTTCATGGATGGCGGACGCCGAGAAGATGGATGAAGAGATGGCGAGGCCGGAAGGGCCAGGAGAAGAAGTGGAGAGGAGAGAAGTAGGGAGAGAGGGCGATGCCCGAGAGGAGAATATGGAGGTCGCTCGGGGAGAGCAGGAGGTCGAGCCGGTGGAGGCGGAAGGAGCTGCAGAGGAAAAGGCCCGGGAGGAGGGGCGAGAAGCAAAGGGCCAGTGGGAAGAGCCAACCCGGCTCGAGGCGGCAGAAGAGGTGATAGAGATGGAGGTTACCACCCAGGCAGGAAGGGTGGAGAAGGTGCGGATCAGCGGGGGCCTCGGCCCGGAGGACCAGAGAAGGATGCTGGAGTGCATCCAGAAGAACGTGGACATCTTCGCATGGAGCGCAGCGGACATGCCAGGCATCGAGGCGGACGTAGCTTGCCATCGTCTCAACCTCGATCCAGAAGCCCGCCCCATCCGGCAGAAGAGAAGGACTATAGCTGACAAGCTCGAAGGACCGATCCGCGAGGAGGTGGCGAAACTCCTCGAAGCAGGTTTTGTAACGGAGATCCAGTATCCAGGCTGGGTCTCCAATGTCGTAATGGTAAAAAAGGCCGATGGCCGCTGGCGTATGTGTGTGGACTTTTCGTTGTTAAATAAGGCCTGCCCTAAGGATTGTTATCCCTTGCCTCGGATCGACGCGCTGGTTGACTCAGCCGTCGGTTTTTCTGTAATGAGTTTTTTGGATGCTTTTTCAGGTTATCACCAAATAAGAATGCACCCCCCGGACGTCAAAGATGTCTCGTTCATCACCAGGGAGGGATGCTACTGCTATAAGATGATGCCCTTCGGGCTGAAAAATGCAGGAGCAACCTACCAGAAGATGATGGATCGGGTATTTAAGAAGCAAAGGGGAAGGAACCTGGAGGTCTACGTGGATGACCTTATGATAAAGAGCAAGTGTGTGAGCTCTCACATCCGGGACCTCGAGGAGACCTTCGCCACCCTACGCAAGTACAAGATGCGCCTGAACCCCCTGAAGTGTGTGTTCGGGGCCAGCAAAGGGAAGTTCCTGGGGCACCTTCTCACCCCCTGGGGGGTAGAACCTAACCCGGATAAGGTTAGGGCTATAATGGAGCTGGGGTCGCCACGGAACGCCAAGGAAGTTCAACGCTTGACCGGAAGACTCGTCGGGCTGAACAGGTTTCTCTCTCGGGCCGGGGAAAGATGCTCCCCCTTCTTCAAAGCGCTACGATGCAACCAGAAATTTGAGTGGACAAGAGAATGCGAGGAGGCCTTTCAGGCCTTGAAGAGCCAACTCACTAAGGCTCCGCTACTACAAAGTCCCAAAGAGGGGGAGGATCTACACCTATATCTCGGGGTAGGGGCGGAGGTCGTAAGCGTCGTCCTGGTTCGGGAGGAAGGCAAGAAGCAGCTGCCAGTCTACTACGTAAGCAGGGTCCTGAGGGAAGCGGAGCTCAGGTACCCAATTTTAGAGAAGTTGGCCTTTGCCCTGGTCATCGCAACAAGGAAGCTCAGGCCATACTTCCAGGCCCATTTGATCCAAGTAGTGACGGACCATCCTCTCCGCCAGATCTTTGAAGGAGTGGAGCACTCAGGAAGACTCGCAAAATGGTCAATAGAGCTAAGTGAATTCAACATTACCTTTGTCCCTCGATTATCTATGAAGGCGCAGGTGGTGGCTGATTTCATGACAGATTTCGTGGCCGAGATGAAAGAAGACGGAGCCCCTCGTCACGTTCCGTGGAAGCTGCTGGTGGATGGGGCTTCGGGCAAGAATTCTCTCGGAGGAGGGGTGGTGCTGGAGAGTCCCCATGGAGTAAAGATAGAGCAAACACTAGTGATACACTTCCCAATCACCAACAACCAGGCGGAGTATGAGGCTGTAATCGCCGGTCTGCGGTTGGCCCGGGAGCTCGGGGTCCATGACGTGGAGGTCCTCACTGACTCCATGATAATAGCTTCTCAGATAAGGGGAGAGTTCGAAACAAGGGAACCTGTGCTCATGAGGTACTTAGCAAAAGTCAAAGGTCTCGTGGGGACGTTCAAAACTTTCTCCATCCGACACGTCCCTCGAGAGGAGAGCACCCCGGCAGATCGGTTGGCAAAATCTGGTCCTCGAGCCGGGGGGACCCTGACGGATCTATTCCGTCCTTCGATCGAAGAGGGAGAGCTCATGGAAGTAGAACAGCGGCCCTCCTGGAAGGATCCCTTCGTCACCTTCCTTGCAACGGGAAAATTTCCGGAAGAAGTTCCGGACCAGAGACGCTTCCGGTATAAGTCTGCCTACTACGTGCTCCAGGAGGGTGACTTGTATCGAAAGACCCTCTCGGGCCTCCTGGCCCGATGCATCTTGGAGGAAGAGGTCCCAAGGATCTTGGAAGAAGTTCACTCCGGCGAGTGTGGCAGCCACTCGGGGAGCAGGATGTTGGAAGCAAGGATAATAAGGCAGGGGTACTTCTGGCCAACCCTAAGTAAAGATGCGGCAGCCTTCGCCAAGAAATGCCAGAAGTGCCAAATGTTCGCCCCGCTTCAGCTCATGCCAGCTCAGAGGCTAAAGAGTATCACGGCGCCCTGACCATTCGCCATATGGGGAATGGACCTGGTAGGACCCTTCCCCCAGGCTAGTGGACAGAGGAGATTTCTCCTAGTCATGATTGACTACTTCACAAAGTGGTTGGAGGTCAAGGCGTTGGCTAAGGTCACCTCCCAGGTAATCCGCAACTTCGTATGGGGGGAGATCATTTGTCGACACGGGCTCCCGCAGGCCATAGTCACGGATAATGGACCGCAGTTCGCAAGCGAGGAATTCATCGGCTTCTGTGGTCAGTTGGGGATAGACCTTCGGTTTGCGTCCGTTCACCATCCCAGGAGCAACGGGCAGGTGGAGGCGGCGAACAAGGTCATCGTGAACTTGCTCAAGAAGAAGGTGGAAAATCTAAAGGGCAATTGGGTGGAGCAGCTCCCCTCGGTCCTATGGGCTTTAAGAACCACCCCCAACACCGCCACGGGAGAGACCCCTTTCAAGCTCTCTCACGGTTGCGAGGCCGTCATCCCCATAGAGTTCGAGGTTATGACACCACGGGTAAAGGTCGCCACAAATGGTGAGGAAGATTGGAGAGCCAAGAACGAGGAGGAGTTGCGGCTCTCCCTCGACCTCATCGAAGAAGCTCGGGATCGAGCAGCCATCCATCAAGAAGAGGTCAAGCGGCGGATGACCAAGTATTTCGACAGGCACGTCAGGATCAAGCAGTTCGAGAAGGGAGATCTGGTACTCAAGAAGGCCGACGCGGCTGGGAGGTCCGCCGCGGTGGGAAAACTTAACCCCAACTGGGAAGGCCCCTATGTCGTGGAAGAGGCACTAAAGTCTGGGGGGTATCGCCTTCAGAACGAGGAGGGCCAACCCCTCAGCCACACATGGAGTGGCGACGACCTTAAACGTTTTTATCCTTAGTACCATGTAATAACAGTGGTTTTCGAATGAAAACATTTTGTTTAAACTGTGTGTATAAAAATGATGCTACAGCTCGCAGGAGAGATCCTAAAAGTTCAAGAGGTTGGCCCCGAGCAGACCCGCTGTCCAGGCTCTCATCTAGCTGGCAGGTCCGAAGGCTCACTCGGTGGCAGGTCCTATGTTCCAGAGGTTGGCCCCGAGCAGACCCGCTGTCCAGGCTCTCATCTAGCTGGCAGGTTCGAAGGCTCACTCGGTGGCAGGTTCTATGTTCCAGAGGTTGGCCCCGAGCAGACCCGCTGTCCAGGCTCTCATCTAGCTGGCAGGTCCGAAGGCTCACTCGGTGGCAGGTCCTATGTTCCAGAGGTTGGCCCCGAGCAGACCCGCTGTCCAGGCTCTCATCTAGCTGGCAGGTCCGAAGGCTCACTCGGTGGCAGGTTCTATGTTCCAGAGGTTGGCCCCGAGCAGACCCGCTGTCCAGGCTCCCATCTAGCTGGCAGGTCCGAAGGCTCACTCGGTGGCAGGTTCTATGTTCCAGAGGTTGGCCCCGAGCAGACCCGCTGTCCAGGCTCCCACCTAGCTCGCAGGTCCGAAGGCTCACTCGGTGGCAGGTCCTATGTTCCAGAGGTTGGCCCCGAGCAGACCCGCTGTCCAGGCTCCCACCTAGCTGGCAGGTCCGAAGGCTCACTCAGTGGCAGGTTCTATGTTCCAGAGGTTGGCCCCGAGCAGACCCGCTGTCCAGGCTCTCATCTAGCTGGCAGGTCCGAAGGCTCACTCGGTGGCAGGTTCTATGTTCCAGAGATTGGCCCCGAGCAGACCCGCTGTCCAGGCTCTCATCTAGCTGGCAGGTCCGAAGGCTCACTCGGTGGCAGGTTCTATGTTCCAGAGGTTGGCCCCGAGCAGACCCGCTGTCCAGGCTCTCATCTAGCTGGCAAGTCCGAAGGCTCACTCGGTGGCAGGTTCTATGTTCCAAAGGTTGGCCCCGAGCAGACCCGCTGTCCAGGCTCTCATCTAGCTGGCAGGTCCGAAGGCTCACTCGGTGGCAGGTCCTATGTTCCAGAGGTTGGCCCCGAGCAGACCCGCTGTCCAGGCTCCCACCTAGCTGGCAGGTCCGAAGGCTCACTCGGTGGCAGGTCCTATGTTCCAGAGGTTTGCCCCGAGCAGACCCGCTGTCCAGGCTCCCACCTAGCTGGCAGGTCCGAAGGCTCACTCGGTGGCAGGTTCTATGTTCCAGAGGTTGGCCCCGAGCAGACCCGCTGTCCAGGCTCTCATCTAGCTGGCAAGTCCGAAGGCTCACTCGGTGGCAGGTTCTATGTTCCAGAGATTGGCCTCGAGCAGACCCGCTGTCCAGGCTCTCATCTAGCTGGCAGGTCCGAAGGCTCACTCGGTGGCAGGTTCTATGTTCCAGAGGTCGGCCCCGAGCAGACCCGCTGTCTAGGCTCCCACCTAGCTGGCAGGTCCGAAGGCTCACTCGGTGGCAGGTCCTATGTTCCAGAGGTTGGCCCCGAGCAGACCCGCTGTCCAGGCTCCCACCTAGCTGGCAGGTCAGAAGGCTCACTCGGTGGCAGGTTCCAAGCTCTCAAGGGTGGATCTCGAGAACACTCGCAGGGACCACGCGCCAGCAAGGTGTGCCTCATCTTTCTTCCTAACTACCTAGGCGAAACCCCGGCCCGAGCGAATGGTAAGGGGTTTCGAGTGGAACAGGAAGCGGGAAGTCGAAGAGGGGCAGCATGTCAAAGTCATCCTCGGGCATTCGCTGTGTGACCAAAGTAGCCGCAGTTAACGTCCTAGCGAGCCTAGCGAGATATAACGGCGAATGAGAGGAAAACTTAGAATAACACAAATTGTAGTCAATATATACATCTTTTAAAGGCACTCGCCCGTTCAAGATTACAATCAAAAGGATAAATGCAAAAAGAGAAAATACAAGAGGCCCTTCTCAAGGATCAACAGATTTCTCGCTTGAAGATCCGTCGCTCTCACCAGAGTCTGGGATGAGGGCGTCTTCTCGCGGCTCGACGTGGTCGTCCTCAGGAAAGGGGATTGGAATGTAAAGCTCGGGGACGACTTGGCGAGCGGAAAGGCGTTCGGCCTCCGCCTTCAGGTATCCCGCTCGCCGCAGCACCTGCAGCGCATGCTTGACGACATTCTGCGCGTTCTCTTGCATCAGCTGCTCCAACTCGTGATGGGGATAAAAATGGCCCCCGCTCCCCGGGTCGAGTGCTGACGCACCAGCCTCTCGCAATCGCTGGACTTCGGCTTTGGCCAGACGGATTTCATCCTCAAGGCCGGCCACCCGAGCGCGGAGCATCTCGGAAACCGTGGTATCCTGAAAATAATAACAAAGGTGGTAAGAATAAAGTGTCAATCGGCGACAAGTCACTCGCGGGAAAGGAGAAAACATACACACCTCTGCGACAGGGCGGTTGGCGAGAAGGGTCTCCGCAGCCGCCAGCTTAGTCCTAAGCTCCATCGCCTCAGTAGAAACAACGGACCGGGACTCCTCAACCTCCGCCAAGTCCCGCGCCAGTTTGATGCTCCGGCGCGAAGACATGTGTGCGAGCTCGAGCGCCCGCAGCATGGCCCAGGCACTCTCATGAGCGAGAACCTGGGTCGTCTCGGCATCATAGACTTCGGCGTCTTCTCGTCCATAGAGGGCATACGCGATGGCGTAAGCCTCACCGCTGGCGAGATCGCTCTCTATCCACGACGGATGGAGGGTGGAGAGCGAGACCCGGTTAGCATTCCTGTCCCACTTGACCAGGGGAGCCCCCGAGGGGTCCCTGTACTTCTCGCCGCTGGGGAAGTTCCGATGGTCCCTGGGAAGTGGGGGCGGCGGCAACGACGGTCCCGCGCGAGGGATTGTCTCTCCTGGCGCACTCGTCCCCAGGGCTTGGATCTGTGCACCCGCCCCGAGGGTCTCGTCCAGGACCCCCTTCCCCTTGGCGGAGGGGGGGTTTTTGGGCTTCTTGGAAGAAGAAGAGGTCAGCACCGCTGGCTTGCGCTTCTTTCCGCCAGGCTTGGAGGAAGAAGGTTCCTCCTGACAGGCATCCGCGGCGGCCTGTGCGAGAGAGAGGGCGGATCCGGAGGGACGCGGCGGATGAAGGGGGAAGTGGCGCACGCCTGCATAATATAGCAAATGGTTCTAGCGAATGATGTAAAAATCACAAAGCGAAAGCGAATGAAGTCTCGAACACTTACCCTCGCCCTGCGGAACGGGTGGAAGCGAGTCGACGTTTCGCCGGAGATGGACGAGATCCATCCCGTGCTCCAGGATGTATTGGTGGAGTTTGGCCTCGTGCCCCCCTAGGGTCGGGGGCGGAAGGTTGACTCCTCCTCCTGCACCGGCGCGAGAAGAGTGTTCCCCAGGTTCCCGCTTACAAAAATAAAGCGGCGAACCCAGTCGTGGTTCTTGTTCGGGAGCCCTTAGTGCTTTAGGGGGCTCAGTCCCGAGAAGAACGAGATACCATTGGTACAGCGGAAGGTATAGAGCTTACGGAAGACGGGCAACGAGAATTCGATTCCCTCTTCTCGCAGGTAGCTCGCGTACCCGACCAACATAGCGATGGAGTTGGGGTTGAGCTGGCCAGGCACGACCCCGTAGTATCTGAAGGTCTGGCGGAGTTCCGGCCAGATCGGGAGGCGAAACCCCACCTCGAAATGCTCTAGCGGGATCCCGAGAGCACAAGGCGAGATGGAGTTCAGACGCTCGTCCGGCCTGGGCTTTCGCCCCTCGAAACCCGGCGGGACGTAGTCGGCGACGACAGACAGGTAAGCCTCCTCAGAGAGGTCGCAGGAATCGAAGACGTGGTTGGCGAATGCGCTGGCGCACTTGGCCCTGCCTTCCGCATCGCCACCCATTTTTGCGAGTGAAGAAGGAAAGGGGAGCAACAGATAAGGAAGAAGCGCGAGTGCTAGCGCAAGGAAAGAGGGCGGATGGTTAGGTATTTAATACGGTGGTTGAAAGACCTATTTATAGAGGGACTAAACGGCGTTTGGGCTTTCGAGGCCACGGGTGTGCGGATAGCCATCGCGCCTTCCCGACACCTCGAAGTCCGAGCCGGCTCCTCTCGCCCATTAATGGCAAATGCCCTATGTCTATTCATTCTGCGGCTACGCAACGAGGTTGGAAGAGCATCCGGCTATAAGTTATCACTCGGCAATACCCATGCAAAGCTATGAAATACGAAAAACGAATAAAGAAGCATTCGCAAAGCATAGAGAAATTATTACAGACAAATATAACGTTCAGTATTCGCAGCACAAAGTAAGAAAAGGAAACAATAAGAGGGGTGGACGTTGGGTGGGTCAGATCTCCTCCCAGATCCACCGACCTCGCTTTCGCGACCCAGCTTCCATGGGCATTCGCGGGCGGTAATAAGCGAGTATATTGGTGATCTCATGGGAAGCCAGTTGGAGTTGGTCCCGGGCTCGCGCGGCGTGTGTTTCGGGAGACAACTCCCCTCCTTCGCCCCCCAGGCGCTCCACCGTGGTGAGAAGGCGCGAGTAGTCCCGATGGAGGTCCTTTAACTCACGCGTGACTCTCAGCCGCACGTCGTCCACCTGGCCGGCTACGTTTCGCTGGATATGGATGAGCTTCCCTAGGACCTCCGAGATCCGATCCTTCAGGGTCGCATGATCCGAGGAATCGCCCAGGAAGTCAGCGAGATCCCCAGGGGAAGGGAGAGGCGAGAGCATTCCCTCTCCCCCCTCGTAGTAGGAGTCGAAGGGGGAGGCTTCTCGATAGCCTGCGGAATCACAACTAGGTTAGTGGTAATAAAATATGCGAGTACAATAGAGGCGGGTGAGTGAACTGACCTGGGGTGGGGTCCAGGTGACCTGAAGGACGAGACGAATGGGGGTGCGTTCCAAACAACCAGGCGGGAGGTAAGACATTTCCCTTTCCTGGATGGTAAGGCTGTGAAGAAGGAGCTGGGGCATCCGCAGGATCATCCGCGCGGTCCTGCTGACCGAGTCCCTTCTGGGGAGATACCCTCGGCTCATCCGCGAGCACGGAGGGGTTCGGTCGAACAGGGGAACTCGGAGGAACAGTGTCCCGCAGCGAAAGGTCGGGGTCGGGGGCTGCGAAAAGTAATGGTCAGCAACGAGCCACATGAAGGGAGAATCTAAAAAGGTTTTACAACTTACCGGACTGCAATGAGGTCTCGCCCGGAGGGGGTGGGGGAGCAAGGTCCAGATCCGGAGGCCTCTCGTTCGCGGGAGGTAGCACCGCGACGCTGCCCGAGACGGCCCCATGGCCAGTCTCCGGCACCAAAGCCCCCTGCGAATGGCCAGAGTAAACGCAGGGTAAGGGACAGGAACTAAATGGAGACAGGAGGAATTCTCTTACCAGCATCGCAGGGTCCGGAAGGGCATCCGCCAGCGTGTTCGCCGGTGGAGTATCCGCCGGAGACTCCGAGGCGGTCTCGCCTCTCTGACGATTCAGCCGAATCGCCTTGGCTCGACGCGAGACATAGGGGGCTCTCGGATCCCGTTTAGACATCAGCCAGGGAGCAAATTTGGATGCCCTGGGGGCAGTTGCAGCTTGGGCCGCAGCCAGGCGATCGATCATCTCTCGCGAGAGGGGTTTCGCGGAAGGCTTGTGAGAAGACATTGATCTCGGTGAAGGGCTACGAGAGGGAAGAAGCTCCGAATCGAGGGTTGTCAACGCTCCAGGAAGTTCTGACGTGAAGAGATATATATAGGACAACGGTGGGACCCACAGAATCTTGTGAGTCCAGTCAGCAAGCACTCACCGAATACAGGGTTGGACTGATTCTTTTCGAGCGTAGTAACCACTCGCAAAGAGCGGGGATTGTGTACAACCCGTATTCGCCGAGTGGGCCCCTCAAGCCAGGTGGCGAGACCTGGGTCAGCCCGATCATTCGCCCCGGCTAGGAGGTGGAAGTACCCCCGGTTTGGTGGGGGTAAGGTGCAGAAGAGAAGGAGCTAGGCGAGTGGTGCTCTCACGGACCATTCGCCCGGGAGCGTGGGCACTCGCCCAGCTAGGCGGGTGCCCAGCAAGTGGTGCCCTCACGGACCACTCACCTAGGATGATTTGAGGGGGGAAATGACCCTAATACCCCTGGTGGGCTGCAAATAGTCCTTCGGAACAACGGAGTTAGGCTGTTAGCAGACCAATTTGGGGTGCTGTTAGTAAAACTAAAAGGTGGATTAATGTTATTTGCAGACCAGCCTAGAAAAATCTATAAATAGACCCTTAAGGGCACCTTGGAGGAGATCCGATTTTAGAGAATCCTCTCCTCTAGGCTAGTTTTGGTTGACAGCTAGTGCCCTCCAAGGTGCCCGGTTGAGCTTTGGTTTGGGAGGGGAAGCTCTCTAAGATCTTCCGGGTGTGCGGCGGGACCTCCTCGCTTCAGCCTTGGGTCTATTCCGTTTCCAGCATCCACCGTCAAGAGAGTCTAGTGAGGGAGAAATAAGCATCGGCTACACCCCCAGTGGGTCCGAACTCAAGAGACCAGTTGCTGGTTTCAACACAGGCTCTGTGGAAACTAACTCTACACTTAAGAAGACATTTGAGAAGGCACTTGAGAAGCTCTTACTCCGAAGGGGATCTCCAAGTTGCTTTTGAAGGAGGACTTGAGAGCCGAAGAAGGTCTTCAAACTCCGAAGGAGATCTCTGAGAGATTTCTCGCTGGAAAACTTCAACGCTCTCTCCTTGACTCTTGGTTGATTGCCTTCAAATAAAGGTCTAGGAGCTTTTTTATAGCTTTTCTGAGGGATGCATCGGTAATTGTGTTGTCTTGAGATTTGAACTGGCGAATGAGGCTGCACAATCCTCGTTATTTGGATCACCAATTTTTAGAAAATGACGGGCATGCCCCTCGGGAGGCTCGGGAAGGTTCGTCGGCGGCGATGGTGGCCGACGGCGGCGGCGGGTGGCTCCGGCGAACGGTGGTGGCAAAAGGTCGGAAAGCGCGCGGCCTGAGCGCGCACGCGGGCTGTGCACGCGCACACAACCTGAGCGCGTGCACGGCCTGCGTGTTTGGGCAGTTGTTGGGCACGTGTGCTTGCGCGCGGGCGCGGGTGCGTGGCCTTCTCTCTCGCGCACTCAGGGGAGCACGTGTGTGGGCTTTCAGCTATTGAGACTGCTCTGTTAGAGTCGAGGCTTTGTGCGGTCGAGCGCCAGAAGTGGATCTAAGGGGGGCGGGCTAGGGCCCAGGCCCCTCCAAACATTTTGCAAAAATAGATAGTGAATTTGGATTCCTCTCTTCGAGACAGTGATTTTTGACTACTTACACGTCAAAAACGGTGACCGAATGAGAGAGAAATAGCACTGATAAGATTGAGACGTTCAAAAAAAACTTTGGTCGAAAAAAGACAAAGTTTGCCTCCCCCCCCCCCCCTATTGAACTTCCTGGATCCACCCTTGATCGAGCTGGTTCATTTTGGCGATCCGATTGAGATCAGGATCTTGAAAACCGTCCTGACTTGTATGAATTTTAGGAGAATCCCATCAATAGTCTTTCATTTTTTTTCCCTACAAATTAATGAATATTTTAGACTTCTCTTAACTTGAACTTATCTAAAAACTTGTAGTGGGTCTACACCCTTCTACATATCATGTATGGGACTCTGTCATATAACTCTAGAATACTCTAAGACTCAACCTTTTACATTAACTATCTTTTACAATATTTTCGTAGACTCTACGTAGCTAGAGTTCTCTATAATATTCAACAGATCTCTACAACGTATTCTATGTAACTCTAGAATCTTTGGGAAGACCCCATATTGTTAGTGAATCAATTGTCATCTTTAAGAATACTCCCAAACATTCTGTATACTTTCTTTCTCCTACGTCGTAGGCATGCTCACCATAGAAGCATCGTCTGTGAGAATATGAAATCCAATTGAGGGGAACTCCATTGCCTCAGTGCGTGAACCTCATTCAGCCATGCTGCGCAGAATCGTAGCCAAACTACATCAATATGCGCGGTGTGGTCGTCAACACCATCCGTCCATCGACTACACGCCCTTATCAGTGTGGTCGTCAACACCATCCATCGACTACACGCCCTTATCATCTCTAAGTCATGCAACAACTCAAGCCCTATCAATTGGTCTTTAATTAGCAGTATGAGCCATATTACGCTCTCCTTGGCCACGCGTCCTTTGCAACATGGCTAACACCGATATTGTTGTCCCTATCTCACATAGTGAGTGACCCATGGTAGTTGTATAGATGGATAGTTTGGTAAGTAATGATCACCCTTGCTGCCTTGCACCAGTGGTAAGTATGCTCGGGCACAAGTATCTTCCTCGTGGTTGCAACATGCACTGACATGTACGACATTGTGAAGTATACGCTATGAGGTGGCGTATATACTTCAAATTACCATGTGTGCGTATTTTATACGTTTAACGCATGCAACACCGGTCATGCCGAAGGCATCTGATAATTACACACATACTTGCATCGATCGTCGATTCCCCAACCAATCTCATGTCGAACTACCTCGTAGAATATGAACATATATTAATTTATTATTTAATATTGTAAATACTAAATATTTAGCATTAGCTATTTAAATTTTTATTCTAACATTTTGTATAATAAACTATTATTTAATATTGAGCTGTTTTATTTTATTATCACATTTCAAATAATATTGAATAAACTATACTAGCGATAGTATTTTATATGCTTACTATATTTAATATATTTAGATGAAAATGAAAATATATAAATTAATATTATATATATTATACTAATGTTTGTCACTAATCTCCGTCCCAACACATGGTTAACTTTAATAAGAGGTATAATTGAATAATACAAAATAATTCATTAAGCCTCCATTTGGTTGGAATTGGAATCAATTTAAATGCCCGTCAATTCCAACCAGGAAGGAATTGAGATCGTCAATTCCAACCAGGAAGGAATTGAGATCATCATAAAATAAATTGAGCGAATTTTCAATCCCTTCCTTCATTTTGTCTCTAACAATAGAGTCTAAGCTTATGTCACCGATTCCAATTCAAATGACTCGAATTCATCCAAATGGACCGTGTAAAGGTAATTAAAGGCGACGTGTTATTGTAGAGATATAACTCACTGAATAATCTGGTCACACTAGAAGAAAAATAAGCACAGAAAATAACAACCAATAGAGGACATGAGGTTTTACATGAAAAACCCTCTCTAAGACAATGAGGAAAAAACCACGGGCGGGGCACACGAACAATCCACTATCACAATAATAAGAATTACAACAAATAATCTAGGTTTGCCCAACCTAGATACCCCATTTGGATTCACAAATTGAATCATCTTCCCAATTCACGGTGAAAAACAACTTCTCTTCAAACAAAGAGCAAGAACTCAAATCTCTCTCCAAGCACCAAAGCAAACGAAGACGAGACTAAGCAAAAATACTCTTACAGCGAAAACGAAGTCACCGATCTGAGAAGCCTGTTCTTCCTCCTTGAAGAACTCCTCCGACGACAATGGTTGAACGAAACCTTCCGATGCGTCGCTCTCGATGTCGGCTTGAAATTGGAAGTTATTCTTTCTGTCAAAACGTCCCTACCTATTTAGGGTAAATAGGCGACCAAATTTTAACCATCCAAAACAGATCCAAAATAATCCAACGGCTCCCGATCGAGATTTGACAAAATAGTTTCCGCCCTGCTACAGTAACTGTCTCGACAAAATTCGTCGAGACAACTCGACGAAACACGACGAACAAGATGAATATAATTCGTCGAAACATCACTTATCAACTCGACGAATTCGGAGACCACTCGACGAGTGCGGCGAGACCACTCGACGAGTGCGGCGTGTCCACTCTACGAGTGCGGCTTGTCCACTCTACGAATTCGACGAAAAAGACTTGTTCTCCAACAGCAGCACAAACACCAACCTCTGATTTGTTTCTTATCTTTAGGGGCTGGACCCCAACAGTTATCACCTTTTCTTTTATTTTGTGCTCTAATATATTTAGTAGGTTGCTCAGTTAGGCGGAATTGGATGGCGGAATTTGTTGTGTTGCGGTCTCACATTCGGTCCTGCGGATCTCTCGTCTGCTCTTTGTCGATGATATTTTTATCTTCTACAAAGCGCGTCGTCCGGCCATTATGCGCATTTCTAAGATCCTCCGCTTGTATGAGATCACTTCTGGCCGGCTGACAAACCTACACAAATCCTCTATGGTGTTTAACAATTTCTTCCCCGAGTCTTCTGCTCGGGAACTCTCTAGCCTCTTTGGGTGCGCCATCGTGACCAACATGAGTTCTATTTGGGGGTCCCATCTTTTGTTGGGCGCCAAAGGCATTTTCTTTTTCGATACATCAAGGATACAATTTGGAAGCGATTATTGGGGTGGAAGAAGAAGACTCTGGTCCCGTTTGGGGGGACTTATTTTTACCGGTCAAGCGGTCACGACCGCATGAATCGGACCTTAATCAAGGTCCGGTTCATGCGGTCGTGACCGCTTGACCGGTGAAAATAAGTCCCCCCAAACGGAGCCTCTATCTCAGGCGGCAGCGAAATCTTGATCAAGTCGGCATTGGCGGCCTACTCATGCCACGTGTTGCTTCAGGCTGCCCGCTCATCTCCTTAGCGAAATTGAGGCTACTCTGTGGCGTCGGAATAAGCGGCTTTGGGATGGTTACTTCCAGCCTCCACCAGATACTATTTCCTTTGCGCGCAGCTATTTCTCCATCCTTATTCCTCCTACTACGATTGTTGAAACCGACTACTCGGTCTCTGTGGAGTTCGGGGCCCTCAACGAGGCTGAGGGGTGACCAACCCTTACTTCCCCCAAGGGAGGGCTCTAGGTTGAAGGTGTCGGAACTAAAAGCTGGACCAAGGGCTTAGCGGGGAGGTCCCGCCACGTACCCGGAAGTCCCCTTGGAACTTCCCCTCCCAAGCCACTACTAAGCTTGGGCACCACTGGAGCCTCTCCTCACCCCCTAGAGAGACTTGGGGAGGGAGAGGGAGAAGGAGAGAGCTAGCCTAGGATGAGAGATCCCTCCAAATGGTGCCCCATTGGTCCTATTTATAGGATTTTTGAAGTTGGGCTGCAAATAGCCAAAAACTGGTCTGCCAGATTACCAGAATACCCCTGAATTGGGCTGCGGATAGTTGAATCCCGCTGTTCTGAAATGCTAAATGCAGACCACTGGACTGCGAATAGCCAAACTGGACTGCGAATAGTAAACTGGATGAGGGGGGCCGAGTTGGCCTCTCCGCCGAATGCTGGGCGAGAGGGGGGTCGAGCTGGCCTCTCCCCTCTCCGCCGAATGCTGGGCGAGAGGGGGCGTCGAGCTGGCCTCTCCCCTCTCCGCCGAATGCTGGGCGAGAGGGGGGTCGAGCTGGCATCTCCCCTCTCCGTCGAATGCTGGGCGAGAGGGGGTCGAGCTGGCCTCTCCCCTCTCCGCCGAATGTTGGGCGAGAGGGGGGGTCGAGCTGGCCTCTCCCCTCTCCGCCGAATGCTGGGCGAGAGGGGGGGTCGAGCTGGCCTCTCCCCTCTCCGCCGAATGCTGGGCGAGAGGGGGGTCGAGCTGGCCTCTCCCCTCTCCGCCTTCCTCCGGAGCGGGGGGGGGGGGGGGGGGGGGGGGGGGGGGGGGGGAGAGGAGCTCGGCCCCTTCCTTTGCTCGCTTCCTATATGAGCTGGGCGAGCGGAGGTCTCCGCCTCCTACCGCTCGTCCTCCCTCTCTCTATCCGAGGGAAAAGCACTCGACGAATACTGGGTTGTACACAATCCCCGCTCTTTGCGAGGTTAGCTTAAGCTCGCAAAGAATCATCCAACCCTGAGTGTTCGACGAGTGTCGCTGGAAACCCGGCTAACGGTGCCAACTTGGAAAGAACACCTAGCCTCTCTGAGAGTTCCTCCAACCCTGCCGGCTAGCGAGAGCCCGACTAGCGGAACCACCTCGGGGGAAAAACATAACCTCTCCGAGAGACCTTCTTATCCTGTCAGCTAACGAGGGGAACTAATCATTTAACCTCCCTGGGAGGTCAACCTGCCCTGCCGTCTAGTGAGAGCCCGGTCAGCGGAACCATCCATGGGGAACATCACATATCCTCCCTAGGAGGTCAACCTGCCCTGCCGTCTAGTGAGAGCCCGGTCAGCGGAACCATCCAAGGGGAACATCACTTAACCTCCCTAGGAGGTCAACCTGCCCTGCCGTCTAGTGAGAGCCCGGTCAGCGGAACCATCCAAGGGGAACATCACTTAACCTCCCTAGGAGGTCAACCTGGCCTGCCGTCTAGTGAGAGCCCGGTCAGCGGAACCATCCAAGGGGAACATCACTTAACCTCCCTAGGAGGTCAACCTGCCCTGCCGTCTAGTGAGAGCCCGGTCAGCGGAACCATCCAAGGGGAACATCACTTAACCTCCCTAGGAGGTCAACCTGCCCTGCCGTCTAGTGAGAGCCCGGTCAGCGGAACCATCCAAGGGGAACATCACTTAACCTCCCTGGGAGGTCAACCTGGCCTGCCGTCTAGTGAGAGCCCGGTCAGCGGAACCATCCAAGGGGAACATCACTTAACCTCCCTAGGAGGTCAACCTGCCCTGCCGTCTAGTGAGAGCCCGGTCAGCGGAACCATCCAAGGGGAACATCACTTAACCTCCCTAGGAGGTCAACCTGGCCTGCCGTCTAGTGAGAGCCCGGTCAACGGAACCATCCAAGGGGAACATCACTTAACCTCCCTAGGAGGTCAACCTGCCCTGCCGTCTAGTGAGAGCCCGGTCAGCGGAACCATCCAAGGGGAACATCACTTAACCTCCCTGGGAGGTCAACCTGCCCTGCCGTCTAGTGAGAGCCCGGTCAGCGGAACCATCCAAGGGGAACATCACTTAACCTCCCTAGGAGGTCAACCTGCCCTGCCGTCTAGTGAGAGCCCGGTCAGCGGAACCATCCAAGGGGAACATCACTTAACCTCCCTAGGAGGTCAACCTGGCCTGCCGTCTAGTGAGAGCCCGGTCAGCGGAACCATCCAAGGGGAACATCACTTAACCTCCCTAGGAGGTCAACCTGCCCTGCCGTCTAGTGAGAGCCCGGTCAGCGGAACCATCCAAGGGGAACATCACTTAACCTCCCTAGGAGGTCAACCTGCCCTGCCGTCTAGTGAGAGCCCGGTCAGCGGAACCATCCAAGGGGAACATCACTTAACCTCCCTAGGAGGTCAACCTGCCCTGCCGTCTAGTGAGAGCCCGGTCAGCGGAACCATCCAAGGGGAACATCACTTAACCTCCCTAGGAGGTTAACCTGGCCTGCCGTCTAGTGAGAGCCCGGTCAGCGGAACCATCCGAGGGGAACAAATACCTTGAAAAAAACTTTTATTACATTAGTCCTCCGGTTACATGCAAGAAAAACTAAGTATGAAAACACTCCCTCCTACTACATGGACTCAAGGAAAAAACAAAGCACGGAGACCGGGACTCGGGCTTCTACTCCCTGGCATGATCCTCCTCGACCTCCTCTGGTTGTTGACATTGCAGCTTCGGGCCCCTTGCCTCCCTCATTTCCAAGAACTCGGGGCAGACGGACGTCGCGTGGCCTTCCTCCTGATGGAAGTCACAGTAAGGTAACTCCGCCCAGACGCCCCCTCTTCCTCCCCTACGATTTCTTCTTCTTCTGTGGCCGATCGCCATGGCTTGCTGGGGTGGTGGAGAGGGTGCTTTCGGGCCCTGCCTCCACCCTGGGAGGTCAGTCTCTTCTTATTGGAAGTTGTCCTCCTCTTGGTCGAACTTCCTCTCGGGAGCCTCTACCTTCCTCCCATGCTGCCTTGCCTCTGGCTCACTCAGCTTGGCCAGCCTTCTTGTGAACTCCGGGTTGGCCTCCTCACTTTCAACTTCTTCTGCCACCCTTTCCATCAACTCCTCAAAGGACAAAGGAGCTCTTCTCTTGAGGTCCATCTTGAAGAAGCCCTCCCGCAGCCCCACCGTGAAGGCGAGCTTGAGGGTGTACCCGGGCACTTCTTGGACGAGGAGAACCTCCTCCCTGAACCGCTCCAGATAGTGAGCCAGCGACTCTTCTGGCTCTTGCTTGACCTTGAAAAGTGCTTCGGCATCTTTCTTCCTCTTCCTCTTCCTTGACGTCGAGAAGCGTAGCAGGAAGCCTCGACGCAAGTCTTCAAAAGCATAGATGGATCCCGCAGGGAGCTGGTGGAACCAATCTCTAGCCTTCTCCTTCAGAGTTGTCGCGAAGAGTCGACATTTGAAAGCGGCCGACATGGGCATGATGGAGACCATGTCCTCAAACCACTGCAGGTGCAGGACGGGGGTCATCCTTGCCAAAGTAGTGAGACATCTCTGCTCCCTTGAACCCCCCCCCGGAATCGGGACTGAGAGGATCATCTCAGAAAAAAGACCTCCTCTGCTCGCCCCCCTTTGGGGCTAGGCGAGTGGGGAGGGTGCCCCTCTACTGAGCTCGCCCCCTTGGGGCTGGGCGAGTGGGGGCCTGGCGCCTCCCCACTCGCCCCCTTGGGGCTGGGCGAGTGGGGGTCTGGCACCTCCCCACTCCCCCCCTCCTGGTACCTCCTCTCTGGCTGGTTGGTCGAGAGGGATCTCACCCTCCTGTTGGGGCGAGACCTCTGAACCACTTCCTCTCCTGCCTTCGCCTATCGAGGCGAGAGTCACATGTAAGGTCTGCAGGACCTCTTGCCTGAAATTTTCGAACATCTCCAACATCACCCCATCTACCGGGGGCTGCGAGTAACCCGGGTCGGAACTTCCTCCACCTCCGCCCATGGAGCTCATCTTGAGGACTTCTTGAATCAGTCACTCTCCACGCTTACCGCACCATAAATGTTGAAACCGACTACTCGGTCTCTGTGGAGTTCGGGGCCCTCAACGAGGCTGAGGGGTGATCAACCCTTACTTCCCCCAAGGGAGGGCTCTAGGTTGAAGGTGTCGGAACTAAAAGCTGGACCAAGGGCTTAGCGGGGAGGTCCCGCCACGTACCCGGAAGTCCCCTTGGAACTTCCCCTCCCAAGCCACTACTAAGCTTGGGCACCACTGGAGCCTCTCCTCACCCCCTAGAGAGACTTGGGGAGGGAGAAGGAGAAGGAGAGAGCTAGCCTAGGATGAGAGATCCCTCCAAATGGTGCCCCCTTGGTCCTATTTATAGGATTTTTGAAGTTGGGCTGCAAATAGCCAAAAATTGGTCTGCCAGATTACCAGAATACCCCTGAATTGGGCTGCGGATAGCTGAATCCCGCTGTTCTGAAATGCTAAATGCAGACCACTGGACTGCGAATAGCCAAACTGGACTGCGAATAGTAAACTGGATTTGGGGGGCCGAGTTGGCCTCTCCGCCGAATGCTGGGCGAGAGGGGGGTCGAGCTGGCCTCTCCCCTCTCCGTCGAATGCTGGGCGAGAGGGGGGTCGAGCTGGCCTCTCCCCTCTCCGTCGAATGCTGGGCGAGAGGGGGGGGGGGGGGGGGGGGGGGGGGGGGGGGGGGGGGGGGGGGGTCGAGCTGGCCTCTCCCCTCTCCGCCGAATGCTGGGCGAGAGGGGGGTCGAGCTGGCCTCTCCCCTCTCCGCCGAGTGCTGGGCGAGAGGGGGGTCGAGCTGGCCTCTCCCCTCTCCGCCGAATGCTGGGCGAGAGGGGGGGTCGAGCTGGCCTCTCCCCTCTCCGCCGAATGCTGGGCGAGAGGGGGGGTCGAGCTGGCCTCTCCCCTCTCCGCCGAATGCTGGGCGAGAGGGGGGTCGAGCTGGCCTCTCCCCTCTCCGCCTTCCTCCGGAGCGGGGGGGGGGGGGGGGGGGGGGGGGGGGGGGGGGGGGGGGGGCGAGAGGAGCTCGGCCCCTTCCTTTGCTCGCTTCCTATATGAGCTGGGCGAGCGGAGGTCTCCGCCTCCTACCGCTCGTCCTCCCTCTCTCTATCCGAGGGAAAAGCACTCGACGAATACTGGGTTGTACAGCGATGTTTGAGGCCAGATCGCCTTCTTTACTTGATGCTACTATGCGGTGTGCATTGCACCAATACAATGGTTATGACCGCTACCCAAAAAAGATAAACTAGTTTTGAACATAAAAGTGGATGAAGTTCCTTATGTGAGGTCGGGCGTTTGTGAACGACGACGGTTCATAACTTTTTTGTAACAGCCCTGACCCGACCCCACCGGCTTTAATGGGACCCATCAGGCACTGTTAAAGGACTGCAGTCCGGTGCACCCCACCCATGGCTGAGCCTGTTTCTCGTGCACCGGACTGCAGTCCTTTAACAGTGCCTGATGGGTCCCATTAAAGCCGGTGGGATCGAGCCAGGGCTGTTACAAATCGCCAGCACAGCGTCGAACGGAGCCTAAATCCTATACATTTTCATTATATTTCATTAAAAACATTAAAATGGTCAAAAATTAAGCCACTAGAAATAAAGGAATTACTCATCAAGTAAACTGAAGCATCAAACTTGACAAAATCCCAAAATCCAGACTCAACAATGGCTTTTAGAAAGGATAAAAAAACACCAAATATTATATCATCCCAACATCTGCTGCAGGGGAGAAGATTACTGAGAAAAATTATATATATATAAATGCCTGTGAGAATTTTCTCACAGCAGAAGAGAGGCTCACAACAAGACTGTCTGGTATAAACCCTAAAAAAATAAAAATAAACCCCTCAATGTTAGTAAAGACAGGTCAGATTAGTCAAGGCTTAAGCGCTAAGGAAAGGCCAAATTTTGGAGTCCTGTCCAAAGCCTTGGTCTCGAATTCGCCGGAGAGGGTCAGGATCGAGTTGGGTTTCACCTCGTGCTGCAGAAGGGCGCCGAGCTTCCCGGAGTTGTTCAGCCTTGCCTTAACCGTGGTCAGGGGATCCACCGCATACGCTCCTCCGACGCTGAACGTGTTCTCATTCGTCGAAAACCTTTTCGTGATCTCTGCGACCGCTGAACTGTTCTGCTTCTCGTCCAAATGATACACGTAGGACGCTCGAATTGAGTCACCTTTATCTGCACTGAATCAACACAGAGATCATAACATTAGAAGTTTCTTTAGAGCGCACTCCATGAATAGTTCGATACTCATTCGTTCATTATTTAGGCAGCCCTGCAACGTTGTGAAACTGTGGTAGTAAACACAATGGCGGCAGGTTATCTGTTTTCGGAACATTTACGACTTTTTTTTGCCCAAAATTTCACTTTTGAGGTTTGAGCATTCACAACTGCTAACCCTTCACCATACATGTAAGCTTGTTGCGTCGTTTGGCCTAAAAAGTCGTTTTGGGGAAATAATGCTCATGACCACATATATCCAACCGCTACCCGCGCTTTTCATAATTGCATTCATAACATCACCAATCTCCCTATCATTGAAACAGGTGTATATTGTTTAACACAGCATGCAAAAGAAAAGTTCATTAGTGCTAAATTAGGCTTTGTTGTTACGGCAGGGCAAATATGCCGCCGCACGATAGGGACCGCGATGCATAGCCCCCGCCAAACCGGCGGCGGTCGCGATCCCACGGTTCCCGAATCCGCGCCGCGGCAAATCCATGGCGCCAAACGCGTCCTTGGTCATTTATTTGATGGATTCTCCTATGTTCTTGCATCAAACTGTAAAACTATTGAAAGTTATGAATTACGGGTATACAGTATTTGGATTTTGGAGCAAATAACAAAATAAGCATTATCAAATTTTAAGCATTTTATCAACACGGGAACTAGGGGTGTAAGTTGAGTACAGCCTGCTCGAGAGCTCGACGAGCCGGCTCGAAAAAAATTCGACTCGAACTCGAACATGTCGAGCTCGAGCTTTATTTCGAGCCGAGCTCGAGCCCAATGCCTCTTGTTCATGAGGCTCGAGGGCTTTTTTTTTAATTATTTTTTTAAAATTTCTTATATGTGTTATGATTTTATGCTGCTATCAATCAAGTACACTAACGATGGACAAGAAGAACACAATTGATAACTAGGCAAAGAATACAAGTAAACAAGTTGAATACAAGGTGCATACACCTTGATTCACAATAGCTGAATTATATATAAAAATAAACTTGTCGCGGACAAGGTCCGCTTCTCCACTCAGTGCCGTTGAGCTTGTCAACGCACTCTCCACTTCACAACGCACGCAACCCTGCACTCTGCACTCTCCACCTCTCGTTGAGGTGCGGGTTGAGGTTGGACTCTCCTGGGGTGTAGACACACTCCCACTCTCACTCACTAGTTGATCACTAGTTCTCTCTCTCTCTCTTCTCTTCTCTTCACTTGTCTCACCTCAACCTCTCTCTACGGGGGGGGGGGGGGGGGGGGTACACACTTGCATGCACTCGGACACCACCTTGCATGCACACGCCAACACACCTCCTCATACATGCACTCGCCCCCTTCTCTTCCTCGACTCGCCACCCCCATAACTCCACACGCCAACCTCCTTCTTCCACTCGCCCCCATACATGCACTCGCCCAGCAGCCCAAACAACTCCACTCGGCAAGCTACAATGCTCCACTCGGCAAGCTTCCACTCGCCCCTTCCACTCACCCATTCCACTCGCCCGGCACCAACCTCACTTCAAACTTCAACACTCCCCTTGAAGTGAGCTTCAGGTACAACACCAAGGCAAGCACGTAGCTTCTTGAACGGCCCCACAGATAGGGGTTTTGTGAAGATGTCCGTCAGGTTCTCTTCACTTCGCACGTGCTCCACCGCAAGTGAGCCACCCAACACCTTTTCTCGGATGAAGTGGTGCTCGATCTCAATGTGCTTTGTCCTTGCGTGACACACTGGGTTGGTTGCCAGCTTCAGAGCACTCTCGTTGTCTCCACGCAGCACAGTAGGTCCTCTGACCTTCTCATCCACATCTTCCACCAGCCTCCTCAGCCAGACACACTCCTGAGCTGCTAAGGACGACGCCTTGTATTCAGCCTCAGTGGTGGAAAGGGAAATGGAGTCCTGCTTCTTGCTACACCATGAGATGACAGTGGCTCCACACATGAACACGTAACCTGATGTCGACTTACGATCATCAGCGTCACCTGCGTAATCTGCATCTGTGTAGCCATGCAGCTTGAAGTCAGTCCTCCATCCATAGAACAACCCCATCTCAAGGGTCCCCTTCACATACTTCAGTATCCCCTTAGCTGCCTCCAGATGAGGCTTCCGCGGCTCCTGCATGTACCGACTCACTCGGCCGACAGCAAAGGCGATGTCCGGCCTTGTGATGGTCAGATAGATGAGGTTTCCCACCAGTGCCCGGAAGATCTTCGGATCAGGAAGAATCCTCTCTTCTTCCTTCCGAAGCTTCAGCCCAACCTCCAGTGGAACGGAGCTGCTCTTCCCTTCCTTCATGCCGAATCTCTCGACGATCTTCTCGGCATAAGCCTTCTGGGTCACGAGCAGCCCGCCACTTCTCTTCTCCACTTGAAGTCCAAGGAAATGATGCAGTTCACCAAGATCCTTCATCTCAAACCGTATGGCTAGCTGCTGTCTCAGCGCTGCGACCTCTTCACTGTTGTTCCCGGTCACGATCATGTCGTCGACGTACAGCAGCACCAGCACGGATCTCCACTCTTCTTCACAAACATGCTAGAGTCTAAGTCTGAGGCATCGTAACCACAGAACTGCAGATACTCTGCAATCTTCTCATACCAGGCTCTCGGCGCCTGTTTCAACCCATAGATGGCCTTCTTCAACTTGCAGATGTGATGTGGCTGAGACTTGGACACATACCCAGGTGGTTGCACCATGAATATGTCATTGTCAATCTCTCTGTATAGGAACGCGTTCTTCACATCAAGCTGCCACAACTTCCACCCTCTGCACGCTGCTAGGGCAATGACCGTCCTCACCGACGTCATCTTCGTCACAGGACTGAACGTCTCCTCATAGTCCTCTCCATAAGTTTGTGAGAAACCTCGAGCGACAAGCCTAGCCTTGTACCGCTCTACTTCTCCGTCAGCTCTCTTCTTTACCTTGTACACCCACTTGCAGGTGACAGGTTTGATGCCCTCCACCATGGGAACAAGATCCCATGTCTCATTCTTCTTCAGGGCCTCCATCTCCTCATCCATGGCCACGTCTCACTCCTTAGTGCCAACAGCATCTTCAAAGCGGGCAGGTTCCCTCTTGTCGAGTGGTCCTGCGAAGAAGCAAGAGACCAAACTCACGAAGTTCCCCTCCTTATAGCGAGCAGGCGGGACGATGGTCCGCTTCGACCTCCTCAAGGCTTGGCCACTTTCTACTGCTCCGGTAGACTCCTCCTCTCCAGCTCCTCTTTCAACTTCTCTTGAAGCAGCGCTCCCCCTGCTTCTAGAGCTCGAAGCTCCCCCTGAGCCAGAAGCTCCCCCTGAGCCAGATGACGATGGGGCACTTGGAGGTACCTCCAACTCCACCATAGAGTCCTCAGTGACTCTCTCTTCTTCCCTGCTAGATTTTCCACTCTCCGACAGCACCACAGAAGAGACTCCCTGATACGAGATCAGTTCGTCAAACACCACGTCGCGCGAGACGACGAACTTGTGGGTCTGCGGATTCATGCACTTCCACCCTTACGCTCGTCGTAGCCGATGAAGACACACTTCCTCGCTTTCGGCTCCAACTTGGTTCTCTCAGCCTCCGGAACGTGCACGAAGCAGGTAGAGCCAAACACCCTCATGTAACTCACATCTGGCTTCTCCCCGAACATGAGTTGGTGTGGAGACACCATCCTGTTGGGACTCAGATGTAGCCGGTTGATCACGTGGGTAGCACATGCCATTCCCTCCGCCCATAAGGCTTTGGGAATCCCCTTGGCATGTAGCCAACTCCTGGTAGTCTCGACCAGATGGCGGATCTTTCTCTCTGCGACCCCATTTTGCTGAGGGGTGTGGGCGCAGGAGAGCTCTCGCCGGATGCCAAATTTCCTGCAGAAAGAGTTAAAAGCGTTAGAGGTAAACTCCCCCCCCCCCCCATTATCACTTCTTAACTTCTTCACCCTCAGGTTCAGCCTCCCCTCCACTAGTTCCTTCCACTCCTGGAGCTTCTCAAACACCTCCGCCTTCTCCCTCATGAAGTAAACCCACGTGTAGCGGGTGTAGTCATCCACCAAGACCAGCGCCTACTTGTTTCCTCCATAGGTCAGGATGGCGCACGACCCCATCACATTAGCATGAACGCACTCAAGAGGTGCCTTACATCTGGTCTCCGACTTGTCAAATGGAAGTCGATGTGACTTTCCAAATTGACATCCCTCACACACATGACCGTCGCCGCAAGAGGAGAGATTGGGCAGGCCAGACACCAAACCCTTCGCCGTTATCATCTTCAACTTGTCCATCCTCACGTGACCTAGCCTCTCATGCCAGATCGATGCGCTGTCATTTGTCCTCAGCTTGTCCACATAGGCACTTGCCGATAGAACGTACAAGTCCTTCACCCTTCTCCCGGTGAGCGTGACATCAGCATCAACTGAAGACAGGTTCTTCAGGAACTTCACCTCCTTCGGTCCGAACGACACGTGGTATCCTCCATCCACTGCATTCGCAACCGAGAAGAGGTTCTTCTTCATGCTCGGCACGTGATACACACTCTTCAGTGTCACGGGCTTCTCTTCATTTCCCAGGGATACCATCCCTTCCTGCTCAACTGGATGAACCGTATCATCCGCCGTGATGATAACATCAGTTCCACCATATGTCTTCAAGGAGGCAAACTTAGACACATCTCCAGTGAGATGGTGCCCGCAACCAGAGTCCACTATCCAGTCATTCTCAAAGTTGACGGAGGCTAAATCATCGACCGACGTTACCGTCATCTCAGCCAAGAAGCAGTTGTCTCCTCCTTCACCACCCTGGTGACCTCCACCTCTTCCTCCACCTTTTCTTCCACCTCTCTGATGGTCTCCACCTCTCCGGTGGTCTCCCACTCTCTCAACAACATGACCGGCCTTGAGATTTGACCGGCACTCCTTCGCCATGTGCCCGTACTTCTTGCAGGCAAAGCAAAGGGGTCTCCCCCTCTGGTCATATGGAGGGAGAAAGTTCTCCCTAACTCCCTGAGAGGACGTTGATGGTCCATCTCCGGAGTTCTTCTTCTTCTTGTCCCAGGGCTTTCTCTTGCCTGAGAACAGCGCCTCGCTATCTTCCCCTGAGATAGACACTCCTGCCATCTGCTTCGCCAAGCTCTCCTGTGACGACAACAGGTTCTCTAGCTCCAGTAAGGTGGGCTGAGTAGCCCATTCTTGCACAGAGGTGACAAACGGAACATACTCCTTCCGCAAGCCTCTGAGTATGTGCCTCTTCATCTTCGCCTCTGAGATCGGCTCGTCAGGATCCAAGGCCGAGATCTTTGCACATAAGTTCTTCACCTTCAAGAAGAAGGTGGATATCGACAACTCTCCATGAGTGGACCGCGCCAACTCATTCTCCAGGAATTGTAGTCGCGCTACGTTCTTCTTGTTGAATAACCCATCAAGGACACTCCAGATCTCTGACGCTGACTTGCACCCCAGGATGTGGTCGAACAAGTCAGGTGAGATAGCCCTCTTTAAGGTGAACTCAGCTTTGGCGTTGGTCTTCCTCCACACCCTCACTACTGGGCCATTGTCTCCGGCAGCTACAACTTCCTCTTGCTCAGCTCCTCCAACGACCTCCCATAGGTCCTCTCCAAGCAGGTAACTCTTCATGCATGACTTCCACTTCTTATAGTTGGTCTGGGTGAGCAGCTCAATGCCTAGTCCTCTCGCATAACCTCCCCCGCCGTCCATTTTGGTTGTCAACCTTGAACCTTGATAGCACACTCCTCTTCACGAACCTAGCTCAGTGCCGTTGAGCTTGTCAACGCACTCTTCACTTCACAACGCACGCAACCTTGCACTCTGCACTCTCCACCTCTCGCTGAGGTGCGGGTTGAGGTTGGACTCTCCTGGGGTGTAGGCACACTCCCACTCTCACTCACTAGTTGATCACTAGTTCTCTCTCTCTTCTCTTCACTTGTCTCACCTCAACCTCTCTCTAGGGGGGGGGGGGGGGGTATTTATAGGAAACACAAATAGGGGGGGTACACACTTGCATGCACTCGGACACCACCTTGCATGCACACGCCAACACACCTCCTCATACATGCACTCGCCCCCTTCTCTTCCTCGACTCGCCACCCCCATAACTTCACACGCCAACCTCCTTCCACTCGCCCCCATACATGCACTCGCCCAGCAGCCCAAACAACTCCACTCGGCAAGCTACAATGCTCCACTCGCCTACCACAAAACCTCCACTCGGCAAGCTTCCACTCGCCCCTTCCACTCGCCCATTCCACTCGCCCGGCACCAACCTCACTTCAAACTTCAACAATATGTATTATAAAATATAGATACTATTTTACTATAAAATATAGATACTAATAATACTATTTTACTATTGAAATTTATGAATCACAATATTTGGAGCAAATAACAAAATAAGCATTATCAAAATTTAAGCATTTTATCAACACTTGAACTAGGGATGCAAGTTAAGTCGAGCCTGCTCGAGAGCTCGACGGGCCGGCTCGAAAAAAACTCGACTCGAACTCGAGCATGTCGAGCTCGAGCCTAATGCCTCTTGTTCATGAGGCTCGAGGGCTTTTTTTGTGTCGAGCTCAGAGGAGCTCGAGCCCATTGAACACAGGCTCGCCGAGCTCGAGCTAAAAAAAAACAGTTTGAGCTCGAGCTCGAGACGGCTATTTTCGATGAGCTCGGCTCGTTTGCAGCCCCAACGTGAACTACAAAAAAAATATGAGAAATAACATTGAATTAACTGTGCCGACTTTGATGACAAATTATGAATAAATGTGTGTTAAGCAAGAATGACATATTTTTAAGTCATCAGTCCACCATGCAGTTAGTTAAAACAAAGAATAAAAGTAGGCACACTTACAATATGACAGAGACATCATGTTCAGGCTTCTTCAGGCCAAGTCCAGCATTATACTTGGTAAGAACTCCGGATGCCGTATCGAAACCAGCTTCCGCGCCGAACACGATGCCATGGGCGCCAAAAGACGCAGAAAAATCAACCACCGGGCTCCGCTTCATAGCTACAGACGAAGCTAGAGCAGCATGATCATGGAAATACTGCACTTCCAGCTGTAGAAGGAGCAAAATTTAAATAAAAAAATTCTCTAATTAAAATGTGACATGGAAGAAATAAGTGACGGCATATACTACCGTTCCAGTGTTATAATCAGGCAGTTTGAATAGAAAAGCAGCCCTGACATTTGGCGCATCCTCCAGATAAGTAACGGTAGTTGTGATCTGTGTCATTATATGCAATTAATCTTTGATTACGCGTAAAGAATAAGGAAAAATCATGCGGAATTAAGTTAAACTAAACACTCACATTAGAGTCGGTGTCAACTTTGATGTCGATGAGGGCATTTTTGTAATTGTACTGGGTAGAAACATCAAGGGCATACAGACCTCCCTTCTTAACAGCAGAGGAAGTAAGAGCCTGAGAAAAAGAGCAGTTTAAAGAATCAGATTCCTAGCGTTCTAATAATTCTGTTGAGCTAGGTAATGAGAAATAGGTTAGATGATATCAACACCTCAACCCTAAAGGAATCAGACTCTTATGAAAAAAACATGGATAGAAATTTACAATAATTAATTGGTTTAATCTACAATATATAAAAAGACATCATAATTATCATTTTAATTGATATTATTCTTATAATGATTCTACTTGTTTAGGCCATCTTTATGAATTCTCATTTTCTATTTATTCGTTTTGAGCATTGATCGAGCTTTTAAACTTACTTTGTGATATTAGTTTTGTGAATGTAATACTGGAAAAAATGAAGGTGGCGTTTTGGTAATTGCAGTCGCGATCGTCGTTTCCCCAAAAAGCTTTTTTTAACATAACACTGCCACAATCATGTGGGTGTGGTTAGCCATCAGTAGTCAGGAATGCCATAACCGCAAAAATGAGTCTGGGATAACACAAGTTGTTCAAAAATTTCTGAACAGAGGTAAGATGTCCGGGCACCATTTCTCACCACACACTTTCACACCTCCCCAGCTAAAATGCCACAATTGTCCCAAATGAGGCCTTAACTATATATTAGTATAAAATTTTACTGTTTAAAACAATATATCTTATATATATATGATTGTACTGTTTATCTCCTCCATTCATCCGCCCGCCTCCGCCCGTTATCTACCCCGCGCGGCTCCGCCGCCGGCGGCCTGCCCGGAGCCTGCCGGAGTGGTCGCCGGACCCAGGCGAACCCGCCATGGGGTAGTCTGACGGGGCTCCGACAGAGCCACCGCCCGGCCACCTCTGTCGCCATGCCTCCGCCCGGCCACTCGGCCCCTGTCTCCGGCGGCGGCCTGCCCGGAGCCCACCGGCGGGGTCGCCAGACCCCGGCGAACCCACCGGGGGTACTCCTGCGGGGCTCCGGCGAAAAAGGCAGCTCCCAAATATTGCCTCCCGTACGCGCTTGCCATTCCTGTTCGCTCTCTGAAATTTTTTTCATGCGCTGAAAACGCTGAGGACTGGAGGTCGGGGTAGTGGTTGCGGTTGGGAAAATAAAATACTGGGATCGAAACGCCGGCGTTGGGAACGGAGGCGGAATACCAAATAAAAAAAAAGCTGCGTTTCATTTGGGGAAAACGCACCGGAGCAAAACGCTGCGCCAAATGAAGCCTAAATCCATCACAACTAAGTATCAGATTTATTTTTGCAATATTGGAATCAAAACAAAGATTTAACCATAACTATCATTCTATCAACGTAAAGCATGCAAGTGTTATGAACTTGCTAGGGGAGAAGGAGAGATCTAGAGAGAGACTGAGAAGATGAGAAATTAGGGTTTGAGAGGAGGGAGAAGAGAATACCTTGAGAATAATGATTGAATGCCCTCCTCATGAAGGGGACCCGGGTTATATAATCACCCGGGTCCCGAGGGGGCCGGCCGCCCCCCCCCCCCCCCCCCCCCCCCCCCCCAATGGGGCTGAACCGTTGGTTCAGCCCCCCCGGCAGATTAATTAAGAGTGTGGGGTTGAACCGCTGGTTCAGCCCTCTTGTTGCTTGTGGCCTCCTTCATACGGCGACTGTAGTGTTGTCCGGCGAAGCGACCCAAGGGGGGCGTAACATTCCCCTCTCCTTCAAAAATCAGCTTGTCCTCAAGATGAAAGTCCAGATAAAGCTCTGTGAATTCCATCATGTCGACCCAAGTGTTGTGTGTCGTCGTCATATGCTTCCATTTGACCAAGACTTCGGGACGGTACTCATTGTCCCGTTTCTTCCATTTAACCATCAGAACCTGTTCGGGCAGTGGCCGCAACTCGCCTGTTGTGGTGACCTTGGTAAAAGTAGGCTAGCTTGTACTGACTCGCTGATTTTCTTCTTGAGTACAGACACATGGAAGGTCGGATGGATACGTGACCCTTCCGGTAAAGCTAAGGTGTAGGCCACGGGTCCTACCCGGCGGATGATGCGGAATGACCCATAGTAGCGTGGCGCTAGCTTCTGATTCGTCCGACGGGCCACCGAGAGTTGTCGATAGGGCTGGAGCTTGAGGAAGACCTCATCGCCAACTGCAAATTCCCGCTCAGTGCGGTGCTTGTCTGCCTGAAGCTTCATACGATCTTTGTGTTGCGCGAAGGTTGTCCCGGAGTGTAGCCAGAGTACGATCGCGGTCCCGTAACGCCCGCTCCACTGCCGACAATGCGGTACTTCCTAGCTCATAACTGCTCAAGGAGGGAGGTGCACGGCCGTAGACTGCCTCGAAGGGAGTAATCTTGTTGGCGGAATGGTAAGCCGTATTGTAGCAATACTCGGCCCAGTGTAACCACCGGGTCCACGTCTGAGGTTCGTCCATCACAAAGCAGCGGAGGTAGGTCCCCACTCCGCGATTGAGCATCTCCGTCTGGCCATCTGTCTGGGGGTGATTTGCGGTGATCATGCGCAGACAAGTGCCCTGTAGGCGGAACAACTCCTTCCAAAAATTACTCACAAACGTAGGGTACCGGTCCGAAATGATGGCGCGCGGAATGCCGTGAAGCAGAACGATTTCCCGCACAAACAGATCAGCTACGGACTCGCCGGCGTAAGGATGACTCAATGCCAGAAAATGCCCATACTTGGAGAGTTTGTCCACCACCACCAAGATCACGGATTTGCCCTGCGACTTGGGCAATCCGTCAATAAAGTCCATAGAAATCGTGTCCCATATATACTGAGGTATCTCCAGGGGAGTGAGTAGGCCTGCTGGCGCCGTAGTCTCATATTTCTGTCGTTGGCAGATGTCACACTACTGAACGAACTGTTGAATATCTTGCCTGAGGCCCTTCCAAAAAACATTTGCCCGTAGGCGCTGGAGTGTTCGTAGTATGCCGGCATGTCCACTTGTGGGTGAAGAGTGAAACTTGTGAAGCATAACCATCTTCCATGGAGAGGCTGACGACATCACCACTCGGTCCTGGTAGTACAGCCGCCCATTCTTCAACTGGTAGCCAGGGAGGGAAGATTCCCCGCTTTTTAGAGCCTCTACAATAACTCTGAGCTCGGCGTCCCGCATGATCTCTTCCTGGATCTCATCCAAAGATTCGATGAGGGGACCGGAAATCTGATGGAGAGTGCTCTCCGGCAACCTAGACAATGCATCAGCCACCACATTCTCCTTGCCCTGCTTATAGATGATCTCATAGTCATACCCCAGTAATTTGGTGACCCACTTTTGCTGAAGGGGGGAGGCAACCCATTGATCTAAGAAGTGTTTCAGGCTCTGATGGTCTGTTCGGATTTTGAAGTGTCGTCCAAGTAAATAAGGTCGCCATACTGCCACAGCATGGAGAATCGCCAACATCTCCTTCTCATATGTCGACAAGCCAAGAGTACGGGGTGGCAACGCTCGACTGTAGAAGGCTAGAGGTCGGCCTTCTTGCATCAAAACTGCTCTGATGCCTACCCCGGAAGCATCAGTCTCTACCACAAACTCTTTGTCAAAATCCGGAAGTGCGAGAACTGGAGTAGTCGTCATGGCCCCTTTTAGAGCCTGGAAAGCCGTCTCCGCATCCTCTTGCCACATAAAGGCATCCTTCTGTAAGAGCTGTGTCAAAGGTCGTGCAATCTTCTCATAGTCCTTTACAAACCGTCTGTAGCAACCTGTGAGGCCCAGGAACCCTCAGAGTGCACGAACCGTCTGTGGTCGTGGCCATGCCACCATACTCTCGATCTTCCTGGGGTCGGCCTTGACGTCGTGCACGGAGACCAGGTGATCCAAATACTCCACCTTCGGTTGTCCAAATGAGCACTTCGACTGCTTGGCGTAGAGTTGATGCTGACGGAGGATGGTGAACACTTGCTCCACATGAGCCAAGTGCTCCTCCCAGTTGGCGTTGTAGATGAGGATATCGTCGAAGAAGATCAGCACGGACCGTCGAAGTAGGGGTCGGAAGATCTCATTCATCACTGCCTGGAAAGTGGACGGGGCGTTCGCGAGGCCGAAGGGCATCACAAGGAACTCGTAGTGCCCCTCATGCGTCTGAAATGCTGTCTTGTGGATGTCCCACTCGTGCATGCGGATCTGGTGATAGCCGGACCGCAAATCCAGTTTGGTGAACAATGAAGCGCCGTGCAATTCGTCTAACAGTTCTTCGATCACAGGAATGGGAAACTTGTCCTTGATGGTTGAACTGTTCAGGCCCCGGTAATCAACACAATATCTCCAAGACCCGTCCTTCTTCTTCACCAAAATGATGGGAGAAGAAAACGAGCTAGTATTGGGGCGTATGATCCCTGCTGTAAGCATCTCCTTGACGCTGCGTTCAATCTCGGCCTTCTGTATGTGCGGGTATCGGTATGGCCTGATGTTCGTCGGCACTACTCCTGCTTTCAACTGAATCTGGTGATCTCGAAACCGCGGTGGCGGCAGTGTACGTGGCTCCTGAAACAAGTCAGAATACTGATCCAACAGAGCACGCATCTGGGATGGAATCTCCGCCGGAACCGTAGGATCCGCTCTAATCTCCATGACAATGGCCATCGTACTGTCCTGTTCCCCTAGCCGTTCCAAGCTACAGAGTGATATCTCCTTCACTTGAGACGACTTGAGGCCTCCCAAGCAATACTCCTTCCCACCCTGGACGAACTCCATAGCCATCTGATCTCAGTCAAAAGTTACCCGTCTCAGCTGTCGCGGCCAATGTACTCCCAACACCATGTCCGAACCTCGGATCGACAATAAGTAAACATCAGTATGCCTGGTGTAACCCTGTACCCGAAGCTCCGCCCCTTTCATCACCCCTTCACACTGCAGTTTACTTCCATCCGCAACCATAACGTGGAAAGCCACGCCTCGATTTATGCCGTACCCTGCCTTCTGAGCCACAGCGGGGTGGATGAAGTTGTGAGTGCTCCCGCTGTCTACCAAGATCATCACCTTCTCCCGGCCAACCCTTCCTGCCATCCGCATAGTAAGGGGGGCGCTACACCCCTCCATCGCATGTAGAGAGACCCCGAACTCTGTCAGGTGTAACTCCTCCTCTAGGTCGACCTCGGTCGAGTCCTCTTCGGCCTCGTCACGTAACATGAAAACTTGCACCTTCTGGCATTTGTGCCCTGGACCGTATTTCTCATCACAGTTAAAACATAGGCCCTTCTCCTTCCGAGCATGTAACTCTGACCATGTCAATCTAGTAACGGTGGGCCGGCCAGCTGTCGGGATATCCCGCCGTACTAGAGCCGGTGTTGCGGCCGCACGGGTGGTGGTACGATTCCGTTGTCGAGTGAATCGCTCCTCTTGTACCCTTGCAAGGCTGATGGCGTGGCTGAGGCTGCGTGGCATGTAAGCATGGACCTCATCCCTCAAGTAGTCCTTTAACCTCGAGATGAAGCAACTGAGGAGAGTCTTCTCCTCCCAGCTGACCCGATTGGCCAGCTTCTCGAACACCGCGCGGTACTCCATCACTGTGCCTTTCTGACGGAGCTTCTGTAACGTCGCCTCCACATCCTCATAGTCCAAGGGTACGAACCGAGCTGAGAACCCTTCCACAAAGTAAGCACACGGTGCGTATCCGTATCCTCGCAGGAACCACTGCGCCCACTGGTACGTGTCGTCTTCCAGATGGAAGGCCGCCAGTTGCACCCACTGGTCTTCGGGGATTTCCTGATAAGCAAAAATCAGTTCCGCTTTCTGCACCCATTCCAGGGCATCTCCACTCCGAAACTTTGGGAAATTCATGCGGGTTCTTTTCGGGGCCATGCAAGCTCTCAGGTGCATGTCCACGTTCCTCCCTTGCTCTGGATCGTGCATCATCGATCTCTGTTAGTCTGCCACTTGATTTGGTCGGCCTTGGGTGTCGAAAAAAAAGCATTCCCCCATGCCCGCCGCCCAATTGTTGTCCTCCGCCTTGAAATCCGGTCCTCGGGGGTCGATCGTTCCATTGCTCGCTGTTAGATGATATATATATGTATGCAGCCCGGTTTAATAATATTCATTCACTTTTCTCTCCGTAACATGGTATCAGAGGGCGATACGCTCCGCTAGGGTTCTCTCGACGCTCTCGCATCCGCCGCCGCTTCGCTCGCCCGTCTCGCATCAGCCGCCGCTCTCCGTCTCGCATCAGCCGCCGCATCCCCGCTTCGCATCAGCCGCCCTGGTCCCTCCCGTGCCCTAGACGGAGGCGCATCGCGTGATGATGACGCCTGCCGTCGCTACTGTTGCCTGATGCCGATGACTACCACTGGTCGCCGATCCCTGCTGGACGCCGATCGCTGCCTGATGTCGAGCCTCGAGTGCTGCCCTGCTGCTGCCGATCTCCTCTGCCTGAAGCCGATCGCTGCCGATCTCCTCTCCTCTGCTCTGCTTCACTGAGGTCGCCCGTTGTTGTGTGGCTGTCTTCAGGTTCGGTTTGTTGCCTCCTGCTGTTTATTGCAGGTTCCTGTCCAAGACCATGGGGGACTCGGATACAAGCACCACCCAGACACCTGTTCCCTCCGGGGAGTCTACCACCACTTTTCCTTCCAATGCAAGGTTGGCTGCCACTATTCTTACCTCCTCCAACTTTCAGTTGTGGAAAAAGGGGGTTACTATGTCTCTAGCAGGCATCCGACGTACTCACCACCTTACTAGACTACCTACTCATGTCGTGGGCAGTGCCGAATACGACGATTGGTACAGTGATGATTGTCGTATCTTTGCGCTCCTTCTGAGTTCCATGGATCCATCAGTTCAGCAAATGTGCAAGAATTGTGATAGCACTAAGGAGCTGTGGGACACCCTGCATATGATGTTTTCTCAAGCTAACAACCTCTCTCGTCTTGGTGAACTCTTTCCCAAGATGGCTGAGCTACGCCAAGGAGCCCGTCCTGTCCCTGAGTACTTCGCTGAATGGAAGGTTCTTGCCGATGAAATCCTGGATCTTTGGGAGATCCCCTCTACCCGTGAAGGACATCAGGCTCAACGTGAGCATCTGGTCCTCATCTGGCTTCTGAACGGACTTGATCCAAATTTTTCAACAACACGAACGGAAATGCTTGCGAGTCCTTCTACTTTGCAGACGGCTAGTGTGTTCCATCGTCAAAGCGGGCTCTGCCGCTTCTCCTGCTGCTCTACATGTTTCCTCCAGCGAGTCCATTGCGCTGGCCTCTCGAGGGGGAAGGGGCACTAGCAGCAGAGGTGGTCGGTCTGGTTCTGGACGTGGTCGGGAGACTGATACGCGACATTGTACTCATTGTGGACGTCGTGGTCACACAAGGGATACGTGCTGGCTCGTGCATGGGAAGCCAGACTGGGCGGCCAAAACCTCGTCAGCTTCACCTCGATCTGCTCGCGTTGCCGACTCGACTCCGGCTCCTCCGGGTCACCTCACGGTCCAACTCTCTGAGGAAGATTATCGTCGCCTGCAGGCTCTTCCAGTTTCCTCTCCACCTCATAGTGCTGCTGTAGCCCAGACTATTCAGCCTGCCTGCACTTCCCAGACCACCCAGCGCCCAGTTCAGTGGCTGGCCGATTCTAGAGCTTCTGACCACCTGACTAGCTCTTCAGGTATCTTGCATTCGTATCATACCCATTGTGGGTCTTCCATTACTGTTGCAGATGGATCCACTGTTCCCATTGTTGGCTTTGGCAGCTGCAATGTGACACCGGATATGCCTCTATCCTCGGTTGCTCATGTTCCTCAATCTGCTTACAACCTATTGTCCATTAGTAAGCTTACTCGTGATTTAAACTGTACTGCTATCTTCACATCTTCTGGTTGCATTTTTCAGGAACAGTCAACGAGCCGTATTATTGGTAGAGGAAAGTTGCGTGGTGGTGTTTATGTTTTGGATGAAGTTTCCCACATTGCCTGTTCTGCTGCTTCGGCCAAACTCTTGGACCTCCACTACCGTCATGGTCATCCCTCTATGCAGGTCATGCGTCGTTTGTATCCTGAGTTTGGGAAAGTTTCCCATCTCAGCTGTGAGTCGTGTTTGTTTGCTAAACTCCATAGAGTTAGCTATGTTCCTCGTGTCGATGTTCGTGCTTCTGCACCTTTTGATTTACTTCATTCTGATGTCTGGGGACCGTGTCCTGTCCCTACTTTGTTAGGACACAGATATTATGTTACCTTTATTGATGATTTTTCTCGCATGACTTGGGTTTACTTAATGAAAAATCGCTCTGACTTACTATCTATTTTTCAACATTTGTGGAATGAAATTTTTACTCAATTTTCTGTTCGTCTGAAATGTCTTCGTACCGATAATGGGAGGGAATACATGTCCCAGGCCATGTCTAGCTTTCTTTCTGACAAGGGTATCATACACCAAACCAGTTGCCCTGATACCCCCCAACAAAACGGAGTTGCCGAAAGGAAAAATCGCCACCTTCTTGAGGTAACCCGGGCTATCCTTCATCATACGCATGTTCCCAAACACTTTTGGGGAGATGCTGTTCTTACCGCTGCCCATCTCATTAATCATCTTCCTACTCATATACTTCAGGGGGAGACACCTTATCACATCCTTTATCCGGACCACTCGGGGCCTCCTCTACCCTTCAAGGTCTTTGGGTGTGTTTGCTATGTCCGGGATGCTCGTCCCTCCGTTTCCAAACTTGACCCTCGCTCTTTGAAGTGTATCTTCCTTGGATACTCTCGGACTACCAAGGGATATCGCTGTTATTCTCCAGAACTCCACAAATACATCATTTCTTCAGATGTTGTCTTCCTCGAATCTGTCTCGTATCGTACCACTGGCTCTCCCCTTCCCACTTCATCTTCTGATCTCTCTCTTGATGAGATGCTAGTTCCTCGTCCTGATTCTGCCCTCGTCTCTCCGACTGACATATTGCGCCCCCTTTGGGGACAGGTCTACTCTCGTCGCACTTCTGACAGAACTGAAATACCACCATCTCAGCCGACCTCAACCATTGATGGCTCAACTACTGTTCCTCAGATTGCTCCTGCTAGTGAGGACCAGAACCAAACTGAAGTGCCTGCCGCTCCACCTCTGGCTAGTACCGAGCTTCCTATTGCTCTCCGCAAGGGCAGTCGGACTTGTCAGAATAGACCTCTCTTTGTGAGCTCTTATCAGGGGTTGTCTGCTTCTCATACCGCTATTCACTTGATGTTGGATCAATACACCATTCCCTCAACGGTTGGGGAGGCCAAAACTCATCCTGGCTGGATGGCTGCTATGCAAGAGGAATTGACGGCACTTCAACTGAATAATACTTGGGAACTTGTGTCTTTGCCGCCTGGGAAGCGTGCTATTGGTTGCAAATGGATCTACTCTGTTAAAGCCAATGCTGATGGCTCTCTTGCTCGCTTGAAAGCCCGCCTCGTTGCCAAAGGTTATGCCCAAACTTATGGCGTGGATTATGAGGAAACATTTGCACCTGTTGCCAAGATGTCCTCTATTCGGATCGTGATCTCTCTTGCAGCCACTCACCGGTGGCCTCTCCATCAGTTAGATATCAAGAATGCGTTCCTTCATGGGTCCTTGGAGGAAGAGGTGTATATGGAACAACCACCTGGGTTCGTTGCTGAGGGGGAGCGTAACAAGGTGTGTCGTCTCCTTGCCTCCTTATATGGGTTGAAACAATCCCCGCGCCAGTGGTTTGCTCGCTTTCGGTCTGTGGTCACCAAATTTGGACTTACCAAAAGTGTCAAAGACTCATCTCTCTTTTATCGGAACTCCTCTGCTGGTACTGTGCTCCTAATTGTGTATGCTGATGATATCGTCATCACTGGTAGTGATCCTAAAGGGATAGCCGATCTCAAAGCGTTCTTACACTCCAACTTCCAAACCAAAGATCTAGGGCTGTTGCGATACTTCCATGGGATTGAAGTTACTGATCATGACGACTCTATCTTTGTCTCTCAACGTAAATATGCCCTTTTGATCAGTTATCTGATCTTGGAATGTCTGACTGCCGTCCTATGGATTCTCCCCTTGAACCAGGAGAAAAGGGTCTTCATGCCGAGAGCAAATCTTTTGATTCGCCAGAGAAGTATCGGAGAATAGTTGGAAGACTTAACTACCTTACTATGACTCGCCCAGATATTGCCTGTGCTGTGAGTAAGGTCAGTCAGTTCATGGCCACCCCAACTATCTCTCAATGGGACTCTGTTCTCCGCATTGTTAGGTACATAAAGAAGGATCCTGGTCTAGGAATATCATACAAGAATCGTGGTCATTCCAATATAGAGGCTTACTGTGACTCCGACTGGGCAGGTTGTTTAGCCACTCGGAAGTCCACCACAGGATTTACTATATTTATGGGAGGAAACCTTGTCTCCTGGAAGAGCAAGAAACAGACCACTGTCGCCAGATCCAGTGCCGAGGCAGAGTATCGGGCTATGTCGCACACTGTTGCTGAGATCATGTGGATCAGACAGACTCTTTGCGAAATCGGATACCCTGTTCATGACCCAACTCCGTTATGGTGTGATAATCAAGCTGCAATACAGATAGCAACCAATCCTGTGTTTCATGAACGCACAAAGCACATCGAGGTTGACTGTCATTTCGTACGAGAGAAGTATGAAGAAGGTGTTATTTCCCTGAGCCATGTGAAGACTGGGGACCAAGTTGCTGATATTCTCACGAAAGGAGTTACCGGGGTCAGAATGAATTTCATATGTAACAAGTTAGGTCTGGAAAGTTCCCACGACCCAACTTGAGGGGGAGTGTTAGATGATATATATATGTATGCAGCCCGGTTTAATAATATTCATTCACTTTTCTCTCCGTAACACTCGCCATTTCCCGTCCTCATCGGGGCCCCAAAAGGTTGTGGCGTAGGTAACAGCCCGGTTCTGCCCCCGAAAGGAGCGGTAATGTTCCCGGTCGGCTGGAACTGCGCCGGTGGGGGTTCCCGACCCCTTCCCGTGGCCATTCCGGCGGCCTCCATTCCGGCGACAGCCCCTCCTGGGCCGGTCTAGGCGGCAACGGCCTGCTGGAAGTGTCCCGGACCAGCCGGGTTCGATCGGGTGTAGTGGAGCCCTTCCGCTTCCGCCGACGTCCCCGCATACCCGATCGGTTGCGCTGGGGCTGGAGGCGACGGTGCGAGCCACTGGCCGGCCGATCGGCCTTGGTCCGGCCCAAGCCAGCCCTGGGGCGTCACGCCCGAGCCCCCCGGTGCCCCGTTCATCGTCGTCGGCGTTGTATGGGATGCTTCCGCTTCGGATTCGCCGTTTGCTGTCGACTTACCCTTCAATGATTAAGTTAACAACGCCTTGATTTCTTTCATTCGTCCCTCCAATCGTTCCTCTAAATTTTTTGTGGAGATTTCATTTGTTCTTCGATTGCCGCCACCGAATCCGCCAACCCTACATAGTTTTCTTCGATGGTGGTCAAGCGCGCATTCTCGGCTTCGGTACGTGTCACCATGGTCGCAGGAAAGATGCTCTGATACCAAATGTTATGAACTTGCCAGGAGAGAAGGAGAGATCTAAAGAGAGACTAAGGAGAAGAGGAGAAATTAGGCTTTGAGAGGAGGGAGAAGAGAATACCTTGAGAATAATGATTGAATGCCCTCCTCATGAAGGGGACCCGGGTTATATAATCACCCGGGTCCCGAGCCCCCCCCCCCCCCCCCCCAATGGGCTGAACCGTAGGTTCAGCCCCCCCCCCCCCCCCCCCCCCCCCCCCCGGCCGATTAATTAGGAGTGTGGGGTTGAACCGCTGGTTCAGCCCTCTTGTTGCTTGTGCCCTCCTTCATACTGCGACTGTAGTGTTGTCCGGCGAAGCGACCCAAGGGGGTGTAACAGCAAGCGCCAGTTCAAAAATAGTAAAATCTCAGGAAAAACACTAATAAACATATAGAAGAATTGTGTAATTGAAGGCGGCTTGGATGCCGGCAAAGTTTGAAATCAAATGCTCTTTCGGACAAGTCATGTCTTGAATACGCCGAAGTCAAGCAAAAAATGTCAATGACCAACCCAAGGATCTTTTGTTTTTCAAGATTAAAAGAACCTTCGACGTTCAATTCCTTAAGTGTGAGAGGAGACAGTTCTTCAAACTGGTGGTAAGGTTAGAGGGCAGCAGGTGCCGATTCATGAATGTAAATAATGGTCTTTTGAACCACTAAGATAAATAGTAGGATGTTTCTCATCCTTCGAGAATATTTCTAAACCTAGCGAAAAACAAGGAAAAATGCAGCCTCCTAATAAAATTCGAGAGCAAAAAATCCTGTGTGGAATCTGTTCGTTGGTTGTCATCAACCTTGTCCACGACCAAAATTGTTGTGCATTGACCAAGAGCGAAGTAGAGGCAACAATAACAACATGGTACAACAAACAAATCTCTATGTTTGACTCCATCTTCACTTGTGATTTGTAAGAGGTGAATGACCCAATATCAAGGTCAATACGGTTCGGGCCAGATAAGACCAAGTCAAATTCAGCTTCGTTGTTTTCCTATGACTGGGTTATTTTAGGTCATTTTGAGATTAGTGCACATTTTTCTCGAAACTTGTGCTAACAATCCAGAAGATTTTATGATGAATCCATTAGTTTAATGACGCGGGACGGGCTGTGAGGTGGGCGGTGCCGACACGCTAATGCAAACCTACGTGAATGTGCGAAATGAATGCGACCAAGCCCAACCTAAATGATGTGTGCATGCTTTAATTATTCAGGAAACAAAATTTTAGCAGGTAAAAATTTATAAGTTAAGCAATCCAACACGACATGAATCTTTAATTTTCAAGCGCACGAACAATATCAAAAGTTTTCTCCGCACGAAGGATTTTCAACCAGAACTTGCACGAATAATTTTTATAGGATAAAAGAAACTAAGCAATAGCACTAACAATTTCAACACCCACACAAATATAACGTACCAATCCAACATTAAATAAAGAAGTAGATAACGCAATACAACAATGCTCACAAACATGAGGAATCCGGAGATGGCGGCAGGCGTGGTTCCACCAGATGAATGTGGCGGTTGTAATGATAAATAATTTCAGATCCAACAGAAGGTATGAGTAGAAGAGCTGTTGGATTGTGATTTGGAGGGGAATCAAGGGGTCTTCGTGACTGGAGGGGGCGGATCTGCTAGGTCTGGAAGGGGAAGGACTGTTGGTTGCTGAATATGAAGGGGAAAGGGGCTGATTGAAATCTAACGGTTTGGTCGGTAGGAATTAGGGTTTGCTGTTGATTGAGGATGAGGAAGAGAGATGAGGAAGACAGAGACATATGGCGAGGCAAATAACGCTGCAGCTTAGGAGAGGGTGGATACACGGGAAAACGAGAAAGGGGTATTGACATGAACAATTTTTAGGGTGCAGGTTTGAGTCGGATGGGAGATGGGGCCAGGAGGAAGACGATGAATAGTCGACTGGAATAGACGAGCGATAGGGATGTGATTACCTGGAATGGGGTGGAGAAGAACAGTGGCGTGTGTTGGCTATGGAGATGAGAGAATGTACGGGAGTGAAGGTTTTGTGGCCTACACGGCGAAGTCGACAACTTTTGTGGTTGCAGGGGAAGAACGATGAACTGGGCCGAAGGATATGCTGTAAGGATGGAAAGATCATGGGATGCAGGGAGGAGGGGTTCACTTGAGAAATAAGTAGAGGAATAAACCAAAAATTTCAGGAAAAGATAACCGGGACGTCGCACCCCGGGTTCACGGCATCACACCGCAAAAGATTGACAGATCTGGATTCGCTCACAAATTCAACAATGACTGAAAATGAGAACATCTGCCCCTATTTATAACGAGAGGCGCGGTTGGGCACCAGACGTGAACGGCTATGATTGTCCGTTACGCCTGGTGTCCCTAAACACTAAATATAAGTCCAAATAGGAAAAAAACAAAATACATATAAATAGTAAAAGATGCGCTAGACGCGCTCGCGGTCTCAGATCGCCGATCCGATCAATGCATTCCATGCACAAATGCAAAAATGGGTCCCACCGAGTGGTGGCCCGATCTACTCCATCGATCACGCGGCTGAGCCCCATCATTTACCCTGTTTAGGATTTACTTCAAAATTCCAAAGTATTCATTATCACAAATTCTCTGGGCTTGATAAATAGAGGATTGTCACGTGCTTTAAGTAACATCATGGGTCTTAAATCTTAAGTATGAGTAGTCGAGTCTTTTAATGGGTTTTATGTATGAGTTAGTCGAGTCATTTAATGGGTCATATTTTGGGAGTCACTTTTACTGGGGACTTTATGTTGTCAGACCGTGCGAGGCCCTAAATCTTTCGTCCGGTTCAACGAGCTACAGCAGAGGACCGGAAGTCTCAGCGTGTTCCGCCAGGAGCCTTAGAACGTGGACTCCCATACATTCCACCAACGTCTTTGGAAGGCACAACCATTGTCGACTGCTCGATCGGACACCTGCGTCGCTTGCGCAGCTTCTTTCGTGGTTCGAGGCACAGGACCTTGATGTCGAACGACGACGCGAACCCGTGGCGGAGGATGAGTTTGGGTCTGTTTGGGGACAATTGGCTACTTGCCATATTTAGCGATTACGGATCGACGATCCGATTCCACGGATGCGTCCGGCTCGTCGTTTACATATTTTTCCATATATTGTATTGTTATTTTGTCTTTTATTTCATGTAATCGGACCCGCCACATCCCTGGCCAATCGTAGTCGTTGATGTCAGGGTGCCCTAGTCTTCTTTTATTATAAATCTTAATGGTAGCACCAAACTTAGTGGTGACCATGTTGTGGAAGTGCTGAAAAAGAGAAAACACGTCGTTTTTATGTTTCATCAAATATACCCAAGTACAACGAGAGTAACAATCAATAAAAGAAACAAACCATGAGCAACCAGAAATAGACGCAGTACGGTTGGGACCCCAAACATCAGTATGAATAAGGGCAAACGAAACTGAGTTGCGTGGAGACATAAGAGGGAGAGAACTACGATGGTGTTTAGCAAGTTCACATACATCGCAATGAAAAACATTAAATAAAGTAGAAGAAATAGCAGGAAGCAGAAGCTTCATAGTAGAGATAGGGGATGTTCAAGGCGACAATGCCAGGAATCCAAATCAAAAGCCCGATCAGCATGAAGAGCTTTTGGAGGCGGAGTGAGGCTGGAGGAAGTGGAGGAAGATGGGTCGAACACATAGAGACCATTGCACAACCTACCAGAGCCAACCACCGTCACCGTCTTCAGACTGAATACACAAAAGGTAGGAAAAAGTCACTGAGCAGTCCATAGAATTAGTCAAATGACTAATAGACCGAAGATTTTGAGTGAAAGTAGGAACATGAAGAACAAATGAGAGCGTCAGAGAGGAGCATGGAATGGATCCTTTCCCAGCAATGGGAGATAAGGAGCCATCGACAATGCTCACTTTATCTCTGCTAGACAGAGGGGTGTTGGACACAAAACCTGTGGCTGACCCAGTCATCTGGTCAGTGGCGCCGGAGTCAATGATCCACTGTGAGGACGGGTGGGTGGAGGCAGAATGAGCACCTGCGGATCCCTGATTGGCATAGGAAGAGGAACTGGTGAGCCCAGTAGGAGCTCCATGCATCAACCGGCGGAAGGCCAGAATTTCTTCAGCTGACAGAGCGGGAGGTGTTGTGTTGGAATCTAGAGGGAGAGGAACAGAGGCATCCTCCACAGCATCCGATAAGTGAGCAGATCAGGACATGGTTGATCGATTCTGGTAGCGACCGGAGCCTCGCCACCACGAGGAGCAAGACAGCACTGGGAGAAGGAGAACCATGGAGCTTGAAGCAAGTATCTCTATTATGGCGAGACTTCCCGCAATAATCACACACGAGGTGATCTCTCTCCAAAGGCTTCGATCTGGTGTCACGAGCTAGACGAACCCCGAGGTGAGAGAGAGTGACAAGACCAGAGCCCTCGGTGGCAGAGTCGGAAAGGAGAGTCAGTCGGCAGTCAAATTCCTACTGAACGAAGTTGTATACTTCAGGTAACAAAGGAAGAGGAGAGCGTCCCAGAATCTGAATGCTAATCGGGTCAAAATCCTGATGTAGGCCGTGAAGAAATTCGAAGAAGTGATTCTGTTCTTCCCTTGCTCTCACCACCACCTCATTTTCAGGAGACACGAGAGTCAGAGAATCAAAGTGATCATACTCCTGATAGAGTTGGGTGAACTCCAAGTAGTAGGCAGATGGAGGTCGATCGCCCTGACGCAGGAGGAATATTCAGCGCCGAAGTTGGTAGATCTGAGACGCATTTCCTCGGCAGGAGTAGGTGGTCTCTACGCGCTTCCAGATATCCATAGCCGTACCCAAGAAGAGATAATTCTGAGTGATTGGCTCCGTCATAGAGTTAAGCAACCAGGAAGTCACAAGAGAGTTCTCAGACACCCACTGAGGCCACTCTGGCGAAGCACGAGGCGAAGCCTTCGTCGTACCGCTGACATAGACAAACAACCGGCGACTCTTGAGGGCAAGAATAATAGAGCGTGCCCAAGGAAGGTAATTGGAACCATCCAATTTCAGAGTAGTGATTTGAGGGGTGCCATGTTCAGGATTTACACGGCCCGAACCAATGGAGGTCGAAGGCGGAGGAGGAGCGGGTCCGCCGGAAGACATATTTGTAGTTGAGTCACTCCCCTCCATAGAAGAACCAGAATAGAAATCAAGGGCACACACGAGGGATCACAAAAGGTGACGGAAGATAAGGGCAGCCCTTATAGAAAGAGGGGAAAACCTCACGTGTCCAATAGAAATGGAAGGAAGAATAACAATAATCGGATAGGGAACACCGGAAATGAGGGAATAAAAAACCCATGAGACCGACGCCCCTAGAGGACAAGAGAACGCTGCTGCTGGGAGAGACGCGCTGGGAGAGGTGTTGTTGCGGCTGCTAGACCGTTGCGCTGGGAGAGACGCGCAGCTGGACCGCTGCGCTGAGAGAGACGCGCGTCTAGACCGCTACACTGGGAGAGACGCGCTGCTGGGAAGAGAAACCGCACGCTGCTGGGAAGAAACCGATGTTGTGGAACGGACGAGGGTCTCGCACGCTGCTGGGAAGAAACGAGCGCTGCTGCTGGGAAGAAACGCGCGCTGCTGCTGGGAAGAAACGCGCGCTGCTGCTGCTGGACAGAGAGACGCGCGGAAGAGAAAACGCGAGAAGCGGCTTAGGACGGGAAGCAGAAGCGGAGCGGAGGAGGTATCGTGTGCGGGAGCGGAAGATGAGCGGGATGCGGGAGTGGAAACAGGATCGGGAACCCTAGCCCTTTGATACCATGTTGAAACTAATTGGGAGAGAAAAGAAGTTAATTTCATTCATCCACATCGGGCATAATATAGGTGAATACATAAACACCTAACACTAGACAAGCGGTGTGGGACCAAATGCACGCATATAATAAAATGCATAAAATAGTAATGTTTCTCCAACAGTAATCTTTGTTTCAAGCTTTTGAATCTTTGTGAGTTTTCATTCACTTGGACATTTGGTTTTTGAGTACTCTTACATATATACAGCGTCACATGTTTCCTTGTTTGTTTGTTTGTTTCATCTGCTGTGATTCATTAGTATTTTGATTTATAAAGAAAATTATTGCAAGAAAATCAATTGTTGGAAGTGTGTATGCATATAGAAAACTACCCTTAGCGTCTTTGGGACCTTACTCAGCGTAACTGAGATAACATACTAAGGCTCTATTTGGGAGGGTGGCGGCGGCTGGGAAGGGAGCAAATGTTGCCTCCCTCCCAGACCGGAGGGACTCAGCTCCCGCAGGGAACGGAGGGAAATCTCCATTCCGCAGCCTTAAGGAGGGAGCAAACTCCGCCGCCCGCGCGCGAGGCCGCCTTGCGGCGGCGGTTGCTCCCGCACCGGCGGCCCGCCGCCCATCCAAATGGAGCCTAAGAGTGGTTGAGATCACATTTCTAAGCTACTTTGATTCTTTTTTGTTCAAATCACTTCCAGTTTTTGTCCAAATTACTTCCATGTTTTCTTTGTGAGTGTTGGTAATATCCAATTGATAAGCCCAAGATCAGCATCTATGAATTGAAAGATCACGGTGATGAACAGTTGTTAAATTGATAGGCACTCAAATCTTTCGTTTAAAGAATTTGAAACCCCTTTGTATGGATGATTATGATAATTTCTAAAAGTTGATGGCAAGAATCTGCCAGGAGGGATGAAGATCACTTTCTTCATCATACCTCTCACCTTGGAGTTTCAGCAGTCTTGATTAAAAAAAAGGAGCCACAAGTATTTCAACCCAATAGTTGACACAACTTGGAAGTGCAAGGGTCCACCAACGTATGCCAAGAAGAGCAATGAGGAAACCGACTCCAAGGTGAATGCACTTGACGTTGAATGTGGCTTAACGGCTCGGTAAAAGCACGTGATAGGAAAAAAAAGGATAACAGCAATGGTTAAGCACAAAAATATGGTGGAACTAGAACCAGCATTTGGAGGCGACTCATGTGGTTATAATTATTCCTAGGAATCTCATACATATAGTTTTGTTGAGAACTGACAAATATCTGGTGTTTTTTCATGGTACGATGTCGAATTATGATTTGAAATTTGCTCGACGCTTCTACCGACATTATGCAGGGATGCAACGGAAACTCTTGATTGAATATTTTGTTTGCGGAATTGGATTCTTCTTCTTCTTTCTCTCCTATGTTGTGCAGCTTACAATCTTGAAGTAGATAAATAAATAGAATTGCAGGAAAACTCCTTTCCTATTTAGTAGGTATGCTAAACTATAGAGTCAATTCTTCCTTTCTATTGAGATATGATCTAGATCCCTTCCCTATTGGAATTTGCCTTTATATATAGGCATCGCTGGATACTAAGACTCCAAAGATAGTAAAATGGATGTTTGATGAATATCCTGCTTTTAAAATTTCTAAGTTTGTCATATACTAACTGCTTCCCAATGGTCATCTTCATTTACAGTTTACATTATTATTTTTCCTAACTACTCGAAGATAGCAAACGTAGTTTAGTTGCTTTGGATCCAAAACAATTGTTACAGAGTTGGACTTGACAGTGTTTTTATATTTTTCCTCAAGCAAGCAAACTTGTTGTGCTTCCAGCGTAGTTTGTTTTTTGTTGAGCAGTCTGTCACGGACTAGTCCTCTTGACTATGTCGCGAACGGCCTTAGCTCCTCTTGCCACCCCTCGCAGCTAGCTAAGTAAGCCTCACTCTAAGAAAACTGTGGTGGAAATGGGAACGAGAACAAGAACACAAGAGCGCAAGAGAAGAAGTAAGCAAGATAACTCGAATGCTTTATCCACACTTGGATGGTTACAAATGAGGGGGTCTTCCCCTTTTATAGGCCCCAAAGAAGTTTCCCTCCAAATCAAAGAATATTCTAGATCCCTACTATTCTAGAGTATTCTATACAATTCCGGTATATACAAGAGTCATGAACTCTCTAGATTGTTCTACCGCCTTCCTATGTACCAGACTCCAGATTTCTCTAGAATCTTCCCATCTGTTAACCTCAAAAGTGAGGAGATCGTAACATTCTCCCCCACCTATCCTGGCGTCGTCCTCGTCGCCTCATACTGCTGAATGAAATCCTTGAACTACCACAAGTCTTCTAATGTCTCCCAAGTAGCCTCGGACTCTGGCAATCCCTTCCACCTGACTAAGTATTGAGTACTTGGCGGGACTCCGCGTCGCCGTACCACCCTTTGAGATAGCACCCGATCAATCTCCTTCTCGAATGATTTGATCATGATCGGAGGTGCTCTATGTGATTCTCCTCGCCTTGGGTCTTCCTGGTCTTCATGATAAGGCTTCAACATACTTACATGGAAGACCGGATGAATCTTCAACGAGTTGGGTAGATCAAGGCGATATGACACCTTTCCTACCTTGCCGATCACCTCGAACGGCCCTTCATACCTCATTATCAACCCCTTGTGCATGCTCCGCAATACTTTGAATTGTTGGGGTAGGAGCTTCACCATCACCTTATCTCCTAGGCCAAACTCCTGCGGCCTTCTCTTCACGTATGCCCACTTCTTCATGCGCTTCCTTGCTTTTTCTAGGCAGACTTTGGCCAAGTCATTATGCTCCTCCCAAGACTTAGCTATTTGAACTGCTCCTGGGCTTTTCCCTTCTCCTGGGTTGATGGCCAATGCGTGCAGTGTGAGTGGTTGACGCCCAGTCGCCAGCGCGAAGGGACTCCTTCCCGTAGACTCGCTCCTCTGCAAGTTGTAGGAAAAATGAGCGACATCCAAGATCTTTGCCCAGTCCCGCTGATTAGCACTCACAAAGTGCCGCAAGTAGCACTCTAATAAGCCATTTACCCTCTCAGTCTCCCCATCGGACTGCAGGTGGAAACTTGTGGAGAAGTTTAGTTGTGATCCTATCATTCTGAACAACTCCGTCCAAAGTTTCCCCGTGAAGCGAGGATCCCGATCGCTCACAATATTTTGTGGAAGCCCCCAATGCTTTACCACTTGCTTGAAGAATGCTCGGGCCGCTTCCTCCGTTGTGCAGTCCTTTGTGCATGGGATGAATGTCCCATACTTTGAGAATCTGTCTACGACCACTATGATTGATCCAAATCCCTCTGATTTGGGAAGAGCGCTGATGAAGTCCAACGTCACAGTGTGTCATGGATGATCTGGAACTGGAAGAGGCTCTAGCAATCCCGCTGGTTGCCGATTCTCCACTTTGTCTTGTTGGCACACAAGACATGTCTTCACATACACGTCCACGCTTTCCTTCATCTTCGGCCAGTAGTACAAGATCTCCACTAGCGTCATGGTCCTCTTTTGGCCGGGATGTCCTGCCCATCGAGTGTCATGACACTCCTTGATCAATTCCCTCTGTAGGTTGTCCCACTTCGGGTGTATAGTCTCTTCCCCTTGGTGTAGAGGAGTTCATCCTCTACCCAAAATTGATTGGCTCTTCCTTCCCTTGCCGCCTTCATCAGCTCAATCGCCAACGGATCTTGTTGCAAACCTTCCTTGATCCTGGTTAGCAACTCCCCTTTCACTGTGGACATAACGGCAAGTTCAGTCTTGCGGCTCAAGGCATCCACACCCGTTGGCTTGTACTCCATAGAATAGTCGAACTCTGCTAGAAAATCTTGCCACCTTGCTTGCTTGGAAAATAACTTATTTTGCGTTTGGAAGTAACCCGTGGCCACATTGTCCGTCTTGACCACGAACTTCGCCCCGAGCAAATAGTGTCTCCACACCCGTAGGCAATGTATGATAGCAGTCATTTCCTTCTCCTGGACGGTGTACTGCCGCTCCGTCTCGTTCAACTTTCGACTTTCATAGGCGATAGGATGCTCATCTGCATCAAGACTCCACCAATGGCAAAGTCGGAAGCATCCGTCTGGACTTCGAACTCCTTTCCAAGTCCGACAATAATAACACCGGCTCGGTGCTCACTGCTTGCTTTAGATCTTTGAAGGCTTGTTGGCATCCCTCATCCCAAGCCCACGATCTATCCTTCTTCAATAGATCCGTCAATGGAGTCGCTCTCCTTGAGTAGCTCTGGATAAACCGCCGAGAGTAATTTGCAAGTCCAAGAAAAGATCTTAGCTCGGTTACCTTAGTAGGTGACTCTCAATCTATGATCGCTTGGATCTCGGTTGCATCCATCTTCAGCTGGCCATGTCCAATGACATGTCCAAGAAATCAGACTTCCTCCGTGCCAAACATACACTTTGACTTCTTCACATATAACTCGTTCTCCCGCAAGACTTGAAAGATAGTGGGGAGATGTTCCGCATGCTCCTCCATAGAGTTGCTGTAAATCACGATGTCATCCAGATAAACCACCACAAATTGATCCAGGTAGGGATGGAATATCCTGTTCATCAAAGTGCAGAACGTGGTCGGTGCATTAGTCAAGCCAAATGGCATGACCAACCACTCGTAAGACCCGTAACGAGTGATGCACGTCGTCTTTGACTCATCTCCTTCAGCAATTCGGACTTGAAAATAGCCCTTCTGCAAGTCCATCTTGGTGTAGACCTTGGCTTTCCCCATTCTATCAAACAAGTCAGCGATCAATGGAATATGATACTTATTCTTGACCGTTACCTTGTTGAGTGCACGATAGTCCACACACATCCGCAAAGATCCATCTTTCTTCTTCTGAAAGAGCACCGGTGCGCCATATGGTGCTTTCGATGGATGAATCTTCCCGTGTCAAGTAGCTCCTTCAGCTGTTTGCGGAGTTCCTCCAATTCGGGCGGAGCCATGCGATATGTCGCCATCGCAGGTGGTTTCGCCCCTTGTTCTAGCTCAATCTCATAGTCCACCTCCCTCCGAGGTGGTAGCCTGTTCGGAAGCTCGGATGGCATAACGTCTTGATTCTCCTCCAAGACTTGCTTGATGAAAGGATGTACCTCCTCATCCTTTGTCGCAGCTTCTTCCTTCAAGGTGGCTAAGTAAGTCACCTCTCCTTTCTTGACGCTTTTGGCTATTTGCATAGCAGATAGTTGTTTTCCCTTCGTTGGTGGCCCTTCCACCGCTGGGATCATGCATGGAGACCCTTTCTCCATAATGCACATGGATCTACAAAAAGGCATAGTGATAGCTCTCGAAGAAATCCATCCCAAGCACAACTTGAAAATCATCCATAGGAGCAATGGAGAAGTCCACTTGGCCCTTCCAAGTTCCCAACTGCAGCTCCACTCCGCGTGAAAGTCCTTGCAGCGGTCTCGCCTTCCCATTCACCGTTTTCAACCATCCTTCACTTTTAGAGACATGAAGACCAAGTCTCTTGGCTTCCTCCTCGGTCATGAAGTTATGTGTTGCTCCTGTGTCAAGCAAGGCCTTGGTGGCCTTCCCGTTCGCATACGCCTCCACGAACATCAATCCTTTTGGTGATGCGGCTGGAGCAGGTCTAACATTCAAAGCATTAAGTAATTGTAATGATCTCATTTGAGCAGAAGTACCTTCTCCTGTCGCATCGTTGCCTTCCATAATCGCCGAAAGTGTTCCCATCTTTGGACAGTTGCTCATCGCATGCGGTCCTTTGCATAAGAAGCATCCCCCTTTCGGAATGAAGGCCTTCTTCTTCTCTTCATATTCCTTCCGAGTATCATGCCGCTGGAAGTTGGGCTTCTTGCCATCACGCTTCTCTCCCCCACCTTTCCCGTAATCCTTGTCTTTCATTGGTTTTGTTGTATCTGAGTGTCGTTGGTACTCAAAAAGGGACTCAGCTGTGGCAATAGCTTCATCCAACGTCTTGACATCTCGTCTTTGTAATTCCTGCTTAGCCCAATGTTGAAGACCATCCACGAAGAAGAATAACAAATCTTCATCGGACATGTTAGGAATTTGAAGCATCAAGGTGGTAAATTCTTTGACATATTCCGCAATGCTCCCCTTGTGCTTCAACTCCCTGAGCTTCTTCTTAGCTTCATAAATGACATTTTCTGGATAGAAATGTCGTTTGAGTTCACGCCTGAACTCCTCCCAAGTATCAATACGATACAAACCTTTCTCGATGTCGGCATGCTTTCTTCGCCACCAAAGAGAAACTACATCTGATAAGTAATAAGAAGCTTGTCGTACCTTAGCAGCTTCGTTGACGAGGTTACACCCCTCGAAGAATTGCTCCATCTGCCAAATGAAGTTCTCTACCTCCTTTGCATCTCGCTTGCCCGCAAATGGCATGGGCTTAGGAACCTCCATCCTTGAATTGCCAATTGCCATATTGCCTCCACCATTAGCCACGGCTCGGCGACATAAGGTGAGTTCCTCCTTCATATCCTCAAAGCTAATCTGCAACGCTTGAATGACATCTTCCAACCTAGCAAGGCGTTCCTCCAACGCCGGGTGAGCATCAAGGCAAGTCTGGGTAGACTCCTTGATGGAATCGAATTCTTCTAGAACATGGGTCTCAAGAGTTTCGAAGTTACCTTCCACCTTCTCAACTCGATCGGCCAGCATCATGACGGCCTGATCCAAATGAGTTCCTTCACGCGTCTTGCTATGATCTCTCTTCTTCCTGCCTTGTTGATCTACGACCTCCCTGCCGCGCTCGTCAACAACGCTTGAGTTGTTTGCCTCATTCGCCATAGCAGCACCACACGAACCAAACCAAAACCTGGCTTTGATACCAACTGTCACGGACTAGTCCCCTTGACTATGTCGCGCGCGGCCTTAGCTCCTCTTGCCACCGCTCGCAGCTAGCTAAGTAAGCCACACTCTAAGAAAACTATGGTGAAAATGGGAACGAGAACAAGAACACAAGAGCACAAGAGAAGAAGTAAGCAAAAGAACTCGAATGCTTTATCCACACTTAGATGGTTACAAATGAGGGGGCCTTCCCCCTTTTATAGGCCCCAAAGAGGTTTCCCTCCAAATCAAAGAATATTCTAGATCCCTACTATTCTAGAGTATTCTATACAATTCCGGTATATACAAGAGTCATGGACTCTCTAGATTGTTCCACCGCCTTCCTATATACCAGACTCCAAATTTCTCTAGAATCTTCTCATCTGTTAAACCTCAAAAGTGAGGAGATCGTAACAAGTCGCTCTTATGGGGTGCCGACTTATAGGAGGTGTCAAGTACTTGGCAATTGCTGACTATAAAATACTTCAAAATATCAACTAGATATTGATTTCCTAATTAGAGGCCCTTTTTAGGAGTGATTCTATTATGGAGGGCCCCACTAGGGGATGCTGGAACCCACGTGCTCATGGAGGGTCTATACGAGATACAAATAAGCCTCGAGCTCCGCCGTAGAGTTCAATTACATGTTATTTTAGTATTGCATTGGATGTAATTGTATTTCTCCTTTGTATCATTAGGTATAATGGTAATCTTCTTTTTTGTAACCCTCTAAATATGAGGAAGAGAAACTCTTGTAACTCACCATTGGGAGACAACCAAAATTTAGAATTGCTCCTTATGTGATGGGAATCCATCAAGTTGTGCACCAGGAGGGATTCGCCGCAAGGCGGGACCCACGTTCGTGTATTCGCGCAGGAGAACTTGACCGGATCGTTGATCCGACTCCACGGATGTGTCCGGATCCGCGTCGCGAGTCGAGATCATATATTACTTTATATATTTTGGTTTATTATTGTTGTATTTAGGTGGATTTTCCCCCGGCCAATCATAGTTGTTGATTGGAATTTGGGATGCCCTGGCTTTGTTTTTTTATTATAACTAAGAAAGTAGTGGGCTGGTCTAGGCATTGCAGGTTTGGAGAAAGAAAATCCCGGAACTCCGCGATCACCCCACGGTGCCGATGTCGTGGAACCATAGGTGACGACTCTTAGGCGCTCAAACTCCTCCCCAAGGTACTACACATCCATTGCCTCCTTCTTCCCCCTCCGAAACCCTCATCTGCAGCCCCACAACCCACAAGACTACTGTTCATCCCAAGCACTGTTCATCCGCAGCACTGTTCATCTGTAGCACTGTTCATCCACCAGCCCTCTACCAATCCCATAGCCACCACCTCCTCCAGATCCGCCACCCCCCAAGCCGCCGCCTCCCTCCCCTCCGTGGATCCACTTCCAAATAGCCTACAAACCCTAGATCAATCCCGATCTAGAGTTTCCAACCCCGATCCGTTATTTCCACCGTCATACATCTTTCTGTAGCCCAGATCCGCTCTCAAACATCGGATCTACTCACACCTTACCCGGATCTACTTCCTAGTGGCCGGATCTATCCATTTCCGGCCCGATCTCTCCATTTTCCGCTAAGGACAGCCGCCGCCATTATCGTCACGCCTCCGGTTCCACCTTCGATCGTCGATTTACGCATCCGGATCCAAAGCCTTCATTGTCCCGGTCAGCCCGCTACTTTGGTGAGCCTCTCATGTATTGGAAAATTTGAATCTTCATTATTATTGGATTGTTTTCGTGCTTTACATGGATTCGTACTTGTAGAACTTTGTTGTGGTGCTCTTATAACTTGCAGGTGAGATCTATTCGCCGCGCGCTTAGCCTTGGCCCTCCGAACGGAGGAAAGCCATTAAATAATCGCCGAATTAAATGATTGTATTAACATCCTTTAATTAATTGCGTGGTGTTAAAAGTTACATTGCTCAAGTTTATTTGCCGTCGTATCTGACAGCTTCATTGCATATAGCCTTAGGATCATTGTGTCACATTAATATTTTCACCTAGAGATCTAGATTCTGTGCACCCCGTAGCCTACCCTACATCACTATGACTATCAAGAGAAGTGTTTTTAAAGGATTCCTTCGTCTTTTCCCGTCATCCTTAGCGCTGCGTAGGCTTGGATCTCACTTATCCAATCTTAACATTGGTTTGACTTGTCGTGCAACCCATCAATCCATCTAGTCGCCGGCCCAAACCCTAGACTTTATTGTTGCAGACCAATCCTCGGTTCCACCTGCATCTATCACGTCGATCTCGCCTACATCGACCCCATCGATTTAGCATGCTTCTTCCACATCGACTCCGGCTGCCACTATCACAACAATTCCGCCTATATTGACTAAGCCATGCCCAATCCAGTGGCACAACTGTCATCTTTACCTGCGTTGGTCGTGGCAACATCCCTTTTCCAAATCAGTCCGCGCAGCACCATACCCTCATTGTCTGCATGCTCTCACCAGCATGCACTCAAACGCTGCAGATTTACACCCTCTCGCTCATTTGCGTGCATTGCGCCCTCATTGGTCTCTACAGTAGCGCCTCATGTGGGTTGTAAACATGACAATTGCTCCTCCTACAGCCATTCGCGTACATTGAGCCTCGTTATGCATCTTATAGGTACTCCCTCTGGTAAATGACAAAAAATCATTTGGATGCAATCGAGCGCACCCTCACCACTATCAACGCTTGCATAGACGTCCAAGATGAACAATTTACTTCCATCTTGTCGATGCTCCAAACTATGCAACCAACTCAACCATCGGTGGCTAATACCGCTTCCGCGCCCAATATATTGATTTCCTAATTAGAGGCCCTTTTTTAGGAGTGACTTTGTTATGGAGGGCCCCACTAGGGGACGCCGAACCCACACGCTCATGGAGGGTCTATCTATACGAGATACAAATAAGCCTCGAGCTCCGCCGTAGAGTTTAATTACAAGTTATTTTAGGATTCCTTCGTCTTCCGATTTCCCATCATCCTTAGCGTCGTGTAGGCTTGGATCTCACTTATCCAATCTTAACATTGGTTTGACTTGTCGTGCAATCCATCAATCCATCCAGTCGCCGGCCCAAACCCTAGACTTTATTGTTGCAGACCAATCCTCGGTTCCACCTGCATCTATCACGTCGATCTCACCTACATCGACCCCATCGATTTAGCATGCTTCTTCCACATCGACTACGCCTGCCACTATCACAACAATTCCGCCTACATTGACTAAGCCTTGCCCAATCCAGTCACACAACTGTCATCTTTATCAGTGTTGGTCGCGGCAACATCCCCTTCCCAAATCAGTATGCGCAGCACCATACCCGCATTGTATGCATGCTCTCATCAGCATCCACTCAAACGATGCAGATTTACACCCTCTCGCTCATTCGCGTGCATTGCAACCTCACTGATCTCTACAACAGCGCCTCATGTGGGTTGTAAACATGACAATTGCTCCTCCTGCAGCCATTCACATGCACCGAGCCTCGTTATGCATCTTACAGGTACTCCCTCTGCTAAATGACAAAAAATCATTTGGATGCAGTCGAGCGTACCCTCACCACTATCAACGCTTACATAGACGTCCAAGATGAACAATTTACTTCCATCTTGTCGATGCTCCGAACAATGCGACCAACTCAACCATCGGTGGCTAATACTGCTTCCGCGCCCAAGTTCTCGAATGACTCGTCTCTGGGAGGTGCAGTTATTGCATAGTTGCCTCCCCGATCTACCATTGCAACGACATTCTGACATTTAACGACACTGATCCACTAGGTTGGATTGTCAGAGCAGAGCAGTATTTTGACCTCCACTAAATAGTAGAGGCACAAAATGTTCTCCTCAGCATGAATGGCTCGGCGTTAAACTGGGTATGCCAATCCTCCCCTGATCTTGCATGGGCTACTCTTATAGAGGCCCTCATGCAACGCTACGATCATCACCATTCAGGCAATGCAATCAAATGCTTGTGCGGCGTTTTGACATATGGGATCCATCAACTCCTACGTAGCCGAGTTCACATAACTTGTCATGCACATTCTGAGCCTATCACCCGACCACTACTTGGGCAATTTCATGCACATACTCCAATCGCATATCTGAGCTCGCCTTTGCACACTTCATCATCAACAAGCCCTAGAACTCATCCTCCTCGTTTAAGCTAAATTCATAGGCAGTTCCCTGAACACATACTCGCCCCCCACCTCCGTCATGCCATCCACCATAGGCACCAGTTTTATTTTTCCCACAACTCTAAACCGTCAACCCCTACCTCAACAGCCTACCATCTTCACCCCACCCCGCCTCACCCCGCTTATCTGATGAGGAGTATAATGATCCGCGAAGTAAGAAACTTTGCTTTCATTGCAAGCTACTTCACTCTCCTACCCATGAGTGCCCTACGGTCTACGGAGGAGCTTTGAGACATGATCAATGATGACTTGGATAATATAGGATTGCCTGACTTCGAGGCCCTCGAGATAGAGGATACAAAACATGATAAATCCATCGGAGTATCAGCGGGGGAAACACATAGATTGTGCCATTACTAGCAGTATGGATCGGACGCCTAGTGTCAAGGCTACGTTAGTCTGCTAGGAGAATCTTCGCACTCAGTTCTTGTTGTATTGCCTTCAAGACAAAATCATTTTTTCCAAACGGTGGCATTGTTATGGAGGGTCCCACCGAGGGACGGAACCCACTCACGTATGGAGGGTTTGTATGAGATGCAATTAAGCCTTGAGAGCCGCCACCGAGTATAATTACAAGTTATTTTAGTATTACATTTACATTAGATGTAATTGTATTTCTATTTTTTTCATCACACACTATTCTACTCTCCTTTTTGTAACCCCTATATATATGGGGAGGGAACCCTTGTACTCATCTTAAGAGAAATTTAGGGTTGCTTCATATGGCTATCAAGAGAGGTATACTTAGTGGATTCCCTCATCTTCCGATTTCCCCTCCTTATTTAGGGTTGGATCTCACTTATCCAACCCTAACAGATTCACTCTTGTTAAACAAGAGAAATTTTAAAAAAATGTTTTTATGTTGTTGAGGTTGTGCCATTTGGCGACAGCCGTCTCGTGTCCCTTCTTTCCAATGTGAAAGTTATTTTCTTTCCTCAATGAGTTGTCGTCACTCTATTTTGAGTAGTGTATCATCTTCTAACTTCTAAGGGTAGGAGGATTTTGGTGATTATTCATCTAACATGAACAACTCGAAGGGTTTTTAATTCTCGACATTTAAAATCGAGAAACTTTCAATACATGAAAGTATTTCTAATTGATTCGCAGTGCTTCAAATTTGTCTCAAGATTTTAAACACGCCATTCAAAATAGGTTCAAGTTTTTCCCTCGCCTTTTAATTGATCTTTGCTTAAATGAAGCCGGGCGAGAACCGATTTCATATTTCCCTTCAACTTTCTGCATCCCATGGCGAGTCTTATACTTTGCATGTGCTTTTGCAAGTTGAACTTTCAGTACACTGTGTATTCAACTTATTTGGTAATGTGAACCTCATCATGTTGAACTACAAGCAGCCCTAGATGTGCCTAAATTTCGCCTGGTATTATTATATGTCAGTAACCTTATTAAAAACTTAAGTTGTCCAATACCATTTTAGGACCTATCGACCTGGAGGAAGATTGGTGAGTTTGAGGGGTTTTGCTATTTAGATATCACATCTCCTACAGTTTGTCAAGTGACTACATCCCTATTCCAACTTCATTACCAGCATATCATCTATCCCTTTCCAAAACGAAGAATGTTACCGACGCGCATTCGGAGGAGCCGAGTTGGCAAGTATACTCGAGGAGGGCGCGCGCGGGAAGGGAGGAACGCAACCCGGAGGAGAGAACCGGGCGGACAGCACCCGGTTCAGTTTAGACCGGCCGGTCTATTAGTCTATGTATGGTTTTATTTTATATGTCTTGTTTTATGTTATGAATGTTGGGTGGGTCCTGGCTCTATATAAGGGACCTATTCCTATTGTATTAGTTATCTTTGGGATCATTAATCTGAACTTGGAAGGGCTGCTCCCTTTTCTTCTCATCTCTAACCCTAGCCTCTTTCTCTCAACCTCCTCCTTCCCCCTCTTCTTCTCTAGCTGGTAATATTTGGTCCGACCTGCCGCTCCGCCCGCCTAGTTGCCGTCGGAGTTCTTCATCATGCCGCCCAAGAACGCTCCTTGTCCCGCCGAATCCGGAGAACACTCGGACGACATCGCCGACCGTATCTCCACGCAAGAGAGCCATCTCTCATCTCTCCAGGCCGCCGGCCGAGCGACCCTCACCGCCGGCCAATCGGCCCTAGCCGCCGGCCAGGCGGAGCTCCTGGCTCGGTTCACCGCCTGGCCCGCGGGCAACGGATTGGATCCGAACCCGCCAGGCCTGCAGGCCGCTCGCCCAGCCACGCCCGCCACCTCCTTCGTCGGTCAGGTCCTTCCCGGGGACGCCACCTCCATCCTTGGCACACCACCGATTCCCGCCGGCCGCCCGGCCGGATCCTTGGACGTCCCATCCTTTTCCGGCACGGATCCTCTCGGTTGGATCGCCCGCGCGGAGCAGTTTTTTGAGTTAAATGGGACTTTGTCGACGAATAAAGTGAGCACGGACGTAGTCGGCCTTGAAGGATCGGCCCTCCATTGGGCGCGTTGGCTCCGTCAAATCCAACCCATCATCTCTTGGAACGAACTCAAACAAGAAATGGCGAGCCGTTATGATTCCCGCTACACCGGCTCCGCGATTGAGCGTCTTTGTACCACCCGCCAATCCTCCACCGTGGATGCCCACATCGATGAATTCGTCTCCCTCGTCACGCAAGTTCCGGGCCTCCCGCCCGAACATTATTTGGGTTTCTTCCTCCAAGGTCTTCGCCCCAACATCCGATCTCGCATTCCTACTCATCATCCCCGCACCATTTCAGAAGCAATTGAACTCGCCCTGGCCGTGGAAGCGGACCTCGGCCCACGACCGGCCGCACCCGCCGGTTTCCGACCCATGGCCCCACCGGCAACCGGCCCTCGGACGCCACATCCGGGCAACGCCCCCCCCCCCCCCCCCCCCCCCCCCCCCCCGCCCGGAGGCTCTGCAACGCGTCCACTACAATGACCTCTGCCGCCGCGGATTATGCTTTCGTTGTCGCCAGCCTTACTCCCCGCAGCACGTGTGCCCGGTCAAGGAGTTCCATGCTCTTTTCGTCGACGGCGACGACGACCCCTTGGCCGAGGATGGCCTTCAGTCCGACGCTCTACCAGACCAATTTCCCCAGGACTCCGACTCAACGTGCTGGAGCTACCCTTTTATTCCGTGGGCGGCTTGACGGGCCCCCGCACGATGAAGCTGGCTGGATTGTTACATGACCGTCCCGTGATCGTTATGATCGACAACGGTGCTAGCCACAACTTCTCGTCGGCTCAGCTCGCGCAGGATTTGGCGCTTCCCTACGACCCGTCACCCGCTTTCTCCGTTTGCTTGGGAGATGGCCGTCGCCGCCCCACCTTGAGACAGTGTGAGGGGGTCACTCTATCTTTGGGCCCATGCACGGTCACGACCGATTTCTACATGTTTGAGCTTGGGGGCCTCAACGCCATTTTGGGAGTGGCGTGGCTGCAGACATTAGGCGACGTGCGCGTCAATTGGGCCTCCATGAGCATGTCATTCCTCCACCAGGGCCAGCCTTGCCGCTTGGTCGGCGACTCCGCTCTCCTCCGCTCGCCGGTCTCTTTCCGGGCGACACGCATCACCAACATCGACTTCTCCGCTTGGCTATGGACGCTCCAGGCCATGCCCCCGACGCCGGTTGCACCGCTTCCGGTCGATATGCACGCCGTGCTCGCCGATTTCCCAGAGATCTTTGATACACCACCCGGCCTCCCACCGCCGCGGCCGACCGACCATGCCATTGTTCTACAGCCGGGTTCGGCGGCCGTGTCCGTCCGGCCCTACCGCTATGGGCATACGCAGAAGGATGAGATCGAAAAGCTTGTGCGGGAAATGCAGTTGGGTGGCCTGATCTGACCGAGTGCTAGCCCATTTTCCAGTCCGGTCCTTTTGGGGCGCAAGAAGGACGGCAGTTGGAGGTTTTGTGTGGATTACCGGGAGCTAAACAAGGCAACGGTACCCGACAAATACCCCATCCCGGTCATTCGGGAGCTATTGGATGAGCTGCATGGTGCGGCCTTTTTCACGAAGATCGATCTTCGAGACGGTTATCACCAAATCCGGGTTCGGCCGGAGGACGTGCCGAAGACGGCTTTCCGGACTCATGACGGCCATTTTGAGTTCCTAGTGATGCCGTTTGGGCTTACCAACGCCTCGGCCACCTTTCAGGTGACAATGAATGATATCTTTCGTCCGGTCCTCCGTAAGCACGTGCTTGTTTTCTTTGATGATATACTTGTGTTTAGCACCTCCTGGCAGGAACACCTCCTTCACGTGCGAGACACGTTTACTACTCTCAGGCGGCACCACCTCACAGCCAACCGGAAGAAGTGCACTTTCGGCGCGACGACGGTGAGCTATTTCGGGCACACCATCTCAGCCCAAGGTGTGGCTATGGATCAGGACAAGATTGAAGCGGTGACGCGATGGCCGACACCGTCTTCGACCCGAGACGTACGAGCCTTTCTCGGACTGACCGGCTACTACCGACGCTTCATCCGGGACTACGGCGGGTTGGCCCGCCCCCTCACCCAGTTGCTGAAGACGTCCGAGGAGGGACCGTTCTCGTGGCCTCCGGCCGCCATGGCGGCGTTTGCCGCGCTTCAGTCCGCTCTAGTTCAGGGGCCAGTCTTGGCCATGCCCGACTTCCAGCAAACATTCGTCGTGGAGTGTGATGCTTCCGGCTCCGGCGTTGGCGCTGTCCTGATGCAGGCCGGGCGACCCGTAGCCTATTTCAGTCGGGCGTTCTCTACGGTTGTGCGCAGCCGATCGGCCTATGAGAATGAGCTCATGGCCTTGGTATTAGCAGTTCAGCACTGGCGGCCGTATTTACTCGGTCGGCCGTTCGTTCACCGCACCGACCACCATAGCTTACGCTACCTGCTTCAACAGAAGATAGCCACCCCGACTCAGCAGCTTTGGGTCGCCAAGCTCCTTGGATACGATTTCACCATCGAGTTTCGGTCGGGCAAGACCAACCGGGCGGCCGACGCACTCTCCCGCCATCCCCACGCTCTGGAGTTAGCCGCCAACTCGCGGCCCATTTGGGAGGATGCCTCTATCCTCCAACAGGAGGCAGATGTCGACCCCCACCTGACAGCCATCCGCACTGTCTTACTCGCCGACCCGGCAGCTCGCCCACCATACTCCCTCATTGGCGGTCGGCTCTTCCATCGAGGCCGCCTTGTTCTGTCGGCGTCTTCCTCCCGCATTCCGCTACTTCTAGCGGAGTTTAACGCCACACCTTCCGGGGGCCACGCCGGGGCTTTCCGTACTTATCGGCGGCTAGCCGCCTCTCTCTACTGGCCGCACATGCTCCGACAGGTGAAGGCCTACGTAGCGGCCTGCCTGCCTTGTCAGAAGGCCAAATACGAAACCATGTTTCCTAGCGGCCTGCTCCAGCCACTACCGATCCCCGAGCGTGTCTGGGAAGACATCGCCATGGATTTCATCACCCGCCTCCCGCGCTCCAACGGGTTTGACTGTATTTTGGTGGCCGTCGACCGTTTGACGAAGTACGTCCACTTCGTTCCTCTCCGACACCCTTATACGGCCGCGACCGTAGCGGACAGCTTCATCTCGGAGATCGTGCGTCTCCATGGATTTCCCCGCTCGATTGTGAGTGGCCGGGACCCGCTTTTCCTCAGTAGTTTTTGGACCTCCTTGTTTCGTCTCCAGGGCACGCGCCTACGGATGAGTACCGCGTACCACCCCCAATCGGACGGGCAGTCCAAGGTGTTGAACCGTTGTCTCGAGACGTACTTGAGGTGTTTCATCGGTGAGAGGCCCGGCTCTTGGGCGAAATGGCTATGTTGGGCTGAGTACTCCTACAACACAGCTTATCATCATGCCGCCAATACCTCCCCCTTTGAGACCGTGTATGGCCGGCCTCCCCCCTCCATCCTCCGGCACCTTCCGGGTGAATGCCCCGTGGCTAGTTTGGCCGACCACCTCTATGACAGGGACGCAATACTGGATAGCTTGAAACATCACCTTCGGCGAGCTCAAGCCAACATGACTTCATTCGCCAACCGGAAGCGCCGCGACCTCTCTTTTCAGGTGGGCGAGCGCGTGTTCATCAAGCTTCACCCTTACCGCCAGCTCACAGTCGCACGCCGCACCTGCTCCAAGATGGCTCCCCGTTTTTACGAGCCCTTCGAGATTATCAGCCGCATCGGCGTCGTCGCCTACCGTCTTCGCCTCCCGGACACTAGCCGCATACACCCGGTGTTCCATGTCTCTCAGCTCCGTCGGGTGATTGGCGACCACCCCGTCACCGACCACATACCGGCTGATGTTGCCCACTCCGACTCTACACCCTTGTACCCGGCCGAAATTGTGGATCGCCGCCACCATGCTTCCGGAGATTTCGCCCCAGAGGAGATTCGCGTCGCTTGGCGCGACCGGCCTATCACCGCCGCTACTTGGATGCTACGTGATGACTTCCGCCGGCAGTTTCCAGATTATTGCCTTGAGGACAAGGCAAATTTTCCAGACGGAGGTATTGTTACCGACGCGCATTCGGAGGAGCCGATTTGGCAAGTATACACGAGGAGGGCGCGCACGGGAAGGGAGGAACGCAACCCGGAGGAGAGAACCGGGCGGACAGCACCCGGTTCAGTTTAGAGCGGCCGGTCTATTAGTCTATGTATGGTTTTATTTTATATGTTTGTTTTATGTTATGAGTGTTGGGTGGGTCCTGACTCTATATAAGGGACCTATTCCTATTGTATTAGTTATCTTTGGGATCATTAATCTGAACTTGGAAGGGTTGCTCCCTTTTCTTCTCATCTCTAACCCTAGCCTCTTTCTCTCAACCTCCTCCTTCCCCCTCTTCTTCTCTAGCTGGTAATAAGGAAAATGTTTCCTCAATTTCCCAATTTATCTATCCTTGGGTGTAAGTTGTGTGAGTATAGGAAGCATCGATGTACGCCATACTCTCCTTAAATCAAAAAACGAGTGGGCAGTCCATGTGAAGTTATTCATAGTGATATATAAGGTTCTAATATAACTACCTCTTCGAAAGGCTTCAAATCTTTTGTAATTTTAATTGATTATTTTCTTTTATTACTTCCGTGCTTTTATTACTTAACTGCTCGTATTTGTATAAACTTTTACATAGTCATGTGTTATTAAAAAAAATTCATTATAACCATCAAACCCTTAGGAGTGATAATGCCCCAAAATATAAACAATCCATATTATTTTGGCAGTAATGTACAGCCTAAGAAATCCTTCTTGAAATTTCTCGTCTCACACTCCCGCTCAAAATGAAATAGGTGAGAGAAAGAACTAACATCTTCAACTTGCTCTATGATGCTCCAAATGTGTCCCAAAATTTATTTGGCTGATATCATTTTTATTACATGTCATTTGATAAACAGAATAACTTCCTTTGTTCTCAATAAACAAACACCTTATAAAAAAAGTTCTACATACAAAAAAAAATCACTTCCAACCCATACTTTTAGAAGTGCGCATTTTGCTCACCGACTGGTTTAGGGGGTAGATAAGTTAGATTTTAATACTATCAAATGTGTTATAATGAGGTATTCTAGGGAGCATAAAGGGTATACGCATTATAGTTATGTGTTTAAATAAAACTTTATGTTAAGTGATCTGATTTTTGATTTCACATCCTACTTCCCTAGCCCCGACTCATGGTTCTTTAAGTTTGGATACACTCTTATTTCTAGTAAATCACCAACAAGGTTGATTGACTTAATCATTAAGGAGTTGCCGCTTAGTATTTAAGAGATTATTCTCTCTGATGATAGCGGGACTACATGAGAACGCACTCATAGAGCACCCTCAGGTCATCCATGCATATTCTCATAAGAAGGCTGGTATAAATCTAGATGACGTTTCTCTAGACTCACCTCCACTGTCATATGAATTCTTATTTAAAGGCTCTAATCTTGCTCTAGAGATCCTTATAGCTTACCGAAGATCAACGATCATGTACTCAAAATCATATTACTAATTTTATATTGTGTAATTCTTTATCCTTCAAATATTGTGGTTTTTGAACAAAATTTCATATGCTAGTGTTCTTAAAATTGTCCATCATGTTATTTCGGATTTCAGGTGATGGCAAACAATGGTGGAGAAAATGAATATGTTAGAATTTGGATGCAAATGACAGTTGGGGTCTAATTTATTTACCTAAAGGGAAATCCATCATCACGTTTAGATGGGTGTATACAATCAAAGTGAAATTGAATATACCAGTTGCTCAATTGAAGGTTCGCCTTGTTGTCAAGGGATATAATAAAAATTATGAGATGGATTATGATGAAGTTTATCTCATGTGGCCAAAATGGCATATATCCAAGTGATCATACCTCTGGCAGAAATGAAATATTGGCGATGGTCTCAGATGGATATTACTAATCAATTTCTTCATGAATCTTGAGAAAAAATTGTATATGGAGCACCCTTATGATTTTGTAGCTTCGGGGGAATGATGAGTTATGTAAGTAAACTAAAAGATCATAATATGAACAAAAACAGTCACCTAGAACATCATTAAAAAAATTCTACAGCATGCCGGAATAATTTAGGCTCCAAAGATGAAGGGTTGACCAATTTGTATTTTATTATCATAGCAAATGTAGGAGCATTATCCTTGTGGTATAGTTGATGACATTGCTATCACAGGCGCAAAGGGATACCTAACCGAAATTTTATCTACATGGTCATTTTCAAACCAAAGATCTGGGTAAACTCAAATATTTCTTTGTCATAGAAGTTGTTAGCAATTCTTCAGTAACATGCTTAATGCAAATAAAGTAAGTTATGGATATTCTTTCTAAAGTAAGAATGCTAAGCATGTTAAATCACATGGAACCTAATACCAAGTTGATGAAGAGGAGTTGGTAGACATCGAACAAGTTATAGACAACCAGTTAAAAATTGAATTATTTAACAATTATAAGATATGGCATTGCATTTCATGTCAGTATAGTCAACTAGTCATGACAGCACCAAAAATGTCCCATATGAATGTTATAAGTCATAGCCCAAGATACTTTAAGGGAACCCCATGAGTGAGTCTTGTCTACAAGAATAAGGGTTGTGTAAAGACAGAAGATTTTTCAGACACGAATTAGGCAAGTTCTCTATTTGATAGGAGGTCAACTGTAGAGTATTGTGTGTTCCTTGGAGAATTTCTTGGAAGAGTGAAACATATCATACTGTAGCAAGTTCTCTTTTATAGAAGAATGAAGATTCATAAAATCGACACCAAACAGTTCAAATAAGATTGAGGATAGCCATGTTAAAATAAAAATAGCATTGAATAGGAGTTCTACAGGGCAATGGAAAACAGATCGCATTGTTAACTAGGACGAATGTCTACAATTAAACTAATCGACGAATGACAGATTTGTAAAACGGAAAGTGTAGTCAAAACATGGAGACCTTCCAGGCCATTATTGCAGCATCAAATCAAACGGGAATACCCCCAAATCGAGCATTGCAAACCTTAACGAGCAGATCAAATTTGTCCCACAACATTAAGAATGAGGATCAGAATAGAGCTGAAGATTTTCAGTGCAATAGGATTAAAAAGCAATAACAAAAGCAGAACAATCTGCATATAATAGGAAGAAAGACGAGAAGGAGGTCTGGATGCTACCACTCCAGATGCGCTGCGCGTGGAAAATGATAATTTCTGGTCGTAGCTATAGCCCCTTGTTAGTATATCTGAATCATAAGAAATTGTTGTAGTATTAAATTTTGAAGAAAAAAAACGCAGAGCTTCGCAATGTCAGATATGGAGGAACTGGAAATTACCCTTCGCCTTCTTCCCGATGTCCGAGAACAGCCCCGGACCCTTCATGATTGCAGAGCAGAGAGGGGGGGGCGGGGGGGGGGGGGGGAGAGAGCGTGTAGGTAAAGGGCCGGAGAAGAAATGGAGGCAAATGTGGCGGATGGTCGGGTTCTTCGGGAAGAGAGATATTTAGCTACAGGTAACGTAATAAATCATCCGTGATTTGATTTTAAAGGCGTAGATTGTTTGTCAATGGTTGTATTTGTGTAATATGGTCCTATAGTTTTATTAAAAATGAGCTTGTTTTAGATCATTTATGCGCAAAAATTTGTGTTGGCGGAAATACACGGCGGGATCGAGGGTCGCAAATGGTGATCTAAGGTGTGTTACATGCACCAACTTTTTTATCCTTCGGGAAAGGGTCCGCTTAGGTGTGCAGAAAGAACCGAGAACCGATTCGCAATCAAACAAATCATTCAATTTGGGTTGGTTCTAGTGGTTCGGTTCTCGGTTCTTACGATCAGGTATCCGAGAACTGACCCCAAAATTGGATTGTTGGCAATTTATTAGTAATTTAGGTAGTATTTAATATATATATAGGGGTTTGCTACTGTGCGGGCGTACGAGCGTACAGGCAATGGTCAAAACGACTCTCGACTAAAAGTGGTCAACATGAAAGTTGTAGACCTCGTCGAGACGAACAACTTTCATGTTGATAACATTTTGATTGGGAGTCTTTTTGACCCTCTATTTGGGGCTCGAAATGTGGGGGCGGCGAGACTGCTACAGTAGACCTACGAAAAAATAATTTCAATTCTGGCACAAATTTGAGGGTCCGTATGGCTCCAAATAGAAAAGTGACCAACATGAAAGTTGTAGGCTCGTACGCCCGCACCTAAGCTAGCCCGCAACGATATATGGATGGCTTTTTAATTCCATGAATTTAAAAGTCATCAAACAAATCATGTTCATTCGATCTTAACATCTAATCCAGATGCTGGACTGCAAATAGCAATTCAAGGTAAATCCTCCTCTCTCCCTCACGCTGAAATCCCGAGTCTGGCTAAAACCGAAGAGAGAGAGAGAGAGAAAGAGAGGAGAGAGTGCGGCGAAAAGGGAGAGAGAGAGAAATCTTTTTAAGTATATACGTATATTTTTTTACAAAATAAATAAAGTAATATTGATGTATATTTTTTTACGGTCATTTCGAGTACTCATATGTATATGTTGCGGGCGCAGCCCGCAAACGCATCGTGCACGTGCGAAGCCCGTGCGGAGGCAGCCGAATCCCGTCGTCGCCAACCGGGTACTGTCGCGCTTAGCCGTAAAGGTGGAGCCCCATGTGAGGCACTCGTGTGTGCGTGTATATATATATATATATATTGTTAATAATTAATAATTAGCAGTTAATATATATTTTTTATTGTTTATTATGTTTCCGAATCTAAAGACAACATTAATTTTTATTTTATAGAATTAGAAAATGTTGAACCTTTAAACGATAATACTATATTAATTTTGCTTCAAATTAATAATAATAAGTATTAATTTTTATTTATCATGTGATATTATATTATTAGTATGAAGAATAATTTAAATTAGTTGCGGTAGGATCTATAGTCAAATTTTATTATTATACTTGCATTTTGGAATGAATGTATCAGGGATAAGACAGAAGTGGAGTCAGTTGTAGAGAAGATGCACGAAACTCATTTAAGATGGTTTGGACATGTAAATAGGAGACCATTAAAGGCACTTGTTAGGCGTTGTGAGAGTTCAGTCAATAGACATGTTAAACGGGGGAGAGGTAGACCAAAAAAGACTTGGAATGAAACTATAAGGAAAGATATGATGTACTTAAGCATTAGTGAGTCTTGTTAATGTATATTTGGACATAAACGAGTTCGGAGGCTTAACGGGTCGTTTCGTGTACACGGATACTCGATACCCGTAGTTACTCCTTAGGTTGCATATTTATACCTACCTAGGGGCAACGGATAGGGGATTCCACTTTGATCCTCATTTGGATGCTTCGAGCGGGCTTATCATTCTCGAAGCAGTTTTGCTCTAACCGCTCGCAGCCTGTCTGCCGCACGTCGTTTGCAAGAGAGGTCGTGTAACGGCAGTTCTCCTCTCCGTCGCTCGCAAGAAGGAGATCGCGTTTTCATCGTCGTTTTTCATCGTCGTCGTCCCTGTTAGCCGCAGTCGCAGCAGTTGCAGGAGGTCTCGCCTCCGTCGTCGTCCCTGTTAGCCGGCTGCCAGACTTTCTGAACCCTAGAGGAAGGAATCGCCTCACGGCTTCGTTCCTGAGCGCCGATCGTCTCCCGATCGCTGCCGCTGCCGAGTGATTTCCCGTTGACGAAGTCGCAGCGCGCTCTCCATCGGTTCCAGAAGTCCAAGTCGGCTGTTTCGGCTCTGTCGCCGATCGTGCTTCTGCTCGACTCCGTTTTTCTGCATCTTGGAAGTAGTCGCCTGGATCTGGAGCTATCTGTAACCGCCCGGATCCAGTTGCCGCCTCCGCCGAATCTTCCGATGCAGCGCCATTTCCGCCTAGTATACGTCTCTGCCTTACCTTGATCGAAGGCTCCAAGTTCAAATCCCCACCAGCCGTCGTCGTCAGCCTCCCGCCGCCGCCGTCTCCGATCACCGAGTGCAGCCCTAAATTTCAACTACCGCCGGTGCTAGTGACAGAAAATTCCAATTTCTGTTTCGGAGTTGGAAATCCGTTGTTGGGCGCACAATGACGAAGGGGAACAACTTTTCGTCCCTCGTTCCGATGATCAAGCTGGAGAAGTTCACGGCGACTGAGTTCAACCACTGAAAGTTGAACACCCAGTTTGGGATGAAGTACCTGAACATGTTCTACACCGTTCAGTCAGTTCGTGGTGGTGTGATTGGTACTGAGGATGAGGCACAGTGGGTCAGTGACAAGGATTTCTGCCGAGATTACTTGTTGAACTGCCTTTCCTCCAGTCTGGCAAAGAACTACCTGAAGATGAAGACTGCAAAGGAGATCTGGGAGGCACTAGAGGAGCACTTCAGGCAGCATGAGGATCTGTCCAAAGCACATCTGGTGGAAAAATTTCATTCTTTCACGTTCGACGAGGAGAAATCAATTCTCCCTCAGGTATCGGACTTTGAAAACTTAGTAGATTCCTTACACAGTGAAAATATCTTAGTACCAGATAGTTTTGTTGTTGGCACGATTATTTTTAAGTTGCCTTCCACACGGTATCATTTCAAAACTGAAATGTACCGAAAGAAGATGCAGGTTGGCCTGAATGAGCTCAAGCATTTTATACGCATTGAGGATGAGAATAGGACGAGGCACGCGTTAGAAGTTGTTAGCAAGCAGAAGGCTGCGGCTAACATGATCACTAGCTCTAAACGCGTGTCTCATCCTAAGGCGGCCAAACCTACTAAGATCGTCCCCATGTTGCAGGCCCAAGTAAAAGAATTAAAAAGTTTAAGGGCAAATGTTTCAACTGCAACAAGTGGGGACACAGCGCATCTGACTGCAAGTTCCCTAAAAAGGAAAGGATCAGAGCACCACAAGATGTCAATGAAGCCAATATGGTTAGCCTAGCTGAGCCGTCTGACTTTGTTGTTATGGTCGGACACGGGAAAGACAGCACGGAATGGTACCTGGATTCGGGGGCAACGTGCCACGTTTACAGCAACACAAATCTGATGATAGATCTCACTGCTGCAAGAGAGTCTGTGATAGTTGCCAATGGAGAGACAGCTGACGTCCTGAAGGTGGGGAACCCAACTTTGCTGTTATCCTCGGGTAAGACTTTAACTTTAAAGAAAGTTAAATTCATTCTTTCATTAGCTGCTAATTTAGTGTCTATTAGTTTACTATATGATGCTGGTATGTCTTTCAATTTTAGTAGTGGTAGAGTAACACTGTCGGTTAACTCTCACTACTTTGGATGTGCATACGTCCAAAATAGGATGTATAGACTAAGTCTAGCAAACGATATAGTTCAACAAGTTCACACAAACTTAGTTAGCCCTAAGACTGTACATGAGAGACTAGGACACGTAAACTATAGGAAAATATTCCAAATTGCTAGAACTCACTAGATTGCATTAGACACTACAGATCAACCTGATAAATGTGAAGTGTGTGCTCAGACTAAGATCACTAGGAAACCTTTTAGTGTGGTTACTAGGAGCACAACACCCTTAGAACTAATACAGTCTGACATCTGTGACTTCAAAAGTTTTGTCACTAGAGGAGGCAGGAAGTATTTGATCACCTTTATAGATGACTGTTCTAGGTTTTGTCACATTTATCTTCTTGAAACTAAAGACGAAGCGTTTGAAAAGTTTTGTATTTTCAAAACCAGGATAGAAAACCAATTAGACATGAAAATTAAGAGGTTTAGAAGTGATCGAGGAGGAGAATATTTGTCCAGTGAGTTCCAGTGTTTCCTTGCTCAACATGGAATCATAGCAGAAACCACTGCTCCTTACTCACCCCAGTCTAACGGCATAGCTGAGCGTAAAAATTGGACGTTAACAGAAATATTAAACTCTATGCTCTTGACTGCAGGCATGCCTTCCGTTTATTGGGGAGAAGCAGTCTTAACTGCAAACCACATTCTAAACAAAGTACCTCATGCTAAGTTAGAGGTTACACCCTACGAGCTTTGGTTTAAGAGACCTCCATCTTTTACTAGACTTAAGACCTGGGGCTGTATAGCCTATATCAGGGTCCCTGACCCTAGACGGTCTAAGATTGGACCTAGGACCAATACGTGTGTCTACCTAGGTTGTGCTGAGGATAGTGCTGCAGATAGATTCTTAGATATTTCTAATAACGTCGTTATAGAATCTAGGGATGCAGTGTTCTTTTAAGATAAGTTCCTCAAGGATAAGAACCTGACTTTCCCAGGTATGCAAGTAACTATTACTGAAGAAGATCCTACTTCAGTACCGAGCACTTCCTATTCCGTTCCTATAGACAACTCTGGCCTAGAGTCTATGAGAACTTCTGTAAGAGAGCGAATTCCCAGAACCTTCGGTAATGACTTTGTCACTTACCACGTAGAAGTTGATCCATCCACCTATACGGGAGCGATGAGATCCAGGGATTCCCTACTCTGGAAAGAAGCTATTGATGAAGAGATGAATTCTCTACTTCAAAATAACACCTGAATGTTGGTTGATAATCCAAAAGGGGCTAAAACTATAGGGTGTAAGTGGATTCTGAAAAAGAAACTGAATCCTGATGGTAGTGTAGCTAAATATAAAGCACGCCTGGTGGCTAAAGGTTTCACACAAGTTAGCGGAGTAGATTATTTTGATGTCTACTCACCCGTGTGTCACTTAGCAACTATTAGGATCCTTCTCGCGATTGCATCTATTGAGAAATTCATTGTTCATCAAATGGATGTTAAGACTGCGTTCTTGAACGGAGATCTGACCAAAGAAATATACATGAGCCAACCTGAAGGCTTCATAGTACAAGGTCATGAAAGTAAAGTCTGTAAACTAATCAAGTCACTATACGGACTAAAGCAAACATCGAAATTATGGCATGAGAAGTTTGACTATCGTGTAAAGAACATGGGATCTATGTCGAGTCTCTCGGATAAATGTCTTTATATACATAATAAATCAAACAAATTCGCCTTAATATGTTTGTATATGGATGATATGCTTATTCTAGGATCTGATCAATCCGAAGTGGATGACGTCAAGTCAGACCTAATGAGAGAATTTAGCATCAAAGACCTAGGTGTTGCTGACACTATCCTAGGCATGCAAGTGATCTCTGGGAATAATGGCATTTTCCTACGTCAAAGTCACTACATAAAGTCCTTGTTGGACACGTGGGGATACAGTGAAAGTCGAGCATTAGAGACACCATACGACTATAACAACCGCTTACAACCCAATGAAGGAGTTGCGGTTAGACAGTTAGATTATCTTAAACTGATTGGTAGTCTCATGTATGTAATGGTCTGCACTAGACCCGACATAGCCTTTACGGTCGGCATGTTGAGTAGATTCACTAGTAATCCTGGCCAAGACCACTTGAATGCCCTCGATAGGCTAATGAGGTACTTAAAGCACACTCAACAGTATGCTTTATGTTATAATGGTCATCCTCCCGTTTTGGAAGGATATTCTGATGCATCATGGTGCTCAGAATTAAACGACAGCAAGTCCACTAGTGGATTTATTTTCACACTGGGAGGAGCAACTGTAGCCTGGAAGTCCAAGAGGCAATCATTTATTGCTCTCTCTTCGATGGAATCTGAACTCTACGCTCTAGCTTCCGCAGGCGAAGAAGCAGAGTGGTTAAGAGACTTAATACTGGACATTCCACTAACGAGCCTGAAACTAAATTATGTTGCAGTTACTGTGACAATCAGGCTACTAAGACGATTGCTACGAACACTTTGTTCAATGGCAAAAGAAGGCAACTTTGGATGAAACAATCCTGGTTGACCTCTCTCACAAGTCAAGGGGTTATGACCCTAGTTGATGTGAGATCGAAAGATAATGTTGCAGACGTCTTGACCAAAGGCTTAAATAGAGTTCTCACAATCAAAACATCGAGGGGAAATGAGATTAAAGTTCATAGGAATATGAAACTTTCCTCCAAGGTTTATGTTTTGAAAAGTAAGAACCTATATCTTCATGAGTAACTAAAATATTATTAGTACTCGATCGAGCTGATCCAAGGAATAAAATTAGTTTTGAAGTAATTTAGAATTGCTCTTTCTCTTTTCTAAAACGCTTAAGATTTATCCTTGATTTTAAGATAACGAGATTATATTTTCAATATATAATTTTTGTTCTTGTTTTCGTTCTTTAGTTAGCCGAGAGGCTCGTAAGACGAATCGATCACTAAAGGATAAAGAAGAGTAGAATGCAATCCTCGAGAGAGGACGACGTTACCCTTCCGGATTGGAGTAAAAGCCAATAGCGGGATTCACCTCGTAAAACAAGTATTAGGTTATCGACTATAGAATGAGATTCGGTTGATATTTCCTAATCTTAGTTGGGCGTATCCTCGACCCAAGGTATGTTCATAATTCGGGAATCTCCACAGTCATAGCTGTTTTATTAAGAGAATGTGATTTTATTTCTTCTTATTATTCATTATTTCGCGGTGATTCTAAGATCGATTGCTAGCCTTTTCACTCATTGTTTAATCTTATTTTAATTTTCCTTTTTGCAAAACCAATCCAAAGTATTGTTGATAGAATAATAAAGATTTTCTTGAAGTAAGAGTACTCAACCGCTCCGAGTCTAATACGATCTTGGTTTTATAACTTATACTACATTCGATACGGTACACTTACCGTCATCGTTTGCAAGCATAGTTTTGCGCATCAAGTTTTTAGCGTCGTTGTCGGGGATAAAACTTGCGAGCTTTGGGCTTGAATTCTAAATTCTCGGAAAGGACGCTTTGAGCTTGAATTCCCATCACAGTCTCTAGTACCTTGCGATCCCTTCACCGGGTTGACCTTGGGAAGTCCGGGACTAACTAAACCCGCTTTTTAAAAGAAGAAGAAAATTATATAAATAATTTTTTTATTAATAATATTCTAAAAATTCCATTCATTTAAGTGAAAATTGTTTCCTTTTTTATCTTTATTATGAAATTATCTGAATTGGCCGTTAAAGTTGTCGAGCTTCAAAACCAACTTTATCTTTTACAAGCCGCACGAAGACGCCAATTTAGTTGTTATTATTGTGGTACGCCTCATCAAAGTGAGGAATGTTATTTACATTCATATTCTCAAAGTAATTATAATGAAAATAATTATCCTCAATATTATGCAAATAATTTTGATTATAATTACGATCATAATTTTTCCTCTTTTCATGAAAATAATTTTTCAAACTTTGATGAAAATGTTTTTTCTAATGAGAATAATTTTTCGGCGTTTAATAATTGTTCTTTTAGCTCCGAAGTAGATTATTCCTGGTGGCAAGCTCACCCGGATAGTTCTCGGAGCGATGAATCTTTAGATCCGAATTTTTGTTTTTCTTCTTATACACAGTAAATTTCGTTCTCTAATTTTTGAGAAATTCCGCAGATTCAAATAGATACCCCCCCCCCCCCCCCCCCCCCCCCCCCCCCGAAAAAAAAATTTAGAGGAAAATATTATTTCGTCTAGTATTTTTTCTCCACCTTTTGATAATTTAGTTATGGAGAAACATGTGCTTTCATGTAATCCCATAACTTCTCTTACCAAAGATGAAGAAAAATTTTCTTACCATGATTTTCTTAATATTTTGGGCACCCCGGATGAATTAGAAGAAGAACAAGTTTCTTCCCCTACTCCACCCGGATCTTATTTTCCTTGTCATGAATTTTCGCAAATTTCTTCTATCCAACCGAAAATTCATGAAAATTTCGTGTCCGAAAATTTTATTTCACTTAATAGTGCACTATATTCTTCTGATGAAAATTTTATTTTAGAAAAGGAACAACCGGAGCTTAATCATATATTTTCGCAAGCGCCTCCTCTTTGCGAAAAATTATTTGAATCGTTTATTTGTGATTCTTTAAAAACTAATAATTTACAGGTTGAAGATGAGCCGTTGCTACCCTAAAGAATTGACGATTCATATGCCGCTCATATTTATAAAACCAAATCACCTCAGATATGTATAGGTGATTTGGATTTGCATATTCAAGATCAAAGACAAACGAAGAATCACATGTTAAGCGGAGGAGTAGCCGGGCGACTGATGCCGACACATTCACCTACGCGTGAATTAGGGGAGTTGCATGTTCACTTCTCTTTTCAATTTCCGTTTTCCTAACACTAACGGTCTAGCTTAAAGACGGGAAAAAGAAAGCGCTCTTGTGAGGCACCCCTTGCTTATCTTTAATTTTATGTATTTTTTTTAAAGTTTATTTTTCTTCAAGTGTTCTTCATACTTAGTTTTAAACAATTGGGACAATATTCAATTTTAAGTATGGGGGTGTAGCTTTGCGTTCACTGTATTTTTATTTGAAAAATAAAATAAAAATTTATAATTTAATAAAAATTTAATTTCTTGGAAAGGGCGCTTTGGGCTGAACTCCCATTACAGCTCCTAGTACCTTGCGAACCCTTCACCGGGTAGCCCTCGGGAAGTCCAAGAAATAATATTTATAATAATAATAATAATAATAAATATGTCCAGCCTTGTTGTTTTTATTCTTCTAGAAATTTAGTTTGAGGAGTAAATATAAGCATTCTTACGTTTTTAATTTAGCTAACATTTTGTTTTATCAAATTTTGTTAGATTTAAATTTGAAGTAATTTAGTTTTAAGAAACACTTTATGTTTTTAATTCAATTAGAGATCGTATTTAGCACTTCTTCTCTTTTTAATTCTAAATGGCTCCACTTTGTAGAAATTAGCAAAACAATCTTAGATTTTTATTATATTCTCTTTTAACTTTAACGATATTAGGAAATTGCATTCCACTAAAAAATTTGCTCTCGAAATAGTTTAATTGAAAAACTAAGAATTATTTTCCTTACCCCCACCCTTTGTTGGCAAAAAAAAAATTTAAAGATCATATGTCATGGGAATAAGAGGATAAAATTCATTATCCCCTAAACATATGCACCAAAAATCATTTAAAAGATTATATGACATGATGTAAGAGGATAAAATTCATTACATCTAAAACATATACATTTTGGGTTTTTGATTGAAGAGAAATTTTTAAAAGATTATACGGCATGGAAAATAAGAGGATAAAATTCATTATTTTCCTAAACATATACAAATTCGTATTCAAATAAGGTGAGGGGATAAAATTCTTCACCTCTATTTAAAATCTCTTCAAATTGCCAATTTATTCAAACCCCTTTCCTTAGCCAAGTTCACTAATTCTAGTTCTAAATAAAATTATTAAGAGAGCAATATTTTGGTAGGTGTCTTTTCCTTAGCCTCTTTTTTGTTAAAGTTTCTATAATTTCAATCTAACTTTGGATATTAATATCTAAAATTTTGTTTGCTAAATAGTTATCTTGAGAAGTCTTTTTAGCTAAGCATGCCTCTCTTTTTGAATTACCACCATAATTTGCAACTTAATTCTTGAATTTCTAGAATTTATTTTTGACTTAGTCTTGATTTAATGAAATTTTAATTAGTTAGAAATAACATCAATGTCTTATTTATCTCTCACTCTTTTGCTCTAGAATAGCAAAAACTCAAGTATGGGGGTGTTTGATGAGTACTTTTTGTACTCATCTTTTAGTATAATTTTAATATAGTTTTAAATAGAAATTTATATAATTTATATGTATTTTCTTATTTAATTCATTCTTTTTTATTTCTTCAACTAATTTAAGCTTAGTTTATATTTTTCATGTTTTCTGGAAATTTTTGGACGAAATTTATAAATACACGCCCAAGGTCACGGGCGTGACCACTGGATTCGGTTGCGTTCGACGAAAGCGCGGGAGATCGACGAACTGCGCCTGGCGAAATGCGTTCGACGAAAGCGCGGGAGATCGACGAACTGCGCCTGGAGAACTGCGTTCGACGAAAGCGCGGGAGATCGATGAACTGCGCCTGGCGAACTTCGATCGACGAACGGGCGAGAGATCGACGAACTGCGTTCGACGAATATGTGGGAGATCGACGAACTGCGTCTGGCGAACTCCGATCGACGAACGGGCGAGAGATCGACGAACTGCGTTTGACGAATATGTGGGAGATCGACGAACTGCGCCTGGCGAACTCCGATCGAAGAACGGGCGAGAGTTCGACGAACTGCGTTCGACGAATGTTCAGCAGCGCCTCCTTCCCGCCAAAGCTTCCCGCCAGCAATTACTCCAGAAGGCGCCCTCTCCGCTGCTGCTTCAATCACGCCTGTTACACGCCCCATGGTCACGGGCGTGACCAAGGGCGTGTAACATCAAATTTCTGCCTATTTAAAGAGAGCTTCTCCAGAACTGTTGGGGGATGAATTTTAGGATTGGACATTTCATTTCATGTTTTATTTTCATATTTTAGTAGTCTTGTAATCCTTCTTCTTGCAATTTATATTTTCAATTAAATAGTTTGTAGCTTTCAATTCATAGTTTATAATTTCATTTTGCAATGATGATCCAAGGAATAAAATTGATTTTGAAGTAATTTAGAATTGCTCTTTCTCTTTTCTAAAACGCTTAAGATTTATCCTTGATTTTAAGATAACGAGATTATATTTTCGATATATAATTCTTGTTCTTGTTTTCGTTCTTTAGTTAGCCGAGAGGCTCGTAAGACGAATCGATCACTCAAGGATAAAGAAGAGTAGAATGCAATCCTCGAGAGAGGACGACATTACCCTTCCGGATTGGAGTAAAAGCCAATAACGAGATTCACCTCGTAAAGCGAGTATTAGGTTATCGACTATAGAATGCGAATTCGGTTGATATTTCCTAATCTTAGTTGGGCGTATCCTCGACCCAAGGAACGTTCATAATTCGGGAATCTCCACGGTCATAGCTGTTTTATTAAGAGAATGCGATTTTATTTCTTCTTCTTATTCTTTATTCCGCGGTGATTCTAAGATCGATTGCTAGCCTTTTCACTCATTATTTAATCTTATTTTAATTTTCCTTTTTGCAAAACCAATCCAAAGTATTGTTGATAGAATAATAGAGATTTTCTTGAAGTAAGAACACTCAACCGCCCCGAGTCTAATACGACCTTGGTTTTATAACCTATACTATATTCGATACGGTACACTTGTCGTCACCGTTTGCAAGCATAGTTTTGCGCATCATTGTACTTGCAACTTGCTATCAACTCTATGTAATATGATTAATGAATAGTATGAAGTAAGACAACGAGTAGAATCGAGAACCGAACCGAAATTTTTAGTTTTGGTATGGTTATAGGTTCCGAGTACATTGGTCAATTTCGGTTCTAAAAGGTAGGAACCGAACGTATATGGATCGGTTCATGGTTTTGAGTGAAACCGGTCTGAATTGATTCGAGTTGCACACTTAGGTCGGCTACCTCGAGCTTGTAAAAGGGGAAAATATGATCGCTTACAAAAAAAATAGTTTATTTACGTATTTAAATAGGACTTTTTGGCACTAAACACCCACTCATTAAGAGAATTTTACTAATTGCACCTTAGATGTTTAATTTTGGCATTTCGAACTCACAATGGCTTTAATAATGACATTTTCATCCTAAATAAACCTCCTAATTAGAAAATGTTTAGTGTCGAAGTCTCATTTAAATAGAGTAAATGGGAGAAGTAGGAGTGGGAATTTTCTCACGAGAGTGTGGAGGAGATGGAATGAGCTCAAGAGAATGAGGAGGTGCTGGAATGGGAGAATGAACTAGAGAGGGAAATGGAGTGGAAATATGATCCATTAGTGTGATTTTCCCCCTCAATTGGGACATCCTCCCCCTTATGAGCTCATCAGACATAACACTCTCTCCCTTTTGCAGAAGACCAATAATCTTTTGTAAATTCAATCTGATGGTCTGGTTGGAGGAGAGCACCTCTGAGACATAAGCTCCAAGGAAATAAACTTTTTAAACCATGTAGGTCTTAAAAGAGTCACCATACATGGAGACGGAGGTGGTAGAAGGTTTGGTTTATTGTGGAGGAGGTGGATGTGTATGGATTGGAGGAGGTGTGGGAGACTCGTGGTATGGTGGTGAGGGAATTATGTGAGTTGGGGATAGTATGATAGGAAGTTAGCATATTGAAGTAGGGGAAGCTATGTCATATATAGATTGCCTAACACGAGGAAGTGGTGGAGGAGATGTAGGAGCTTGGGAAGACATTAGAAGTTGCATGTCAAATTCTTATCTTTATTATTTATGTGGGTCACTCGACGCTCTGGTAGACCGGTCGAATTGAACCACCTTAGCTCACGAGCGAGTCGAGCACGCAAACAGTCAATGAGAGAATTACTAAATAACACGAACACATTTTATCGTGGAAAACCCGAAAAGGGTGGAAAATCACACGGTCGGAGTTGTGCCGACCAAATTTCATTATCTTCTTGTTTTTTACAATTGAAAGCTGAGAACTCGAGCGCGACAGACCGCTGCTCGTTACAATGGTAGAGAAAGAAAACCTCGAGGGTGACAGACCACCTCTCGATAGACTATGTATTTTTCTGAGAACGAAAGTGAGATTCTCGAGTCGCCTTTCGTAACTTGAAGAATTCCCGACTCGCTTAGAAAACTATCTTCCGAGGCGAAGAAAAATCTTCAAAGACACGAAGGAGACCTTCGAAGGCTCGAAGGAGATCTTCGAAGATTCGAAGGAGATCTTCGAAGATTCGAAGGAGATCTTCGAAGATCGAAGGAGATCTTCAAGCGCTGAAGGAGAATTCCAGAAAAATCTTCAAAGGAGCTCTCTCGGATGTGGAAGACAAGGTATCTTGAAATGAAGGCTCTGGGCTCCTTTTATAGCCTTGGGCAGCGGTAGCCTGGTAATTTCGCCTTCGTAACCACTTCAACCACCTCACGGAAGAATCACGTTGGTCGATTTGGAGCACAAAGATCGCTATTTTTGGATATTCCCGTCCCCCCCCCCCCCCCCCCCCCCCCCCTCGGGTAGATGGGTCAACTTGGGCAGTTTGGGTAGCTTCGTTGGCGGCGTTGAGCTAAGTGAATTGAACAGGTAATCTAGGAAATTGGGAAAGGTTAACTGTCGCGCGTGTCGCGTGTAACACCCCAGGTTTTGCTGAGCGCGGATGCTGGGATGCCCAAGGCAAGTGCAGGTTTCCTATATCTTGAAATGAAGGCCCTGTGCTCCTTGAAATGAAGGCCCTGGACTCCTTTTATAGCCTTGGGCAGGGGTAGCCTGGTAATTTCGTCGTCGTAACCACCGTAACCACCTAACAGACGAATCACGTTGGTCGATTTGGAGCACACAAATCGCTATTTTTTGGATATTCTCGTCTCCCCCAAGGGCAGATCGGTCAGCTTGGGCAGTTTGGGCAGCTTCGTTGGCGGCGTTGAGCTAAGTGAACTGAACCGATAATCTAGGAAATTGGGAAAGGTTAACTATCACGCGAGTCGCGTGTAACACCCCAGGTTTTGCTAAGCGCGAATGCTAGGATGCCCAAGGCTAGTGCAGGTTTCCTATATCTGGGAGCTAGTGCCGGCACTAGGTGCTAGTGCAGGCGTTAGCTGCCCCGTCGAGAAGACAAGTTGTATCGACGGTTTCTTCGAGTTGGATTCGTCGAGATGGTTTCATCGAAAGAAGTTCGTCGAGAGGCTAACGCGGGCGGTAATGCTAGCGCCGACGATAGTTTTCGTCGAGTGTTTGCAGTTCCGTCGGGACATCGAGATGGGCTCGTCGAGAGGGATTTCGTCGAGTGGCTAGCGCGGGTAGTAACACTAGTGTCGACGCTAGCTTACGGAACCAGATCCGTAAGTAGTATTTTCTGGACGTCTTAGATCTCGATCCAAAGTCTCAGATAAGTGCGTCCTAAAGCACTAAATAGGGCAGAAGAGTTCTTTTCTCATTCCTTTAAGTCTTTTGTGCTTTTGGAGGCTAAGGAAAGAAGGAGGGTTTGGAGGAAGAAGAAGGGCAAGATCCGACATTGTTGGAGCACTGGAGCTCCGTTCGTCGATCTGATACCAGATCCGTGGAGAGGACTCGAAGGCGCTCGTTTCTATCTGTGCCTTTCAATTGATCCATGACGAGGAAGAGAACTCTTAGGGTAACGATATCTCTCCTTCCGGTTTTAGGATGCGTGCATGACATCTCTTATTTTGTCTTTCTCTTTTCTGAAATTTTAGCACCGGATCTCTCAAATGAGAGGGGTTTGGGTTGCTTTGGTTCAAGAAGAACCATCGGGTTGATTGAGTCCGTCCCCGACATGATTTTGCATTAGAGATCCGCTTTGTTAGCGGATTAGACATTGTGGTTGAAGCCGAAATCCCGACCGGTTGTCCGATTCGGTGATGTTGCTTAACGTGCATTTTAGGGATTTTTGCTAGAAATCTGATTGCGGTGAAAATATCGTTGTGATGCCCTATTGTGTTTCGTGTGAGAACGAACGTTGGTTTTGGGCGGGATGATTTGTGCATGGTGAATGGCTTGTGACGCCGCTTGTATGTGAAGGCGTGAATTTGTCTTTGTGGTTGGTTGACCAGCCCGTAACGATGCAAGTCATGTGTGGATCAGCGGGTGTCCCAGCAAGACATATCCCCTTCTGTTTTGGTTGTGTTAAAGCTGACGAAAATGTCTGTGCTGAAGAACAAGCCCGATGGCATTGTGGGCCATGTGCGGGTGGGGTCTAGGCAAGAGCTTCTAGCACCGGTTGTACTCGGTGTGGTGATTCTGGAAAGAACATGCGAGCTGATGGACAAGCTCGATGGCATTGAAGGCCATGTGTGGGTGGGGTCTCAGCAGGAGTTCTTGGCCTTGAGCTTGCATGCCCTTGGGGTAAATGATGAGTACCCCTGTCTTTTGGTGAATTGACGATGTGTGATGTTGTGTTAGATGCATACACGTCATAGGGTGCCTTGGGTGAAACCCAGGTTTGCATACATGCTTCATTGTTAGGCCCCTTACTTTATTGCTCAACATAGAAACGTGGATGATGCTTGTGACACTCATACCAGCTATTTTTATGTTATTACTGTTTATTGCATATGCATATGAAGTGTTGACTTGCAGAGTGATGTAGTTCTCCGGGGTCCGCTAGGATGGCCGGGAGGAGGGGTATTGTTACACCGTTGTTGGTCAGCCAAAGCTGACCCTCATTATACCGCTCTTTGTGTATTGGATGCAGGGCAAGGATCGCAGGTTGGACCCAGCTCGCCGGCCAAAAAAGCCTAAGCCTCATGAAGTGTACCTTCTCCTATTTTCATGACTGATCAAGCTGTCTTTATTTTGTTCCGGCTTGCATGTCGGGGTAGCATAGAAATGATATTATCTTTTGTATATTGTATTGTGTTGTGGTTGATGGCTTGAGCATTATTTTGTAAGGCATTAAGGTCGTGGTACTCTTATGTAGATGTGGACAACTTATGTGGCTTTTAAATTTTTCCGATGTGTTTGTTTTGAGTTTTGAGTTGGGTAGAATCTATATCATTTTTTAATACTAAAGTTGTGGCGATTATATATTGTGGGGTTCCGGGCGGACCTATATTATATAGTCATTGCAGGGGAGGTGCTACAATTTGGCATCAGAGCCAGGTTTGCGTTCTTGTTGAGATTTAGTGTAATCAGATCGCGTAAAAGAGGTTGTCTACATAGGAGTACTTTGCGGGACCATGAGTGTAAGACCCCCCCTCCAAAATCGACGGTCCGACCGGGGGATCTTATCGCACACCACCCTTTTTGCACGACGCCGAAGCGATCACGAAGGGTGAAGGTACTAGCTTCTTCAACCCCCTTCCTTGAACACTCCAAGGTCATGCATTGGGGTGGTGTTAAGCGAAAGTCACTACACATCAACAGAGTAAGAAAGCGACATTATAGCGGAAGACTTCATTAAAGAGTGCACGTTACAGCACTTAGCGGAAGACGTAGTAATATAGCGGAAGATTAATCATCACAGAAACCTTAAACTCAAGACCTGTATGAATAGCATTCATACCTCCGCCGCATTAATTCATTGCCAATATATAAATGTTGTGAGGTGGGGCACAACAAAAGGGATGCGGCTTAACAACTTGTACCTGAAGTATCCTGCTCTGTGGCTTCATCCACACCTGGGTACTGTCTCTCATCCGCACCTATCACCTGTGCTAAAGACAAGTTATTCGAACTACAAACAGAATCCAACTCCTACTAACACACAAACATAATATAACAGTTATAAGGGAGGGGATATCTGGACTCTTATCGGGCCGAGGCAGTCTTCCCACGACCACCGCCTACGTACTCCGTATCGTCTTGCATACGGTCTCAGACCCACATAGTTCTATTAGTTTCGCACGGGTTGCCCTCCCAGACCATCCGTCGTGCGGGTTGCCTTAGAGTAAAACTCATCGGTCATCCTATATTCTCCGAAGGCACATTTTCCGAAGGGACATTTCATTCCCGTAGGAATTATTTCTCGAAGGCAACATTTCATTCCCGTAGGAATTATTTCTCGAAGACAACATTTCATTCCCGTAGGAATTATTTCTCGAAGGCAACATTTCATTCCCGTAGGAATTATTTCTCGAAGGCAGCATTTCATTCCCGTAGGAATTATTTCTCGAAGGCAACATTTCATTCCCGTAGGAATTATTTCTCGAAGGCAACATTTCATTCCCGTAGGAATTATTTCTCGAAGACAACATTTCATTCCCGTAGTAATTATTTCTCGAAGGCAACATTTCATTCCCGTAGGAATTATTTCCCGAAGGCACATGGTGTTCCCGTCAAATCTAAATTAATGTCAATACGGAATAAAACCCAAAAACATCAATTCGTCCACGCTGCTGCGAGAGCGGCAGCCAGTTCGGTACTATTTAGGTTTGACGCTGAAGGAATGCTCCATCTTCACGTCAACTCTAAATTATATACAATAAAGAAGAAAAACCAAAACATCGATCTGTCCGCTCGGTTCTACAAGTGGCGGCCAGTTCGGCACTATTTAGGGTTGACGTTGAAGGAATGCCCCATCTTTACGTCAACTCTAAATTATATGCAATAAAGATGAAAAACCAAAACATCGAACTGTCCGCTCGGCTCTACAAGTGGCGGCCAGTTCGGCACTATTTAGGGTTGACGCTGAAGGAATGCCCCATCTTCACGTCAACTCTAAATTATATGCAATAAAGAAGAAAAACCAAAACATCGAACTGTCCGCTCTGCTCTACAAGCGGCGGTCAGTTCGGCACTATTTAGGGTTGACGCTGATGGAATGTCTCATCTTCACGTCAACTCTAAATTATAGGCAATAAAGAAGAAAAACCAAAACATCGAACTGTCCGCTCAGCTCTACAAGTGGCGGCCAGTTCGTCACTATTTAGGGTTGACGCTGAAGGAATGCCCCATCTTCACGTCAACTCTAAATTATATGCAATAAAGAAGAAAAACCAAAACATCGAACTGTCCGCTCGGCTCTACAAGTGGCGGCCAGTTCGTCACTATTTAGGGTTGACGCTGAAGGAATGCCGCATCTTCACGTCAACTCTAAATTATATGCAATAAAGAAGAAAAACCAAAACATCGAACTGTCCGCTCTGCTCTACAAGCGGCGGCCAGTTCGGCACTATTTAGGGTTGACGTTGAAGGAATGTCCCATCTTCACGTCAACTCTAAATTATAGGCAATAAAGAAGAAAAACCAAAACATCGAACTGTCCGCTCTGCTCTACAAGCGGCGGCCAGTTCGGCACTATTTAGGGTTGACGCTGAAGGAATGTCTCATCTTCACGTCAACTCTAAATTATAGGCACTAAAGTGGAAAAGGCCAAAACATCGATCTGTCCGCTCGGCTCTACAAGCGGCGGACAGTTCGACACTATTTAGGGTTGACGCTGAAGGAATGTCTCATCTTCATGTCAACTCTAAATTATAGGCAATAAAGAAGAAAAGGTCAAAACATCGATCTGTCCGCTCTGCTCTACAAGCAACGAACAGTTCGACACTATTTAGGGTTGACGCTGAAGGAATGTCCCATCTTCACGTCAACTATAAATTACAGACAATAAAGAAGAAAAACCAAAACATCGAACTGTCCGCTCTGCTCTACAAGCGGCGGCCAGTTCGGCACTATTTAGGATTGACCCTGAAGGAATGGCCCATCTTCAGGTCAACGCTAAATTAGTAGGCAATAAATCATAAGCAGCAATAAAGGCCGAAAGCAGGGGGCCATAATATCAAGCAGTAAAATAAGCCGAAAGCAGAGGCCATAATATCAAACAGTATAATAGGCCAAAAGCAGATGCCATAATATCAGGAGTATAATAGGCCGAAAGCAGAGGCCATAATATCAGGACCAGTGCGAGACTGGAGAATTGAAAGTACAGAAAACAGTATATAAAGGACCAGTGCGAGACTGGATTACTGGAAATAAATGCAGAAAGTAAACGCAGGACCAGTGCGAGACTGGAGAGCATAATAAATAAAAGGGTTAGTAGTCCAATCACTCCATAATCAGAGGCTTCAGTTCCATCTCCGTTCATAGGAGGAAAATTCTGTTCCATCTACGTTCATAGGAGGAAATTCTGTTCCATCTCCGTTCATAGGAGGAAATTCTGTTCTTTCTCCGTTCATAGGAGCTTACTTATATTTTATGAGGTATCTTATTTTCGTGTGCCTTGATTTCATATTTTTAATTATCTTGAGGTTATTGAATTGACGGCGTCGCCTCGCGATTGCGACCTTAACTGCGCGTCGATATTTTTACTTTTAAAACTACCCAAACTTTTTAGAGGGTGCGATCCAACCTCCCGAGCTTCCCATAATTTTTGGAGACGCGCTGGAGGAGGGCGTAGTTCATTATTAATTTATAACATAAATTTTTAGCATCGAAAACTAGTGAACCCATTTCAAAAATTCCAAAATAATTACAGTAGATGTAGGTTAGTAGTAGAAAGCTTCCCAAATTTTCTCAAAATTTTTCATCACTGTTACGGCCCTCTGATAATTCAAAAACCCCAAAAATCATAGTATTTTAATTTCTAAAAATACGAAATCTCCTCTAAAAATTATGAAAATTTTAAGGCAGTTCCCCCTTGCCAAGATGAGCAACTTTCATGTTCAAAGTTTTTGCATTTGGGCTCTATATAAGACCCAGAAAAAAAAAACAAATGGTATAAAATATAATAATAAAATTTTATAAAAAAAATTTATCAAATTTTTTTTGACAGGAACGGAGTTCCTGTACGCCGCCTCCCCCTTTGCGGGCTTTCCCCGCCGGCGTCAGGCCACCGGCCGGCCGTGGCTCCGCCCCCCGGCCGACTATACGGGGGCGGGCGCTCCCTCCGGCGGTGGTCTGGTGGTCTACCGCCGCCGGCCACCGTCGGAGTTATTTTTTTTTTAAAACTAGACGGAGGAGAGAGGGAATAGCGGCGGCGCTCCGGCCGCCGGAGCTCACATGCGAGACCCCAAAAGGGTAGGGAGGGAGGAGAGGAGGAGATCCCGTCTTGTTTGGGGTCCTCCGGGAGTCCTCCGGCGATGTTGACATGGGAGGGTGGTGGAGGTGGCGGTGGAGCTTGGAGCGTCTTCTCCGGCTCCGACGGGTGCGTGGGTGGTGGGGCTGGTTTGGGTAGGGGTCGAGCTCCCCCTCAACCAATCTCCTTCTCCATTTGCTGTGAACAAGAGAGAGGGAGAAAGAGAGAGAAAGAGGAGAGAGAGATGAGGAAATGAGGGACCTTGCCGTGAGTTGTGAAGAGCAGCCTCCCCCCCTTCCCCATTTTGATAGAGCTTTTTTTTCCCCCTCCCCAGAGAATTACCTTGTCATCCTTATATAGCTATAGCTGGCCAATGGGGGTTTATCACCTAGATTATGGTCTTTCTCCTCCTTTGGTTTGAGATGAACGGTAGAGGGAGAGAGAGGCCTAGGTTTGGAGATTTTGCTTTGGATATCCAAGCCAAGAAAATATCTAGTTCCACTTAGTTGTCATGGGCTGCTGCTAGCCAATCCTATAATAGCATGGGGATTATGGTTTTGGGTTTGGTGGGTGGAGTGGATGAGTTTTTAAAATTCATGAAAACTACACTTTTGAGGAGGGTTGACCAAAGTCAACTACAAGTGGGGTCCCCCATGCATGTCAAAGTCCAGTAGGTCCGAGTCGTCGAGTGTCGGGTCACCATGGACGTGGCAGAGTTGAAATCCAGCGTTTACGTATCTCGAAAATCTTATAATTTTACGAACGTTTATTTTTATTTACTTGACTAAACGACATCGGAATCGAGCGAAGCGAATTTTGTTGTACTCGTACCGGCTATACAAGTCTAATGCAACTGACAGAATTCAATTCGGAGTTCGTTTGCTTAACATTTGAAAATGGCGTTGTTGCGACGCTCGATATTACTCAAAATAGTCGTTTTCTCCAAACGACCTCAGATTGGAACGAAACGAGTTTCGTTGCACTCGTATCAACTATACGAGTCTAACGCAACTGACGGAAGTCGATTCAGAGCACGTATGCTCCATGTTCTAAAATCGCGTCGTCGTGACGCGTTACGATACCCAAAATAGTCATATTCTACATGTGACCTCGGATCGAAACGAAATGAGTTCCGTTGCACTCGTATCAACCGTACGAATCTAACGCAACTGACGGAAGTCGATTCGGAGCACGTATGCTCCATATTCAAAAATCGCGTCGTCGTGACGCGCTACGATACTCAAAATAGTCATATTCTATATATGACCTTGGATCAAAACGAAACGAGTTCTGTTGCACTCGTATCAACTATACGAGTCTAACGCAGCTGACGGAAGTCGATTCGGAGCATGTATGCTCCATATTCAAAAATCGCGTCGTCGTGACGCGCTACGATACTCAAAATAGTCATATTCTACATATGACCTCGGATCGAAACGAAACGAGTTCCGTTGCACTCGTATCAACTATTCGAGTCTAACACAACTGACGAAAGTCGATTCGGAGCACGTATGCTCAATAAATAATTTTGACGTTGCGGCGAAGCACAATGCTACCCAAAACAGTTATTTCTCCAAATGACCGTCATTAGGTGGTGAAGGTCGAGTCGTGGTTGTCCTATGACCCAGCCTAAGCTCTTCCAAGGGTTCAACTGAACCGGCTAGACCCCTTTTCAAAGTCGGGATGTTACAATGAGTGTCCTTGTGTTCGAGTCTTGCAACTAGAGTCTGATTCGTTGTTTCCTTGCTTATGCTAGGAGGGTGGCGACGAAGCGGGGACGTCGAGGCGATAAGAGGAGCCTTCGGCAAGCAGTGCTACTGTCTTAGCCCTTATGAATATGGGTGTGTCCCCGAAAGACTTCTGTCGTATGCTAGTAGAGGCAATGGTGGCGGCTCAAGCTGCGATGATGCCACAGATTGCGATGCCTATTGTGCAGGCTGCGACTCATGTTACCCCGGTTATGGTGACACAGGAGGTGGGAGTGATGCAGGTAAAACCGTTAGCTGAGAGAGCGGTTTGCCAAGGAGATCGTCAGATGAAGTATTTTCTGAGTTTCCACACTCCGACATTCAAAGGAGTTGGCACTCCAACGGATGCCGAGGATTGGTTGGCAAGGATTCAGGATCTCCTGAAAGTGGCAGAGACTCTGGAGGACAAGCGATCCCAGTTCACAACGTTTATGTTAGAAGGTGACGTCAAGCTGTGGTGGGTGAATCATAGCGTTCGTCATTTCCCTGGACGTACCCCGTCCATGGAAGAGTTCAGGAATGTTTTCCTGAAGCGCTATATCCCCTCTTCAACGAGGTTAGCACTTCAAAGGCAGTTCTTGCACTTGGTGCAGCGTGAGAAGTCAGTAGATGAGTACTTACAGGAGTTTACTCGTTTGGGTCGTTATGCGGGGACGACCATGTCAGATTATGAGGAGAGAGATAATCTCTTCTATCAAGGTCTGAGAGAAAATCTAAGGCAACCTCTGATAACCTTGAAGAATGCGGGATTCAATGAGCTGATTGAAGCTGATCGGACGTTGGAGAGCGATATGGAGTGAACCCAGCGTCGTAAGGGCTTTGCGGCTAAGCAAGGAGAAAGTAAACCTTCTCAGTCTCAGGGGAAGTCTGAGGGAAGTCGATGGAAGAGAAATCCCCATCCTTTTAAGACTGGTGAGAGAAGCGGTGCAGCATCTGGAGAGTACCGTTCCAGGGGACCCGTGACGTGCTTCAAGTGTGGCAAGGTGGGTCACATAGCTCGGATTTGTCTCGGGGGTGGGACTGAGCTAGAGCAGAGGCAAGAGCAGACAATGCGTTCTGGCCCTAGTGTTGGGGAGAAAGGGAAAGCGGCGGAGTCCAGCGCTTCACGTTTCCCTCTAGTGAAACCTCGGGCAGCAGTAAGCGATCCGTCAACCCGATGTGGCGACATGTATGTAAAGTTTAGATCTTTTGTTCGGTAACTTAAAACAGTTGTGACCTTTCGTATTTGTTGTATGTGTGCTAGGTTTCATGTTAGTTTCCGGCTATCCCTCCATATATAGTGTTATTCGACACGGGAGTGTCGCACTCTTTTCTCGCGGAAAGCTTTATCCGGACAATCGGTGTTGAGACTGTCGAGGCGGAGGTGGAGCTTAGCGTGTGCATGCCGAATGGGTCTTTCATAACCACCAGAAGGAAAGAACGCATTGTTTTGAGGATTTGCGAGTGTGACTTCGAGTTGGTAGCATCGATTCTACCACTTGCCGAATTTGACATTATCCTGGCGATGGACTGGCTTGCAGAGCAACGAGCTAGTATTGACTGCCTATTGAAGGTGGTGACCCTAAGGAGTGAAGGTAGAGCGGAGGTCAAGTTCGAGGGCCTAGGTGTTGGGTTTTCTTTGAACAATGCATCAAATGCACGCAGCGGAAAATACGAACAAGAACAACCCAAAAGAACTAAAGGATCTTACGATATCATGAATCAAGAAATAAGAAAGGTAACAAAAATGAAGTACCTTAAGGGGATTGAGTGAACACTCAACCAAGATGCTCCAAGAAGAAATCTCGAAGACAACCTCTGAGTCCCAAGCGCTGAAATCGATCGGCGACTCTACGGAAGTTCACACGAGTGAAGAAGAACCCTAACTTCTTGTTGCATAAGAAGTAGGTCGGAGAAGAAGAAGATCCCTCTTGATCTTCCACGAACTGCTAGATCCGATGACAGGAAGAGGCGGCGTCGGGTTGCAGAATCAAGACCGTCGGAACGCTTCCGTCATTCTTCTAAGAGTCGCGCAAAGGCAGAGAGCGACTTAGGGCATAAATCGAGTTCTATTTATACTCAGGCGAAAAATAAGATAACTGCAGACCCACGACTTGAATTGAAGTAAACACAGAATTCGTCGAGTGATCATGAATTCGTCGAGTAAACTGAATTCGTCGAGAGAGATCATGAATTCGTCGAGTAAACCTGAATTCGTCGAGTAAATCTGAAGTAAATGTCGTTGAGACATTCTCGACGACTCATCTCAAAATCTTGTCAACATGCTTTATACAATATTCACAATACCTATGGAGCATTCAGTTGACTCGACCCAACTCCAAAAAGTCATAGGATTGGTCCTTCAATCATATCCAATATAAGTAAGGCCAACACAATTCTTCCTCCAACTTATCCAAACACTCTTGTGTGTGACCTCATAGGCTCATATCGTGTTGGCAGTGAGACTAAATGCTTGATCACTTCCAGATAACCTTGAAAACACCAACAGTCTCTCACTTGATCTTGAACGTATCAAACAAAATTCTCACAAATAATGAGAGGCATCTAACAATACATCATTGCTACCCAAGCAATAAGAGTTCATAACTCAACAAACCTGTCTTGACCAATGTACCAGTGCTGTCATGACCCTTTGTCCCTTACATCCAGATAGAACTAGAGGCATGGACCGTATCACCCTCATAATCATTCAATCCTAGTTTCCTGATCTAGAATAGACTGTTTGAAATTGGTGAGCTCAATATCATATATTGACTCAACCAAGCATGACCATGCATTTCTCAGTCTCATTCCATTATGTGGCCCTTGGATGTAACTCCTGTCAAACAGGAGGACAAATCTCATATCTGTCCACACACAAACACCCAAATGAATCGTAACATACCCAATAACCACTGTTATCATCAACCTTCTTCAAGGAAGACTTTTGATGGCATCAAAGTACGCTCTTCCTCACTTGATGAATGTTGCGACTTCAGGTCAAAGAACCACAAACATCATTGCCAGTTGAGATCTACTTGTGACACGCTTATACAACAATCCACAAAGTAGCTTCAAAGTGGGTCTGTCCAGTACAATGTGTTCACTAGCAAGTACCCATGTGATGACTTAATATCACAATATCATGACCCGTGAGAACTGGTCATCAGTCAATGCACATGCTAGTCTTAATGTATCATCATTGCCCTTCAACTTCCAAAGAGGCATCCAAAAGACTCTTCGCATGGTGGAGAGGAAGTTCGGGTGCGGTATTGCTAGGCTTGGAGTTGGGGACCTCTCAGAAGAGGATTGTCCTGACGCGGGCGAGGATTGATCTTTGTATTTACTGTATTTTCCATTTACGTCTTGTTGATTTTCTAGTTTTTGGTCTTGTTCAGTCATGTATATCGTTGTAGTGTTGCCACTGTATCCAGAAATTTTTTCACTTTATATAGTATTTGCTTTTTCATGTACTTGGTAATTCTTTGCTCTGGCCATTTCTTGTGTGGTTATCTGTGGTTTGATTACGAGTTGACATTGAAGAACAATAGTCTTCAAATCGATGATAATCGTGTGAGGGACATTCCCTTACGGGGAATGTGCCCTGAAATTGGCGGTGAAGAGCGTTAGTCTTCAAACTGTTGGTAACCGTGAGAGGGACATGCCCTTACGGTTACAGGGGGAACGGGCCTCGGAATAGGCGGTGAAGAGCATTAGTCTTCAAACCACTGGTAACCGTACAAGGGGCATACCCTTACGGTTACAGGGGGAACGGGCCCCGGAATTAGCGGTGAAGAGCGTTAGTCTTCAAACCGCTGGTAACCGCGCGAGGGACAGACCCTTACGATTACATGGAGAACAGGCCCCAGAATTGGCGTTAAAGAGCGTTAGTCTTCAAACCGCTGGTAACCGCGCGAGGGGCATGCCCTTATGGTTACAGGGGGAACGAGCCCCAGAATTATTGGTGAAGGGCGTTAGCCTTCAAACCGCTGGTAATCGTGTGAGGGACAAACCCTTACAGTTATAGTGGGAACGGTCCCCGAAATTGGCGGTGAAGAGCGTTAATCTTCAAACCGCGGGTAACCGTCCGAGGGACAGACCCTTACGATTACAGGGGGAACATGCCCCGGAATTGGCGGCGAAGAGTGTTAGTCTTCAAACCGCTGGTAACCGTGTGAGGGACATACCCTTATGGTTACAGGGGGAACGAGCCCCAGAATTGTCGGTGAAGAGCGTTAGTCTTCAAACCGCTGGTAACCGTTCGAGGGACAGACCCTTACGGTTATAGGGGGTCAAGCCCCGGAATTGGCGGTGAAGAGTGTTAGTCTTCAAATCGCTGGTAACCGTGCGAGGGACATACCCTTACAGTTACATGGGGAACTGAAATATCTAGTTGCTAACCAAAATCACCTAGAGGGGGGGGGGGGAGTGAATAGCTGATAATTGCGTCTTTTGCGGAATTGAAAATCTTGAAAATAAAGAACGCACAGAATGCAAATCACAAACACAGATGACACAAGAAATTTATAGTGGTTCCCCGTTCTTGGGTACTCCACTTGCCGGCCTCGCCAATCTAGCACCACAGCTAGACTTGACTACTTCACTAAAACTCGGATCAAGAATGATCCTACAATCCTCAGAGTCAAAACTCTTACAACTCGGAGATCAAACTCCTACAAACTCAGAGATAACCTTCTCTTACAACTCGGAGAAAACCTCTCCTACAACTCGGAGAACAATCTCTCCTATAATCAAATGTAAATTTGGATTGAAACAATACTTAACGAATCACAATCCGATCTGAATAATTTGATGAGAATCTTCTTCCTTCTTGAGATAGATATGGCTTCGGCTTGATGTTGAAGAAGATGAATCGAATCGGCACAAATCAGATCTTCTAAGGTCTTGATCGATCCAATGAAAACAGGACGAGTGAGGAGATGAACGATCGACCTTTTTCTTCCACTTGGAGACAAAATCAGATAACTCACGATCGAACTCCAACGATGGCGATGCGCGGCACTTGACGACGATCTTGGATCAGATTAGGTTAGGAGAATATGAACTCTGATCTTCTAATAATCTCGTTAATTCTTTCTTAAGGAGCAATCATTATATAGAAGAAGATCTAATGATTAAACCTTAAAACGAAGAAAGACGTCACGTCAAATTGACGGAAAAGACTTGACGTCAAGAACGGAAAAACAAAGCTCATGAGAAATACTAGAACTAGACTTCTCGAGGGATCCAAGACTTCTCGAAAGAAACCGGCTAGTTCTCGAAAAACAGCTTTAGAAGAGAGATCCAAAGAATTATGACAGGACTTCTCGAGAGATACAAGACTTCTCGAGAACAAAGGAAACTTCTCGAAAACTTCAGAACAATTTCGAGAACAACCTTAAGAGAGAAAGCTTTTCGAAAGAACCAATGATTTCTCGAAAACAAAAGTACTTCTCGAGAGAGAAAAGACTTCTCGAAAGCTGAGCTGAGACAGACTTCTCGAAAACAACTGGAAAAGAACTTTTCTCGAAAACTAAGAAGACTTTTCGAGAGCACAAAGAATTCTCGAGAAATGTAAGTAACTACTCGGAAAATTCAACATTGTCTCGAGAGACTTCTGAAACAACCCTTCTCGAAAATAATCAAGGACTTCTCGAGAGCACAGAAGGACTTCTCGAAAAGTATCCTTACTTCTCGAAAAATTTACTTAGGAAAAATTTCTTCCTTTTTCTCTAGACCACTAGCTGCACACCAAGCTTTGAATCTTTAATGTCTTGATCATAAAGTGTATCCCAATTGAGAGACCACACATGAGTCAACCCCATACCCCACACAATGAAGAATTACATTGCATGAGACTGTGCTTATTGACCCATTGTGACCTGACATTGGTCTACACTTAGCAATGTGAACCTGCAAGGACATTACTAGAAAAGCATATCAAATACACAAACAATTCAATCTTGGTTCAAAGTTGACTTTCTACAAATCAAGGTTATTGTGGATACAATACCCAACAATCTCCCCCTATTTGTAGAAGTCAGAACCCTACTTACCAAGATGAATTGTATCAAATATAAAATATAAAAAGAATATGCTGGAAAGAATATTAACAACAATATCTAAATATAAGAACATGATTGTCACATCAGAACCAAAAACTATATTTAGATTTAAGATTGTCTACAGAATTAATGTTCACACAGGCATAAAGAAATAAAGTTTTAAAGATCTTCAAAGATTTGGCTTCAGATATCTGCCTTTTGCTTTCTCAACATTTCTTGCCTTTCAAAATAAACATATGGCTTTGGATGATACTTAGGAGGAGCTTCTGGAGCTGTTGGATTGTTGTACCCATAATTTTTGAAATGGATTCTTCTCTTGACTTGGCTAGTCTCATACTTTTTCCATTCAGAAGTGTTGTACAGCTCAGAGGCTTTCACATTTCCTTCTTCAACAAGCTTGAGAGAGTCAAGAATGATAATCTTTGAAACTGGACTCCAAACTTCTGGATAAACCTTTGTATCATCTATCACTGCTTTGCCAGAACCTGCTGAGCTGGAGCCAGGAATAGATCTGCTTGCAGAAGGTCCATCACCATATTTCCTTTTTCTAGAATAATGCATGGAGGAGGGAGGCTCTACTGAAGGAATAGCATCAAACTGCTCTGCTGGCCTTGGAGAAAATTGAGGAGCATCAGATTGAGCTTGATCAAAACTTGGAGGAGGTTGAGCAGGGTCAATACCCAAATCAGGAAAGATCTCATGGTGGAGCCAAACAGCAGTATTAGAGGTGAAATCTTTTAACTCATTGACCTGCTTTTGGACACCTTGGGACAACTGCTCAAACTTATTAAGCAAATGTTTATGAAAATCAAAAAGAGTTTGATCTATCAACCCAGTCATCTTCTCAGTTAAACTGTCCTCCCCCTTTCTGACTTCTACAGATAGGGTTTGGAGAATAGAATCCTTAAACTGGCCAACTTCATCAATAACTTTGAAAGTATTATCTTCAGCCCTTGAAGCCATGTTTTCTTGAGTTTTTCTGACTTGAATGACTTCAGCTAGAACTGTGGCTACACCCTCTATGGTGTGATCAATGGCCTTTCCTCCCTGAATAACAACCTCTTTTAGTTGATCTGAACTAGTTTTGAATTCTTTCAACTTCTTTGTCATTTCCTTTTCAACATCAGATATTCTTGCATGAACTTCTTTGAAGGAGTAATCTATTTTGACACTTTGTCTTTGAAGCATAAGTTCAACTTTACCAAGAATTGAACTTTCATCATAAAGAGATGGAGGAATAGGAGATGGAAGAACTTCTTCTGGTATATCTTTAATAATAACTGAACTTTGAAGCCTGACAGGAGATATTGTGATTCTCTCATTTTCAATATCAACAGATTTTTCCTGTTCATCCTTGTTTGTTTCTAAACAAGGCTCTTGCTCCCCCCTCAATATGTACTGGGGGAGGAGATGAACCAGGCACAGAAGCATCATCTACTTCAATGATAAAATCAAAATCAGCACCTGACCCAGCCAAGTGGTCACTAGTGCTAATCACATCATCAGAACCTTTAAGAATTTCATTAACAACATTTTCTATTATAGAATCAACTCTGTTTATATCATTAGCTGGAGGAGGTGAGAAGTGATCAACCTGTTCAGATGGATCCTGAGCTGATGGAGAAAGAACTGTGTCTGTTGAAGGAGGGAGACTTGGCTCTGCTGAGGGAATGTTGTCTTGTGGAGCTGGAGGTGAAGCTGGGATGGTTGGTATTTCTGGAGGAAGAGAAGTAGGAGCTTCAAAACCTGCATCTGCAGTTGGCTTAGTTATCCTGATGTTCCACCTTTTCATTGTGACAACATCTACCTTCTTTAAATGATGAATAATAGCTCCTCTGGACATGTCAAACACATCTGGATTAAGCTGATTCAGATAGAGTGACAGAATCCTTGCAAAATTGGGGCTTGTAATGCTTTCTTTAATCTTATTGAAAAGAAAATCTGCCCAACTAAATCTTTTTCCACAAATCAATATTGCTATTAGGCTGAAAACATCTGAAGAGACATGACCTAGGCTGCCAGTATGACATAATAAGACTTTTGAAATTATGTCCACTATCAATTTTCCAACATCGTTCATCTTTTGTCTACGAATAGTTGATGTTCCTTTATCCAAACCACAAAAGATTAGGGCATGAGCCCAATCCTCATTACTTAGAGAATCCTCAACTTCTATCAAGGGAACTTTCAAAAACTTGGAAAGAGATTTTGGATTCAACTTGACTTTGAAATTTCCAACCATTGATTTCATTCTATTTCCGTTTTTGTGAACTTTGATATTGATAAACAAATCCTCTACTTCTTTAAACAGAATTCTACATTGAAATTCTAAAAGGAAAGACAGGCCAGCTGCGTCTAGAAGATAAAATAGGTTTTGAAACTCATCTGAAATCAATTGGAGACCTTCGCGCACAAGTTCACTGCCGACACCGATCTTAGGTTTTCCTGTTGGATCCATTGATTGAGAGGAGAACTTGAAATGCGGGCTGGAGTGAGAGAAATTCCGTCTGAATGCGAACTGGAACGACGATTTTGCGAAACACGAAAATGAAACGTCGGCGTTTATCGAGAGAAGATGGAAGAACCTCGCGTGAACTTTAAATTCATTTCGAGACTATATATAGTTTGATTTGATGTGACAATTAATTTGATTTTAATTAATTTAAAGAAAATGAAATACACGCGTACCTGGCTCTTCATATTCTCGAAAATTGAAATTAAGGTTTTCGAAAAGTATAAAACATTTCTCAAGAGATAATTAAAGTTCTCGAGAGGTTTCAGAACTTTGCCGATCTTCTTCCGAAAGAGCATTTCTTGAGGGATAACCCATTTCTTGAGAAGTGTCAATTTATTTTTCGAGAGATGATGTCAATTTTCCGAAAACTTTTAGCAAGTCATTTCTCGAGACATTTACTACATTTCTCGAGAAGTCTAATGATGACTTGGATTTTTCTTCTCTTCTTCTCTTCTCTTTTGCTTGACCATTATTCCATGTTGAGCATTCCAAGTTCTGTCTTGAAGAAAGAGAACTTAGTCTCATCCAGAGGCTTCGTGAATATATCTGCAATTTGCTTATCCGTAGGGACATAGCTTAAGTTGATATCCCCATTCTCCACATGTTCTCGGATGAAATGATATCTTAACTCGATATGCTTTGTTCGACTGTGTAAGACTGGATTATTTGCTATAACAATTGCACTGGAGGAGTCACAAAACATTGAAATATTCTTTATCTTCATGTTATAATCTTGAAGCTGATTTCTTATCCAAAGAAGTTGTGCGCAACAACTGCCTGCAGAAATATATTCTGATTCGGCTGTTGAGATTGTAACACAATTTTGCTTCTTGCTGCTCCAGGAGATAAGCCTTCTTCCGAGAAATTGACATGTTCCGGAAGTGCTTTTCCTGTCGTCTCTACTACCTGCAAAATCTGCATCTGAATAACCAATTAGCTCGCTATCATTACTTCTTGGGTACCATAAGCCAAGATTTGGTGTACCTTTAAGATATCTCAAAATTCGCTTTGCAGCGGTATAGTGAGATTCCTTAGAGTTCACTTGAAATCTGGCACAAACACATGTAGAAAACATTATGTCAGGCCTACTAGCAGTAAGGTAGAGCAGAGAGCCAATTATGCTTCTGTACTTGGTTTCATCAAAAGGTTTCCCTTTCTCATCCTTGTCCAGAGACATAGCTGAGCTCATTGGAGTCCTCATAGAGGTTGCACTCTCCAATCCAAATTTCTTAATCAGCTCCTTGGTGAATTTTGTCTGTGAGATGAAAATTCCATCTTCAGATTGTTTCACTTGAAGTCCTAAAAAATATTTTAGCTCTCTCATACTGCTCATTTCAAACTTTCCTTGCATAAGTTTTGAAAACTTTTTACAAAGATTGTCGTCTGTAGAGCCAAAAATGATGTCATCGACATAGATTTGCACTAGCAAAATCTTGCCTTTTACTTCCCTAAGAAATAATGTTTTATCTATCTTTCCTCTTGTGAACTTGTTCTCAAGAAGAAAATTAGATAGCGTCTCATACCAAGCTCGAGGAGCTTGTTTTAACCCATACAAAGCTTTTTGTAGTAAGTAAACATAATTAGAATGTTCAGAATCTACAAAACCTGGAGGTTGTTCAACGTATACTTCTTCTTTTATGTTACCATTCAGAAAAGCTGACTTAACGTCCATTTGGTATACAGTGAAACCTATGAATGCAGCATAGGCTAAGAACATTCTGATTGCTTCAAGTCTTGCTACCAGAGCATAAGTTTGATCGAAGTCGATCCCTTCTTCCTATCTATAACCTTTTGCTACAAGTCTGGCTTTGTTCTTTATAACTGTTCCATCCTCATCCAACTTGTTCCTGTAAACCCACTTTGTTCCAATAATATTTTTATCCTTGGGTTTTGGAACTAGTGTCCACACCTTGCAACGCTTGAATTGATTTAACTCTTCTTCCATTGCAATTATCCAGTGGGGGTCTTCATTTGCTTCTTGAAACTTCTTTGGTTCAACCTGTGAAAGAAAACTTAAATGCATATTTTCATTAGAAGTACCTCTTCTTGTTCTAATTCCGATTTGAGGATCTCCTATGATTTGATCAATAGGATGATCTCTCATGTGTCTGAACTCAAGGTTCCTTGCATCAGTTTGAACATTTGGAGCATCATCTGCTACTTGAATGTCTCCTTCCACTTGCACTGGTTCTTCATCAACATGATCTTCTTCTTCATTTGTGATTGGAGAAGAGATCTGATCTTGACTAAGGTTTGAGTATTAACTTTGACTGGCTCATCCAAGCTTATATCTTGTGTCTTTGAACCTGTACCTTCCATAGAAGCACTAGAAGAGCTGCTATGTAATAAGCTTGTTTCATCAAATACAACATTAATAGACTCTTCTACAACCAGGGTTTTCTTATTAAATATTCTATAAGCTCTACTATGGCTGCTATAGCCTACAAAAATACCTTCAAAACTCTTTTCGCTAAACTTGGTTTTGTAATGCTTTCCATTATTAAGTACAAAGCATTTGCAACCAAAGATTCTAAAATAAGAGATGGTTGGTCTCTTCCCTTTTAGTAGTTCATAAGGAGTCTTTCCATGATTTTTGTTTATGAGTGCTCTGTTTTGCACATGCCATGCAGTGTTGACTGCTTCAGCCCAAAGATATTCGGGTAGAGAAGTGTCACTCAACATCGTTCTGCAAGCCTCAATGAGTGTTCTATTTCTTCTCTCAGCTACCCCATTTTGTTGTGGAGTTCGAGGAGAGGAAAACTCATGAAAGATACCTAGACTTTCACAAAAATCTGTCATGGCCCCATATTCAAATTCTGTTCCATGGTCACTTCTGATTTTGACCACTGAACATTCAAATTCGTTCTGGATTTGCTTGACAAACTTGGTGAAAATGTCAAACGTATCTGACTTGTGTTTTAGAAAGAATACCCATGCAAAACGTGAGTAATCATCTACAATAACTAATGTGTAAGACTTACCTCCTAAACTTCTAATTTGCAAAGGACCAAATAAGTCCATATGAAGTAGGTATAAACACCTAGTAGAATCTTTGCCTAAAATGCTCTTAAAGGTAGCTCTTGTTTGCTTGCCTTTTATACAAGCATGACAAGGTCTATCTTTGATGCACTTAATATTTGGCGCATCACGTACTAAGTTTTGAGAAAATAATTTATTTATAGTTTTGAAATTTATATGTGCTAATCTCTTATGTCATTGGTCAGCAAGAGATGCACTATTTCTTGCTAAGAGACATACTGGTGTAGAAGATGATAAACAAAGAAAATTTAAACAGAACATATTTCTACAACGAGTACCTGATAAAATTGTTTCTAGATTATCTGCAGATTTTATCAAACATTTATCTCTACGAAAATCAACTATATATCCTTTGTCACAAAGTTGACTTATGCTTATCAGATTATGTTCTAATCCTTCCACATAAGCTACATCTGAAAAGGATACATTGTCGTTAGAAATCATACCATAGCCTTTTGTTATCCCTCTGTCAGATCCGCCAAATATAACTTTTGGACCATTTTCAATTGGAATGTAATTTTGCAAAAGGCTTCTTGTTCCGGTCATATGCCGAGAACAACCACTGTCCAAATACCAGATAGGATTATTGTTGGCCTTTGGACATACCTGCAAAAACAAATTATTTTGCCTTAGGAGCCCAAACAACTTTGGGTCCTTGGTCCCTTGTTAGTTGAACACCACGAGGAACATCAACATTGCGAGTAGTCTTTCTTGCATTGTTAACTTGTGGTCTTTTAGAATAGGTGAGATTGAACCAACAGTCTACGGCAAAGTGACCTATTTTGCCGCAACACCAACAGTTAAATCTGTTGTATCTTTTCTTAATATTTTCCTGCTTAACTCTTTGAACGTTTGTTTTAGCAGGAGCAATCCTTCTTGATGAGGATGCTTCATGAGTACAGCATATACAGGGTAATGCTTTCTCCTTTGGCTTAGGTACAACTGTCTTTACCATTGGTGCTCTAACAGCACTTGGACCATGAACATAAGGACCGTAATCTCTCAGATTTACTTCTTCATAAGGTGCTTTGAAAGCACTTTGACCGAAGTATTGAGGACGAGCCCACCCCTTATAGTCATTGACAGGTGCAAAATTAATTTGTCGTGTCAAGTGACCATAAGAGCTTTCCATGTCATAAGCATTTGTGGGAAGTAGAACTTTCTTAAATTTCACTTGTTCTAGATGGGCTTTCCCTTTTTCTTTGATAGTAGCTTTCTTAGTATTTTTATTTTTCTTCTTGACACGGGTGCCTTTAGAAGAATTACTTGGCCCAGCGACATGACCTAAATCACTGCTATTTGCTTTAGCAGAGAAAGTATCAATGATTGGAAGAATAGTTTTCGGTTGTGAAAACTTTTCAACTAGCTTTTTCTCAGCGGCTAGCTGTTCTTCCAGAACTTTGATAGAGTTCTCTTTCTGTTCAAGGAGCTCATCTGAGCTTTTGATCTTGTCTTTCAAGATTTGGTTTTCCTCTTTGAAGGAAGAAAGTTGTTCAACTTCCTTTCTCAAATTAGATTCCACTTCTTTGAGAGACATGATCTCCTTGACCTGTGTTTTGACTACCTTTCGGCATTTGTCAAAGCTTTTAAGCATTTCAGTATATTGGGTCATGAGGTTTGAGTCATCATCTGAAAGATAATCCTTTTGTTCAGCTGAGGCATATTCAGAATCAGATAAGATGGTGTGAGAATTTACCTTCCCGGTATATGGAGGTTCTTCTTCTTCATCAGTCATAGCCATCAGCCCGAAGTAGACTTCTTCTTCACTACTTGATTTCTCCGAGTCACTGTCGCTTAAAGTTTTATTCTTTTTAGCGACTAGACTCTTTTCAATCTTCCTTTTCCCATGGGTGGATTTCCTTTCTTCTTTTCTTCCACCCTCTTTCTTTTTATAAGGGCATTCAGCAATCATGTGCCCTGGCTTATTGCAACAATAGCAAACTATATCAGAAGAAATATGTTTACCAGTTTTAGATTTATACCTGTCATGATTGCTAGAGCTCTTTTTGTGATGATCACCATCACGTCGAGAATGTCTATTTTCAGAGGAAAACTTATTCTTCATGTGTCTTCTTTTGTTTAATAATTTCTTAAACTGTCGAGAGATTAGAGAAAACTCTCCATCAGACATTTCAGAACTGGAGGAGCCGGCTTCAGATTCTTTTTCATCATCAGATTCTCGTGTTCTAACTGGAGACAAAGCTCTGCTTTTTCTGGAGCTTTCGGCTTTCATAGCCAAGGTCCTTTCCTTGTTAGAAATTCTATTCCCATCTTCTTCTGTTTTGCGAATGTTCATTTGCAGTTCATGAGATAATAATTTCCCAAACAGATTTTGTGGGTCTAGATTTGGTAACTTTCCAAACTCTCTGATTGCAACTATCTTGCTATCCCAGTCTTTCGTTAGGGATCGCAGGAATTTGTCATTTAGTTCACCCACTACTAGAAAAATAGGTATTAGCTACACATTTTTTTGCCAGGGTTCAAAAATCGTGGCTAATACACTAGTATTAGCTACACTTAAAAAACTCGTAGCTAATAGTTATATTTTAGCCACGGTTGCAAAAGTCATGGCTAATACTTACGTATTAGCCATGAAAATTCATAATCGTGGCAACAAATTATAATATTTGCCACAAATTATTTTTTTTTGTAGCAAATGCCCCCCTTTTAGCCACGGTTTTTTCATTTGGCGCTCCCCATTTTTTCATTCGCGCTATTTCCTCTACAGCCAAAACCTAGCCGTCGCTCCCGTGTTTTTCATTTGCGATCTCTCGCCTACCCAAACCCTACCCGTCTCTCCACTGAAAACAAAAGGCAAGAACGAAAGCTTGAAGATCTCGCTCTCGTCGCTCTCGCTGCTCTCTCGCCCTCGCCGCTCTCTCCGCTGAAGATCCCTCTCTCACTGCTCTCTCCTCTGCAAAAGAAGTTCCTGACGATCGGTTCCATATCGCGCGCGTGGTGCGGAAGGAAAGTCCAGAGGCCGCTAGGGTTCCATTGCTCTCTCCTCCGTTTTAGGGTATGCATATTTCTCTTCTCACTTTAACTTTTAGACCCCTCGACCCTTGGTTTTTCTGGAGCTTCCCCAAACCCATCTCGTCGCCGACTGTGCTCGCCTGTGGGTTAGCGGGATTCATTGAGCTCGTTTCGTATCTTTGGTGCTGAAACATGTGAGTCTTGGGTTTTGTCCAACCTTGGATATGTGAAAAAGTATGTTTGCTTAGAAATACCAATTAGTTGGCCCTCAATCAAAGGCTCTTAAGCTTTTGGGTTGGGAGGAGAGGGTTTGAGCAGCAGTGTATTTGACCCAAATTCGATCTCTTCACACTTCCTAACGTTCAGCATCCATCCACTGGAAGAATTAGATGCTAATTTAGTAGTGGAGTCTGAATGGTTAAATGCCCTGCTTTTATTATGAAGTCGACATGTTGATAGTGTGATTATATTTCGATCATAAGCTTCATTGACTTCTTATAAACCAAGTGTTTATTGTCGACCATTTCTGTGATGACTCGATAAATAATTGTTTTCGGCTGAGTTCTGGTTTGGTCTTCTTCAAAGAAATATAATTCAATTATTAGAGCTTGTATTGGTCTGGTGCATATTAGTCTGGTACTCTGGTTGCTTAGTGAGCTGATTAAAAATTGCATTTCAGGTGGTGTTTCTGGTATGTATGTGTGCGCTAAACAGTAGTAGAATTATGATTTTGACGGCGGAGAAATGATGAATTGTATATTTTCTTGCATGCTAGTAAAATATGTGTACACTGATTGTTTACAGAGTAATATTTGTGCTCAGCTGGAATATAAATTCTGCATTTTTGAACCAAAATGTTTATATTTTTTTAGTAATTTGTTGGAATGCAAAAAAAGTGTAGGATTTGTAAAAAAAAGTGTAGGTTAGGACTTTATGCGGTCGTAAAATAAATTCAAAACTTTGGGTTCATTCAAAAAAATAATGTAGATGGATCTAAATGACTCCAAATTGATTTGTATTACCACAGTTTTTTTTTTATATTTTAAACCAATAAGAACATACTTACACCTGTTTAAAGGTTGTCAGCGAAGCTTTTGCTCTTTTTATGCAGCAAAATGTGAGCTGCAAATTCTAGAGTATATTAACTTTAAAAGCTTTTTATAAAAACAAGAAACATATAGCATATAATTTCATTTTTGGGCGACTGTGCTCGCCTGTGCTCCGCCCAAGTTCCTCCGCCCAAAATTAAATCGCCGACTGTGCTCGCCTGTGGGTATGCATATTTCTTTTTTTTTCTTTGATAATGTGGCATTAATCATTGTTTTTATTTATTTTGTGCAGTTTTAGATGATGGTTTAGGAGAAATCTCTTTTGTTAGTGCGATTGTGAAAGGTTTAGGGTTGATGTTTGGTTGATTGCCAGACATAAGAATTATGTTAAAATAATAAAATGAATACAAATGTGAAGGTTGTTGTTTGCAATAAATCTAATAAAAATTATGAAATTCACAAGGAAGGTTACAAGTTCTTGTAAGTTGGAAAATTTAGATAAATTTTTGATGGAAGATAAAATGTTATGAAATTCATAATTGAAAGATAAAATGTTAAAGCGAATATGATTATTGATGGAGCTATTGTTATTAAGATAGTTATTATTATTATGAACATTTATTGATATATATATGATGCTCCATAAGTTGTCTCATAAGATAGCTTAAAGAACCAATTTTGAGAAGAGATGGATATTTATTATTTGGGGAAGGAAGGATATATACATTACTTTTTTGCTCAATAGTGAACTGATTCAGTATTAGATACAACTTCTTAAATACTTTTTTGCCTTTTGAATTTGTTTGACACCACTATTGGCAATTGGATCTTGTATATGAAATCATTGTTAGATTTTTTCTTTATATATTAAGCATTGATCATATTCATTTTCATTGCTATTATAGTGTCAAAGTTAAACTCAACATAATATATTTTCATTGTCCATCGTCTATTTTTCTAACCCTGATTTTTTTTAATTTATTTAGATTTCTCTGGCATTAAATATGGATAAAAGTTGGATTGATTTGCAAAATAGAGCTTCATCTGAATACATTCAAGGTGGTGACAAGTTTCTGGATTATGCATATCAAAATAAAACAAATAATTTTGAGACTCGAATTTACTGCCCTTGCAAAAAATGTTGTAATACTTATCTGGTGGAGAGGGTCGTTGCTCGTGAGCATATAATTATAAATGGGTTTCTATCTAAGTACAAGATATGGACCCTTCACGGGGAATCATATTGTTATATATCTTGTAGTGGGGATGAGCAGCGTTCTGATTTTAGAGATGATATGATGGGGATGATACATGAAGCAATTGGAATTCCACCTATTGGTGCTAATTTGTCTGAGAATCCGCCATCATTAAGCAGTCCAAGAATGGATGGTCCTAGCGAAGAAGATGCCAAATTTATAAAACTTGTTGAAGATGCAGAGTGTCCACTGTACCCTAATTGTGTCAAGTATACATCATTGTCTTTCATAGTTAGGTTACTGCAAGGTAAAGTCATGCATGGATGGACAGATACCTCATTTACGTGGCTATTGGAGTTTCTTATTGATGCTTTTCCGAACATAAAGATACCTAAGTCTTATTATGAATCTCAAAAGATTACTAAAGATTTGGGATTTTCTTATGAGACTTGGGATGCATGCCCCAACAATTGCATGATTTTTAAAGGAGATGATATTACACTTGAAAATTGTGAGATATGTGGCGAGTCACGATACAAACAACTCAATGACAATGGAAGTAGCATGCAAAATATAATTACAAAAATTCCAGCAAAACAAGTAAGATATTTTCCTTTGAAACCGAGATTTAAGAGGCTATTCATGTCATCAAAAACTGCAAATTACATGCGATGGCATGCAGAGGAACGTACTAATGATGATACTATGAGACACCCAGCTGACTCTCCAACTTGGAAAAAGTTTGATAAAAATTATCCTCAATTCGCAGCAGAGTGTCGCAATATTAGACTTGGTTTGGCATCTGATGGGTTTAATCCATATAGAACCATGTCCATTGCTCATAGCACATGGCCAGTTGTTTTAGTTCCTTATAATTTACCACCATGGATGTGCATGACACAATCTTTTCTTTTTCTTACAGTACTAATTGATGGACCGAAAGGACCTGGTAATAAAATTGATGTTTATCTTCAACCATTGATTGATGAATTGAATGAATTATGGAATGATGGTGTGGCAACATATGATGCATCAAAAAATCAGATGTTTACTCTACGTGCAACATTATTTTGGACAATCAATGACTATCCTGCATATGCAAACTTATCAGGATGGAGTACAAAAGGTCAGTATGCTTGTGCAAATTGTAATTTGCAAACTAAATCACAGTGGCTAACAAATGGTAGAAAATATTGTTACTTGGGTCATCGTCGATGGTTACCCAGTGGGCACAGGTTTCGAAGAGATAAGACAGCTTTTAATGGATGTCGTGAATTTGAAGCGAAACCTCCTATGTTAAAGGGAAGTGATATCACGACACAACTGAATGATGTACTTACTGAGTACAAAAAGGATGATCTTAAAAAGAGGAAGAGAGAAGATAATCGTAGAGTTAGTAATATTGGTCAAAAAAAGGGTTGGAATAAAAAAAGTATCTTCTTTGAATTTCCATATTGGGAGAGTTTTCAAGCACGTCATTTCATTGATGTAATGCACCAAGAGAAGAATATGTGTGAAAATTTGCTTTATACAATATTGAATGTTGTAGGAAAATCAAAAGATGGCTTAAAAGCAAGACAAGATTTAAAAGAAATGGGTGTTCGAACAAAATTGCACCCACAACACCTTGCATCCGGTAAGGCCTTCTTACCTGCAGCTCGATTTTCAATGAATAAAGTACATCAAGATATTTTCCTACAAGTGTTAAAAAACATCAGAGTGCCAGATGGTTATGCATCTAATATTTCTCGATGTGTACATTTGAAAGAGAGAAATATTTGGGGTCTTAAGAGTCATGATATGCATATTCTTATGCAACAATTCCTTCCAATAGCCATAAGAAAAGTATTGCCACCAGATGTTGTGAAGGTTTTTATTGAGTTATCTAATTTTTATAGACAATTGTGCTCAAAGGTTATTAAGCATGTTGACTTGAAGATCATACAAGAACGCATAGTTCTTACACTATGCCATCTTGAAAAGATATTTCCACCTTCTTTTTTTGATATTATGGAGCATCTAACAATACATTTAGCTGAAGAGGCCTCCGTTGGTGGTCCGGTGCAATTTCGATGGATGTACCCTATTGAAAGGTAATTAACATTTCAAATACTTGAATATATATATATATTATAGTTTTTATTAACTTATTGTATATATTGGAATTAGGTATCTACTTACCTTGAAGAAATATGTTCGTAACCGTGCTCATCCAGAAGGTTCTATTGCGAAAGGATATCTAATGGAGGAATGTATGAACTTTTGTGAACAATATCTTGATGGCGTTGAAACAAAATCTAATCGGCAAAATAGAAATTATGATGGAGGTCATGACATTGGTCGGCCTTTTAAAAAGGGGAAAAGGGTACAACTTGATGAGGTTTCTTGGACACAAATGCATCGTCATATTCTTTTCAACACAAATGCAATCACACCTTTTCTAAAGTGAGTTGTCATATTTTTCCTATCAATCTACTTTGATATTACTTTTTTAATATCAAAATGTCTTCTTATATAGGAAGCACATCGAAGAACTTAAAAAGACAATGCCTCGTATGACCGAACATCAAATTGATAAAGCTCATAATGAATCATTTCATTCATGGTTTAAACAATATGTAAGTTCTTCAATATATTAGTGGAGATCAAATTTTCAATGAATCATTTCATTAATTTCTTTCAAGTTTTGACTATCTCTGCAGGTTAGGTCTATTGACATCAATCTATCCAAAGAAGTTGAACATCTTAGTGAAGGTCCTGATAATTGGGCATGGAGATATGATGGATATTTTATTAATGGATTTCGTTTTCGCACGAAGTACAAAGATAATAAGAGAATTACCCAAAATAGTGGCGTGGTGCTTAAAGCAAGTACAACTAGTTATGCTAGCTCCAAAGATAAAAACCCACGTGTAGGGGGTGTCACTTACTATGGAAGGTTAACGGATATTTTTGAGATTCGTTATAGTAATGATTTTAGATTCATCCTATTTAAGTGTGATTGGGTTGACCCTCAAGTTGGAAAAAAGCTAGATGAATTTAGTTTCACTCTTGTGAACTTCAATCATTTGATGTATAAACAAAATAAAATGATAGACGAGTCTTTCATATTAGCCACTCAAGCAGAGCAAGTTTGTTACATCAAAGATCCTCTAGAACCAGATTGGGAAGTCGTTATGAATGTGGCAGCTCGAGATTCATTTGATGTTGAACCTCAAGTAGAACCATTAAGCCGACAACATTTGGATGAAACAATATGTGTACGCGATGATGATACTAATTGGGTTAGGGAAGGAGTTGATGGTGATGTTGTTGATGATATGCTTTTAGAGGTTGATGATGAAATGACTAATGAAGAGTAACATTGTATGTTATCTTAATTTTTTAGATTTACAAATTACTATACTTAGTCATTTAATATGTAGTTCTTTAGAATTATATTTGATTAAATAATGTAATTTGATTTATAAACTTTTTATAGGTATGGGGAAGAAAAATACTCGAGGAAAAACTATGAATGACAAGTTGCAACTCTCTCAATCCGTCGCCGCACATTCAATCTCCCAGCCTAATACAAATCCTGCACTAATATCCCAACCCGTCACCACTCTACATTCAATTTCACGTGCAACTGCACAACCTACACCAATTTCCCAACCCATTGACACATCACATTCACTTGAGAATGCAGGTATTTCGAATCATAATTTTTTTTTTACTTTTGTATTATTATAACTTAATTTAATTATTGACATTTTTTAATACAGATCTTCAAAATTCTTGCGAGAGTATTAATAAAAAGAGAGGTCGAGGCCATGCACACGGCATCCCAATGTGGGGGACAGGTGAGCGATTTCATGTTGATTTTGATAGATTTGGGTACCCTACAGGCAAGAGCGAGCAACCATTTGTTAGCCAACTCGGTATATTAGCTAGAAATGGGTTTAAACTGCCACTCACGTATCCACGATGGACGGATATACCCGATGACATGCTTGATGCTATATGGAGAGAGGTGCAGGTATGTTACTTTATTATTTTTTCATTAATGAATGTCACATATAAAATAAACTCAATTTTATTCAATTCCTTCTCTTTGAGTAAATGTAGGAAAATACAGATGTTCCTCTGGATTTTCGAAGTAAATGCTTGCATTCAATTGGAATGCGGTGGAGAGAGTGGAAATATCACGTTAAGCGTGATAACTATGATATATATACGAATGATGAGGAGCGCCTTGCCATTGTTCCAGATCGTGTTATTTCTGATCAATGGAGAACTCTTGTCCAATATTGGGGACAAGAATCTGTTAGAGTGGTATCAAAGAAAAACTCAACCAACCGTGAAAATCTTGGAGGATACCATAAAATGGGGAGGACCTCATTTCGCTCTGTTCGATTGGAGGTAAAATCTAAAATATATTTATATAATGCATATATGATATCACAATTTTTTAATTTTTGTTATTGTTTTAGATGGAGAAACAAGGTAACCATCATGTAGATAGAATTAATGTTTTTATAAGAACACGAACAGATAAGAAGGGCAAAATTGATTTTGAAGCTCAGGAGGCCATTGTATGTTCCCATTTCTTTTTTCTCATAACTAATTTCAAAATAAAGTCGAAATATTGGTAACATTTCTTATTTTTATATCTTCATACCACAGGACGATATGAACATGCTTCTTGAAAAGGTGCCTGAGGAGGAGCGCACCGCAGAATATAGAGATTCATGCTTCACTCAGGTGATGGGAGAGGATGGACATGGGCGTTTGCGTACGTGGGGATTAATGAGGAAAAAAGATCTTAATTTACAACCTAGTCATGAAGCGGTTGAGTCAATCCGTTCTCAGCTTCGAGAGGAAATGCAATCTCAGTTTGATGTTCAAATTGCCCAAATGAAGACAGAAATGGAGGCACAAGTTAAAGTTCAAATGGAAGAACAGATGGCACGCATACAACAAGAGATGCAAGCTCATTTGGCGCGTGTTGGCTACCCATTGACATCGACAACACCCTCTTCTAGAAGCCGAGCAGATCCTTCGATACCTTCTAGCACTGGACAAGTAAGTAGTATTTTTTATTACTCATTTAATTATTAATATGTTTAACATATCTCTAATGTATAATTTTTTAGGTTGGGGATGAAAATAGCGCTCACGAAGATGCGGAATTTCAGCAGATGTTGCACTACCAAAATTAAAGACTTTAATGTTGATCCACTTATGATAAATAATTTCAAAATTTTGAAACACTTTTGATTTCACTTTTGTGTGGTGAATTTATTTTGAGCTCTTCTTACTTTGTTAGAATGAACAACAAGTAGGTTCAATTTTGATCCAAACATCATGATGTTCTAATTTGGTGTGCCGTTTATGCATGTGTGTGCTGCTATTAAAAACTGCATGTTGCAGTTTTATAAAAACTGCATGTTGCAGAAATAAAGACAGGCCTGAGGAAGAACATGTGAGACCACCTACTGAAGATGAAGTTGCTGATGCCATTGCTGAGAATCGGGCTGAAGGAGAGGCTATTGATGTTGAATTGGGTGCTGGAGAAGATAGTGCAAACAAGGATGCCTCTGATTCCATTGCTTAGAAATCAATGGTAAATCAAAATTCAATGTGCTGTTCATTTTTGGTTGGGAAAATAGACTGTTGGTTGATTTCTATTTATGAACAATTCTTCTCATATATCTAACATTGTCTTTTACCAAACTTAATCAGTTTTCTACTTAATGATTTCAAAATAGTCTTTTTCCTGATTCATTTTGTATTGTTGGCTGATTGAAAATAGTTACCATCTCATGAAACGCTATTCCTGAAACATTATTCATCTTTGCCAAGTTTCAATAAAAAATAAAAAGAATTTCAATAGATAATGACACATATGTGGATGGATCTGGCTAATTTGGTTGTAGCAATAATAAAATACAAATCACTCCTCCATTCAGTAAACAACTGATTATTCATGGTCTTCATTGGTGTGTGAGTGTGAGTATTTGAGAGGGAAAGGAAGAGAGCAAGACATTTATATGCAATTAGATGCTCAGCAAAAGGAGAGTGTAGTAGATTACCTTAGGTTAAAGATTTGTGAAGGAAGTTGCTGGTGTTACAGTGGCATAATAGAAAACGTCCGATGTTGGCTATACTCGCAGAGCCTAGCCAAGGAAATCCCGTCAAATTAGTAGACTCTCCTGAAGGTCTTCATTGGCCTTGTAGATGAAGGATTCGATGCTACGCTAGGGCTTATAGTGGTCGAGCGTTGTTGTTGTTGTTGAGATCGCCGCTCTAGAGCGTGGTCGAGCGGTGTTGTTAAGATCGCTGCTTCGGAGCATGGTCGGAGTAGGTGGTGTTGATGTTAAAACAACTTAATTTGCATCCCGAAACACATTTATCATTGTGTAGCGAGAAAGGAGACATTGACAAGGCAAAACAACCTTGGAATTTTCTTCCTTCAGGCCATCAAATTGGGAAACCAGAACCACTGTTCAGAGAATTGGTTGGTTGCACTTTTTTTGTTTGTTATTTTCTCTATTGCTTCTCTAATCTGGTTTATGTTTCTACAGAAAGATGAAGAAGTGGAAAGCTTAAGAGTGAGATATGTTGGTAGTCAAGCTGATAGAATCGTAAAGGCAGAAGCTGATGCAAAGAAGGTGACTGAGCAACTTAAGAGCACAGCTTTATCTGGTATTCATTCTCTATCGATGCTGTTATCTGTTAAGTCTTACATGAGAGTAGAAAATAGTTTTCACATGGGTTGTAGAAATATGAGTTGATTTCCTAGTTCGTGTAGTAACTCTTTCTGATTTGAAGATTTTAGCTTGATAGGTTTTGTTAAACTATTATATTGGACTTAGAATGGACTATTTGTGCTCCACCCTCCAAATAAGTGATAAAAATCCACATTAGAAGTGCTCTAAATTAGGGAAGTAATATAAAATTTAACATTTGCAATACATATATCTCAGGATAACTGTAGTTATGTTGATTAGAGAGTACCATCTGTTCAAGTTGTATTACTAGTTGCTGAATCAAGTTTTTGGTGAGTTAGCATAATTACAGGTTGCACCCCTCTAATTTTGAAATTATAAAAACTTTCCTGTAAGTTTACAGGGGTATTTTTGTGCATTGATGTTATGAACTGTAAACTTATAGAAGTGGTTATTGTAATTTCAAAAGATAGAGGAGTGCAACTTATAATTATAGAAGTGTGATGTTATGAACTGTATTATTTGGAAATATTTCATTTTTTGGCTATTGATGGTGCCTTAATACTTCATTACAGGAGGAATCCCAGCTGGCGAAGATAACTCGTGATAGCTCAAAAATTACCGTAGAGCAGGTCCACGGTCTCATGTCCCAGGTGAAATTGCGCGTTTATCCCCTCGCTTTCTGCCAACTCGGCCATTTTTTTCTTCCCGGCTATGACCACACCTTCACATCTACTTCCTGGCTTGATAGGTTATCAAGGACATATTATTCAACTCCGTGCGGCAGTCAGGCAAACCTGCGCCGAGCCATACCGACTCAACGGGGCCTGAACCAATGGTTGAAACATAACTCAAAAACATATACAGCACCGCGAAGAAATATTTTTGCCGAAATTAATCCATGCTTTTTTCTTCTTCTTTGATGATTTACATTTTTCAGTCCAACACATTAATCTATATATTTCTCCAGCAGGAATCTGCCCGTATATTATGTAATTCATGTTAATGATCCATTTGGGTCTTGCAACTGCCTGCGATTTATATGGTTATTTGAGGCCCATTTTCTATAGGTCCTTAGAACTGCTGCTTACTTTTCATTTTAGTTCTCTTTCAAATCTTAACATCTGTTGGTTTTCAATAGACCTTCATCTATTCTAAATTGTTCGTGATGTGCAGGAAACACTGCGGTTGCAGAGATCTAGGCATGCAGCATGTTTTTTTTAAAAAAAAATCAAAAACAACATTTGCCACGGTATTAAACCGCGGCTATAGTTTTTAAAAAAAACGAAAATACTATTAGCCACGGCATAAACCGTGGCTAATAGGTACCAAAGTAGACACGCCCCTAGACCGTGGCTAATAATATACATTAGCCACGGCATAGTGCTGTGGCTAATACTCATGATATTTGCCACGGCACTATACCGTGGCAAAAGAACCAAATACATATATTGGAATATATTTGCTACGAGGAGAAACCGTGGCTAAAACTGTAGGTATTAGCTACGATTTTTTTTTGTTCGTGGCAAATACCTTTAGCCACGGCCAATCCGTAGCTAAAACTCTTTCTCCACGCGACCTTTAACCACGAATTTTTTCCGTGGCTAAACCGTGGCAAAAGATCTTTAGCCACGGTTTTAGACCTTTTGCCACGGCAAATTGCCCTGGCAAAGAATCTGTTTTCTAGTAGTGACCATTAGTAAACTCCCGACCATAGTTCCTTAGGCCGTTTACTATCTTGAAGAATCTTTCATAAGCATCGGCAATGCACTCCTTTTTATTCTGCTTGAAAGCCTCGTACTCTTGATTCAAAAGAGATCTTCTATCATCTCTTACTTCTTCAGTACCTTCCATAAGGACTATTAAAGACGTCCACATCTCTTTTGCAGAATTACAATGAATTAAGTTTTGCAACATTGAATCATCCACAGCACTGGCAATTATGTTCTTTGCCTTTTTGTCCAAAGCAACAAGAGCAATCTCATCCTTTGTTAAGTCCATCATTTTCTTTGGTACTTTTAAGGTTGGATCAATAGTAGAAGCGGTCATAGGCACATGAGGTCCTTCTTCAACGACTTGGAAGATCCTTGGGTCTGCGGCTTCCATATAAAATCTGACTCTTTCTTTCCACATAGGAAAGTTAGCCTTAGTGCATATTGGCAATTTTAACGAAGACGATTCCTTGCACTTTTCCATGATTGTTAGCAAATAGAATGGAGAGATCCTATTCAAGGTGGTAACCTTTCAAGAATAACTTCCTCTGATACCAATTGAAATATCTAGTTGCTAACCAAAATCACCTAGAGGGGGGGGGGGGGGAGTGAATAGCTGATAATTGCGTCTTTTGCGGAATTGAAAATCTTGAAAATAAAGAACGCACAGAATGCAAATCACAAACACAGATGACACAAGAAATTTATAGTGGTTCCCCGTTCTTGGGTACTCCACTTGCCGGCCTCGCCAATCTAGCACCACAGCTAGACTTGACTACTTCACTAAAACTCGGATCAAGAATGATCCTACAATCCTCAGAGTCAAAACTCTTACAACTCGGAGATCAAACTCCTACAAACTCAGAGATAACCTTCTCTTACAACTCGGAGAAAACCTCTCCTACAACTCGGAGAACAATCTCTCCTACAATCAAATGTAAATTTGGATTGAAACAATACTTAACGAATCACAATCCGATCTGAATAATTTGATGAGAATCTTCTTCCTTCTTGAGATAGATATGGCTTCGGCTTGATGTTGAAGAAGATGAATCGAATCGGCACAAATCAGATCTTCTAAGGTCTTGATCGATCCAATGAAAACAGGACGAGTGAGGAGATGAACGATCGACCTTTTTCTTCCACTTGGAGACAAAATCAGATAACTCACGATCGAACTCCAACGATGGCGATGCGCGGCACTTGACGACGATCTTGGATCAGATTAGGTTAGGAGAATATGAACTCTGATCTTCTAATAATCTCGTTAATTCTTTCTTAAGGAGCAATCATTATATAGAAGAAGATCTAATGATTAAACCTTAAAACGAAGAAAGACGTCACATCAAATTGACGGAAAAGACTTGACGTCAAGAACGGAAAAACAAAGCTCACGAGAAATACTAGAACTAGACTTCTCGAGGGATCCAAGACTTCTCGAAAGAAACCGGCTAGTTCTCGAAAAACAGCTTTAGAAGAGAGATCCAAAGAATTATGACAGGACTTCTCGAGAGATACAAGACTTCTCGAGAACAAAAGAAACTTCTCGAAAACTTCAGAACAATTTCGAGAACAACCTTAAGAGAGAAAGCTTTTCGAAAGAACCAATGATTTCTCGAAAACAAAAGTACTTCTCGAGAGAGAAAAGACTTCTCGAAAGCTAAGCTGAGACAGACTTCTCAAAAACAACTGGAAAAGAACTTTTCTCGAAAACTAAGAAGACTTTTCGAGAGCACAAAGAATTCTCGAGAAATGTAAGTAACTACTCGGAAAATTCAACATTGTCTCGAGAGACTTCTGAAACAACCCTTCTCGAAAATAATCAAGGACTTCTCGAGAGCACAGAAGGACTTCTCGAAAAGTATCCTTACTTCTCGAAAAATTTACTTAGGAAAAATTTCTTCCTTTTTCTCTAGACCACTAGCTGCACACCAAGCTTTGAATCTTTAATGTCTTGATCATAAAGTGTATCCCAATTGAGAGACCACACATGAGTCAACCCCATACCCCACACAATGAAGAATTACATTGCATGAGACTGTGCTTATTGACCCATTGTGACCTGACATTGGTCTACACTTAGCAATGTGAATCTGCAAGGACATTACTAGAAAAGCATATCAAATACACAAACAATTCAATCTTGGTTCAAAGTTGACTTTCTACAAATCAAGGTTATTGTGGATACAATACCCAACAGGAACGACCCCCGAAATTTTTCCTGTGGTGATAGGGTTGGGAGCAAGCAAACAAAAAAGCTATTCAAGATTGAAGCAAATTTTAGTACATGCGCAAGTATGAACTTCGGATTTTTGAACTAATGATAGTGTTTAAATATAAATAAAGTGAAATGTATATAGCGTAAAGCTTTTCTTCTCGACTCTTTGACTCCCTGCACAGTGCTTAGATGAGTTTTCTTGAGTCTTTGGCATGACACGCAGTGGTAACTTCGGCCCAGGTCACTCCAAGGACTGGTCTTCGGTGGCCTCTTCCCGAGTGTCCTTCTTCTGAGTTGTTTTGCGAAAGATCTTTAGGTGTCCCAGCCGGACGAGGTACTCAATTTCATCCTTTAAGCACAAACACTGGTTTGTATGGTGCCCTCGGCTCTGGTGAAAGTCGCAAAACTGAGATTAATTCCCTGAATTATGAGGGAGCGGACCGGGCCATTTAACAATCATACGGTTGTAGATTACAGATAGGATATGCTCGCGAGAGGCGTTTAACAGGATGTAGATCCGGGTTTTCCGGCTCATCATCCCTCTGGAACAGTCAAGCTGGCTCTGGTTATACCGATTGACCTCAGTGATCGGTTGTTGTCCTTTCCTTTTTCGACACATGGTTTCGAGTTGCGGCGAACTGGATGATGCTGAGAGACCAGTTTTTGCGGTCGGCGCTGGTGCTATGCGGCCTTTCTCTGAGCAACGCTTCTTGGGATGTAAGCTTTGTGGGGGTCGTTGCTAACCCTAGGAACACCGACCGTCACGTTGTTGATATGACGAACGAAGTCCTGGAGGATTTTCCTTTGCTCGTTATACGACCCACAATGGAGGTGTCATGTTGCAGTGTATCGAGCAAGATGCTCCCAAATATTGCGTCATATGGTGAATCAGCTTCTACGATGATGAACTGGAATTCGTATTGGACAGGGTCTGAGAGTGTCCCTATGTACTGCAGCAGGGAGGTCCCACAACGTACCCGAAAACTCAGAAAAGACTTCTCCTCCAAAACCAAAGGATGACCGAGGTACTAGGAAGACACTGACTTATATAGTATCTCGTCTATATAGGGGGGGCTCTGATTTTTTCTAGTGTCATTCCTGGTACCCCTGAGGGTCTATTTATAGACAAATCCTAGGGGAGGGGATACATGTGACTATGTCTGATCCCTGCGAGATAGGATAATTGGACCTGATGAGCAGGCGACTATGCGAGGACGTCGACATTATCTGGCGAGTAGCGGTTTGATAGTCACTCATAGGCGAGCAGACTCGAAGACTGGCTGATAGTCGCTGGCTTGCGCGAGTAACTTTGAGACCTGCTTCTAGTCGCCATTTTGGGTGCGAGTAACCTTGATACTTGCGCTCGACAATTCATACCTCTGGTGAGCTGCTTGCTGTCTCCGATCTAACCATTGACTTTGACTTTTGCCTCGTGGCACTGATGGTCCCAACCCTCGAAGAATATGAGTTATACATTCGTTCTCGTACCTCATGCCATCCGGTGAACAATTGGGATAGCTCGGTGAAGTTGTGAATGATTCCTTCTGGCAGCGATTGACACCAATTGAGAGCTTCGCCACGAAGTGTTGCGGGGAAAATATTGCAAGTGATCTGGTTTGGGAGCCCGAATCCTTCCATTGCGGTTAGGAAGTAGTTGACGTGCTCGTATAGGTTCTCTGCTCTGTGAAACTTCCTATACCGTGGGGGCTTGAGCCAGAGTGGAACTGGATATGTCAAAATTTGTTTTGACAAGGGGGATTGACTAGCTTGGAGCACATCGTTGTCTAGAACTTGCTCCGTTGTCAGAGGCATTTGTTGGTCGACGATGTCGGGCCGTTGAGGTTCCTTTCGAATTTACGGGGAGAGGAACTTCTCATGTCTGAAACGGTTGGGTGAGTACCCATCCTTGCCGATCTTTTGAGGAGATTGTTTCTAGTTGTAACCGGTAACTCGGTTCCCACAGACGACGCCAAACTCTTACGGGTCACTCGACGCCCTGGTAGACCGGTTGAATTGAACCACCTTAGCTCGCGAGCGAGTAGAGCGCGTAAACAATTAATGAGATAATTGCTAAATAACACAAACACGTTTTATCGTGGAAAATCCGGAAAGGATGAAAACCACGCGGTTGGTGTTGTGCCGACCAAATTCCACTATCTGAGAACGAAAGTGAGATTAAGTATTTTTCTGAGAACGAAAGTGAGATTCTCGAGTCGCCTTTTGTAACTTGAAGAATTCCTGACTCACTTAGAAAACTATCTTCCGAGGCGAAAAGAAATCTTCAAAGGCACGAAGGAAACCTTCGAAGGCTCGAAGGAGATCTTCGAAGATTTGAAGGAGATCTTCAAGCGCCGAAGGAGAATTCCAGGGAAATCTTCAAAGGAGCTCTCTCGGTTGTGGAAGACAAGGTATCTTGAAATGAAGGTCATGTGCTCCTTTTATAGCCTTGGGCAGGGGTAGCCTGGTAATTTCGCCGCCATAACCACTGTAACCACCTCACGGACGAATCACGTTGGTCGATTTGGAGCACACATATCACTACTTTTTAGATAATCCCGTCGTGCCCCCTGACAGTTCGAATAGCTTGGGCAGCTTCGTTGACGGCGTTTGAACGAAGTGAACTGGACCTATAATCCAGGAAATTGGGAAAAGTTAACAGGCGCGCGCCCGCGAACGTGGAAGCGTTCTGAGCACGCAACGAATACAGAAACGTTCTGGGCGTGCAACGAGCTGAAGGGAAACAACGAGTTGAAATTTTTTTATAGTAGAGCTCCTATACCTACTAAGGTAAGTTATCATTAGCCATGCCAACTTTATTAAAGTTGATTTAATAATTTTGTATAATTATTCAAAAGTTTATTTTTGAATAATTTTATATTCCGCCCACACAGAACAAAATTTCTACGTCCACCACTAAAGACAGGCGATCCAAAGTCGATCGGGATGCTGCGAGCTGAAGGGAAACAACGAGTTGTGGGGGATCCCCGCATTGTCATTTCCGGGTCAACAAACATGAGCACACTCACCAAACATGAGTTGTACATTTTTATTCTTCTTTTCTCTCCTATATCCTCTAAAGTTCAAGCATGCTTTATTAATATAAAAAATAAACTTGTACTCAGTCCTCTATCATAATATCTCTTTATGATTTTGGATGTGTATGATTTATCTGCGTTCCATCATATTTTCTTCACAAACACCCACCTCGTTTTTTTGTATTAAAATAATTTTTAAAAAAAATCCGTATCTCTTAGATAATCCAAATAATCGTCGGAGGATAAATTCAATTTATTTCCTTGGGGTTCGGTGCGCTTTGTCTCTCTTGTTATCTCTCGGTGGGTGTATAGTCGAAAAATGATGATAGATGATGTCGCACTAAGCAACTACCTGACAAATAGAATTTCAACATTTACATTTTTTATTTTAATGATTCCTCAATGCCGCCCTAAAACGTAATTGGCGGACTGTTTGGATTTTAAAAAATTATTATTATCCGGTTCAAGATAAAAGTAAACCCGTCAGCCGGGCCCACACCCCCCCATGTGGGGTATCTTTATCACGTGAGCACGCCACCGAAGTAGTGAACGAGACGGGCCCAGCGCACGTGCCCGCTCTCCAAAATATCTCTTTTAAAGCACCAAAGCCGACGCAAAGCACCAAATTCCACCCAATAAATTACTCTTCCAAACAACTCCTACCCTCGCAATTTCTATTCCGTTCGAGCCGGATCGTCCGATTTCTGTGCGCGATTAGACGAGAAGTAACAGTATATGGGTCGGAACTTCAGCGAAGCCGGCGACTTCTCCGGCGCATTCAGTGAGTGCAACAGCGACCGTTCCGGCGAGTTCTCCAGCCCAGGATCCCCGAATTCGTACGGATCCGACGCCGGAGGCAGCGGATCAGCTGCCCTCCACCGGTTTCTAATATCTTCCGCAGCCGACAACTCCGACGAGGTCATCAGTGCCCTAATATCCGATCTGGGATCTTCATCTGCTTCCATCGAACACCAGCGTCGCGCCGCCATGGAGCTCCGCCTACTCGCCAAACACAGCTCGGAGAATCGCCTCAAGATCGCGCGCGCAGGGGCCGTCCGCCCCCTTGTCTCCCTCCTGTCCCACTCGGACCCCATGCTTCAGGAAAACGGCGTCACCGCAATCCTGAATCTCTCTCTATGCGACGAGAACAAAGAACTGATCGCCGCAGCCGGCGCCATTAAGCCCCTCGTCTACGCGCTCAAGATCGGCACCCCCGCCGCACGAGAGAACGCCGCATGCGCCCTACTTCGCCTATCGCAGGTCGAAGCCCACAAGGCCGCCATTGGCCGATGCGGCGCCATAGTTCATCTCGTCAATCTTCTCCAGACTGGCGCCCCCCGCGGCAAGAAGGACGCATCCACCGCCCTTTACTCCCTCTGCTCCACCAAAGAGAACAAGATCCGCGCCGTCAAGGCAGGGATCGTCCGCCCCCTGCTCGATCTAATGGCCGATTCAGAATCCGGCATGGTCGACAAGGCTGCCTACGTCTTATACGCCGTCCTCGGCGTAGCGGAGGGCCGCACCGCCGCCGTGCAGGAGGACGGCATCCCCGTCCTGGTCGAGATCCTCGAAATCGGCACTCCCCGGCAGAAGGAGATCGCCGCATCAAGCCTTCTCCTGATCTGCGAGGAGAGCGTCCACTGCCGCGCCATGGCCGTCCGCGAGGGTGCCATCCCGCCGCTGGTCGCCCTCTCCCAGTCCGGCACCACCCGCGCCAAGCTCAAGGTCCGTTTCCCATTTCGATTCCGCTTCTTTTCCGTCTCGCATTTCCCTGACGCCGTTAAAGCGATCTTCATGCTCATAAATGTGTGGCTTAAATGCAGGCGGAAGCCCTTATCGAGCTACTGCGGCAACCGAGGGTGGGCGGCGCCGCTCCGTGAAACGTGTCTTTTCCGCACGTGGGAGAACGCCCAGTGTCTTTGGCGGCCTTGTGGGCCGGGTTTATTTTCCACACAGCCAGCCAATTGTAAAATTAGACCGGGCGAGTCACCATTCCCTCCCTCCTAAATCTTTTTTTTTTCCTAGACGTGTTGTTTTCGCATTTTGTTTTCCCGGAATATTTCCCCGCTTGTGGTCTGTGATGTGTAAAGTGTGAGGAACAAAAGGAAAAACAAAATTAAATATTCTGGAAGGAGAACCGAAGCAAGGGTCAATTTAGCTTTTTCAAAATAATTTTCTTTTTTGATATTATTATTTCCGCAACTCTCACCAAATTTTATAATGAAAAAGGAAATTATTGATTTTTTAAATAGATAATATTAAACAATATAATTTTATATGTTGAAATATTGTTTTATGCTTCTCTAGTCATATCCGATTAGAGTTAAGGAAAAGTTATTTAGTGCAAACCTATTATGGCTATGTGCAAATTAATTTTTCGTATGTTATAAGTGAAAATTAAGTGTACAACCTAATTTTGATTTGCACATAGACATATTAGGTTTGCACGTAACATTTGCCTTATTTAATTATATACACGCTGAACTCGCGGTGACTTTTTCTGCTTGAAAAATAAAAAGGGCTAAAATCCGGTATATCATTTTGGGTAGGGGCTTAGAGCTCTTTAGATTGTGCTATCATTTTTGCTCATGTGCGAGTAAGATGGTATTACTGTCTGCAGAGAACGTTTTTGATCTTCTGGGAGATCAATTGTATATAATCTTCAAGTTATCATTTCTACTCATCGGGATATCATTTCTACTCGCCGGGAGATCAATTATGCTCCCTTGAATAGCATTTCTGTGCATATGATATTTATTTTCCTCCGGGAAGATTATTTCTGGTGGCCATATCGTTTCTGCCCGCTCAGAAATTAAATTATCTCCCGAGCAAGCAAAAATATCTCGGACGAGCAAAAATGATATCCCGAGCGCGCAGAAATCATTTTCGCGGAAAGTAGATGTCATATATGATTTGTGTAAAGCGTCTTCAAACGTGACATGATCTAGACATCTTCATTTATTGATTTTGGAGATGGAGCCCGTCCCCTCCTGTGTTCCCCACATCGTTCTGTGCTGATGAAGGCTCTGTTTGACACGGTTTTTTTTGCTCTGATGAGTTTGGACAAAAAATGCCACCACCATAGAATGTGTGTTTGGCATGACAACGGTTATAACTGCTATAAAAAAATAGTTTTGAACATAAAAGTGGATGAAATTCCTTAGGTGAGGTTGGGCATTGATGAATGACGACGATTCATAACCACCGTGTTCTTGATTGACACCGCCGCGCCAAACGGAGTCGAAGGCCAAACGGTGACATCACCTGGCATTACCATTTTTCGAGGAAGATTTTTGATGTTCTGAACATCGCTTGTCTGCCTGCCATCCCACAAAATAGGCCCTAAATCTTTTGCTAGGGTGGTGTTTTTAATATTGAGGCGCTCGAAGTATCTCGGGTGGTGGTCAAAGTGAAACCTCCTCCCCGTTGCCCCTAGGTTGGGTTAAATAGGCAAACCCTAGAATTGTAACGGGTAATGAATATCTCCATATCCGAACCGGCCCGTTTAGCCCCCAAACCCGTTATACAACCAAATATATACTAATAATCTTCTCATATATTTGTAATGTATAACGTTTACGTTTCAGAGTACTGGAAAGTAGATGATCCTCATATTCAAACTTCATTCGTTATCCAAAAAGATAAGCAGTTAAATTATAACCAAATAGAGTTTTGCATAAAACAAACACAATCATAAAACCAAACATGAATAAGAGTCTGAAAAAATAAAATGACATGGATCAACAAGTAACAATTCTACTCAAAGAGTAGATCATCTTCATCCAGGTCAAGATCTACTTTCTCTCTTCCATCTTCACCCGTGCCTGCAAAGAATTTCATTAGTTTAGATGCTATGAATTCATAAACATATGCAGTGACATTTAAAGTAAGCTAGCTCTACCTATACGAGTTTAATACTTATAGCAGTAGTGAAGTAACACTGTCAGCATTTCTGTCTAGTCTAACTAGGACCAGTCAAGTAATGATTTTAATCAAAAAATGTTATCTTACTCATTCATGATCACTATGCACCTAATCATCAAAAGTGGAATGATTTGACACAATATCATTTGCAACATTATCAAGTGTGGAATAATGTATTATGATCATTAATGTTAGATTAACCTTTTGCAATGACTTTCCATTCTCAGTTGAATAATCCTTGAATCAACTTGCAATGAGAAAAATGTTAAGTCATCAAAAGTGGAATGACTAACATCTAACCATCTTGGGTTTTCATCAAAAAATTATTTGGGGTTTTCAGTCTGTTATCAGATGCTTGAATGTTTACAGCTATAAGTTCTTGCTATCAAAATATAAACATAAGAGAAAAATTTCATATTTCTATGAATTTTAGTCTCATCTTCCCCGATATTTTGATTGTGAGAACTCTATTTAATTCTTTGGTCAGAGTGTCTGCAACATTATTCTTTGAACTCACATCAATCAGGGTCATAATCTCTTGACTTATGAGGAAGGTCAACCAGGCTTGTTTCATCCTTAGTTGCTTTCTTTTGTCATTGAACAAAGTATTTGTAGCAATCATTTTGGTAGCATAATTGTCGCAGTTTGACTTGTTTCATCCTTAGTTGTCTTCTTTTGCCATTGAACAAAGTGTTTGTAGCAATCATTTGTGTATCCTGATTGTCGCAGTAAACTGCAACAGAACTTAATTTCAGACTTGTCAGTGGAATGTCCATGACCAAATCTCTTATCCACTATGTTTATTCTCTAGCTGAAGCTAGAGCGTAGAGTTCAGATTCCATAGAAGAGAGAGCAATGCAGGATTGTCTCTTGGACTTCCAGGCTACAACTGCTCCTCCTAGTGTGAAAATGAAACTACTAGTGGACTTGCTGTCGTTTATTTCCGAGCACCATACTGCATCGGAATATCCTTCAAGAACTGAAGGATGACCATTGTAACATAAGTTATACTTTTGAGTGTGCTTTAAATATCTCATTAGCCTATATAGGACATTCCAATGGTCTTGGTCAGACTTACTAGTGAATCCGCTTAACATGTCTACTGTGAAGGCTATGTCAGGTCTAGTGCAGAGCATAACATACATGAGACTACCAATCAATTTAGAATAATCTAACTGTCTAACCGTAGCTCCTTCATTGGGCTTTAGACGGTTATTATAGTCATATGATGTATCTAATGCTCTACTTTCACTGTATCCCCACGTATTCAACATGGATCCTATGTAGTGGCTTTGACTTAGGGAGATGCCATTTTCCCAAAGCTCACTTGCATGCCTAGTATAGTTTCAGCTACACCTAGGTCTTTAATGCTAAATTCTTTTATTAGGTCTAACTTGACGTCATTCACTTCGGATTGATCAGTCCCTAAAATGAGCATATCATCGACATGCAAGCATATTATAATAAATTTATTTGATCTATGACGTATGTAAAGATATTTATCCGAGAGACTCGACATGAATCTCATGGTCTTTACACTATAGTCAAATTTCTCATGTCATAGTTTAGGTGTTTGTTTAAGTCCGTATAGTGATTTACGTAACTTACAAACCTTGTATTCTTGACTTTCTACAATGAAACCTTCAGGTTGATTCATGTAGATTTCTTCGGTCAGATCTTCGTTCAAGAACGTAGTCATAACATCCATTTGATGAACAATAAATTTCTCAATAGATGCAATAGCAAGGAGGATCCTAATGGTTGATAGGTGACACACGGGTGAATATACATCGAAATAGTCCACTCCACTGACTTGTGTGAAACCTTTAGCCACCAGATGTGATTTATACTTAGTTATACTATCATCAGAATTTATTTTTTTTCAAAACCCACTTACACCATATGATTTTAGCCCATTTTGGCTTATCAACTAATGTCCAGGTGTTGTTCTGAAATAAAGAGTTCATTTCCTCATTAATAGCTTCTCTACAGAGTAGTGAATCCCTTAATCTCATCGCTTCCTTATATGTGGATGGATTTGCCTCAACGTAGTAAGTGACAAAATCACTACGGAAGATTCTGGGAGTTCGCTCTCTTACGGAAGTCCTCCTAGACTCTAGGCCAAAATTATCTACAAGAACGGAGTAGGAGGTGCTCGGTACTGATGCAGGATCTTTGTCAGCAATAATTACTTGCATACATAGGAGTGACATGTTCTTATCTTTAAGAAATTTATCTTCAAAGAACACAACATCCTTAGATTCTATAACGACATTATTTGAAATATCGAAGAATCTATCTACAGCACTATCTTCAACACAACTAGGTAGAAACAAGTGTTGGTCCTAGGTCCAATCTTAGACCTTCTAAGGTCAAGAACCCTAACATAGACTATGCAGTCCCATGTCTTAAGTCTAGTGATATTTGGGGGTCTCTTAAACCAAAGCTCGTAGGGTGTAACCTTTAACTTAACAAAAAGAATTTTATTTAGAATGTGGTTTGCGGTTAAGACTGCTTCTCCCCAATAAGCAGAAAGCATGTCTGCAGTCAAGAGCATATAGTTTAACATTTTTGTTAACGTTCTATTTTTTTGCTCAGATATGTCATTAGATTGGGGTGAGTAAGGAGCATTAGTTTCTGCTATGATTCCTTGATGGGCAAGAAAACACTTAAACTCACTGGACATATATTCTCCTCCTTTATTACTCCTAAATCGTTTGATTTTTATGTCAAGTTGGTTTTCTACCCTTGTTTTGAAAATACAGAATTTTTCAAACGTTTCATCTTTAGTTTTAAGAAGGTAAATGTGACAGAACCTAGAGCAGTCATCTACAAAGGTGATCATATACTTCTTACCTCCTCTGGTGAAAAAACTTTTTAAATCACAGATGTCGGAATGTATGAGCTCTAGTGGTGTTGTGCTCATAGTAACCGCACTGAAAGGTTTTCTAGTGATCTTGGTCTAAACACACACTTCACATTTATTAGTTTTATTTGTAGTGTCTAAGGTGATCTTGTGAGCTCTAGCAATTTGGAATATTTTCCTATAATTCATGTGTCCTAGTCTCTCATATAGAGTCTTAAAGCTAACTAAGTTTGATTGAACTTGTTAAACTATTTCGTTTGCTAGACTTTGTCGGTACATTCTATTTTGGATGTATGCACAACCAAAATAGTGTGAGTTAACTAATAGTGTTACTCTACTGCTACAAAAATTAAAAGACATACCAAAATCACACAATAAGTTAATAGACACTAAATTAGCAGCTAGTGAAGGAATAAATTTAAAATTCTTCAAAGTTAAAGTTTTACATGAGGAAAGCAACAGAGTTGTATTTCCAACTTTTAGTACGTCAGCTGTCTCGCCATTTGCAACAGTCACTGATTCATTTGCATTAGTGAGCCCTGTCAGCATGTTAGCGTTGTTGCAAATGTGGCAAGTTGCCCTCGAATCCAGGTACCACTCAGTGTTGGCATTTACTTTTCCAACCATGGCAACAAAGTTGGTGGGCTCAACAAGACTAACCATATTGACATGATTGCCTTCTTGTGGTCCTTTAGTTCTTTCCTTCTTAGGTAGCCTGCAATCAGATGCACTGTGCCCCCACTTGTCGTAGTTAAAACACTTGCCAATAATTTGTTTTTTGGGTTTGTGCCTACAACCTGGGGACTACTCTGGGAAGGTTTGGTCTTCTTAGGGTTAGACATACGTTTAGAGCTTGAAATCAGTGTTAGCAGCAACTTTTTGATTTCTAACAGCTTCTAAAGCATGCCTAATCCTATTTTCGTCCTCAATACGTATAAAATGCTCGAGGTCGTTCAGACCAACCAACATTTTCTTGTGGTACATTTCAGTTTTGAAATTATAACATATGGATGACAACTTATAAATTATTGTGTCAACGACAAAGTTGTCTGGCAGAGAAATATTTTCACTATGGAAAAAAAATCAACTAGATTTTCAAAATCTAATACTTGAGGGAGAATCATTTTCTCCTCGTCGAACATGAAGGAGTGAAACTTATCCACCATGTGAGCTTTGGACAGATCCTCCTCCTGCTTGAAGTGCTCCTCCAGTGCCTCCCAGATTTCCTTGGCAGTCTTCATCTTGATGTAAGTCTTCGCCAGGTTGGAGGATAGGCCGTTCAACAAGTAGTCGTGGCAGAAATCCTCATCAGCGACCCATTGGGCCTCGTCGTCGGTTCCGATGATATTAGCACAATCAGACTGAACGGTGTAGAACACGTTCAGGTGTATCATCTCAAACTAGGTGTTCAACTTTCAGTCGTTGAACTCTGTCGTCGTGAACTTCTCCAATTTTATCATTGGAACGGGGGACAAGAAATTATTCCCTTTCATCATTGTGCGTCCCCAAAAGAGATCCGACCTCGATCCAGAAAAAATTAGGATGGCAGTGACACCCGGACTTAGAGTCGACGACGGGATCGGAAGACACCAAAAGGTTTTCTGCCACTAGCGCCGGCGGTAGCCGAGTGGTTGCACGATCGGGCAACGTCGGCGGCGACGCAAAGTGAGATATGTGGTCGTGAAGCAACGACGACGGGATCAGACTTGTCGATGTGGCTCGAGATCCGGGCGGTAGTAAACGCTGAAGGTGAGAGATCTCGGCGGGAAGGGCGTCGGCGACGCAGGATCTCGATGGGAAGGGTGTCGACGTCGCGTCCTGCATCGTCAGGATTCGCACGTGCGTCTGCGACGTCGGGGCGGGCGGCTGCTGGGTCGGGGGGGGGGGGGGGGGGGGGGGGGGCAGCGGCGGCAGACGGACGCCCCGACTCGGCGTGTGCGGGAGGAGTGATGTCGGGCAGCAGCGGCGTAGGCGAATACAACGGCTCGCGTACGAAAGCGAACAACGACATCTGGCAGCGGCGTAGGCGGCGCGAGCGGGACGGAGGCGATCTGGGCGAGGCGGCGTCGACGTTGAATCCAGGGATTCATCCTTGGGGCGGCCGACCGGGAGAAAGAGCAGATAGTGCAACTTCGAGATTATTGAGGCGCTCGAAGCATCCCAGGTGGTGGTCAAAATGGAACCCTCTCCCCGTTGCCCATAGGTTGGGTTCAATAGGCAAACCCTAGAATTGTAACGGGTAACAAATATCTCTATATCTGAACCGGACCCGTTTATCCCCTAAACCCGTTATAAAACAAAATATACACTAACATTTGATTCCTTTCTATGTTCTAAGGAGCACCAATTACTTCATTTAATGCTCTTTTTACTATTGAAAGGCCACCAGAGCTCTGTTATCAACATGTATCACCTACATTTCTAGTACTTCAAATCCATAGAGAGAGAAGACACATAAAAACTTCGTTTTGGACGAACATTCAAATCCATGCAAGTCTTTCTCCTAATCTGAGATCATTGTATACTGAATTGCGCCTCTCACAAGCAATATCAACATACAATTTCAACCACAACCGCAGGGCTTTACCATCACCAAACCGCAACATGTAGCGTCGCCTTCCCCGATGTAGTAAATTACCATGCTCCTCATGTAGCGTCGCCTTCACCGATGTTGATGTCACTGAAGAGGAAGATGTTGGCAATCCAATGATGATTTTGGTGAAGGATTGATGTTGTCGCACTAGGCGATTAATTAGAGATTGTATGTATGGGCTCATCGTCTTTATAATTTTCATAAATATACTAGGTTATTCTCGTCCTTATTGTTGTGCACCCTTAAAAAACAAGCACTCGACTACTCGGATCATTCATAAAGCTAGTTTAGCAAACCAACCCTATGACGTAATTCCAACAATGCTAAAAATAGCTTCAATCGGAGTCTGTTTGGACCCCAATCGCCAGAATGGGTCGGTTCAGTATAATCGACCAACTCTCTCCCACGTGATCGGACTCCCCACCCCCATTGAATTGGAGAGGGTCTATATTGGCCGACATGCACGATCTAAGGCCAGGGGGGATTGAAGAACCCTTAGACCGTTAATGATCATCATCCCCTCTTTCTTCCTCATCCCGAAGCTCCACAACACAACACTCAAGCCATTATCCCACCATAGTGGGGTCGGTTATATGGATCCTCTGTCGCCATTGCGCCCTATTTTTAATCATAGCCTCACTAATGACTAAGTACATCATATCTTTCCTTGTAGTTTCATTCCAAGTCTTTTTTGGTCTACCTCTCCCCCGTTTAACATGTCTAGTGACTAAACTCTCACAACGCCTAACAGGTGCCTCTAATGGTCTCCTATGTACTAAGTGAGACTTTAAATCCCTCGGAATAGATTGTGCCACACACAGTGGACAAAACAATTTCTTATTACGACTTCATTCTCATCTCGAAGAGTAGAACAAAAGGAACATATCAATCGAAGAACTCTATGAAGCTTTGGTCGGCGTCCAAATTCGTCTCTTTTAAATATTACGACTATCTATCGAAGACCAAGAAGTTTGCTTGATGATCTATCTTCATTTTGTATTTACGAGATGAAGCTCTCTACCTTATGAATCATGCCGCCTTCAAATTTGGTGAAATTTATCAACATAATGAAAAATGCAGCTCTACCTTATGTACTAGGAAGAATTTATCAGCGCGAATAAGCATGTAGCTCAATTCTTGATTCGCTGGAATTTCGAGATACAATGGAGATTAACGCTCGACCTCATAGTTGGTCAAATTTCTCGCCGACTACAAATCGGCTCCACACTTGGAATCTCTTGCTTACAACACTCGAGACCGTGTCTCTATGCATCGCCAGAGACCGTAAGTCCCGAACGCTGCTTAAGACCACACATCTATAGGCCGCTCAAGACTCCACCCTTGAACGCCGCTCAAGATTGCCTGCACACACTGTGTCAAAACCCACACGTCCACGTGCACAACTCAAGACGTGCGCTCATGATGCATGTTATTCACATTTGCGCCCTTGCGCGCCATTCATGGCAACGCTTGTGCTCCACTTGTAAGAACAGAAAAAAACCTACATATTACTTTGTACACTTGCAACTACCGCATCACTTGTTGTTTGTGTTGGGTTTCAGAACTAATTATTTCACCACTGCTTCTCACCACTGTATCTACAGATACAGTCGCATCGTTTAAATTTTTCATGCAAATACATTGTTGAGAACTGTAAATGCAAATGATGGACTCTGCTCGGGCTAATTAGATGACTTAGGCTCCGTTTGGCGCGGCGTTTTTGCTCCGGTGAGTTTGGACAAAAACGGCACCGTCATTGAATGTATGTTTGACATGACATCGGTTATGATCACCACAAAGAAAAGAAAACTAGCTTTGAATATAAAAATGGATGGACTTCCTTATAAGGGTCCGTTCGTTTGAATGAAATTGGAATTCGATATTAGAATTTAATATTAAAAAATATTGTGAAATTAAATATTGGTGACTAATTCAAATTCCAACGTTCGCCGAATAAAAAATATTGTTGAAAAAACTAATATTTATCACATATATCATAACCAAATGTATGTCATGACGACGATTTTTTTGCCCGAGGGCGATTTTTTCGCTCGAGCATGATTTTTTCGCCCGGGCGTGACTTTTTCTGCCCACGCGCGATTTTTTCTGCCCGGGAGCATTTTTTTTTTGCTCGCGCGCAATTTTTTCGCCTAACCGCGATTTTTTCGCCCAGGCGCGCATTTTTTGCGCAGACTCATTTTTTCGCTCGGGCGCAATTTTGTGTCCCGGGCACGATTTTTTTTCCGGGCGCAAATTTTTTTCCTAGGTGCGATTTTTCCACCCGCTCGACCGAAAAAAGTGCGCACAGGCGATAAAAGCGCATCCCGGCAAAACATTGCTCCACGGTGAAAAAATCATGCCCGGAAAACTGCCCCGAGCAAAAAAATTTCGTCGGGCGAAAAATTCGCTCTCAGGAGAAAAAATCTCGCCCAGGAAAAAAAATCGCTCCCGGCCAAAAAAATCTTGCCCGAGCGAAAAAATAGCGCCCGGGCGAAAAAATCTCGCGCGGGCGAAAAAATCACTCCCTGATGAAAAATCGCGCTCGGGCGAAAAAATCTCCCAGGCGAAATTTTCGATGTTGGGCAAAAAAATCTCGCTCGGGCGAAAAAATCTCGACAAACGCGCGCCCGGACAACAAACACGCAACAGATTATAAAAACGCGTGCATGACGACAAAAACGTGCGCCCGGGTGAAAAACGCGCGCCCGGGCGAAAAACGCACGCACGGGCGAAAAATGCGTGCCCTGACGAAAAATTCACGCCTCGGCGAAAAACGCACTCACACGCGAAAAACGCCATACCGGGCGAAAGACTCGCGCCCGGGCGAAAAATTGCGCGCCCGGGCGACAAAACGCGCCTCCGGGCAAAAAACGAGCCCCTGAGCGAAAAACGCGCTCCCAGGCAAAAAACGCCCAGGCGAAAATTCCGCGCCCGGGCAAAAATTTGCGCTCCCGGGCGACAAAACGCGCGCCCGGGTGAAAAACGCGCGCCTAGGAGAATGATTGTGCGCCCGAGCGACAAAACGTGCGCTCGGGCGAAAAAGGCGCCCCGGTGCGAAAAACGCGTGCCCGGGCGAAAAACACGCGCCCGAGCGAAACACTCGCGCCCGGGCAAAAAACATGCACTCGGGCGAAAAACATGCGCCTAGGCGAAAAGCGTGCCCCAGGGCAAAAAATGCGCGCTCGGGCGAAAAACGTGCGCCTGGGCGAAAAACGCGCGCCTCAGCGAAATACGCGCGCTAGGGCAGAAAACTTCCGCCCGGGCGAAAATTGCGCGTCCGGGCGAAAAAACGCGCGCTCAGGCAAAAAACGCGCGTTCGTGCGAAAAACTCGCGCCCGGGCTAAAAATTATGCGTCCGGGCAAAAAGCACGATAAATCGAGCGTGTCAGACTCACCCAATTCCGATATGTCCAACTAGATTTTGTGCCTAGGCTAAAATCAATTTCATGATATTTAACTCAAATTCCAATTATTAAAGCTACCTAACAAGCGAACGACGTAATTGGAATTCGACGTCGAATTTTAATTCCAAGTCTTCAATTCCGTCCAAACGAACGGGGCCTAAGTGAAGTCAGGCGTTCACGAACGACGGTTCATAACCGCCATATTCACGACCGCTGCCGCTGAGCCAAACGGAGCCTTAGACTCTTGAAAAGGCAACACCTAAACGACTGATTGACGGATTAATTAATAGATTGAATTATATATATACACACACACACATGAGTGTACAACCCCGATATTCGCCTAGAAGATGGGCCAACCAAAAAACAACGGAGCGAGCCAGAGGCCAGCCGAGTGCTCGCAAGAGGGCGAGCGAGCCAGAGGCTCGCCGTGTGCTCGCAAGAGGGCGAGCGAGCCAGAGGCTCGCCAAATGCTCGCAAGGAGGCGAGCGAGTCAAGAACTCGCCAAACACTCGTGAGTCGCTGGAACCGGCCAAATTATCCTGTCACCCTTGGTGGTCTGCCTTTAGCCTCTCCAAACAGCGGAGTTTGGCTGTTAGCAGACCCATTCGGGGTGCGGATAGTAAAATCAAGAGGCGGAATCCTGCTATTTGCAGGCCAGATAAGAAAATCTATAAATAGGACCTCAAGGGCACCTTTGGAGAGGATCTCACTTCAGGTTCCCTCTCCTTAGGCTTTCTTTGGTTAGCATTTCCAGAGCTCTCCAAGGTGCCCAAGTCTCAGCTTTGACTTGGGAGGGGAAGCGCTCAACGATCTTCCGGGTTAGTGGAGGGACCTCCTCGCTGTGACTAAGGTCCTAGTCAAATTCTTAATCTTCCGTCCACCCTCCTCGAGGGATCAGTAAGGACTAGCCACCCCTCATTTCGGTGAGGGCCCCGAACTCCACAGAGACCGAGAAATCGGTTTCAACATTTTGGTGCGGTGAGCGTGGAGCGTGTCTGGTTCGAGAAAGTTCCAGAGAAGGGTTATGGCGGGAGATGAGGATCAAGGCGAGGGGTTCAGCGAGCCACCGCAGGTGGTAACACCAAGGATGTTCGCGGACTTCAGAAAGGAGGTGCTCGACACCTTGGGGTTCATGGTCACAGCTCTGCGAAGTGAGTTTGCGACCCCGGAACCTCAGGCGACCACACCCCCAACAGCAGTCGGCGAGAGGGTACCAGGAGGAAGGGCTGGAAAAGAAGTTGTCGTTGGCTTAGGCCAGAGCCAGGAAGGACGGGTGCTGTTCGCCAGTCCGGCGAGCTCCGTGCCGGCGAGCTCCGTGCCGACGAGCTCAGCGCTGGCGAGCTCCATTCCAGCGAGCGCGTCACTGGCGAGTGCGCGCCAAGAGGAAGCGGCGACTGTTGGAGTGGTTCAGGCGAGCACCGCCCTCGCGAGCACAGTCCCGGCGAGCTCAAGTTTGGAGAGCGAGCTTGGGGGACGAGTGGAGCTGGGAAGAGTGGCAGGAGGGGGAAGCCCCTTTTGCGAGCTGGTGCTTTCCGCACCCGTCCCTGGGGGATTTGGAGAATGGGACCGGGTGTACTACAACGGTATAGATGACCCTGTCCAGCACCTGCAGAGTTTCGAAGACTCGGTCTCCATCAGGCCGATGTCAGACGCCTTTAAGTGTCGGCTCTTTGCCGTCACCCTTAAGGAGAAGGCCAGGGACTGGTTCCATCATCTCCCAGCAGGGTCCATCTACTCGTTCGAAGATTTGCGCCGAAGTTTCTTGCTGAGGTTCTCGACCTCAAAAAAGAGGAAGAAGGACGCTGATTCCCTCTTCGCAGTGAAGCAGGGACCAAGGGAGTCGCTGGCTCAGTATGCCGATCGATTCCAGGAGGAAGTGCAGCTCACTCAGGAGATGCCTGGGTTTGCTCTCCAACTCGCCTTCACGGTCGGGTTGAGAGAGAGCTTCTTTAAGATGGCGTTGAAGAGAAAAGCTCCCGTCTCCTTTGAAGAGTTGATGGAGAGGGTGTCGGAGGAAGTCGCAAGTGAGGAAGCCAATCCGGAGCTCACCAGGAGGCTAGCAAAGCTCAGTGAGCCGGAGGTGAGGCAGCAGGAGGTCAGGAGAAGGGAAGAGCCCCGGGCCCCGGAGGGAGAATGGAGGCCGCAAGGGGGAGGAGTGCAAGGGCAGGGAAGAGGTTACGGCCCAGGAAGGGGTAACCATGTCGGAGGTCAATGGAGGCCCCCCTAGTTAGGGTGGAGGCAAGGTCCGATGCAGATGCCTCCCCCTCCCCAGCAGGCCATGGCGATTGGACGAGGAGGAGGAAGAGGAAGGGGAAGGGGAGGGGAGGCGGAAACGGCGGCCGCTAGGAGAAGGAGGAATAGGGTGGCAGAGGTCGAGGCGAGGGAAGTGGCAGTGCCATATTGCATCTTCCATGATGTGGAATGCCACTCAACGGACACCTGTCCGGAGTTCCTAGAAGTGAAGAGGGGCAGAGCGCCCGCACCACCACAGCAGCAGCCATTAAGGATCGTGGAGGTTGAACCTCGAGAGGGGGAGGAGGAAAGGTGTGAGGATAGAGCCGATTTGGGAAGTAGAGGAGGGATCGGGGTGATCCACGGGGGGGGGGGGGGGGGTAGGGGTGGAGGCAACCCGCAAGGCTAGCCTCCATACCATTTACCGCCGAAGCGTGGCTTCGACATCCACCGCCCCACCCCCGGCCGAAAAATCGTTTTCACTCAGAAAGACATGCCAGGCTACGAGGACCCGTTCTGCGACGCGCTAGTCATCCAGACGGCGCTCGAGAACTTCACCCTCTCCCGGATCCTGGTGGACAACGGAAGTTCGGTCAATGTCGTCTTCAAAAAGGCGTTTGACAAGATGGAGGTAGAGCCTAGGAGGGTGTTGGCCTCAGATGGCCCTTTGTTCGGATTCTCAGGGGAGAGGAAGGAAGTAGAAGGGGGAGTAGGGCTTCATGTGACCCTGGGTGGGCAGTCCCGAAACTGTCGTTTTGTCATTGTGGACGCCCCAAGCAGTTACAGCGCCATCTTCGGACGGCCACTCATCAGCGCGTTCCGCTGTGTCCCTTCCACCTTTCATCAGTGCCTCAAGTTCAACGACGGAGGGGTTCAGGTGCGGATAAGGGGGTATCCCAAGGTGGCGAGACAGTGCTACGTAACGGCTGTCAACACCATCTCCTGGATGGGAGAAGCTGAGGAGTGGGATAGGATGATGGGGAAGGCGGCCGAAACCGGAAGTATGGAGGTAGCCGAGGAGAAGATGGAGGGAGATGAAGTCCATGCCCAGGAAGGGGTAGCTGAGGTACCCCGGGCGGAAGGAAAGGAAGAAGAAGAGAAGGCCCTGGAGGGATGGGTGGAAGAGATGATGGTGGTAGAGAAGGAAGTCGAGGAGGAGACCCAGGCTCCCACTTGTGCCGAAGAGGAGAGGGCTTGGGGAGAGCAGTCCCGGTTGGAGGTTGTGGACGAGGTCGTGGAGCTCGAGGTCACCACCCGGCTGGGGGTGGTGGAAAAAGTCCGGGTCAGCGGAGAACTCAGCCCAGGAGATCAAGTGGAGATTCTGGCTTGCGTACAAAAGAACGTGGACGTCTTCGCTTGGAGCGCCGCGGAAATGCCCGGGATCGACGCGGATGTGGCGTGCCATCGCCTCAACCTCGACCCCGGCGCCCGCCCCATCCGTCAGAAGAGGAGGGCCGTCGCGGACAAGCTAGAAGGGCCCATCCGCGAGGAGATGGGCAAACTCCTGCAGGCCGGGTTTGTATCGGAGATCCAGTATCCAGGCTGGGTCTCCAACGTCGTTATGGTAAAGAAGGGAGGAGGTAAGTGGCGTATGTGTATCGACTTTTCGCTTCTTAATAAATCATGCCCGAAAGATTGCTACCCCCTGCCCAGAATCGACGCGCTGGTTGACTCAGCCGTTGGTTTTTCTGTAATGTCTTTCTTAGATGCTTTTTCAGGTTACCATCAAATCCGCATGCATCCCCCGGACATCAAGGATGTTTCCTTCATCACGGGGGATGGATGTTATTGCTATAAGATGATGCCCTTCGAGCTCAAGAATGCAGGGGCTACGTACCAAAGGATGATGGATAGGGTCTTCCGTGAGCAGAAAGGAAGAAATTTAGAAGTCTATGTCGACGACCTCATGGTTAAGAGCCGAGACCTTGAGACTCACCTCCGAGACCTCGAAGAGACATTTGGGACCCTGCGGCGGTACAAGATGAAGCTCAATCCCTTGAAGTGTGTCTTCGGGGCGAGCCGGGGGAAGTTCCTGGGCCATTTGCTCACCCCCGCAGGAGTGGAGCCCAACCCGGACAAAGTTAAAGCGGTGATGGAGTTGGAGTCGCCGAGAAATCTGAAGGAGGTTCAGAGCCTTACGGGGAAATTGGCTGGGCTCAGCAGATTCCTCTCCAAGGTGGGGGAAAAGTGTGCACCTTTTTTCAAAGTACTGCGGGGAAACAAGAAGTTTGAATGGACCCCGGAGTGCGAGAAGGCCTTCCAGGCTCTGAAAGAACAGCTCACCCAAACCCCTCTGCTCCAGGGACCGAGGCCAGGAGAAGACCTATCCCTGTACCTGGGGGTAGGGTCCGAAGCAGTAAGCTCCGTGTTAATCCGGGAGGAAGGGAAGAAACAGTTCCTTATCTACTACGTCAGTCGAGTGCTGAAGAAGGCAGAGCTCCGGTACCCAATTTTGGAAAAGTTGGCATTCGCATTGGTGGTGTCAGCCCGGAGGCTCCGGCCTTACTTTCAAGCCCATTCAATTAAAGTAGTGACGGACCACCCGCTCCGCAAAATCATGGAAGGGGTGGAGCACTCAGGAAGGTTGACAAAGTGGTCCGTGGAGTTAAGCGAATTCAATATCACGTTCGTACCCAGGACATCCATCAGGGCTCAAGCGGTGGCAGACCTCATGGCCGACTATGCGGCCGAAGTGGGGGAGCACGAGCCACCTCCCCCAGAAGCATGGAAGATGTTGGTGGACGGAGCGTCGGGAAAATACTCCTATGGAGGGGGAATAGTCCTGGTGAGTCCTCAGGGGACTCGGATTGAGCAAGCCTTAAACATCCATTTCCCAATCACCAACAACCAGGCTGAGTACGAAGCAGTGATAGCGGGCCTTCGGCTGGCCCGAGAATTGGGTGTGCAGGACGTGGAGGTCTCCACGGACTCCATGGTGGTAGCATGCCAGATCAAAGGAGAGTTTGAAGCAAAGGACCCAACCCTCCTACTATACCTGGAAAAGGTTAAGGGGGTCATCGGGCAGTTCCGCACCTTCTCCATCAAGCACGTGCCGAGGGAGGAGAGCACCCAGGCGGACCTCCTAGCCAAGTTCGGTCCCCGAGCGGGGGGGACGACTTCGGAACTCTTCCGACCCTCCATCGAGGAAGGAGAATTGATGGAGGTGGATCAACAAGCCTCGTGGATGGATCCGTTCATCACCTTCCTATCCTCCGGGCAGTTCCCTGGAGAGGATGTGGACAAGAGACGCTTCAGGTATAAGTCCGCCTATTACTCTTTGCATGCAGGGGGGCTATATAGAAAGACCCTCTCGGGACTCCTGGCCCGTTGTGTCTCCGAGGAGGAGGTCCCGAGAGTGCTGGAAGAAATCCACTCCGGGGAGTGCGACAGTCACTCCGGGAGTCGGACCCTGGAAGGGAGGGTGTTGAGGCAAGGCTACTTCTGGCCCACTCTCAGCAAGGATGCGGCAGAGTTCGCAAGAAAGTGTCCGAAGTGCCAGCTCTATGCTCCGCTCCAACTCCTCCCAGCTCAAAGGCTCCGGACCATCACGGCCCCCTGGCCCTTCGCCATATGGGGGCTGGACCTGGTCGGCCCCTTTCCCCAAGCCAGCGGCCAGAGGAAGTTCCTGCTGGTCATGATCGACTACTTCTCCAAGTGGGTAGAGGTGAAAGCACTTGCTAAGGTAACCTCTCAGGTTGTAAGGAATTTTGTGTGGGGAGAAATAATTTGCAGGCATGGACTCCCTCTAGCTATAGTGATAGACAATGGGCCGCAGATTGCGAGTGAGGAGTTTGTCGGCTTCTGCACTCAGCTCGGCATTGACCTCAGGTTCGCTTCGGTCCACCACCCGAGGAGCAATGGGCAGGTGGAGGCGGCGAACAAGATAATCGTCAACCTGCTAAAAAAGAAAGTGGAAAACCTTCGAGGAAGTTGGGTGGAACAGCTACCCTCCGTCCTCTGGGCCATGAGGACTACTCCGAATACCGCCACCGGGGAGACTCCATTCAAGCTCTCTCACGGGTCAGAGGCCGTTCTCCCCATAGAGTTTGAGGTGAAGATCCCCCGGGTGATCGCCGCGAGCGAGGGGGATGAAGAGTGGCTGGAAGGTAACAATGCAGAGCAGAGGCTGTCCTTGGACCTGGTGGAAGAACTCCGAGACTTGGCTACCATCAGGCAGGAAGAGGTCAAGCGACGGATGGCTCGATATTTTGACAGACATATCCGGATAAAACACTTTCAGAAAGGAGATCTAGTCCTGAAGAAAGTCGACGCGGCCGGCAGAGGGGCCACGGTGGGAAAGCTTAACCCCAACTGGGAAGGTCCATATATTGTAAGCAGGGTGCTCAAGTCGGGAGGGTATCATCTCCAGGATGTGGAAGGAGTACCCCTCGACCGAGCCCGAAGTGGGGATGATTTGAAAAGGTTTTACCCTTAAGTGCTTTACTATGTTGTTTAATGAATGTCTTACTCCTTTTTTTTATAATGCTTATAACTACTGCCGTGCCGACATGACTAAGTCTGGATATGATGGTGCTGGAATGCCCCAGATCGATTCCGCTCCCGGGCTCTCACTAGACGGGGGGTTCAGGTTGATCTCTAGAGAGGCTGGCAGAGTAGCAAGGGTTGGTGCTGGAATGCCCCAGATCGATTCCGCTCCCGGGCTCTCACTAGACGGGGGGTTCAGGTTGATCTCTGGAGAGGCTGGCAGAGTAGCAAGGGTTGGTGCTGGAATGCCCCAGATCGATTCCGCTCCCGGGCTCTCACTAGACGGGGGGTTCAGGTTGATCTCTGGAGAGGCTGGCAGAGTAACAAGGGTTGGTGCTGGAATGCCCCAGATCGATTCCGCTCCCGGGCTCTCACTAGACGGGGGGTTCAGGTTGATCTCTGGAGAGGCTGGCAAAGTAACAAGGGTTGGTGCTGGAATGCCCCAGATCGATTCCGCTCCCGGGCTCTCACTAGACGGGGGGTTCAAGTTGATCTCTGGAGAGGCTGGCAGAGTAGCAAGGGTTGGTGCTGGAATGCCCCAGATCGATTCCGCTCCCGGGCTCTCACTAGACGGGGGGTTCAGGTTGATCTCTGGAGAGGCTGGCAGAGTAACAAGGGTTGGTGCTGGAATGCCCCAGATCGATTCCGCTCCCGGGCTCTCACTAGACGGGGGGTTCAGGTTGATCTCTGGAGAGGCTGGCAAAGTAACAAGGGTTGGTGCTGGAATGCCTCAGATCGATTCCGCTCCTGGGCTCTCACTAGACGGGGGGTTCAGGTTGATCTCTGGAGAGGCTGGCAGAGTAACAAGGGTTGGTGCTGGAATGCCCCAGATCGATTCCGCTCCCGGGCTCTCACTAGACGGGGGGTTCAGGTTGATCTCTGGAGAGGCTGGCAGAGTAACAAGGGTTGGTGCTGGAATGCCCCAGATCGATTCCGCTCCCGGGCTCTCACTAGACGGGGGGTTCAGGTTGATCTCTGGAGAGGCTGGCAAAGTAACAAGGGTTGGTGCTGGAATGCCCCAGATCGATTCCACTCTCGGGCTCTCACTAGACGGGGGGTTCAGGTTGATCTCTAGAAAAGCCGGCAAAGTCGTGCGTAGGTTGAGCAGGTAAAATAAGATACTCAGGCCAGGGGATTCTGGCTCGCAAGCGACCCCAAGACCCGGGCAGGGCGAGAACAGAGGACCACTCGCGCACGAGAATCATTCACGACAGAGTAATAAAGTCGATGGCTCGCAAGGTCACTCGCAAAAGGTAGCGAAGCGAATAAAGAAAATGACCCGGGAGGAGTCCGTTCTCGCGACGAACCACGGATACCGGAGGAAACCCGCCAGTGGCGAGTGCGAGTGGGGTAGGCGAGAGCGACCCAGGTATAATACAACGAGAAAAGGCCGCCGACAAAATAAAAGCGAGTGCGAGCGGAGCGGGGTAACAATGGACCCACTCATAATTTTCCCTACGGAGCGAGCCAGAGGTGCGAAGCGGGCCTGGCTTCACCTCGACGATGAAATTAGGCGGGCCTATCGGGCGAAATCCCTAAGCAAGGGAAAGTTCAGAGATGAAGTAGTTGTTAAGATGTTGAGACGCGAGCACATAGAAGCATAAGCATAGAAAAATAAAATCATGCGAGCATGAAAAAATGTGAGTGCGCGTAAGGAATAAAAAAGAAATGACATTCAAAAGATAGACAAAATATTTCTTCTTCATTGCTCAAAAGATGTTCACAATGAACGGCGAACTCGTTGGTCAAAACAAAAGATTTACATGTGGAAAAAATTAAAAGCATCGGGGCTGTCCGCCGAAGAACCCTTCAATCGCTCCCTCGACCCTCCGCCTCGGAGATGGGCGCGAACAAATCGGGAACGACTTGCTCCGCGGTGAACTCCATGGCATCGGGGATGATCATGCCCGCCCCCTTGAGAATGTCGAGGACAAGCTCCGCGATCTCCATCGACCTCTTGCGGTCGGCTTCCTTCTCTTCCCGCGATTGACCGCGAGTCTCAGTTCGCGAAGGAGGAGGAGGTAGCACCGCCGAGGCCAGGTCGTGGATCTGGGCCTTGAGACAAGTGTTCTCCAACTCCAAGTCAGCGATCCGCGCGTGGAGCTGATTGACGGACTCGGCGTCCTGCAAGAGGTGGGTTAGCGAAAGTAGAACGAAGCCAAACTGGGAGAGACGTCCGCCGAGCAATACTTACCAACCTGCCTTGAAGGCTGGCGAGGAGGCCCTCTGACAAGGCCTCTTTCCCCTTGAGTTCCGTGACTTCATCCGCGGACCTCTGAAGCTCGACTTTGAGCTCCTTGATCTCCCTGTCCGCCGTGAGGTACCGACGACCCACCATGTGTGTTAGCTCCGTCGCCCGGAATTGGGCTCGCATCGCCTCGTACACGATCCCTCTCGGCATGAAGGACCGAAAGAGGGAGGCGTCCTCGCGACCATAGAGACCAAAGGCGAGGGCGAACGCCTCACCCCCGGCCTTGCCGACCTCTACCCAGGAAGGGAGCAGAGAGGAGCAGGCGATCTTGTTCTGATCAGGGTCCCACACGAGTATCGGTTCGCCTACCGCATCTACCAGCTTCATGCCGAGCCCGAAGTTGGTATGGCTCGACGGCTTGGGCCGAACGACAGCCTCCCCTGGCTCGCCCCCCCTCTTTGGCGAGCTCCTGATCCGCAGACGGAGAGGGGAGGTCGGGCTCAGACAGGTCCACAACCTCCTTCGCCTTAGCAGCGGAGGGAGTCTTTCTGGGTTTCTTCCCCGCCCCCTGCGAAGTAGGCCGGCGTTGGGGGGGAAGACGCTTCTTTTTCGATGAGGAGCTCGGAACGTCGCGGCAGGCCTCGGCGGCCACGCGCACGAGCGAGCCGGGAGAAAGAGTGGAGGGAGGCGCATGAGGCGGATTGAGGGGGAGATCGCGTTCTCCTACAAAGATAACGAGCGTTAGACGATCAAAAGAAAGAGGATCAAGAAAGTGGGCGAGTTCAAGAAAAACCTTCTCCCGGAAGGACGGGTGGCAAGAGGTCCACTCGCTCTCGGAGGAAGGCGACCTCGAAGTTCTTTCCTTTGAGGAACTGATACAGTGCCGCGTCGCAACCACCTAGCGAGATCGGAGGGCGGTAGGCAGCCTCGTCTCGCTGGATAGGGGTGTATGAGATGTTACCGAAGGGACCCTTCACCAGGATAAACTTTTGCGTCCAGTAATGAGTTTTGTTCACCGTCTCGCAGACGGTAACATGCTGGCTCGCAAAGTGAGCCGTTCCGTCCCTGTTCGCGCGGAATGAGAAGATCTTGCGGAAGGCGAGCAGGCTGAACTCGATCCTCTCCGCCCTGAGGTAACTGGCGAACGCGACCACCACGGCGATCGCGTTCGGCGTCAGCTGGCATGGCAGGACGCCAAAGTACTTTAGCACCTGGAAAAGCCGACAGACATTAAGCGCTGTTCGCAAGGCAATTCAGGGAAGCCAAGGGTGAGAAATAGACGATACCTGGCGCACTTCCGGCCAGAGAGGGAGTCGAAACCCATTTTCGAAATGGGCAACAGGAATCGTGAGCTCGTCCGGGTGCGGGTCACTGAGGGAATCCCTATCGGTAGGGCAGCGAGCCGCAAAACCGGAGTGGATGAACTGGTCCACGGCGGCCCGATATTCCTCCTTCGTGAGATTGGCGCAGTAGAAAATGCCGTCGAGGAAGGCCTTGGCACACTTGGCTCGCCCCTCTGTTTCCGCCTCGCCAACCATGATGCGTAATCCGCCGAATCGCAAAGGTCGCAAGGATGAGCAAGATCTGCGAGAGAAATAGAAAGAGAAAGAGCGCGAGGAGGAAACAGTAAATGCGGTGGTTGAAAGGAAAAACGGTCGGCTATTTATAGAAATAAGGAAGGCGGGAAGAAGCTGAAACGTCGATATCTGCGGATAGCAGATTCGCGCGATGCTCTCCCGCCTCCAGGGGCCCAATTCGCTCCCTGCGGGTCGACCGCCTGCAAAAAGCTTCTCCAGTAGCGAGCTAAGACCAAAGGATGAATCACAAGCATGAAGCAAGGGAGGTACGCGCAGGCGAGTAAAAAATGTGTAATTCGCAAGAACAAGCCAAGCAAGATAAAAGAACAACATGAGAAACAGAAAAATAAAAGACTCGCAAGCGAGTCGAAATATTGTTATTACAAACTCATAAATATTGTTCACGGCCCCTCCTATTGAAGAGAAGGGGGAAAGAAAGACAATAGAAAAGCAACGAAGAGCCTCAATAACGCAACCACTTCCAGCGACCGCGACCCCGGACACCAGAGCGAGGGGGGACTCGCGGGTAATGATACTCGCGGAGTGACCTGTTCGCCTGGCCCGTCAGCCGCATGTAGTCATCGATGCGAGCAATATACACCCCGGGGGAGGTCGCGTCGCCCTGATCGGTCGGACGAATCTCAGCGAGAACACGCGCGTTCGCGTCCTCCATCGCGGCGAACCTCTCTTCATTGGCGAGCCGGTCTAACCGATTTTGCTCGTGTAGATCCCTTAGTAGGGTGGTATGCTTCTGAAATATCTCCGTGACCCGCCTCTTCATTCGCTCCGGATCGCTGGGATCCCCCAAAAAGTCAGCGACCTGGCTCGGCGAAGGAGGTGGGGACATCTCCAGCGCTCCGGACTCTGACTCGGAGAGAGGGGTCATCGGGTTACCTGCGAAGTAAGAGTCAGCGGCAAAGAGAAGATCAACACTCAATGACAACAATCTAACCTAGTGGAGAAATTGGAATACTAGGCCGCTGGCGGGAGGTGCCCGGCTGACCCCAGAATGCCTCAATAAAGGCAGGGGTGAGGGCCTTACCCAGACCAGTGGCGAGCGCGGGTCTGGAGCCGAGTCCAGGCTCGGCAATCAACGTCCCTCCTGGGCTCCTCTGACCCAGGACGCCGAATCCGGGAGTGGAGATCTTTTGATTCGGCAATCCCTGCGAGCTCGCTGGAGGAGGAATTTGATCCTCTGGCACCGCGAGGAAAGACACTGCATGATAGGTAAACACGACTTAGCGAGTCAAGGAATGCAAAAGAAAACGGGGTAGTTCGCTCACCTCGTTGCGAAGGCGAGTCCTGTCTATCAACGACCCTCGTATCCGCGAGAAGAACGTCACCTACACACGTAGAAGAGAGACGGATCTCCGTGTTTGGCCTTCCCGATTCGCTCTCGTCCGGAGGATCGTTCTGCGAATATGATAAATAAAGATGAAAAGGGAGAACACCAAATAAGCAGCTGGGCGATAATACCTGAGAGGCGCGCTCGTCATCCGGAGAATGCGGCGAAGAGGAAGGCCCGCCCCCGCCAGTCGGGCGCCGAACGGCCTTTGCCGTCCTTAGGGAAGGGGGAGGCGGAGAATGTCGCGGAGAATTCCAGGAGGCGATGACAGCGGTCTTCCCCTTCTGGGCCGCCTGCGAAGCCTTTAGGCGGGCCAGCATCTCTTCCTTCTTCGACATTGCGTCAGGGAGCGAGGGACCAAGTAAGAAAGGCCAGAAAAAATGAAAAGTTCAAATGTCGGCCAAGGAGAGTGGTATTTATAGTGGTGGACATGGGACCCACCAAAAGATTCTCGCCACGTCACCAAGGGGCCGGCGAATATCAAGGGTTGGATGGTTCTTCGCGAGCCTAAAGAGCCTCGCGAAGAGCGGGGATTGTGTACAACCCCGATATTCGCCTAGAAGATGGGCCAACCAAAAAACAACGGAGCGAGCCAGAGGCCAGCCGAGTGCTCGTAAGAGGGCGAGCGAGCCAGAGGCTCGCCGAGTGCTCGCAAGAGGGCGAGCGAGCCAGAGGCTCGCCAAATGCTCGCAAGGAGGCGAGCGAGTCAAGAACTCGCCAAACACTCGTGAGTCGCTGGAAACGGCCAAATTACCCTGTCACCCTTGGTGGTCTGCCTTTAGCCTCTCCAAACAGCGGAGTTTGGCTGTTAGCAGACCCATTCGGGGTGCGGATAGTAAAATCAAGAGGCGGAATCCTGCTATTTGCAGGCCAGATAAGAAAATCTATAAATAGGACCTCAAGGGCACCTTTGGAGAGGATCTCACTTCAGCTTCCCTCTCCTTAGGCTTTCTTTGGTTAGCATTTCCAGAGCTCTCCAAGGTGCCCAAGTCTCAGCTTAGGCTTGGGAGGGGAAGCGCTCAACGATCTTCCGGGTTAGTGGAGGGACCTCCTCGCTGTGACTAAGGTCCTAGTCAAATTCTTAATCTTCCGTCCACCTTCCTCGAGGGATCAGTAAGGACTAGCCACCCCTCATTTCGGTGAGGGCCCCGAACTCCACAGAGACCGAGAAATCGGTTTCAACAATGAGTGATAGGCACTAGGCTCCGCCACTACTGTCAAACACGATAGTACCCGACCGACGACGACGGGCTTCGTGCGGGCGGCCTTCGCCCGCCCTTGCGCCCACAACATATACATATGAGTACTCAAAATGACAGCAAAAAAATTTTAATTAATATTTTATAATTATTTTTTTTCATAAATATTTATAATTTAACAAAAAAAATCATTTTAAAGTAGGTCTAGGAGGCCTAATGATTACCTACCAAAGTAGGTGCAGGAGGTCTACCAAAAAGCTTTTGTATTTTATGAATTTTCATCGTTATTTTTATTATAGGAATATAGTGTAATTACACAAATAGCTATTATATTTTATTAATTTTCATTTTTTTCATAATATATGTAAAGTCATTAGAGTAAAAGAATGAGATTATATTTGATATTTTTGAATGTTGCACCAAAAACAACTTTTGGTATGGTGGTATATAAAGAAAAACATTTTGGACAAAATTGAAGCCAAATTAGAGTCATTCGTTGAATCACAGCCGTCGGATCAAAGAAATTTGGCCTATAATTATTCTTTATTATATTATTAGGCATTTTCTTATAATATTATATAATATATAAAATTACTTAAAATTATATATATAATGTATATACATATATATAATAGATATAATTTTATATAATTGATATATATATAGATATATTGATATAATAGATATTTTTCAAAAAAAATTTAAGAAAATACAAATTGTTTGCTTAAAAAAAATTAAAAATGTATAATAATACGTATAATTTACAAAATTAAAAAAATTTGGTGCGTGCTGGGGCGGGCGAAGCCCGCCGGAGACAGACAAGATAGTGTTGACATATCTATGTAAAATATTAATGCACAAAAGTATCAGCCTTTTCCCCCTCAATTTTTATATTTCAAAATATTAATGCACAAAAATTTTCCCTCGGAGTAAATCTTCAAAAGAGATTTTTTTGTGCACTGGTGTTATGAAATGCAAACATTAAAGAAGTGTAATTGTAATTTCAAAAGTTAGAGAGGTGCGGGCTGTAATTATGCAAACTTCGAGGAGAGGTCGCGGTAAATAACCCACAATGCATATTATGAAAAATAGTAATATAGTAGAATGGAAAGTGTGGAACATTGATCCGTTCAACACGAATCTAAAATTGATCGATTCAAATAATCCGTAATACACTGAACAGAATTAATGCACTCCCCCGCTCTCCTCTAACTTCAGAGTTTGGAATAATTCAAATATTAAATTATCATTTTTCGAGGAAGTTTAATTATATTTTTTCTAAAAAATATTAAAATATTTTCTGACCAGTCAAAAAATAGCAAAATTTCTATATATATACTATACTATAGATACTCATAGCTGGAATATTGATGCTGAGCACTAAACGGATGGTGTTACACACGTGTAGTATTTAAAAATATATATATACAAATTAATAAATGTTTAAATAAAGTTAAATAACTAAGGTGTAATTAATCTAAAATATGTAGATTAAGGGGGAAGAGGAGATCCAATCATATCCGCTGATCTTCCAAACACCGGCAGCCAATAGACAACAGTCGACGTGGAATTTAGCTTGCCTCCAACTAGCAATACAAATTATAAGCTAAGAGTGATGTTATATGTACGCCGATTTTGGCTGATCGTAAATATCTATTAAATTTTATTTTTTTCATAAGATATGTGCAGGCCGTGAATGAAGATGGATTCTGGCCACCGCCGCCATCTGCACCAGATGGAGGTCCATATTCTCGACCTCGGCGGATTCCTGTCCGACAAACCACGCTAGGAGCGCCATCGTACTGTCGATACCGGGTCGTTGAAACTCGGGAACTCGGGAGTAGCCTCCGGGATTCGGCCCGGATTCTGTTAGGATTACGAATCGAAGATGGGGCGGCCATCGGGAGGGAGAGCAGTTGCACTTCCACCATTGTGGCTCTACAAAAACCTCAGTCTAACTCTCCACTAACACGGTCTATGACATCACTGCCTCTACGACAATCTCACCTCCAACTCCGCATGCAAGACTCCAACCTTAACTCCACGGCCTTCGGCAATAATGCCTAGTCAAACTCTGTTGCGTACGAAGTTATGTGATAAAAGGATGTCTGAAAAAACTTTTTTCGCAACAAATCAAACATTGCATAGAAGTAGTTTTTGGTGCTTCGGGATCCTTTTCATTTCTGACGACATAAATAATATCTATTTCACGGTCTAAATGTATTTCAGGATGATCTGACGGGTTCAGTAATCCTATCCTTTTATATATTTCTTTTAATCAATAAAGTCTGCATCATTACATGTATTTCAGGATGGACTTGTCTGTTGGAACCGAGTGTCGGCCCAACGAGGAGTTTGGACCCCTGAAAGAGGGCAGATGACACTTATTGATCCCACAGAAGAACTTGACCGAAGACTTGGAGCTAAACATTGACCCTTGGCTATAGTGTGGAGGTCCCACCATACAACAGAAGATCTTTAGAGCGCTTCCCCTCCTAAGCCAGAACTGAAGTCGGGCCCCTTGGAGGCTTGAGGAGCTAACCAAGAATGTCCTAAGGAGGAAGAAGACAAAGAAGTGGATCCTCTCCAAAGGTGTCATTCAGGGTCTATAAATAGCTTTTCTTTAATGGTCTGCAAATAACGTAACTCCGCCTTTTGGTTTTACTAATTGCACCTCAAACTAGCTTATTAACAGCCAAACTCTGATGTTCTGAAGGGCTATTGACAGTCCACCATTTGGTAAATTGACCCCTGGACCTTTGCTGGGCGAGTGGTCCATGAAGGAAAACTCGTCAGCCCTCTCGCGAGCGGGCCTCGCGAGATCTCCCCATGCGAGCGGCTCGTGAGGGCGCCACTCGCTCGCCCCCTGGCACTATAAATACCGACCAGGGTCGCCTATGCGAGGCGGCGAGCCCTCGCTCGCCTTATCGTTGCTAAACGAACCCCAAAGCGGTGAGCACACACTTGCCTCACCCTCACATCACTTTCCTCTCAGGGGGCTAAGACTGGCTCGCCCTCCTCTTACCTTCGCGGCTCGCTCGTCGCGGGGCGGCGACCCCCTGCTCGCCTCGCCCCTTTTCTCCCTTCGGCGAACACGAGGTTGTACATTGTCCATCAGATGCACAAATGGATTCTATCCATTTCGTCAGGAACGAAGATCCAGATTCGTTTTTGGTTTGGGTGTGAGATCTCACTGTACAACCCCGTGTTCGCCGAAGGGTAAAATTAAGAATCGGGCGTAGACGAAGATTGTGAGGGCTCGCTGCCTCGCGACAAGTGAGTCGCGAGGGCGATGCGAGCCAGAGTCATCGCCTCGCGACGAGTAAGTCGCGAGGGCGAGGCGAGCCAGACTCACCTCCTTGCGAGGAGCGTAGTGCGAGGGTGAGACAAGTGTATGCTCGCCACTTTGGGGTGCATTTAACAACGACGAGGCGAATGAGGGCTCGCCGCCTCACATAAGCGACCCGAGCCGGTATTTATAATGTGAGGGGGCTAGCGACTGGTGCCTTCACGTGCCACTCACGTAGGGAGATCTCGTGAACCCAGCTCGCGGGAAGACTGACGAGCGGTGCCTTCTCGGACCACTCGCCCAGTGGGGTCCGGAGGTGAATTTACCTAGATACCTTTTGTGGGCTGCCAAAAGCCCTTCATAACAACGAAGTTTGGCTGTTAGCAGACTAGTTAGGAGTGCGTTTAGCAAAACCAAAAGGTAAAGTTACGCTATTTACATACCAGAAGAGAAAAACTATATATAGACCTTGAAGAGCGCACCTTTGGAGAGGATCCCAAATTTTGGCTTCTCCTCCTTAGGACATCTTTGGTTAGCTCCTCAGGCTTTCCAAGGTGCTCGGTTTCAGCTTTGACTTAAGAGGGAAAACGCTCTAAGATCTTTCGGGTGTGTGGTAGGACCTCCATACTGCAATCAAGGGACGGTATTTAGTTCTAAGTCTTCGGTCAGGTTCTTCTGCGGGATCAGTAAGTGATAATTGCCCCCTCTTAGGGATCCGAACTCCTCATTGGGCCGAGTCTCAGTTCCAACACTCACATTGCTCAATTTTGATATAACAACAATCCGCATACACATATTCACATACTATACATATCATATTAACTAACAAACACATCCATATTCGCATTGTACATGTTCATACATTTGAATAGAAAATGAGTTTCAAGAGTGCTATGTTTGCACAAAATGATGTTAAAAAAGCAAATGCAAGGGCAACCCACTAGGGGTGTGCAAAAATAATCGAAGAATCGAAAATCAGACCGGAACCAACGGTTTGGGTAGGCTCCAAATAGGTTTAGCTCGGGTCTGGTTCCCATAATACAAGAATCGATAATTCGGTTCGGTTCCCAGTTCCATAGGTCGGGTACCTAGAACCGACCCGTGAACCAAAAATCAATGCTAAAGAAAATATTTTGAGACAATGGTTATCATGTCATATTGTTTAATGCATGAAAATAACTGAGAATATAATCGTATGACTAAATAAAATAATTTTTGAACTCGTGTAGTCGTGTAGATGTATGACTTCAATGTTATATAATCATGATTCAATTAATTTTGAGACATTGGTAGTTGTATGACAAATAATCATGAGTTAGAAGACTCGTTTTGATAGAAAAACTCTTTTTGATTTAACTTAATAAATTAACTATAAGTGATTTTACACTTTAGGGTAATTACCATGTTGTATCTATAGTAAGGGTAATTTGGTCATAGAAGTCTTAGAAAGTTAGCTGAGTCAAAGTAATGAGAAAGACAAATTGAAATCATGAAGAAAACTATCAAGAGTAATTATGCGTTGACAGCTAGAAGTCGATGCAACATTCACTAGTAGTCGACGCAATGTCAACTGGAAGTCGACGTTACTCTGACTGGATACCAACGCATATTCAGAAGTCGACGCAACATCAAAAGGTATTCGACGCAGAAGGCAGAGTCAGTTAAATCAACATTTGAAGTCGACACAACTTCGAATTACATTCGACGCAAAAGTCAGAGCTCAAAGTCTAGGTCTTCATCTCGACGAATACGTCGATATCAGAGTTCATTTCAAACCTAAGGAAGATTTCGAATCTGCTTCTAATAGAACTCAGAGGTGCGTCGATAAGAAGCACAGTCATTCAACGCAACGTCGAATACAGACTCAGATTTAGAATTCTTCTTGGATTCTATTCGAAAGTTCATTCAGACCATATATAAGGTGTTGTACACCCGTAAAGGCCTTAGGACGCACCTGAGGAAAGCCCCGGAAAAGAGAGGCGGGGTCGACAATCAAAGAGCGCGATAGCACGCAGGCTGCACCCCCCCGACCGCACCGCCCTTAGGGGTGCGGCCGGCCAAGTCGCACCCCCCAAGGGGGTGCGACCTGTAAGACCCCCCCCCCCCCCCTCCCCAGACTGAACCGAGTTCAGGGAGGGGGGATCTTACTGCCGAAAGAGAACCACCCGGCGCTTTCCGGGTGGCGACGTCCCACCCACTCAAGCACTGAGCGGTCTCTTTGTCAGGCACAAGAATCATTACATCACATCAGATCGCACAGCGGAAGCAGATAATATAAAAAAAAACAAGCACACTGCTTATATTATACATTTAAATATAGCCGGAGCCTATCGTTTACGAAATATTGCCCGAAGGCTACATAGTCCAAAACAACAAGGAGCCCTAGGCTAGTCTTTATTCTCTCGCACTCACGTCTCTGAAGATGGGAGGAGAGGCTGGGGTGTCCGATCGGGCCATCTCTAAGGCACGTATCTCATCCTGCGGGGTGGGGGCTTCGCGCTGTCCCGTTTCCTGTGATTGGTTATAAGAAGTAACCGTTAGTCACAGAGCTAAGTAGAACAATACATCCCCTCCCCGGATCCTTATCCGGGGGGGACGGCTAAAGGACAGAAATGAAATAGCCGAAGCAAGGAAGAGGGTTAGCAGCAGGTGAATATGTATATATATATGTATATATATAGATAGGGCCGCTTGCCCTAAAGCCCGTATTTGCGCCGTATAGCAATCACACAACACTATATCGCGCAGACACACACCCAGGTATTCAAACCCGTACGCACACAAAAGACCCTGTGTCGACACAGTTTAGACCGCTTTCGTTCAAGCAGGGGAGCTAACCCCGAGGGCCTCACCGATGTGGCCGTCGGTGACAGTGGCCAGTCTTGCCACTTCTGAATGTAGTCGTACCGTATCATTCAGGCCCTCCTGTACAACTTGGTGTACCAACTGGATGTGAGCAACATCCGGCGAGCCGATTTGTAGGCCGACCAGCGGAGGCAAAACTGCAGGTTCGGAGGGGGATAACCCGCTGCGCACATCTCCCTGTCGCCATGAGTCGTCAACCCACCCGCACCGGTACGAACGGTCTGCGAGCGTGACCAACCCGCCACTCCCAATCAATCTTCACCCGCTATATATAAAACAAACCCTTGGGCCACGTGGCAATTCTACTCGACCGGTCGCACGACCTTGGACCGGGAGGCTTAGCGGTATGAGGGCTCCTTGCTTGGGGCTAACCTGGGAGGAGAGACTCAACTCCGGGTTTTCCCCAACTAAGGTCTCGCCGAAGGGAGGATAAGCACCGCATTTGTTGCCACGGCAGCTCTGCACTAGCAAGTAAAATAGGCCGAAGCAGGGGCCGTAACATTAAACAGAAATGTAGGCCGAAAGCAGAGGCCATAACGATAGGCAGAAAGTAGGCCGAAAGCAAAGGCCATGTAATAAACAGAATAGTAGGCCGAAAGCAGATGCCATGTAATAAACAGAATAGTAGGCCGAAAGCAGAGGCCATACAGATAGGACCAGTGCAAGACTGGATTTAATTGAAAGTACAGAAAGTAAGTGCGGGGGACCAGTGCGAGACTGGATTTAATTGAAAGTACAGAAAATAAGTGCGGGGGACCAGTGCGAGACTGGATTTAATTGAAAGTACAGAAAATAAGTGCGGGGGACCAGTGCGAGACTGGATTTAATTGAAAGTACAGAAAATAAGTGCGGGGGACCAGTGCGAGACTGGATTTAATTGAAAGTACAGAAAATAAGTGCGGGGGACCAGTGCGAGACTGGATTTAATTGAAAGCACGGAAAGCAGTAAAAGCATAAGAAGAAATGGTTAGTAGTCCAATCACTCCATAAGAGGAGGCTTCGATCGACGACTCCGTTCTTTTATTATCGTCGCGGCGGGGTTAAATTTCGGTGCCGCGCCGCGACGTCGTTCCGATTTTTGCGTTGCTTTTCCGAGCTTAGCCGATTCTTTAGATTAATACGCATGATTTTGATAAGCATCTTAAAATATGCGTCGAGGGGCGCCGATTTATTTCGATGAATATCGCTCTTTTCCGGGCGTCTATTTTTTATTGTAAAAGCCTTTAAGGGATCAAATCAAAAGGCCGCACCTCCCAACTTTGATAGTATTTGCAAAATACCTATACTTAGAGCCCCTAATTGTTGGGGAATTTTAGAAACTCATTTGGGCATTTTATTTCCTAAAATAAACTTTATAATGGGTTTTAAAAATTGTAAAACTCCTCCAAAAAATCACAAAAAAATACAGGAGGTGCGCCTAAGAGTGGGGCACAATTTTCATTTAGGAAATTTCTTTTGAAAAGACCCCATTTTTCCTCAGAAAAATGGGGAAGGGAAACAGGGGGGTGGGGTGCGGTTAGAGGCAGGGAAGAGAGCAGGGGGCGCCACACCGGGCGCACTCCTTGGGTCCCCACAGCGGATCCGCCGCAGATCCGCTGTGGGGGCGCACAGTTTGAGGAGGGGGCGGGGTTAAGGAAATGGGGGCCGCTCGATCTCCTGGGGGAGATCGTGCGGCCCCCGCTCGCGCACGGGTGGCAGCCGCTGCCGCCGCCGGGCAGCGGCCGGCTGGGGCCGGCGCCGCCCCCGGTCGGTGCGCCGGGGGCCAGCGACTCCTCCGGGGGTGGTCCGGTGGCCTGGCGCCGCCGGCCACCGCCGGGGGAGGTGATACAGAGGGCGGGAGGCGGTGGCGTGGCCTGCATGGGCCATGCAGGCCCGCTGCGCCGCCGCCCCCGCCGAGGGGCCACCGGTACCGCCCCCGGTCGGTGCGCCGGGGGTCGGCGCCTACTCCGGTGGTGGCCCGGTGGCCTGGCGCCGCCGGACCCCACCGGAAAGTGGGGCAGAGGGGACGGGGAGGCGCGGCGCAGCCGGCACGAGCCATGTCGGCTTGCTGTGCCGCCGCCTCCTCGTGCGCAGCCCTCCCTGCTTCCCCTGGTCGGGGCGCCGGAGAGGGGGCAACCCTCCGGCGGTGGCCCGGCGGCCTGGAGCCGCCGACCGCCGCCGGGGGAGGGGGTTATCCCCCTACAGGAAGTGCGGGGAGGAGGGGGAGGCCACGGGCGCCGCCGGCCGTGCCCGCCGGCGGCCCGGCCGCCTCCCCTGTGCCGGTGCCGAGGTTCTCGAGGGGGACCCCCTCCCCCCCAGCGCCACCGCCGGCGCTGGGGGAGAGGGCTTCCTCGGCCGCCTCCTCCCCGAACCTTGCAAGGCTCGGGGCGGCGGGCGGCGGCGCTCCGGCGACAGGGGGAGGGGGGGGGGGGGGGTCTTCCTCCGGGAGGTGGGAAGGAGGAGGGGAGGTGGTTCTACCTGGTGAGGGGCTCGGGTGGAGGGGGCGTGGTGGCCGGCCATGAGGAAGGAGGAGGTGGTGGCGGCTTGGGGTTGGTTTGCTCCGGCAAGGTGGAGGAGGAGGAGGGCTGGGCTGCCGGCAGGGAGAGGCTGAGAGGGAGAGAGTGGGGTGGGGGGTTTGAGAGGGGGCTGCCCCTCCTTTTATAGGAAAGGGGGGAGCTCTCTCCCCCCCCCCCCTCCTTTTCCTCCACGTGGGGATAAGGGAGGGGGAGATATTTCTCCCCCTCCCCCTCCTCTCTCTCCTGCCCCCTTTGCCCAAATAGGGGCAGCTTGCAGCCTCCCCCCCCCCCTTTTTTCTTTAGCAATTTCGAGTTCGGGGGGGGGGGGGGGGGGGGGGCGGGGGGGGTTGATTTAGTCAACTTAGGGCGGGGTCCTCCTTGGCTCCGAGGGCACGATAAGAGTTGTCGGGGCCGATGCCGGGTTCGTGTGCTTTATATCTCGTGCGTTGCACTGAGGCGATCTGCATAGAACTAAAATGGCATACTCTCCATACGGCCTCGTATCGAGACGCAACGAGTTCCGTTGTGCTTGTATTGGTCGTACGATCCTAACGGAGCTGTCAGAAGTCAATTTGGGGTTCGTACGGCCATTATTCACAATAATGGGGTGGTGGCGCGCTACGATACCTAAAATGGTCATTTTCTCCAAATGACCTCGGATCGAAGTGCAACGAATTCCGTTGCGCTCGTATTGTCCATACGAGTTCAACGGAACTGACGGAAGTCAATTCGGGGTTCGTACGGTCACTATTCATAATAATGAGGTAGTGGCGCTACGATACCCGAAATGGTCGTTTTCTCCAAACGACTTCGGATCGAAGTGCAACGAATTCCGTTGCGCTCGTATTGTCCATACGAGTTCAACGGAACTGACGGAAGTCAATTCGGGGTTCGTACGGTCACTATTCATAATAATGAGGTAGTGGCGCTACGATACCCGAAATAATCGTTTTCTCCAAACGACCTCGGATAGAAGTGCAACGAATTCCGTTGCGCTCGTATTGTCCATACGAGTTCAACGGAACTGACGGAAGTCAATTCGGGGTTCGTACAGTCACTATTCATAATAATGAGGTAGTGGCGCGCTACGGTACCCGAAATGGTCGTTTTCTACTGCTCGGACCTACTTTTATTGGGCTCACTTGGGTCTAGTGGCCCAATAAAAGTCGGGATGTTACAATCCAATAAAAATAAAGAGATTTTCGTCCCCGAAAATTGGCTAAAGTAGGGGGTTTAAAGGATGACATACCTGGGGAAACAGTACCGGGTATCTCTCCCGGACGAGGGCTTCTGGTTCCCAGGTGAACTCTTCGCGTCCTCCGTTTGACCATAAGATCTTGACCATTGTGACGGTTTTGTTCCGCAGCTCTTTGATCTTGGAGTCCACTATCTTCACAGGTTCGAGTCGGACAGATCGGTTGGATTGTACTGATGTCGGTGGTGTGGGAAGGTGCTGCTCGGGTTGGCGAAGTACGCGTCTCAGCGAAGAGACGTGAAACACGTCGTGGAGGTTTCCTAGTTTAGCTGGCAGGGCTAATCTATAGGCCACCGGGCCAACTCTTTCGATGACTGGATACGGGCCTAGATAGCGGGGGTCCAGCTTTTTCTGCCTCTTGATTCGTGATATCCCATGCATAGGCTTAATCTTCAAGAAAACCATATCTCCCACTTGGAATTCCACTTGCCGATGACGTGCGTCGTAATACTTGGCCTGCCGGCTCTGCGCTTCCAGCATGCGTTCCCGGATTAATCTTATCGCGGCGGTGGTATCGTCGATGTAGGTGACTCCCAAGGCTTCGGGGTCCTCATCCTGTGCCCAAGATAGCGGGGTTCGACAGCGTCTTCCGTAGAGGGCTTCGTAAGGTGTCATCTTGATGCTTGCCTGGAAGCTGTTGTTATATGAAAACTCTACCAGAGGTAGTAACTGCTCCCATGGCTCGTTGTGTTCCACTATGCATAATCGGAGAAGATCTTCCATCGTCCGATTCGTTCTTTCCGTCTGCCCATCGGTCTGGGGGTGGAAGGCGGTGCTAAAAGCTAATCTGGTTCCTAGATAAGCTTGCACTCTTCTCCATTCCTTCGATGTAAAGCGCCCGTCGCGGTCCGAGACGATTGATTTGGGTATTCCATGAAATCGGACTACCTGCTCGATAAATAGTCGGGCTAGAATGTCGACACCGTCACCTTGCCGGTTCGGGATGAATCGGGCTACCTTGGTGAGGCGGTCCACTACTACCCATATGGAGTCGTTACCTGCACGGGATCGGGGTAAGCCATGGACAAAATCCATGGAAATATCCTCGAACTTCCATTCCGGGATGGGCAGGGGTTGTAGTAGGCCTCCTGGGCTTCGACATTCTGCCTTGACCATTTGACAGGTCTGGCAGTGCGCAACATAGTTGGTGACATCCCTCTTCATTCCTGGCCAGTACAAGGTCCTTCGCAGGTCCGTATACATTTTTACTACTCCCGGGTGTATCGAGTACCTGGTCTGGTGCGCTTCGCGGAGGATTTCTTCCCGAATTCCTTCTGTTGCGGGGATGAATATGCGGTGTCTGAACTGCAGGATGCCATCGTACAAATTGTAATCCTCCTGCGCACCATGTTGCAGGGCTTGAATGATCGGGGCTGCTTCTACGTCAATCTTCTGAGCTTCTCTTATCCTATTTCGGATGTCGCACTGTATTTCCATCCAGTAGAGCTGGGCCTGGTATTCCATCGGATTTCTGCGGGCGATGAGGATAATATCCATTTCCGCCAATGATTTGACTAACTCCTCTGGCACCATTTCTAACCAACTCCCGGTCCTGGGAGGCTGCCGACTCAAGGCGTTTGCAACCTTATTAGCCTTGCCGGGGTGGTACTGGAGGGCGAAGTCATAATCACAGAGAAATTCTAACCACTGGCGTTGCCGGAGGTTCAGCTCTTTCTGGGTGAAGACGTATTTGAGGCTTTTATGATCGGAGAAGATTTCGCATCGTACCCCGTAGAGGTAGTGTCTCCAGACTTTTAATGCGAAAACTACCGCCCCCAGCTCCAGATCGTGGGTGGCGTAGTTTAGTTCATGCGGCTTGAGCTGACGTGAGGCGTAGGCAATCACCTTGCCATGTTGCATAAGCACGGCCCCAAGTCCTTTTAGAGAGGCATCAGCATAGATTTGGAAACCCTCGGTACCGGAGGGGAGGGTTAGGATTGGGGCCGATATCAGCCGGTTCTTCAGTTCGATGAATGCCGCCTCGCATTCAGGAGACCATTGGAAGGTCACATCCTTCTTGGTGAGAGAGGTAAGTGGTAACGCGATTTTGGAGAAACCTTCGACGAACTTACGGTAGTAGCCGGCGAGGCCAAGGAAACTTCGGATGTCTGCTGCTGTCTTAAGTGGCGGCCAATCTCGTACCGCTTGCACCTTGGCTTGATCCACCGCTACTCCGTTCTTGTTGATGGTGTGTCCCAGAAAGCCGACTTCTTCCATCCAGAACTCGCATTTGCTAAACTTGGCGAAGAGCGAGTGCTCTCTTAGCTTAAGTAGTACCATTTGGAGGTGCCTGGAGTGATCGGTTTTGTTCTTTGAGTAGATGAGAATATCATCTATGAAGACTATTACGAAATGGTCCAGCAAGGGTTTGAATACCGTATTCATCAAAGCCATGAAGGCGGACGGGGCATTGGTTAACCCAAATGGCATCACCATGAACTCGTATAGTCCGTAGCGAGAGCTGAAGGCGTTCTTGGGAATGTCCTCTTCTCGCACTCTAAGTTGATAGTAGCCGGACCTTAAGTCCATCTTGGAAAAGATGGACGCGCCTTGCAGTTGATCGAACAGTTCATCTATCCGGGGTAGGGGATAGGTATTCCGGACAGTGAGTTTATTCAAACCTCTGTAGTCGATGCAGAGACGCAGCGATCCATCCTTCTTTTTAACGAACAGTACTGGGGCTCCCCAGGGAGAGGTACTAGGACGTACGAATCCTGCGTCGACTAACTCTTGTAGCTGAATCTTGAGCTCGGCCAGTTCCCTCGGGGCCATCCGGTACGGTGCTCGGGACACTGGTCGGGCTCCTTGAGTAAGTTCGATTTGGAAGTCCACTTCCCGTTGCGGGGGCAACCCGGGGAGTGACTCTGGGAAGATATCTGGGAAGTCCCTGATCACAGGTACTTTAGCGAGTACTTGCGTCGTGTTCTCCATCTCAAAGTAGATTAGGTATATCTCGTCCTTCCGTCGAACTGCCTTGACGGTTTGTGCAGATGTTAAGATAATGCGAGAAACCTCCATCACGAGATACGCCGGAGAAAAGCAGATGGATGTGAGATGAGCAACTTGAAGGATTTCGTCGAGAACCTACTTGAAGGAATCCCGTGAGGAACAACTTGAGAATGCCGCCGAGGAGAAGCTTGCATGAGATCAGGAAACAGTCGAAAAAAGGCGAGGTCAGCTACGGGTTTCTGGAATCGGGGGAGCGCTAACCTAGCATTGCCCAAATTAATTAGCTTATATGTTTAATGATATTTTACTATAAAAAACAATTTTCATTTAGGATGGAATAAATGACTTAGGAGGGAAAGTCCGATTAAAATTATTTTTTGTCACTAATTATAACATTTTAGTGATAATTTTTGGGTAATTATATTGGCAGCCCTTGTTTGCTATTGGCACACCAATTTGTACGAGTTATTACGTGCCTTCTGAAAATACGTCTTGTACATGCATTTTTAGGAAAAGTGTTCAACACGAAAATTGTAGATCTCGTCGAGATCTACAACTTTCGTGTTGAACACTTTCCCTAAAAATGCATGCACAAGGCATATTGCCGCCCTGATCGTAATTATAATAAATTTTTGACGAATTTTTGAAAATATGCTTTGTACATGCATTTTTAGGAAAAGTGTTCAACACGAAAGTTGTAGATCTCGTTTGTGTTGAACACTTTTCATAAAAATGCATGTACAAGACGTATTTTCAGAAGTCGCGTAATAACTCGTAGAAATTGGTGTGCCAATAGCCAAACAAGGGCTGCCAATATAATTACTCTAATTTTTTAAATTTGTCATGAATACTTTAGAAAATGTTCTTCAGTGACCGAACTTATATTTCTTCACTAAATTTTTGCTATTAAAGATAAGTTTTCTTGTAGTGCCCCCCTACGGCCGTGCATACGACACATCGTCGTCGTGCACTCCGTCACTACGTGCTCTCCTTCGACCACCGCCACCACGCTACCCCGCACCCGCGCCTTCAGTCCCGCCGGTCTCTGAACTGTTAGAAATTTTATAATTAAAACATTTGATTTATAATGTTTTATTGGAGCCTAGTATGGTGTTTGGTGTTTGACTCCTCATAATTAATGAAAATCTCCAAAACCAATTGGAGGGAATCCAAATATTTTGAGGGAACCTTTCATGAAGGAAATGATGAACTCTTTCTTATTTGTTCAAAAGAACATGCATAAGGAGGAACTATGAACCACACGCGCGCGCGCACGCACCGCACCGGATCAAGATTTGGGGAATAATTTAATTTAATTTTTTACAAAATAATTTTGACCATTTTGTAAATCCTATTTTTAAAGAAACGTCGACTTGCGTCGAATTGAACTCGACGCACCCGACTTGCGTCGAGTGGAGTTGCGTCGATAAGATCACGAAGCAACCACCAGCGTCGATAAGTTCTCGACACTTGCGTCGACAAGCACTCCGTCAGCTTGACCTGCGTCGATAAGAACTCTACGCACGTCGAATTCTACTCGACGCACGTCGAGAAGATCTCCACGCAACTTGCGTCGACTTCTCTCATTTCGTAGCTTTTGCGCGTAACCGTTTCTTTTACGCGTTTTCTCACCATTACTCCTTTACGTTGAAAATCTCTAACGTTTCCTTGCACGATTAACACTTACCAATTATAACCGTCGTAATTTATAATTTATTACATGTTATTTTCTTACCGTTTTACGAGACTCCTATATAGGAGATTTTTCTGAATCGTTTTTATATACGCTTTCGGAAAACTGCTTGCTCTCTCTCTCGTTCTTACGACTTTTACCGTGATCCTGTTTTCTTCACATTTGTTTCATCAAATGAGAGTTCGGCTGCTCTGTGCTTCTTCGGTGTCCGCGCACATCAGAGTTTTCAGGATGTAGACGGGTGTTTTACCTTAGAAAAGTGAGCATCGGTTGAAAGCCCTGTCGGAGGGTGGTGCAACTTCTTTAGAGCAGTATGATTTTCTTTATTTCTCACATCTCTGTTTATTCAAGATATCTTATTATCTACTGATTTTTCAAAAAAAATATATATATACATTAATATTGGAATATATGAAAAACATTCCAACATGAACTCGTGACATCAGCCCGGCGATCAACTTTGCCGCCTCGTGCGACACGCTAAGTCAAGGCGCGCTGCTGCCCATCCTTCGGCGCACCCAAAAAAATGCATCGCCTTCGCCTCCGTGCCAAAACAGCTCCGGTACTTCGCCGCCGTTCGCGTGCGCCGGCCTCGGCCCCCACCGTCCTTGGTGCGGAGACCAAACAAGAAAGAAAAAGGGATCTGCTACTGCTCACGGATTGGAGCTTCCTCCAGGGAGCTGCTCTGTTTTATGGATTTTTCTAAGCAGGAAAGTCAAAGGTGGGTAGCTGTAATTAGGTGTTTTTTCTTGTCTTCTTTTGCTTCACGTGGGTTTTAGGTTAGCCTTAATTATAATCTTATATATATTATTAAATATATCATGTAATAATATAAATAAGAATCCATAGATCTGAGCCGTTGATCTCGCATAAATGCTCAGATAGTTCCCAAATGTCGCTACAACTCCATTCATCCCAACACGAAGCTCTCGACGTCTATCACCACGGGTTTTGTCTGTCTAGCCGGGATCCCGAACCCAACACAGATTCTCTCTCTTTGCGGGAGATAACAACAGCTTGCGCACGGGACAATGTCCAAGAGACCATAACACGGGTTTTTTCGGGTTGCTAGCTAGCGCCTCTATTTCCTGAGTCGGTGTATATTTAGAGGAATTGGTGTATGCTAAATTAACATTGTTGTTGGCCAAAATTGGTTTTGTATGTAATTGAAGCATACGCGTGAGTGTCTAGTTTAGAACATTCTACTTTTTGCCTCTAGCGGGGTACTTATAGGCAAATCCTAAATCCCCGGCGGGTAAGTGGATCCATATTGAATCCTAACCAACCGCTAAGTATCCATTAACCCGTTATTCAAATATACCTCAACATTTTTACCCGGCCTATAATTCTATATATATACGAACGACAGCACCCGAACTTTCAAAGAAAAATTCAAATTAGTCTGTAACTCTATATATATAGGAACGACCCGCAACAAAAAACATTGTGAAGTCTTCAAATTTACCATAACTTCTTTGTCTGTATAAAAATACAATTTCATGGTGATGGCGTGATGTCATATTTAGATATATTTTTTTAATTTTTTTTTGAAAGTAAGTGAAGGTGGTGCATTTTTCTCTAGTATTCCATCATATTGGAAAGTGGGAAGCACATGAAGGCACACATGCAAATAAAGCCTGTCGGGCTCGGGCCGTCTATGCTCGGGCTATCTTGTTGTTGGGCCTATGTCAAATTGGACCCATGACGGGCCCGGCCCATTAAAAAAGGTCTTGAATGGACTCCGACACCGTGCCTATTGCGGGACGGGCTAATTATTTGTATTTTTTTATAACATACTTTTAATATTTAAGTTAAAGTTTTTAATAACATCTAACATAAGCTAATTTTTTTGGTAAATGAAAATGTAAACAAAACAAGGAATAAAAAAAAATTAATTTTACTTTATCAATTCAAATTTTGAAAGTTGACGGGTTTCCCACGAAGATTTTTTATGCGACCTCGACCTACTCGCCAATACAATTCTAATGGGCTCATTCTCGCGCAATTTGAGTCCGTTTGGTCTTCCAAACGGATGACGAAGCGTACATGTGCGCTTATGCAAGAGCCGCCCTCCTCCAATCATGGGGAAGAGGGTAACCGCACCCCCCAATATGGGGGTGCAGATAACCGCACCTGCATCGTTGGTGTAATATCCTGTAATTACTTAAGCACAATTAACATTAAATAATGTTGATTATGGATTAATAATCATGTTTGAGCATTCAATTATCAAACAGAGTCGAATCTCAAAAAACGGAGTCCACGGTTAGACTCAGAAGGTCGAAAAACATAAGAATCGACATGTTATTTGTCAAAATCAGAGTTCGTGAGAAAACATGCGGTCTCGGTGCAATCAGTGTGAAATTTGAACAACTGACACAAATTTTATGAAACGGAGTCCGCCAATGGACTTAGAACGTTGAAAAACATAAAAATCCACATATTATTTGTTAAAACCGGAATTCGTGAGGAAAAGTGCATTTTTCGGTGCAATTGGTGCGAATTTCGAGCAACCGACACGAATTTCGAGAAACGGAGTCCGTCAATGAACTCAAAACATCGAATTACATAGGGATCGATATATTATTTGTCAAAATCAAAGTTCGTGAGAAAAAATATGTTTTTCGGTGCAATCAATGCAAATTTCGAGAAACTGAGTTTGTCAATAGACTCAGAATATCAAAATCTATTAAAATACATATTTTATTTGCCAAAATCGAGGCATATATAGAAAAAGTGTAATTTTGGCTATAATCGCTCGGAATTTGTCAAAACAGAGGCTGGAATCGGGTGTGGAATGTCGAAAAATCATAGAATAAGTATTTTCATAATTTTTGGGACCAAAAAATAGACCCAAAATGACCAAAAGGAGGACAAGACGACATGTGGCGCCATGTGGCAGCCGCCTGCGCCACTCGGCGGCCCCTGGAGGCGCCACCTGTGCGGGCCACACGCAGGCAACACGCTTTGCCGCCCCTGATTGGGCCAGGAAGTGTGCTGGGCACATGCCAACACAAGCCCAGCCCGCGCCTGCCCGGATGGGCGCCACGTGTCGCCCATCCAGATGCTGAAAGTGACTTTTTTGTCTTGAAACGGTATTTTCGCGTTTCTGGGAGCTACAGAACTCGGATTAGGCGATTTTTGTGGCGTTGCGAAGCTCTTATAAATACCCATGCATTGGGATGCTCTTCTCATTCCAATTCCTTAGCCAGCTTCGGGAATTTAAGAGAGAAAGTGTTAGGGAGGAGAGAGAAAGCTTCGGATCGCTGCCGAACTTTTGGGAAAACTCCGAGAGTAGCTTGAGAGCTAGTTTTTGGCCTCGTCTAGTGACAAAGCCTTTCTAGGTGCTGTGAAAGCAGTGCCAAAATAATATTTTTCTGCAGGCACACAATTAATTGTCGGAGTGCCGTCGGATTTCTGCCGAAGTGCCGACCCTGCTAAGAGGAGGTTCAGAGCTCAGATTTGGGAGCGTGAAGATCGAGGTAGGTGGAAAATACTGTATTATTTATGTCTCACTAGTTATTATTTTTCGCAGTTTTTACGGGTAATTTTTATATCAAAATGTTTCCGAAATAATTACGATAACTCGCTAGGCATGACAAAGAGTTGAGTCGTTTGTATTCAAGTGATAATGAGATCCCGAGTTGTAGACTGCATGCATATTGAAAATGTGGAAATGCTATACTAATTATCGTGCAAAAATATAATATTTACGCATGCTAAATTACCACGAGGTCGAACCAATGTTATTTCAGTCAAGTATGATCTTTTACGACTAAACTGATCTTGGGCGGTTGCGACCGATATGGATAATTTGAGATGCGTAGATGCGCGATATTATAAAAAGGATTATAATATTAATGGAGACAATTATGCGCGTAGAATTATCGTAAGGTCGGACCGACGTTATTATAAGATCCGTCCACTGTGGTCGTTTGCGGCTAGACTGATCCCCGGCTAATAATTGACCGGTTTGCGACGAATAAAGATAATTCAAGATGCGCTGTGGTAATATAATGACCACTTTGAACGTTAATGTTGTGTGATGACGCACACTAGTATGTTAGCCCAGTAATTGGCTCGAGGGATATAAGGGGGTAATGCTCTCTAAAGACTATTTTGTGGTCTTGTCCGCGGACATGTAAATTGGAGGAGTAGCGCTCCCTAAAGACTATTTTGTAGTCTAGTCCCGGACACATATTGTGTGAGTCGAACCCTTGTCGGCGGATTCGCTTTCTGCAGGACATGACGGGTCTCAACCGAGCCTGAAAAGGCAGCGAGCCTTCGGTTAAACCAACCAGTGTACTATAAGCGCTAACTAATAAATGAGTTATTTTCCTATAATGAAAATATATTTGGAAAAAGACGAGAAATATATGTTGATATGTTCATTTTGCTTACTGCTTCTGCTATATTACTCTGCTTATATAATATGCATTGCATACTTAAATATTGTGTTATTATTCCAGAGGTGAGCAAGCAAAGATGCTCATCAGCCTACTAATGTTTTTTAGGTACCTACGAAGGTGCGGACAACAGAGCACAGCGAGGAAGACTACTTTATATTATGTAGCATGTAAAAGTGTGAAAGCAAGAAGCATATGTATGTGTGACAAGTTGTACTTGAAAAATTATAAAATATCAATAAAATGTGTTTAGTTCTGGCTCTTGCTCTGTGTACTACAAAAGATCCAAATCACATTACTGTTCCCATCTCGTTAACTCGAGCTTACCGGGCCAGGGTGTGACAGGTTGGTATCAGAGTCAGGTTACACTGTAAGGGCAGAAATAAATAAAACTTTAGGGTTAGACCCCTTGAACATAAGTTAGTAAACTTGAGTGGGGTAGACACAATTGAGATCAGGGCAAAGACAAGTATAATAAAGCATTGCGCTTGCAAACTCGAAATTTAAGTTGTTTAAATGGTGTCTAGGAAAGTGGTTAGGGTGAGCTAGTATCCCCCGAAAGGAAGGTGATGTATAACGGTATATAGTGCGACCACTAACCTTACGCTTACCTGGCCAATGGGCTGCTTAAACTAGAAATTGCGAGTTAATCATGAAACGTAAATTAATTAAAGGTGTGGGTTTCGAGCGTTTACAGCTTCAATTTGTTTGAAAATTTAAGACCATCTATTTTTATTTCAGAAATGGCGGAGGGACATTCTGACTCGTTTAATCCTGAGCAAATCAATGGTGGTAGTCACCTCCAAGGACTGCCTGCCCCACCCTTTAGCACAAATCTGGATGTTGTCACTCAATTAGTAGCAATAATGACAGAAGTGTTGCAGCGAGGGGCGGCCACGCCTACTGTTCACGGACCTGACATGGATTTAGGACGACCCATAAGATGGATGGAGATCTTTTTACGGGCAAGCCCACCTAAGCTCGCGGGATCAACCAACCCACTAGTTGCTGAAGGTTGGCTCCGCCAAGTAGAACGAGTCTTCAAGGGCATTGAATGTCCAGAGGAGAAGAGAGCCTCCCTGATCGAATTTATTCTGGAGAAAGACGCTGAAGTTTGGTGGGATAATTACAAACGCATTGAGTTGCATGGGAGAAAAATGACAAACATCTCATTGCAGGAATTTGTTGGTGGATTCCAGAATTGGTACTTGCCAATGTCGGCTCACCAAAAGATAAAGGAGCAATTTGCGCAGCTAACCCAGGGGAATCTTTCGGTGACAGAATACGAAGCAAAATTTGCTTCTATTCTCCGCCACGTACCCGATGTTGTGGGATCGATTGAGCAACAAATCTTTCTCCTACGACGTGGATTGTGTGAGTCAATCCAGACTATATTATCACCCTTGGACTTCAACGATTATCACTCACTCATCGAAGCAGCGCGGCGAGTTGAGAAGAGTCAGAAATCTCTGCAGCAACATCAAATGGGCAATAAGAGGAAGAATCAGGAGTTTGGTCATAAGGATCGTGGGAAGCGCCAAAATAATGACAACAACAGGAATAATGACTTTCCAGTTTGCCCAAAATGCAACAAAAAACATCGAGGTGTCTGTTGGGAGGACAAGAAGGACAACACATGCTACCTTTGCCACCAGTCGGGGCATCGTATGACGAATTGCCCAATAAAGAAGGGGAATGAAAGCCAAGCAAATGGAAGAACACAACAACAGACCCATGCTCAACCCCGGATCTATGGGATGAATAGAGAAGTAACAAGAGAGGCAAATGATGTCGTTGCAGGTACTCTAATGTTTGAGAATATTTCTGTCATTGCATTATTTGACTCTGGCGCGACACATTCATTTATATCAGACGCAATAGTTAGTCAAATTGAGGTAAAGAAACGAAAGCTAGAAAAATCTACGTGCATAAGCATTCCCAATGGTGAGATGGTTGAAGTAGGGGAATACGTACATGGAGACATAAAGATCAGAGAGCGAAACTTTGCAGCTAACCTGTTAATCTTTCCGCTCAACAACTTTGATGTTATTTGGGGGATGGATTGGTTGACAAGACATCAAGCCACGATCTATGTTGAAACCAGCAACAAGTCTCTTGAGTTCGGACCCACTGGGGGTGTAGCCAATGCTTACTTCTCCCTCACTAGACTCTCTTGACGGTGGATGTGAGAATATGAATAGACCCAAGGCTGAAGCGAGGAGGTCCCGCCACACACCCGGAAGATCTTAGAGAGCTTCCCCTCCCAAACCAGAGCTCAACCGAGCACCTTGGAGGGCACTAGCAACCGACCAAAAACTAGCATGGAGGAGAGGATTCTCTAAAATCGGATCTCCTCCAAGGTGCCCTTAAGGGTCTATTTATAGATTTTTCTAGGCTGGTCTGCAAATAACATGAATCCGCCTTTTAATTTTATTAACAGCACCCCAAATTGGTCTGCTAACAGCCTAATTCCGCTGTTTCGAAGGGCTATTTGCAGCCCACCAGGGGTATTAGGGTCATTTCTCCCTCAAATCATCCTGGGCGAGTGGTCCGTGAGGGCACCACTCGTTGGGCACCCGCCTAGCTGGGCGAGTGCCCGCGCTTCCGGGCGAGTGGTCCGTGAGAGCACCACTCGCCTGGCTCCTTCTCTTCTGCACCTTACCCTCACCAAACCGGGGTACTTCCTCCTCCTAGCCGGGGCGAAAGATCGGGCTAACCCAGGTCTCGCCATTTAGCTTGAGGGGCCCACTCGGCGAATACGGGTTGTACACAATCCCCGCTCTTTGCGAGTGGTTACTACGCTCGGAAAGAACAGTCCAACCCTGTATTCGGTGAGTGCTTGCTGACTGGACTTCACAAGATTCTGTGGGTCCCACCGTTGTCCTATATATATCTCTTCATGTCAGAACTTCCTGGAGCGTTGACAACCCTTGATTCGGAGCTTCTTCCCTCTCTTAGTCCTGCACCGACATCGATGTCTTCTCACAAGCCTTCCGCGAGACCCCTCTCGCGGGAGATGATCGAGCGTCTGGCCGCGGCCTAAGCTGTAACTGCCCCCAAGGCAGCCAAATTTGCTCCCTGGCTTTTGTCTAAACGGGATCCGAATGCCCCCTACGTCTCGCGTCGAGCCAAGGCGATTCGCCTGAATCGTCAGAGAGGCGAGACTGCCTCGGAATCTCCTACGGGTACTCCATCGGCGAACACTCCGCCGGCGGATACTCTTCCGGCGAGGAATCCTCCGGACCCCGGGACGCAGGTATGAGGATTCCTCTCGTCCCTCTGTTTAGTTCCTCTCCTTACCTTGCCTCTGCTCTGACCATTCGCAGGGGATTTCGATGCCCAAGACCGGCCACGGGGCCGTCTCGAGCAGTGTCGCGGTGCCACCTCCCCTGGACGAGAGGCCTCCAGATCGGGACCTTGCTCCTCCACCTCCTCCGGGCGAGACATCATTGCGGTCCTGTAAGTTGTAACCCCTTTTAGATTCATCCTTCATGTTGCTCGCTGCTGACCACTGTTTTTTGTAGCCCTCGACCCCAACCTTTCACTGCGGAACTCTATTCCTCCGAGTTCCCCTATTCGATCGAACCCCTCCGTGCTTGCGGATGAGCCGAGGGTGTCCCCCAGAAGGGATCCGGTCATCAGGGCCGCGCGGATGATCCTGCGGATGCTCCAGCTCCTACCTCACAGCCCTACCGTCCTGGAAAGGGAAAGGTCTTACCTCCCGCCTGGCTGTTTGGAACGCACCCCCATTCGTCTCGTCCTTCAGGTCATAAGGACCCCACCCCAGGTCAGTTCACTCACCTGCCCCTATTGTACTCGCATATTTTACCGCTACTGACCTAGTTGTGCTTTCGCAGGCTATCGGGAAGCCTCCCCCTTTGATTCCTACAACGAGGGGGAAGAGGGGATGCTCTCGCCTCTCCCTTCCCCTGGGGATCTCGCTGACTTTCTGGGCGACTCCTCAGATCACGCGACCCTGAAGGAGCGGATCACGGAGGTCTTGGGGAAGCTCATCCACATCCAGCGGAACGTCGCCGGTCAGGTGGACGACGTGCGGCTGAGAGTCGCGCGTGAGTTAAAGGACCTCCATCGGGACTACTCGCGCATTCTCGCAACGGTGGAGCGCCTGGGGGGTGAAGGAGGGGAGTTGTCTCCCGAAACATACGCCGCGCGAGCCCGGGACCAACTCCAACTGGCTTCCCATGGGATCACCAACATACTCGCATATTACCGCCCGCGAATGCCCCTGGAAGCTGGGTCGCGAAAGCGAGGTCGGTGGGTCTGGGAGGAGTATTGAGATAGTCTTCATCCGCCCTTCTTGCAATTTTTCTGCTTTCTGTAGCGCGGATGCTGAACTTTTATTTCTGTTTGTAATAATCTTATGTCCTGTATTTTGCGAATGCTCTATTCTTTGTCTTTTATTTCCTATATCTTGCTTGGGTATTGCCGAATGTTTTATTATTGTCGAATGCTTTCTTAACCTCTTTCGCGTAGTCGATGAGCGAATAGCCACATGGCACTTGTCATTACTGGGAGAGAGGGGTCGGCCCGGGTTCCGAGGCGTCGGGAAGGCGCGACTGCTATCTGCACACCCGTTACCTCGAAAGCCCAAACGCCGTTTAGCCCTTCTATAAATAGGCCTTTCAACCACCGTATTAAATACCTTACCATCCGCTCCTTCTCTTTCCTCGCGCTAGCACTCGCGCTTCTCTCTTCTCTGTTGCTTTCTTATCCTTCGTCATTCACGTCATGGGTGGTGATGCGGAAGGCAGAGCCAGGTGCGCCAGCGCGTTCGTCAACCACACCTTCGATTCATGCGACCTCTCCGACGAGGCTTACCTGACTGCGGTCGCGGATTACATCCCGCCTGGGTTCGAGGCGCGAAATCCCAGGCCGGACGAGCGCCTAAACTCCATCTCGCCCTGTGCTCTCGCGATCCCGCTAGAGCACTTCGAGGTGGGGTTTCGCCTTCCCATCTGGCCAGAACTCCGCCAGACCTTCAGATATTATGGAGTCGTGACCGGCCAGCTCAACCCCAACTCCATCGCCATGCTGGTCGGGTACGCGAGCTATCTGCGAGAAGAGGGGATCGAGTTCTCGCTCCCCGTCTTCCGCAAGCTCTACACCTTTCGCTGCACCAACGACATCTCATTCTTCTCGGGTCTGAACCCGCTCAAGCATTACGGGCTCCCGAATAAGAACCACGACTGGGTTCGGCGCTTCCTCTTCGTCAGCGGGAACCTGGGAAATACACTTCTCGCCCCAGTGCAGGAGGAGGAGTCAACCTTCCGCCCCCCCCCCCCCCCCCCCCCCCCCCCCCCCCCCCCCCGACCCTAGGGGGCACGAGGCCAAACTCCACCAATACATCTTGGAGCACGGGATGGACCTCGTCTATCTCCGGCGAAACGTCAACTCGCTCCTGCTCATTCCGCAGGGCGAGGGTAAGTTTTTGGGACTTCGTTCGTTTCGATCTTGTGACTCTTATACCATTCGCTAAATCATTCGCAATATTATGCAGGCGTGCGTAGCTTCCCCCTGCATCCGCCGCGTCCCGCTGGGGCTTCCGTGTCCTTCACACAGGCTGCAGCGGATGCCTGTCGGGAGGAACCCTCCTCCTCCAAGCCTAGCGGAAAGAAGCGGAAACCTGGGGCGCTGACCTCCTCTTCTTCCAAGAAATCAAAGAATCCCCCCTCCGCCAAGGGGAAGGGGGTTTTGGACGAGACCCTAGGGGCGAGTGCTCAGACTCAAACCCCGGGGGTGGGTGCGCCAGGCGAGACCACCCTTCGCGCGGGATCGTCGTTGTCGCCGCCTCCATTGCCCAGGGACCACCGGAACTTCCCCAGCGGCGAGAAGTATGTGGACCCCTCAGGGGCTCCCCTGGTAAAGTGGGACAGGAACGCCAACAGGGTCTCGCTCTCCACCCTTCATCCATCGTGGATAGAGAGCGACCTCGCGAGTGGTGAGGCCTATGCCATCGCGTATGCCCTCTACGGTCGGGAGGATGCTGAAGTCTATGATGCCGAGACGACTCAGGTCCTCGCCCATGAGACCGCCAGGGCCATGCTGCGGGTGCTCGAGCTCGTGCATATGTCTTCGCGCCGGAGCATCAAACTGGCGCGGAGCTTGGCGGAGGTTGAGGAGTCCAGGACCGTCGTTTTTGCCGAGGCGCAGGAACTCAGGACGAAGCTGGCAGCTGCGGAAACCCTTCTCGCCAGCCGCCCCGTTGCGGAGGTATATATTTTCTCCCTCCCCGCGAGTGGCCTGTTGCCGATTGATGTACTTTCTTCTTACCACCTTTATTATTATTCTTAGGACACCACGGTTTCCGAGATGCTTCGTGCTCGGGTGGCTGGCCTTGAAGACGAAGTCCGGCTGGCCAAGGCCGAGGCCCAGCGGTCGCGAGAAGCCGAGGTCTTGGCACTCGCCTTGGGGAGCGGGGGGCACTTCTACCCCCACCACGAGCTGGAGCAATTGATGCAGGAGAACGCCCAGAGCGCCGTGAAGCATGCGCTGTAGGTGTTGCGGCAGGCTGGGTACCTGAAGGAAGAGGCCGAATGCCTCTCTGCTCGACAGGTCGTCCCCGAGCTCTTCATCCCGATCCCCTTCCCGGAAGATGAGGATGGCGAGCCGCGAGAAGACGCCCTCCTACCGGATTCAGGCGAGAGCGATAGATCTTCTGGCGAGAATCCTGCCGACCCCTGAGATGGACCGTGTTTTTTGCCGTCTTTTACTTAAAATCTTTTGAATGTAATCATGAACGGGGCGAGTGCCCTTGAAAGATATGTATATTGATCACGATTTTTGTGCTCTCCATTTTTGTGTTATCTCCACTTTTTTCTCATTTGCTGTTATGTCTCGCCAGGCTCGCTAGGACGTTAATTCTTTCTCATTCGCCGCTATATATCGCTAGGCTCATTAGGATGTTTAAACTGTAGTGCAACTGTCCCGGCCACCTAGCGAATGCTCGAGGGTGACCTGGACGTGTCTCTCCCCTTCGCTTCCCGCTGCCTCCCCCATTCGCACTTCCTTACCATTCACCCAAACCGGGGTTTCGCTTAGGTAGTCATGAAGTGAAGTGAGGTCGTTTCTCCCGCGCGTGGTCAATGCGAGTGCTCTTGAGGTCACCTTTTGAGAATTTTGAACCTGCCACTGAGCGAGCCTTCGGACCTGCCAGCTAGATGAGAGCCTGGACAGCGGGTCTGCTCGGGGCCTTCCTTTTCTTTCACATAGAACCTGCCTCCGAGTGAGCCTTCGGACCTGCCAGCTAGATGAGAGCCTGGACAGTGGGTCTGCTCGGGGCCTTCTTTTCTTTCACATAGAACCTGCCTCCGAGTGAGCCTTCGGACCTGCCAGCTAGATGAGAGCCTGGACAGTGGGTCTGCTCGGGGCCTTCTTTTCTTTCACATAGAACCTGCCTCTGAGTGAGCCTTCGGACCTGCCAGCTAGATGAGAGCCTGGACAGCGGGTCTGCTCGGGGCCTTCTTTTCTTTCACATAGAACCTGCCTCCGAGTGAGCCTTCGGACCTGCCAGCTAGATGAGAGCCTGGACAGCGGGTCTGCACGGGGCCTTCTTTTCTTTCACATAGAACCTGCCTCCGAGTGAGCCTTCGGACCTGCCAGCTAGATGAGAGCCTGGACAGCGGGTCTGCTCGGGGCCTTCTTTTCTTTCACATAGAACCTGCCTCCGAGTGAGCCTTCGGACCTGCCAGCTAGATGAGAGCCTAGACAGCGGGTCTGCTCGGGTCCTTCTTTTCTTTCACATAGAACCTGCCTCCGAGTGAGCCTTCAGACCTGCCAGCTAGATGAGAGCCTGGACAGCGGGTCTGCTCGGGGCCTTCTTTTCTTTCACATAGAACCTGCCTCCGAGTGAACCTTCGGACCTGCCAGCTAGATGAGAGCCTGGACAGCGGGTCTGCTCGGGGCCTTCCTTTCTTTCACATAGAACCTGCCCCCGAGTGAGCCTTCGGACCTGCCAGCTAGATGAGAGCCTGGACAGCGGGTCTGCTCGGGGCCTTCTTTTCTTTCACATAGAACCTGCCTCCGAGTGAGCCTTCGGACCTGCCAGCTAGATGAGAGCCTGGACAGCGGGTCTGCTCGGGGCCTTCTTTTCTTTCACATAGAACCTGCCTCCGAGTGAGCCTTCGGACCTGCCAGCTAGATGAGAGCCTGGACAGCGGGTCTGCTCGGGGCCTTCCTTTCTTTCACATAGAACCTGCCTCCGAGTGAGCCTTCGGACCTGTCAGCTAGATGAGAGCCTGGACAGCGGGTCTGCTCGGGGCCATTTTTGGAGCTTTCGGAGTTTTTCCTACAAGCTGCAGTATCAATCTCAAACACATATGTTAAACTAAAGATTCTTATTTCAAAACATTTTCATTACATAGTTTCAGGGATAGAAACGTTTAAGATCGTCACCACTCCAGGTGTGGCTGAGAGGTTGGCCCTCCACATTCTGAAGGCGATACCCCCCAGACCTTAGTGCCTCTTCCACGACATAGGGGCCCTCCCAGTTGGGGTTAAGTTTTCCCACCGCGGCGGATCTTCCGGCCGCGTCGACCTTCTTGAGCACCAGATCTCCCTTCTCGAACTGCTTGACCCTGACGTGCTTATCGAAATATTTGGCCATCCGTCGCTTGACCTCTTCTTGGCGAATGGCTGCCAGGTCCCGAGCTTCTTCGATGAGGTCGAGGGAGAGCTGCAACTCCATCTCATTTTCGGCTCTCCAAATTTCCTCTCTGCTTGCGGCGGCCTTTACCCGTGGTGTCATAACTTCGAACTCTATGGGGATGACGGCCTCGCAACCGTGAGAGAGCTTGAAAGGGGTCTCTCCTGTGGCGGTGTTGGGGGTAGTTCTTAGGGCCCACAAGACCGATGGAAGCTGTTCTACCCAATTGCCCTTCAGATTTTCCACCTTTTTCTTGAGCAGGTTCACGATGACCTTGTTTGCCGCCTCCACCTGCCCGTTGCTCCTGGGATGATGAACGGATGCAAACCTGAGGTCTATCCCCAGCTGGCCACAGAAGCTGATGAATTCCTCGCTTGCGAACTGCGGACCATTATCCGTGACTATGGCCTGTGGAAGCCCATGTCGACAAATGATCTCCCCCCATACGAAGTTGCGGATTACCTGGAAGGTGACCTTAGCCAACGCCTTGACCTCCAACCATTTTGAGAAGTAGTCAATCATTACTAGGAGAAACCTCCTCTGCCCACTAGCCTGGGGGAAGGGTCCTACCAGATCCATTCCCCATATGGTGAATGGCCAGGGCGCCGTGATACTCTTTAGCCTCTGAGCTGGCACGAGCTGAAGCGGGGCGAACATTTGGCACTTCTGGCACCTCTTGGCGAAGGCTGCCGCGTCTTTACTTAGGGTTGGCCAGAAGAACCCCTGCCTCACTATTCTTGCCTCCAACATCCTGCTCCCCGAGTGGCTGCCGCACTCGCCGGAGTGGACTTCTTCCAAGATCTTTGGGACCTCCTCCTCTGAAACGCATCGGGCCAGGAGGCCCGAGAGGGTCTTCCGATACAAGTCCCCCTCGTGGAGCACGTAGTAGGCGGACTTATATCGGAAGCGCCTCTGGTCCGGGACCTCCTCTGGAAACTTTCCTGTTGCAAGGAAGGTGACGAAGGGATCCTTCCAGGAGGGCCGTTGCCCTACTTCCATGAGTTCTCCCTCTTCAATCGAAGGGCGGAATAGATCCGTCAGGGTTCCCCCGGCCCGAGGACCGGATTTGGCCAACCGATCCGCCGGGGTGCTCTCCTCCCGCGGGACGTGCTGGATGGAGAAAGTTTTGAACGTTCCCACGAGACCTCTCACTTTGGCCAAGTACCTTATGAGCGCAGGCTCCCTCGTCTCGAACTCTCCCTTGATCTGAGAGGCTATTACCATTGAGTCGGTGAGGACCTCCACGTCATGGACACCGAGCTCCTGGGCCAACCGTAGACCGGCGATCACCGCCTCATACTCCGCCTGGTTGTTGGTGATTGGGAAGTGTATCACTAGTGTCTGCTCAATCTTTACCCCTTGGGGACTCTCCAGCACCACCCCTCCTCCGAGTGAATTCTTGCCCGAAGCCCCGTCCACCAGCAGCTTCCACGGAACGTGACGAGGGGCTCCATCTTCCTTCATCTCGGCCACATAATCTGCCATGAAATCAGCCACCACCTGTGCCTTCATGGATAGTCGAGGGACGAAGACAATGTTGAATTCACTTAGCTCTATCGACCATTTTGCGAGCCTTCCCGAGTGTTCCACTCCTTCGAAGATCTGGCGGAGAGGGTGGTCCGTCACCACTTGAATTGAATGGGCCTGGAAGTATGGCCTGAGCTTCCTTGCTGCGACGACCAGAGCAAAGGCCAACTTCTCCAAAATCGGGTATCTGAGCTCTGCTTCCCTCAGGACCCTGCTCACGTAGTAGACGAGCAGCTGCTTCTTGCCTTCCTCCCGAACCAGGACGGAGCTTACGGCCTCTGTCCCGACCCTGAGATATAGATATAGATCCTCCCCCTCTTTGGGACCTTAAAGCAGCGGAGCCTTGGTGAGTTGGCTCTTCAAGGCCTGGAAGGCCTCCTCGAATTCTTTTGTCCATTCAAACTTCTGGTTACCTCGTAATGTTTTGAAGAAGGGGGAGCATTTCTCCCCGGCTCGGGAGAGAAACCTGCTCAGCCCTGCGAGTCTTCCGGTCAAGCGTTGAATTTCCTTGGCGTTCCGCGGCGACCCTAACTCCATTATGGCCTTAACCTTGTCCGGGTTAGGTTCTACCCCCCAAGGGATGAGAAGATGCCCCAGGAATTTCCCCTTACTGGCCCCGAACACACATTTCAGGGGGTTCAGGCGCATCTTGTACTTGCGTAGGGTGGCGAAGGTCTCCTCGAGGTCCTGGATGTGAGAGTTCAAGCACTTGCTCTTCACCATAAGGTCATCCACGTAGACCTCCAGGTTCCTTCCCCTTTGCTCCCTAAATACCCGGTCCATCATCTTATGGTAGGTTGCTCCTGCGTTTTTCAACCCGAAGGGCATCATCTTATAGCAGTAGCATCCCTCCCTGGTGATGAACGAGACGTCTTTGACGTCTGGGGGGTGCATCCTGATCTGGTGATAACCTGAAAAAGCATCCAAAAAATTCATCACAGAAAAATCGACGGCTGAGTCAACCAGCGCGTCGATCCGAGGCAAGGGATATCAATCCTTAGGGCAGGCCTTATTTAATAATGAAAAATCCACACACATGCGCCAGCGGCCATCGGCCTTTTTTACCATTACGACGTTGGAGACCCAGCCTGGGTACTGGATCTCCGATACAAAACCTGCTTCGAGGAGTTTTGCCACCTCCTCGCGGATGGGTCCTTCGAGCTTGCTGGCGAAGGTCCTTCTCTTTTGCCGGATGGGACGGGCTTCGGGATCGAGGTTGAGACGATGGCAAGCCACGTCCGCCTCGATGCCTGGCATATCCGCTGCGCTCCATGCGAAGACATCCACGTTCCTTTGGATGCACTCCAGCATCTTCACCCTGTCCTCCGGGCCGAGACTCCCGCTGATCCGCACCTCTTTCACCCTCCCTTCCTGGGTGAGGACTTCCATCTCCACCACCTCTTCTGCCGCCTCGAGCCGGGCTGGCTCTTCCCATTGGCCCTTTGCTTTTCACCCTTCTATCTGGGTCTCTTCCTCTGTGACTCCTTCCGCCTCTGCCGGCACGACCTCCTGCTCCTCACGAGCGACCTCCATCAGCTCGACCTCCTGCTCCTCGCGAGCGACCTCCATATTCTCTTCTCGGGCATTGCCCTCTCCCCCTACTTCTCTCTTCTCCACTTCTTCTCCTGGCCCCTCCGGCCTCGCCATCTCCTCATCCATCTTCTTAGCATCCGCCATCCAAGAGATGGTGTTGACGGCAGTCACATAACACTGCCTCGCCACCTTAGCATCTCCTCGGACGCGGACCTGGACTCCTCCACTATGGAGCTTTAAGCACTGATGGTACGATGAGGGCACGCACCGGAAGGCGCTGATGAGGGGGCGTCCGAAAATGGCGTTATAGCTGCTCGGAGCGTCCACAATGACGAACCGGCAGTTTTTTGGGACTCCTCCTAGCGTCACCTGGAGACCGACACCTCCCTCGACCTCCTTCCGCTCTCCTGAGAAACCAAATAGCGGTCCATCGGAGGCCTGCACCCTTTTCTTTTCCACCTCCATTGCATCGAAGGCTTTCTTGAAGATCACGTTCACCGAGCTCCCGTTATCCACCAGGATCCGGGAGACCGTGAAATTTTCAATCGCCGTCTGAATCACCAGAGCGTCGCAAGAACGGATCCTCATAATCTGGCATGTCTTCCGAGGAGAAGGTGAGCTTCTCCGAGAGGGGTGGGGTCTGGGAAGTCGACGCGACGTCCCTTCGGAACATTGCCTGGAAGCTCCTCTTGCGAGAGGCCTCTATCCCAACCCCTCCATGAATCACCCCGATTCCTCCCCTGGTTCCTGTATCTGCCCTGTCCTCGCATCGGTCTTCTTCCGCCTCTGGGAGCATTTCCTCGATCCTGACCTGCTGTCGCCGTGGCTGACCTCTCTCTCTCATCTCCAAGAATTCTGGGCAGGTGGCGGTCGCGTGACCTTCTTCCTGATGAAAGTCACAATAAGGCAACGCCACCCTGCCCCCTCTCCCTGCTCTTCCTCTTCCTCCTCTTGCTCCTCTGCCTCCTCTTCCCCGGCCTACTGCCATAGCTTGCTCCCTTGGGGGGTGAGGGGGTCTGGGACCCTGCCTCCACCCCGGATTCATTCCTCCCGCTTCTCTTCCTTGGTACCCCTCTTCCTGACCTCTCGCCGGTCCTTCCTGGTGCCTCCAGCCCAACCTGTTGTTGGGCTCCTGATTCCTCCAATTCCGAGGCGGTATTTCGAACCCGTGACCCCTGGGTTCATCCCGCCTTCTTCCTTCTTGCTGCTTCACCTCGGGCTCGCTCATTTTTGCCAATCTCCTGTAGAACTCTGGGTTGGCCGCCTCCCCTTCAATCTCTTCTGCTGCTCGCTCCATCAATTCTTCAAAGGATGAAGGGGGTCTTCTTTTCAGGTCCATCTTGAAGAACCCGTCTCGCAACCCTACGATGAACGTTATCTGGAGGGCGAATCCCGGCACCTCCTGCACGAGGTGTATCTCCTCCTGGAACCTATCCACGTAATGTGCCAGGGACTCTCCCTCCCTCTGTCTGATCTTGAAGAGAGCCTCCGCATCCTTCTTCCTCTTTTTTGACGTCGAGAAGCGCAGCCGAAAGCCTCGGCGCAGATCATCAAACGTGTAGATGGAACCCACGGAAAGCTGGTGGAACCAGTCCCTTGCTTTCTCCTTCAGGGTGGTTGCGAAGAGTCGACATTGAAAAGCATCCGACATGGGAAGGATCGATGTCATGTCCTCAAACCACTGCAGGTGCACGACTGGATCCTCATTGCCGGTGTAGTAGGACATCTCCGGCCCACGAAACCCCTCTGGCACTGGGGCCGAGAGGATCATCTCGCAAAAGGGGCTCCCTTCCCCTGCTCGGCGAATGGTCTTCTCGCGTGGACCCAACTCGCACACCTCAGCACTCGTCGGACTGCCGAACAGCTGCCGTCCCGGGAGATCTCGCGCACTTCCTTCTGCTGGCACCTCCTTCCCCGGCCGCTGCCCCGGTGCGTTCTCGCCGATCTGCTGGGGTGGAACCACGGGGACCGCCGGGGTCTCGCACTCGCTCCTTGCTGCGAGAACTGTCTGCAGGACCTCTCGCTTGAACTTCTCAAACATCTCCAGCCACTCCCCTGTCGCGGGTGGCTGCGAGTGGCCTGAGTCAGAACCATTCCCGCCATCTCCTGTCATCGAACCTAATTCAAGATTTTCCTTCACCGGCTACGGTCCACGCTCACCGCACAAAAAATGTTGAAACCTGCAACAAGTCTCTTGAGTTCGGACCCACTGGGGGTGTAGCCGATGCTTACTTCTCCCTCACTAGACTCTCTTGACGGTGGATGTGAGAATATGAATAGACCCAAGCTGAAGCGAGGAGGTCCTGCCACACACCCGGAAGATCTTAGAGAGCTTCCCCTCCCAAACCAGAGCTCAACCGGGCACCTTGGAGGGCACTAGCAACCGACCAAAAACTAGCCTGGAGGAGAGGATTCTCTAAAATCGGATCTCCTCCAAGGTGCCCTTAAGGGTCTATTTATAGATTTTTCTAGGCTGGTCTGCAAATAACATGAATCCGCCTTTTAATTTTATTAACAGCACCCCAAATTGGTCTGCTAACATCCTAATTCCGCTGTTCCGAAGGGCTATTTGCAGCCCACCAGGGGTATTAGGGTCATTTCTCCCTCAAATCATCCTGGGCGAGTGGTCCGTGAGGGCACCACTCGCTGGGCACCCGCCTAGCTGGGCGAGTGCCCGCGCTTCCGGGCGAGTGGTCCGTGAGAGCACCACTCGCCTGGCTCCTTCTCTTCTGCACCTTACCCTCACCCAACCGAGGTACTTCCTCCTCCTAGCCGGGGCGAAAGATCGGGCTGACCCAGGTCTCGCCATTTAGCTTGAGGGGCCCACTCGGCGAATACGGGTTGTACAATTGACTGTGCTAAAAAGGAAATAACTTTCCGACAACCAAGAAAATCTACTTTTAGATTTCCTGGTGAAGGCGAGACTATTCCTATAATATCCTATTTGGGTGCACAAAAGTTATTACGACATGGATGTGTGTCATATATTGCTGTTATATCAGAAGTCAAGGAAGAAAAGTTAATGATTCAGGATGTGTCTGTCGTGTGTAATTACCTCGACATATTTCCAGAAGACCTATCTGACCTCCCGCCACAAAGGGAGATAGATTTTACAATCACCTTAACCCCTGGGGCAGAGTCAGTCTCTAAGGCCCCATATCTTCTGGTATTACCTGAACTGCAAGAGTTGAAGCAACAGTTACAATATTTATTAGATAAATGATTCAACAGCCCGAGCACCTCCCATTGGGGTGCTCCAATATTATTTGTAAAGAAGAAGGATGAGAGTCTGCGCATGTGTATTGACTATAGAGGACTGAATAAGGTAACAGTCAAAAATCGGTATCCCCTGCCGATGATTGATGACTTATTCGACCAACTGCAAGACACATCAATCTTTTCAAAAATTGACCTGCGCTCAGGCTATCATCAAGAGTAAGAGATGAAGATATCCAGAAGACAACATTTCATACCAGATACGGTCATTACGAATTCCTAGTTATGTCATTCGGAGTCACGAATGCTCCAGCAGTATTTATGGATATGATGAACCAGGTCATGAAGCCTTTTCTTGACCAGTTCGTCGTCGTCTTTATTGATGACATTTGGTGTATTCAAAAAATGAGATATATTATGGGAGACATTTAGAACAAGTCCTTCAAACACTAAGAGAACATCAATTGTTTGTCAAATTCTCTAAGTGTCACTTCTGGCTTAAAGAGGTAGCCTTCCTTGGACATATTATCAACGCTGAAGGAATCTCTGTAGATTCTGCCATAATAACGGCAATAGTCGAGTGGCCTCGCCCGACTAATGTAACAAAGATTCGAAGTTTCTTAGGCTTAGCATGATTCTATCGAAAGTTTGTTAAGGACTTTTTGAAGATTGTTACTCCACTAACTCACTTAACCAAGAAGACAGTGAAGTTCGAATGGAGCAGTAAATGTGAAGAGAGTTTTCAGAAGCTTAAAAAGTTATTAGTAACAACACCAATATTAACCCTACCAGATGGTTTTGAAGATTTTCAGATTTATAGTGACGCATCTTTTCAAGGGTTGGGATGTGTTTTGATGCAAAGAGAGAATGTTATCGCCTATGATTCGAGGCAATTAAGGGGTGCAGAAGTGCGTTATCCTATCCATGATCTAGAGTTAGCCGTAGTAGCATTTGCCATAAAGATTTGGAGGCACTATCTATTAGGGAGCAAGTGTCAAGTGTTTACAGATCATAAGAGTTTAAAATACTTTTTAGAGCAAAAAGACTTCAACATGCGGCAACGAAGATGGCTTGAGCTCATCAAAGATTATGATTTAGAGATCATGTACCACCCCAACAAGGCAAATATAGCGGCAGATGCTTTAAGTCGTAGATCGAAGGTCGAGCCGGTGGCGTATGCCTTAATTTCAGATATGAAGAAATTAAAACTGAGCGCAGGGACCTCAACAAGCACGACAAGTCTAGCGCAATTGGTCATCTCTCCCGATTGGTTACAAACTATTCAAAAAGGACAACGCGATGAAGAATGGGAGAAAATGTCGAAGGCCCTGGTGGGAAAACCACAATCTAACTTCTGTTTTGATGATGGTATAACTAGGAATTCTTTATCTAATAAATCTGAATGGCATAACTAGGAATTCGTAATGACCGTATCTGGTATGAAATGTTGTCTTCTGGGTATCTTCATCTCTTACTCTTACCTGATGATAGCCTGAGCGTAAGTCAATTTTTGAAAAAACTGACGTGCCTTGCAGTTGGTCGAATAAGTCATCAATCCTCGACAGGGGATACCGGTTTTTGACTGTTACCTTATTCAGTCATCTATAGTCGATACACATGCACAGACTCCTAACCTTCTTCTTTACAAAATTGGAACACCCCAAGTGGAGGTGCTTGGACGGATAAATCCTTTATCTAATAAATCTTGCAACTGCTTCTTCAACTCTTGCATCTCAGGTAATGCCAGACGATATGGGCCTTAGAGACTGACTTTGCCCTAGGGGTCAGGGTGATTAGAAAATCTATCTCCCTTTGTAGAGGGAGGTCAGATAGGTCTTCTGGGAATATGTCTGGGTAATTACAAACGACAGACACATCTTGAATCATTAACTTTTCTTCCTTGACTTCTGATATAACAACAAGATATGACACACATCTACGTCGTAATAACTTTTCTGCACGCAAAGAGAATATTATATGAACAATCCCTCCTTCACCATGAAATCTAAAAGTAGATTTTCTTGGTTGTCGGAAAGCTATTTCCTTTTTAGCACAGTCGATCATGGCTTGATGCCTTGTCAACCAATCCATCCCCAAAATGACGTCAAAGTTGTTGAGCGGAAAGATTAACAGGTTAGCTGCAAAGCTTCGCTCTCTGATCTTTATGTCTCCATGTACGTATTCCCCTACTTCAACCATCTCACCATTAGGAAGGCTTATGCACGTAGATTTTTCTAGCTTTTGTTTCTTTACCTCAATTTGACTAATTATTGTGTCTGATATAAATGAATGCGCCAGAGTCAAATAATGCAATGACAGAAGTATTCTCAAACATTAGAGTACCTGCAACGACGTCATTTGCCTCTCTTGCTACTTCTCTATTCATCCCATAGATCCGTGGTTGAGCAGGGGTCTGTTGTTGTGGTCTTCCATTTGCTTGGCCTTCATTCCCCTTCTTCATTGGGCAATTCGTCATACGATGCCCTGACTGGTGGCAAAGGTAGCATGTGTTGTCCTTCTTGTCCTCCCAACAGACACCTCGATGTTTTTATTGCATTTTGTCAAACTAGAAAGTCATTATTCCCGTTGTTGTCATTATTTTGGCGCTTCCCACGATCCTTATGACCAAACTCCCGATTCTTCCTCTTATTGCCCATTTGATGCTGCTGCAGAGATTTTTGACTCTCCTCAACTCGTCGCGCTGCTTCGATGAGTGAGTGATAATCGTTAAAGTCCAAGAGTGATAATATAGTCTGGATTGACTCACGCAATCCACGTCGTAGGAGAAAGATTTGTTGCTCTATCGATCCCACAACATCGGGTATGTGACAGAGAATAGAAGCAAAATTTGCCTCGTATTCTGTCACCGAAAGATTCCCCTGGGTTAGCTGCGCAAATTGCTCCTTCATCTTTTGGCGAGCCGACATTGACAAGTACCAATTCTGGAATCCACCAGCAAATTCCTGCCATGAGATATTTGTCGTTTTTCTCCCATGCAACTCAATGCGCTTGTAATTATCCCACCAAGCTTCAACATCTTTCTCAAGAATAAATTCGATCAGGGCGACTCTCTTCTCCTCTGGACATTCAATGCCCTCGAAGACTCGCTCTACTTGGCGTAGCTAACTTTCCGCAACTAGTGGGTTGGTTGATCCCACGAACTTGGGTGGACTTGCTCGTAAAAAGATCTTCATCCATCTTATGGGTTGTCTTAAATCCGTGTCAGGTCCGCGAACAGTAGGTGTGGCCGCCCCTCACTACAACACTTATGTCAGTGTTGCTACTAATTGAGTGAGAACATCCAGATTTGTGATAAGGGGTGGGTCAGGCAGTCCTTGAAGGTGACTACCACCATCGATTTGCTCAGGATTAAACGAGTCAGAATGTCCCTCCGCCATTTCTGAAATGAAAATAGATGGTCTTAAATTTCCATACGAATTGAAGTTGTAAATACTCAAAACTCACACATTTAATTAATTTACGTTTCATGATTAACTCGCAACTTCTAGTTTAAGCAGCTCATTGGCCTGGTAAGCGTAAGGTCAGTGGTCGCACTATGTATTGTTATATACCACCTTTCTTTCGGTGGATACTAGCTCACCCCTAACCACTTTCCTAGACACCAATTAGACAACCTAAATTTTGAGTTTGCAAGCGCAATGTTTTATTATACTTGTCTTTGCCCTGATTTTAATTGTGTCTACCCCACTCAAGTTTAATAACTTATGTTCAGGGGGTCTAACCCTAAAGTTTTATTTATTTCTGACTTACTATGTAACCTACCTCTGATACCAACCTGTCACACCCTGACCCTGTAAGCTCGAGTTAACAAGACGGGAATAGTAATATGATTTGGATCTTTTGCAGTACACACAACAAAAGCCAGAAATAAACACATTTTATTGATATTTTATAATTTTGAAGTACAACTTACCACACATACATATGCGTCTTGCTTTTACATATTTACAAGCTACATAATATACAGTAGTCTTCTTCACTGTGTTCTGTCGCCCGCATCTTCGTGGGTACCTAAAAATATTAGTACACTGGTGAGCATCTTTGCTTGCTCACCTCTGGAATAATAACATAATATTTATGTATGCAATGCACATTATATAAACAGAGTAATGTAGCGGAAGTAGTAAGCAAAATAAGCATATCAACATATATTTTTCGTCCTTTTTTCAAATATATTTTCTTTATAGAAAAATATCTCATTATTAGTTAGCACTTATAGTACACCGGCTGACCTAACAGGAGGCTCGCTGCCCTTTCAGGCTCAGTTGGGACCTGTCATGTCTGCGGATAGCGAATCCGTCGACAAGGGTTCAAGTCACACAATATGTGTCCGGGATTAGACCACACAATAGTCTTTGGGGAGCGCTACTCGCTCCAATTTACATGTCCGTGAACAAGACCACAAAACAGTCTTTAGAGAGCATTACCCTCGTATATCCCTTGAGCCAATTACTGGGCTAACATACTAGTACACATCATCACATAACATTATAACAATGTTCAAAGTAGTTATCATATTACCACAGCGCATCTTGAATTATTTGCATTCGTCGCAACCTGGTCAATTATTACGAGGGGATCAGTCTAGTCACGCAAACGATCACAGTGAACTGAACTTATAATAATGTCGGTTCGACTTTACGATAATTCTACGCGCATAATTAATTCCATTAATTTTATAATCCTTTTCATAATATCGCACATCGACGCCTCTCAAATTATCCGTATTGGTCGCAACCATCCAAGATCAGTCTAGTATTTACTTGACTAAAGTAATATTGGTTCGACCTCGAAACAATTTAGGATGCGTAAATATTATATTTTTGTACGATAATTAGTATAACATTTCCACATTTTTAATATGCATGCAATCTACGACTCAGGATCTCACTATCACTTAAATATAAGCGACCCGACCATTCGTCATGTCTAGCGAGTCATCGCAATTATTTCGGCAACATTTAGATATAAACATTACTCGTAAAAACTACGAAAAATAATAACTAGCGAAACATAAATAATGCAGTATTTTCCACCTAACTCGATCTAATCTTCACGCTCCCAAATCTGATCTCTGAACCTCCTCTTAGCAAGGTCGGCACTTCGACAGAAATCCGACAACACTCCGACAATTAATTGTGCGCCGACAAAAAAATATTATTTTGGCGCCGCTTTCGCAGCACCTAGAAAGGCTTCGTCACAAGACAAGGCCAAAAACTAGCTCTCAAACTACTCTCGGAGTTTCCCCGAAAGTTTGGCAGCCATCTGAAGCTTTCTCTCACCTCCCTAACACCTTCTCTCTTAAATTCCCGAAGCTGCTGAAGGAATTGGAATGAGAAGAGTAGCCCAATGCATTGGTATTTATAAGAGCTTCGCAATGCCACAAAAATCGCCTCAATCCGGGTTCTGTAGCTCCCAGAAACGCGAAAATAATGTTTCAAGACAAAATGTCACTTTCAGCATCCTGGATGGGCACACGTGGCCCGTACAGGCGCCACGTGGCGCCCATCCGGGCAGGCGCGGGCTCAAACAAGGGCTGCCATGCGGCCAAGCGTGTGGCCTGCGTGTGGTCCGGGCAGGTGGCGCCTCCAGGGGCCGCCACGTGGTGCCACATATCGCCCTGTCCTCTTTTTTGCCATTTTGGGTCTATTTTTGGGTCCCAAAAATTATGAAAATACCTACCCTATGGTTTTTCGACGTTCCAGACTCGATTCCGGCCTCTGTTTTGCCAAATTCCGAGCGGTTATAGCCCAAATTATACTTTTTTCATATATGCCCCGATTTTGACAAATAGAATATGTATTTTAATAGATTTTAATATTCCGAGTCTATTGACAGACTCAGTTTCTCGAAATTTGCATCAATTGCATCGAAAAATACACTTTTTCTCACGAACTATGATTTTGACAAATAATATGTCGTTCTATGTTTTTCAACGTTCTAAGTCCATTGGTGGAGTCTGTTTCTTGAAATTCGTGCCAGTTGTTCAAATTTCGCACTGATTGCACCGAAATCGTATGTTTTCTCACGAACTCTGATTTTGACAAATAATATGTCGATTCCTATGTTTTTTGACCTTCGGAGTCTAACCGTGGACTCCGTTTTGTGAGATTCGACTCCGTTTGATAATTGAATGCTTAAACATGTTTATTAATCCATGATTAACATTATTTAATGCTAATCGTGATTAAATAATTACAGGATATTACATCTTGTAACACTCCAAAGAACAGTGCATCTTGGTCAGCACCGATCTGTCCCCATGGTTTTCCCCCTTTCATGTTTTTCCACATCAAAAGCTTCTTTGTCAGTTATTGGTCTTCTCCGCGACTGTTTGCGTGCTCGACTCAATCTTGAGTTAAGACGGTTCAATTCGTCTGGTCCATATGAGCGTCGAGCGACCCGCAACACATATATTTGACCTTAATTTGAATATATTATTTGAACGCAACATAGCAGTGACGACCAATAGACGTTGGTACCCCCAAATACACCTCATGTCGGTCAAATCAATTAATGCCCAAAATGTTCACAATATCCAAAGCAACCTCCTCATGGACCGAACGCCCAATCATAACCGACAATTTGCCAAAATTTATCATCAACCCCGATGCCGCCGCGAACCTCCCAAGAATATCAGAGATAGCTTGGGCCTCCCCCACATTTGCCCCACAGAAAATAAGAGCATCATCTGCAAATAACAATGGGAGACCCGTGGGACCGATGGAGCCACTGCAACACCACATATCCTTCCAGCTCGCTCCGCTCGAGTCAGCATCCTACTCAGAAAATCCGAGCTCATAATGAACATATAGGGGGAAAGGGGATCACCATGTCGAAGACCACGACCTGACCGAACAACCCCAAAACGTCCCATTCAGCAAGAATGAGAACTAGGATGAAGAGATGCACACCATGATAAGAGAAATGAAATCCGCCGCAAATCCCAGGCTCGCAAGAATATGACATATCGAACGATTAAATATGTACATGAATATGACATATCGAACACTATCATTATTAGTTGTATGGCTTGCTTATCCATAAGATTTGTGACCGAAATGACTTCTTTGTCCTTTATTTGATACATTTCTATTTCACCTAATGAGAGACAAAATAATATGGCGAATGTTATGTGCAAATCGATTTTGACTATGTGCAAATCAAAAAATTATATGTGCATATCAAATTATTACGTGCAAACCAAAATGTCGGCTCCTCTCTTTCCGACAACCAGCTAACCGGCGGTTTGACGTCAGATTTTGCCTTTGCCTTCCTGCTCTTCCCGTCATAGATTACATGCGGCTGTTGACCTAGATCACATAGATAGAGGGTCGAGCGGGGATCAACATGATTCGATGGGAAATTGACGATGTCGATGATGGATCAGGAGATGGACGAGCTTTTGGCGGTGCTCGACTACAAGCTGAGATGCTTGAACATGGAGGATGTGGCGCAGAACCTGGAGCAGCTCGACAGAGCGATGTGAAGCAACACAATGCAGGCAGATGTGTTGATCTCTCACCTAGCCAACGACGTTGGGCACTACAATCCCTCCAATTTATCATGTTGGGTCAAGACTATGATGGCCGGGATCAAGACCCCTAATGCTTTCAATCTCTCGCGGATGGATATTTCTTCATCCTACCTTCGATTCAATGCAACAGAGTGAAAGCGGCCTGAGAGGTTGGAAACCGATGATGATCTCTTCGTCCTCATCTTTTTACACCAGTTGCAGCAGAGAAGTCATCCCGCCTTTGATCGTAGACAAACTTGGACGGGACGAGCGGACGAAAAGACGAGGGGGATTTCAGTTTGCACCTATCTCATTTGAGGGGAGTGGATTTAAAATCATTTGATATTTCTTATTTAAAATTTTGCGCTGCACACAGCCAAAAAGAATTTGCACAATAATAATTACCCACAGTAGGCCTATGAATTCCTTGGAATCCCAGTAAAAACATGGAGACTTTAGAAATACTGAAAACGCGCTTTTCGTACCGAAAAAGTAATTGTGATAACGCGCTTTTGTGCAAAAGTGAAATTGCCTTCTTTTTTGAATTATTGGGAAGAAATGCAATGGCCAAGATGAACTGCAACGCAATTTACAGTCGCGAGTGGCCTGTGTCTTTCCCTTTCCCCCAATTGACCCGTCCAAAACACAAGCAGCCGCTTCCACCGCTCCTTCTTCCGCTAATCCTCTTGCTCATATTTCAGCCATTTCCGGATCCGTTTCCGACGCTGTCGCTCTCATTCGCCTGCCCTTCTCTTCCTTCGTCACAGCTCCTTTCATGTCTCTTGGGGGAATGAGTCTCTGATCGGAGGAAAAAGAGAGGAAGTTTTCACTTGCAGGAGGAGCATCAGTACTCGGGGATCGAGGCGGGGTACGGGATCCGGCAGTGTAGAAGCTCGGGGAGATGGAGAGTTACCTAAATCAGAACTTCGGCGGCGTGCTGCCGAAGAACTCGTCGGAGGATGCGCTCCAGCGATGGCGGAAGGTCTGCGGCGTCGTCAAGAACCCCAAGCGGCGGTTCCGTTTCACGGCCAATCTTTCCAAGCGATGGGAAGCTGCGGCGATGAAGCGCTCCAATCAGGTCTGATCTCTTTCGCATGCTCTGAGTTTCTGTTCTTTTTTTTATTGTATTGCATTCAATTGATGGAGAAGAGAGCTAATTTTGAAATCTTCATGAGGGTGGGATGCTCTGCTGGCATCATCATCGTCGAGCCTTTCCTAATTATTTGTGCTGGCTTTGTGGATTTCTGGCAGTTGATTTATTTATGCTGCTGGTTACATGAGACGCTGTAAACTCTATTGTGCTTTAGATCATCACTCATATCTACGTTAGAATCGTTCACCAAAATGCTGCACGGAATCACAGAATGTCATACTAAATTCCTAATTTGTACTTGTAGGAGATCAAGAACAAGGTCACGTGATTAAACGTTTTTTTTAAGCCAGATTCTTGAGATTTTTAAAAGTATGTTATTTAGCACTTCATCAGATCTTGCGCTGGCATCAGAAGCTAATACACAGAATTTTCTATAAAATTTCTCTTATTATGAGATGTAGACCATCATTGCCTGCATGTTGTTTCATATAGTGAATGATCTGCTGCTGTATATGGATGTAGACCATCATGGGATCAAAATGTAAATCTCGCATTCTTCTGTCTCTATGTTTATATATCGTTTTTGCTCAATCCCGTAACACTTTTCATGATCCAACATAGGAGAGAATTGACGGCCTATTTGGAGTCAGCTTCCGTTCAGATCACGAGTTTTGGTTTTGAGGAATTGAAATTCAGTAAAACCAAAACCTACTAGGTTTTGGTTTTGACTGAGTTCCATTTTTGTTGTTCGGTTCCAGTAAAATATTAGGTTACAAGAATTGAAATTAAGAAAATTAGGGCCAGGCGACCTCCACCGATGACTGAATCTCCGGCTGCTACTTGCCGTTGTCGTAGATGTTGAGGTAGGTCATGGGCATGAAAACCTCTCCTCTCATCAAGGATGCTGAGCAGGAAAGCCTCTCCTCGAGGGTGCTGAGCTCCGTCATGGAAGATGAAGCTGAGCGGGAAAGCCTCTCCTCTAGGGTGCTCGCCGTTGCCATGGGCGATGAGGCGAGGGCTTCCTTCTGTAGACGATGAGGCGGAGTAAATTTTAATGCATGCCTGCAGAAATTGGAGCGAAGGATGCAGGTGCTGGAGGCATTATTGATGCCCCGCTCCAGCTGCGTGTTTTCTGTAAAAATGTAGAATTTATCCCTGTCTCATCTTCTGCCCATCGCCAAACCAGCGGGAAAAAAGAAAAGGATGAGGAAGTGGAAGAGGAAGAAGAAGAAGAGGAAGAATAAGGGGAAGAGGAAGAAGAAGAGGAGGAAGAAGAATAGGAAGAAGAGGCGGAGGAAGATCGTCAAACCAGCGGGAAAAAACAACGCGAGAGAAAACAATTGGTCTATGTGTAAAATGAAAACCCACGGTTTTGTCTAAAACCAATGTCAAGCTCAATTCTTACCATTCGAACAACTGAAAAGATTTATTAAAGGCCAAAACCAATTCCACAGGACCAAAACCGTCCAACCGAACGACTCTCTTCCTTATTGGAACCCGGATACCGGTCCAACTTGTTTGAGACTTGGGGAGTAGCTTGAGTTACTTCTCTCTTCGTCGGATCCCTAGATCTAAGTATTCCGAGCTAAGAATCGACCCTCACCGGTTGGTAGGTAGCTCCCTAAGTATGACCCACTGACTGCAACGAGGAGGTCCCGCCACTAACCCGGAAATCTCCTTGGATTTCCCCTCCCAAAAACCAGAAGCTGAGCCTGCCTCAGACAGCACAAGGAAGAAAGCACGGGCTCTCAAAGGGGGGGGGGGATCTGTGCTGATCTGAGACACAATGGGTCCTATTTATAGGGAAAGATTTCCCAGTGGTAGAATGGTCCGGATGACCTGCGGATAGCGTAACTCCGCCTTACCATTTTGTTAAGCGCACCCCAAATTGGTCTGCAGGTAGCCAGACTCCGCTGTCCCGAAGGGCTATAGGCAGACCACCAAGGGTGCCCAGATGATTCTATCCCCCAGAATCTGACTCTACTCGCCGAGGGAGATACCGGCCTACTCGCCAGGCCTCCTGGCTCTACTCGCCGAGTACACACCGGCCTACTCGCCAGGTACACACCGGCCTACTCGCCAGGTACGTTCGGCTTACTCGCCGAATACGGGTTGTACATTCCTGCTACCAAGAAGGCTCTCTTCCTCTGATCCCTGTTTGTCCTACAGCTTTACCTGCTCTGTCTTCCCTGCCATGATCAATGGTTATTCCTTATTACGACTTCTGCTTGACTTTCTTGTTTCCAATTTTGGGGGATTGAATTGTGTTTACTCTTTATTACTATTTCGGATTATATGAGAATTTCATGTTTTCGATGTCAGGATCAGAGTCATGATTCCATTATGCGAAACTCGCATGCTATATTTCCTAATCCTATTTGGTTGCCTGCAAATTTCCCTGGTGTTAATCTTCTTAGGCATGATCAAGCTAATTCCTTTATTACATAGTGGAGTTCTATTAGGAACTTCACAATTGAGCGTGCTTCACAATTAAGTATATTGTTACGGGCCTTCGTTTGAGATCTCGCGCGGGGGAAGGAGAGGAAAGTCCCGTAGAGGATTGGTGCTGACCTTGCGAGATCCTCGCGAACCTATCGCGCCAGAGAGGTAGCGACGTAGGAGGAGGAAGGGGAGGGTACGGCGATCGGCGAGAGCGTCACTGGATTTGACGGAAACGGGAGCGAGCGGCGTCAGCTAGGGCGTCGGGTAGGGAGTCAGCGTGCGCTTTCCGTGAGATAGAGATAGAGAGAGTTAGAGAGAGTGAGAGAGTTTGATAATTGATTTCATAATACCCTCCAAAAAAAACCCACCCAACCATATAACCGGTTGAGCCCAAACCAAACCAAGGTTTTCCAAAATACAAAATACAAACCCAAATTAAAAGATACAAGCGGAAACATAAAATAGGTGACTAGGCGGTGTGTGGCGAGGCACGATGCTTGTAGGTGATCTCCCAACGTGGGTTCGTAATATCTCCGCCCGCGTCGTCATCAAGCTTGTCCTCAAGCTTGTCCTGGAGTTGTGGGGGTAAGCGAACCAAAGCTTCCGGAGGTGGCACCCTGATACGTCCGAGGCTCGGGGTCGCCTCAGTGCGTTACCCACCCGGGCGCACCGGGGTCCAACCGACCGTATCAGGGTCCGCGGCCCCTACACCCCAACTCATCTCGCACCCATTATTCATGCCGCGGGTTGTTGGGGCCAGGATTCGATCCCTCCCCCTTGAGCCGCTCAGTTGGTGAGTGTGGATGAAATCTCCACTACTCGAGGGGGAGGGATCGAATCCTGGCCCCAACAACCCACAACATGAAATAATGGGTGCCGAGATGGGTTGAGGTGTATGGGCCGCGGACCCTGATACGGCCGGTTGGACCCCGGTGCGCCCGGGTGGTAACGCACTGAGGCGACCCCGAGCCTCAGTCGTATCACACCTCCACGAACGGCATCAACTGCGAGATGTGGAACACGTTATGAATCCGGGCCTCGGAAGGGAGTTGGAGACGATATGCCACCTCTCCAATGCGCTCTGAAATCATGAATGACCCGTAGAACTTGGGCCCCAACTTGTTGTAGGAACTCTGAGCTATGGTCTTATGTCGGTAGGGGCGGCGTTTAAGCCACACCCAATCTCCTGGAGCAAAGAACAACTCACGTCGCCCCCTGTTGTAGGTAGTCTCTATGCGGGCATGAGCCTGAAGCAGCCGCTCACGGGCCAAGGCGAGAACCTGGTCACGAGTGGACAACTCAGTATCAATCGTGGGTGAGCGGGAGGAGGCGCTGACATATGTAAGGAGGTGAGGCGGATCACGGCCATAGACCAGTCAGAAAGGCGTGGTCTGCAGGGCGGAATGGTAAGAAGTATTGCAACAATACTCCACCCATGAAAGCCATCGTGCCCAATCCTTGGGGCGGTCCCCGGTAATACAACGCAGGTACATCTCGAGTGTCCGATTGACCACCTCCGTCTGCCCGTTCGACTGCGGGTGGTAAGTTGAAGAGAGAGCCAATTTGGTGCCACATAACTCAAATAACTCCTGCCAAAAGAGGAAGGTGAAAATTTTGTCCCTGTCGGACACTATACTCTCTGGGATGCCGTGTAGACGGAACACCTGGTCGAAGAAGATGCGGGCCATCACGTCCCCTACAATAGGGCGACTCATCGCCATGAAGTGCGCGCCCTTGGATTGGCGATCGACCACCACGAAGATAATGGACCGGTCCTTCGAAGTAGGTAATCCCTCAATGAAATCCATAGATATGTTGGCCCAAATTTGTGTAGGGACGGGAAGAGGCTGGAGTAACCCGGCTGGTAGGAGGTGGTCGACCTTGCCGCGCTGGCAGGCGGGGCAAAAAGCGATGAAGTCTTGGACCCCCCGTTTGAGTCCCTTCCAAAAGAACTCAGCTCGGATCCACTGAAGGGTCTTATGAACCCCTTCATTGGTGGTGCCGTGGAATCCCGTCAGAATATCCAGAATCAAGGGCGAGGTGGCTGAAAGATAGAGGCGATCCTTGTACAGGATGATGCCGCCCTGAACTGTCCAATGTGAGGGAAAACTTTCCTCCTCAATGCGGTGAAGTAGCTCTCGTAGAGCAGGCGTGTTTTGAATCTCCCTCTACAGGCGGTGGCGAATGGTCGAGGTTGGGTAAGAAATGGCCAACAAGGATCCCTCCTGATGGTCACGGCGGGAGAGGGCGTTGGCGGCCCGGTTCAAGGCCCCCGTCTTATACTCCACACGAAAGTCAAAGCCCAGCAGTTTATTGATCCAACACTGCTGCGGTGTAGTGATGAGGCGCTGCTCCAATAGGTACTTGAGGCTAAAATGATCGGTGCGAATAAGGAAGGGGCACCCCCATAAGTACGGTCGCCAATGTTGGACGGCTTTGGCTAGTACAATTAGCTCTTGCTCGTAAGCATGCAGCTTTTGATGATGAATGACGGTCCGACGACTAAAATATGCAATCGGCTGGCTCCCCTGCAGGAGCACCGCACCCCCCCTGTCCGGATGCGTCACACTCTACCTGAAACTCTTGGTCGAAATTAGGTAGGCTCAACACTGGGTCTGACACCAGGGCCTGCTGAAGAGCACGGAAAGCAGTCATCGCTGCGTCCCCCCACTCAAAGGACTGTTTCTTCGGGAGTGAAAACAATGGTGCTGCAATAATGTTGTACCCCTGTATAAAACGCCGATAATAGTTTGCCAGGCCAAGAAAACCACGATATTCCCGCTAGGACTTGGGAGTGGGTCAATCCATCACCCCCTGGATCTTGAGGGGGTCAGCAGACACCCCTGTACAGTCAACCACATGCCCCAAGTAGGAGACCGGTCAATCCCAAAAAAGAACACTTGGCGCGCTTCAAGAAAAGCTTGTGAGTACGAACTAACTGAAAAACTGCTCGAAGGTGGCCCAGATGGGACTCCCAAGTAGCGCTGTAGACCAAAATGTTGTCTAAGAAAACAAATACGCAGCGACATAACAGATCATGAAATACCTCGTTCATAAGGGCCTGGAAGGTGGAGGGGGCGTTGGTGAGCCTGAAGGGCATCACGACGAACTCGAAGTGGCCGTGGTGGGTGCGGAAAGTTGTCTTCTCCACATCCTCAGGGTTCATGCGCACCTGATGGTACCCGGAGCAAAGATCCATCTTGGAGAAAAAGCGGGGGCCATGCAACTCGTCCAGGAGTTCCTACACGACCAGAATGAGAAACTTGTCCTTCACTGTCCGCGCATTCAGCTCGCAGTAATCCACGCAGAAACGTCATGTGTCATCCTTCTTGTTGACCAACAAGACTGGAGAGGAGAAAGGGGACACGCTGTGGCGGGTGATGCCCTGCTGCAACATAGTGTCGAACTGTCGCTCAATCTCGTCTTTCTGCTGAAATGGGTAGTGGTAGGGGCGAACCACTAAGGGAGTTGTACCCGACAGGAAGCTAATACGGTGATCCCGGCGCCGCAAAGGAGGAAGACCCGCTGAGGTTGTGGTAGTGTCGTTGTACTCCTGTAAGAGAGCCCCTAGGTCGGAGGGCTCGGTCTAGTCAGCACAGGCGAGAAAAACCCGTCGGATGGTAGTCGTTAATCGGCCCTGCCACACCGTCTGGTGGGGGTGACGTCCTCAGGTCATCATCAGTGTGTCAAAATCCCATAAAAGCGGTCCCAAGGTGCGGAGCCAGCGGACTCCCAGCACGGCCTCGAAATCCCGCAGGGCGATTACATAAAAGTCCACGTGGGAATGATAGCCCTCCACCACAATCGGCACCGCGCGACAAACTCCCGTTCACGTCATGGCCATGCCATTGGCAACGAAAACTCGGAGGCTCGGACGGGTCGTAACCGACAAGTGAAGTTGCTGCGTTGTGAGGTCGCTAAACAAACTATACGTACTTCCAGAGTCCATAAGAGCGACTAGTTGCTGACCCACTACTGGAATCTGTAGTTGAATCGTATCCCCTGACTGATGTCCCGTCATAGCATGAATAGAAATCTCGAGATCTCCCGGTGTCCTTGTCCCCGATGTCTTCGTCACTTCGTTAGAGGGATCCTCCACCTCAAGCCAGAAAATGCGCTTGCACCGATGGCTACGAGGCCTCACCACAATTGAAAAATATGCCCTTGGCCTGGCGGTCCGCCATCTCTTGAGGGGAGAGCCGCCTAATGGTAGACAGCCGATCCCCCTCCTTTCCCTTGCCCGCTCTAGTGCTAAAAGTAGAAGTAAGGCCAAAACCTTTGGAGGGACCGTCGCCAGATCGGCGTCCTAAATACTGGCGGTCCATCAATAGGCGTTTCTCAAAAACGCGGGATAAACTCATGGCGGTCGAAAGGTACTGAGGAGACTGTAACTCCACGCCCAGACGAAGTCTCTCGTGGAGGCCCGCTGTGAAGAAGTGCACCTGCTGTGAGCCTGTGATGCTGGGACGGTTGGGGTGCGAGAAAGGAGCACTTGAAATTGCTCGATATAGTCATCAATGGATCCCGACTGTCTGTGAGATATGAGATCTCCAAGGGGATTCCCGCGAAGAAGAGGTCCGAAGCGAAGGGTGCACTGCGTTTTGAAATCTTCCCAGACCAGGAGGGGGTGCTCTTGACGGAGCTACGAGAACCACAGCTGCGCGGAACCCATGAGATGAAAGGATGCAACACCAAACCAATCCTCTTCCGGTGTGCGTTGGGTTGTAAAGAACTGTTCGCAGCGCGCGGGCCACGTGAGAGGATCCTCCCGGTCATCAAAAAGCGGGAAGTCCCTCTTCACAAAACGAGCAAAACCACCTCCTTCTGCTCACGGTGCCGGAGATTCATGTACCGTTTGCGACGAATCTGAAGCGGCGCGCGGAGCCGGTGGTGACGGATCCGGCCGAAGGCCCTTATTGTTGGCCACCATCATATGCTGAAAGGATTCCAAAATCTGGGCCAAAGTGAGTCCTCTCGTGTTCCCATCGTCCATGGTAGCCGGCCGAACGAAGGGCGAAGGGGTAGGGGGAGTGGGTAAAATGCTCGTGCTATCCAATGGCAGCGGAAGTCCGGTGGTAGAGGCCGCTAAGAAAACCGGCGAGCTCACGCGGAGTGGAGGGAGGGCGGAAGCTAGTGCGGATTGAGCGGGGCGGGGCTGAGAAGGGCTGTCGGCGGCCAAAAGAGGAGCGGTGGACAGCGGTGAGTGCAACGGAAGAGCGGTGGAGGAGGAGATCTCTGATACCAAGTTGTTACGGGCCTTCGTTTGAGATCTCGTTCGCGGGGGAAGGAGAGGGAAGTCCCGTAGAGGATCGGTGGTGATCTTGCGAGATCCTCGCGAACCTATCGCGCCAAAGAGGTAGCGACGGAGGAGGAAGGGGAGGGTACGACGATCGGCAAGAGCGTCGCTGGAGTTGGCGGAAACGGGAGCGAGCGGCGTCGGCCAGGGCGTCAGGTAGGGAGTCGTTGTGCGCTTTCCGTGAGTTAGAGAGAGAGTTAGAGAGAGAGAGTTTGATAATTGATTTCATAATACCCTCCAAACAAAACCCACCCAACCATATAACCGGTTGGCCCAAACCAAACCAAGGTTTTTCCAAAATGCAAAATACAATCCAAATTAAAAGATACAAGCGGAAACATAAATAGATGACTAGGCGGTGTGTGCCGAGGCACGGCGCTTGTAGGTGATCCCCCAATGTGGGTCCGTTACATATATTTTGGTGGAAGTAATTCTGGATCGGTGAATTCCTGGGAAGTACTCATAGTTCACCTATAGAAAGGTATAATACCGTGAGGTTTAACGGGCAATACCTCAAATATTGTGGGTTTACTCGTTACCGTAAGTTGGATTGAAAACTTGTAGTTTTACTCGTTAGTACCATATCTGAAGATCTTAACCTTTAAATGTGCTTTGCCCCTTTTATTGCATTTTTAGGGTCATGCAGTTACCTTCTTTCCTGTAACCTAGGCTGATTTCTTCTTGTGTTTTACAGGAGAAACTGCGAGTAGCTGTATTGGTTTCAAAAGCTGCGCTTACGTTTATACATGGTTACTTCCAATTTCTTATATTATTTCTACTTCTTCTACTTGGCCTGGTTTTGTGAATACCTTATGTGAATATGAACATCTTTAAACTTTTTAGGCCTCACATTACCAAGTGAATACACTGTACCAGAGGAAGTGAAAGCTGCGGGTTTTCAGATTTGTGCTGAAGAATTGGGGTCCATAGTTGAAGGCCATGACATTAAGAAGTTGAAAATTCATGGTGGGGTAGATGGTATAGCAAACAAACTAGCAACATCAGCAACTAATGGCCTTCCAACTTCTGGGGAAAACTTGGAGATCCGACAAGAGATTTATGGAATAAATAAGTTCACTGAAAGCGTAGCAAAGAGTTTTTTTGTATACGTATGGGAAGCGCTTCAAGACATGACGCTTATGATCCTCGGCGCCTGCGCCTTTTTTTCTCTGATCGTCGGTATCCTCACAGAAGGATGGCCAAAAGGTGCACATGATGGCCTTGGAATTGTTGCAAGCATCTTTCTAGTTGTCTTTGTTACCTCTACGAGTGATTACCGGCAATCTTTACAGTTCAAGGACTTGGATAAGGAGAAAAAGAAAATTTCGATACAAGTCACACGAAATGGTTTTAGACAGAAGATCTCAATCTATGACCTCCTTCCTGGTGATATTGTCCATCTAGCAATAGGAGATCAAGTTCCCGCAGATGGGCTTTTCCTTTCCGGGTTTTCGCTATTAATCAATGAGTCGAGTTTAACGGGTGAGAGTGAACCTGTTTTCGTGAATGCCGAAAATCCTTTTCTCCTGTCTGGAACTAAAGTTCAGGACGGCTCATGTAAAATGTTGATAACGACAGTTGGCATGAAAACTCAATGGGGAAAGCTGATGGCCACACTCAGTGAAGGAGGAGATGATGAAACTCCATTGCAGGTTAAACTTAATGGAGTCGCTACGATCATTGGGAAAATTGGCTTATTCTTTGCCGTTGTGACCTTTGCTGTTCTTGCACAATCACTCATCTTGTATAAGGTTAGAGATGGGACATTCCTAACCTGGAATGGAGATGATGCAATGGTGTTGTTGGATTACTTTGCCATTGCAGTTACTATTGTAGTTGTGGCAGTTCCTGAAGGGCTTCCTCTAGCTGTGACCTTGAGTCTCGCCTTCGCCATGAAGAAGATGATGAACGATAAAGCATTAGTTCGTCATCTTGCAGCGTGCGAAACTATGGGTTCAGCCACGACCATTTGCAGCGATAAAACTGGAACTTTGACAACGAATCACATGACTGTGGTGAAAGCCTGCATCTGTGGAGATATCATGGAGTTCTCCGGTCCCGGTGATGCTTCTAGCATGCACTCTCAACTCTCGGAAAATGTTTCCAGCATCCTCTTGGAGTCAATTTTTAATAATACCGGAGGAGAAATCGTGACTAACCAACATGGAAAGACCGAAATATTGGGAACACCAACCGAGACGGCTATACTAGAATTCGGCTTGTCTTTAGGCGGTAATTTTCAGGCAGAGCGTGAAGGAATTCAGCTTGTAAAAGTCGAGCCTTTCAATTCTGCGAAGAAGAGGATGGGAGTAGTGATTCGGCTTCCCCGAGGAGGATACCGTGCCCACTGTAAAGGCGCTTCTGAAATAGTTTTGGCTTCTTGTAACAAGGTTTTAGATAGTGCAGGTAATGCTGTTCCACTTGATGAAGATGGTGCCAGTCTTCTCATGGGTACAATTGAAAATTTTGCCAATGAAGCTCTTCGGACGCTCTGCCTGGCCTATATGGAGTTTGAAGATGAGTTCTCGGCTAATCAACAGATTCCTACTGATGGGTACACGTGTATTGGAATTGTAGGGATTAAGGATCCAGTGAGACCTGGTGTCAGAGAGTCGGTTGCTATTTGTAGGTCTGCCGGAATTGTAGTGAGAATGGTCACCGGAGATAATATTAATACGGCAAAGGCAATTGCTCGAGAATGTGGTATTCTTACGGAGGATGGGATAGCCATAGAAGGTCCAGAATTTAGGGAGAAGAGTCTAGAAGAAATGATGGAATTGATTCCAAGAATACAGGTCATTTCATTTTTAATTTTATTTTAAAAACTAATGCTGATTATTGACTCTGATATGAATCTCTCAATTTAATAGGTGATGGCTAGATCTTCACCATTAGATAAACACACACTTGTAAAGCACCTGCGTACTTTATTCAATGAAGTAGTTGCGGTGACTGGCGATGGTACAAATGATGCTCCGGCCCTTCATGAGGCGGATATTGGTCTTGCAATGGGAATTGCTGGAACTGAGGTGCTTTTTTTAATTTCTTGTAGATGGAAAGTTTCTAATTTACCATTGTTAATTTGTTAATTATACATTTTCAGTTTACCTCATTTGTTAAATTCTTGGCATACTTTAAGGGTTTATCCCAAATCACCATTTGAAGAGAGAGTTTGGTTGGGATTGGTTGTAGAAGTATTGCTTCATTTATGGTCACTTGTCATGAGGGAGATTGGGCTTAAAGTTATAGTAGGCTGCTTAGTACATTTCTTGGAGTGTGATCCCATCAAAATGGAGTTGGTGTTGGAGCTAGAGTAATTCATCGTAAGTGTGTGTAAACCTCAAGCCTACAATTGCTGTTAAAAAATACAAATTAAGAGCATTAAGATGGAAAACTTGAAAAATAATTTGAAACAAACTTCTGTTTTTTTTTTAATTTGAAGAAGAGAAGCCATACTTATCTTTCTGTGAAATCATGTTTCACTTTCCTTTGCGCCGGTGTTGGAGCTAGAGTAATGCAGTGAGGTGACCATAAGGCAGTGCACCTACCTGGGACATACTTCCATGATCACCCGAGCAACATGTAACGGATGTCGAGATCATTGATAATATCATAATAGGTCTCATCTCAATATGCGCCGGTGGAGCATCTGGCACCTTCAACTCACCTTTGAACTAGCTTTGTCCTCAATCCACTCTATATGGGGTGAGGTTAGACTGATAGTAATACGAACAGGAAGGAAATTGCATGGATTAACGGAAAAACTGATACAATCCGGAGCACGGCCAACTCTTGGAGGCTGGTTCCTCCAAGGAGCTTTCTCTCAAATGAGAGTCAAAGACAATAAATCCAAAGATAACCTAACTCCCCAAACCACCTACTTATATAGGGAGGGGGGCTCACATCAAACCTAATAACATTTAAAAGAAAAATATTAATAATAATAATAATAATAAGAGGACGCGTGCGCGTAACAATACATCCCGTCAGAAAACGACCTTGACCCCAAGGCGGAACACCGCCCGCCGATCAGTAATGGTATGCTTGCGGTTGGGATGTCGTCGATGTGCCCGGGGGGTCGCCTGGTCGTCCGTCTGAGAGAAGCAGGGCGTCAAAGTCGGCGGCGGAGAGCGCGACCACGTCGTCGCCGATGAGGACCCGACACTCCTTCACCGAGCACGCATGACCAGGAGAGTAGGGTTGCTTGCAGCGGAAGCACAAACCCTTGTTCCGTAAGTCGTTGTACTCCAGGTTGGTCAGGCGGTGTGTAAGGACATGCCAGAGTGTTGGGTGGGCACATAGTTGGTGGCCGGGGTAGGGGAGGTGGCAGAGGTGGAGGTTTAGGATGGGTCGAGAAATAAGGTTGGGAGAGATGCCTGGAGGAAGGTGATGCGAAAGGAATGTCGCCGGACGTCGCGAGAAGTTCCTCCTTCACAAGGGGGGAGAGGTTGATGGCTTGGTGGACCGTTACTGGTTTGAGGGTGCGGAGACGGGAGCGGAAGTGGGGTTGCAAGTCGTTCTTTTTGAAGAACCCCAAGTAATGGTCTGGGGGGAGTCCGAGAACATGGGTGACCAATTCCACGAAGACATCAATGTATGAGTCAATGGAGCCGGTGTGTCGGACCCCGAAAGTCGCTCGATCATGGGGCCGGAGTAGCGGTCGTCATACTGCTGAATGAGGGCCTCAGTGAGAGCTGTCCAGGTGAGGTCGGGAGAGGTCTGGCGGAGCCAACAAACCCAATAGAGGGCCGACCCTTCCATGCCGATAAGTGCTGTGGAGACCCGTTGTGTCGGAGGGGTCTGGTGAATGTCGAAGAACTGTTCGGCGCGGGCAATCCACCCGAGGGGGTCAGTCCCGTTGAATGTGGGAATGTCAGGTCCACGGTACGGTGGAGTAGGTAATTCCACCAAAGCGGGTGTATCGGTGTTGGGGGAGCCCACAACAGAGGTGGTAGGAGGCCCAGAATGCTGGCTGGGCTGTAAGTTCTGGAGCATGGTCAGAATCGAGGCGAACTGCTCGGCCTGTGCCTCGAGACGAGCATTGATGGTGGTGAGGGAGTGTTCGAGGGCTTCCACACGGGATTCCATCCTCCCCTTTGGCATATGAGGATGCACAAGAGATAGAGTGTCGCAGGAGAGTGTTGGAGAGGGCGGAGATGTGCGAGCTGGCGGTGGAGAGTGGAAGCAGGCAGGGCGCTGGATCGAGAGATCGGTGGAAGCTGGGTCGAGAGATCGGGCGAAAGCAGGATCTGGCGCTGGGTCGAGAGATTGGCGGAAGCTGCGCGGATTGCGGAATCGGCGCGGATCGCGTGCACAGGAGGTTGCGGCGAGCACAGGCGGAAGCGGCGTGGGTCGCGGAATCGGGCGGCGAATGCGGGTTGCGCGCGCGAATCTGTCGGAGGCGGAAGCGGCGAAACGCGGAAACAGTGCGGATCGCGGAAGCGGGGCTGCACGAGCTCAAGGACAATGGAGCGTAAGACTCCGTCGACTGCAGAAGCGGGCAGAGCGGCAGGTCGGACCAAATAATACGAACAAGAAGGAAATTGCATGGATTAACGGAAAAATTGATACAATCCGGAGCAAGCTCCGACCAACTCTTGGAGGCTGGTTCCTCCAAGGAGCCTTCTCTCAAATGAGAGCCAAAGACAATAGATCCAAAGATAACCTAACTCCAAAACCTCCTCCTTATATAGGGGAGGGGCTCACATCAAACCTAATAACATTTAAAAGAAAGACATTAATAATAATAAGAGGACGCGTGCGTGTAACAGATAGTTTGGCAACTTCGACCTCATCCGTTTGACTCGGGATATTCACTTGACTGTCTTTGTCGATCAATATTTCGAACCTTTTGCTACTCGTCGTGCATCAGGGTTTCAAGAGCTCGCTCTGTTGGGATGGGTCGTCGATCTGGGGAGACAATATTGGCTTCAGAACCATTTTGGGGAATTTTGTTCCCATGAAATGTTCACCTAACGACATTTCAGTAGCCCCACCAACGGTTTGTTTCTTCATCCCCCTTGTAGATGTCATCTTGCATGAGGCCTGATATTGCACACACATTTAGTATTGTGAGTCGATGCATGACTCATCCTGAGAATGAACACTGACAAGCTGTGAAGCACATTTTTCGATATTTCAGAGGGACATCAGATGTTGGCCTTATCTATGGAGGCAACACTGATTGTCTTGTTGTTGGATACTCAAATTCTAACTATGCAACAAATATGGATGGCAAAAGATCTGTTACAGGGTATGTTTTTACCCTTGATAACTCAGTAGTCTGTTGGAAGGCTACTTTGTGTAGAAAAACGTGGGGTGCCGAGAAGAGAGATTTGAACGAAAAACAAAGAGAAAATCACAGGAAACACACGAAATTAAGAGGTTCACCCAAAACTGGGCTACGTCCCCTATCCCGCCTCCGCTTCACCTTCTTGTATTCACCAGTAGAGATTACAAAACACACAAGGTTACAAGGATCAAAACCGATCCTACCTCGCACCCCTCTCTTTGGACAAGAAACGGAGGAACCACCGCCGGAAACGCCTCTCCACGGAATCTCCTCGTAGACGCCTCCAAAACTCCTCAGCCGAAACCGCTAAGAAAAAACCTTAACCCTAGATTCGGGTTACACGTCTTTAAATAGGCCACGGAACCGAAACCCGGATATCCGCACACCCGGATATCACAAACCGAAAATTGGCTGCCGCCCCCGGATCCCCCGCGTTCGCTGGTACTTCAATCATCGGAGAGAGTCACGCTCCGACGTCTCTAAGCTCATGTGGGCTAACCCGGTGTGAGAAACAAGAGAGCCGGAAGTGTTCCCCAACTCCAACACTTTGCAGCCTTCAGTTGCTTTATCCACTACAGAAGCAGAGTACAAGACTTTGACAGAAGCAACCAATGAAGGTTTACCCATGATGCCATTTCAGGCATCTGAACGGTTTATCACTTGGTTCATGAGTATGATCTAGCCACGTGGTAGGCATGATGATTAGAATGTGTTCCCACAAAGAGGACTTGTTATGCGAGTCACCTCAAAAAGTTGGTTGTCTTCACTACCATTGGCTCCCATCATTCTTTAAGTATATCGAAGCTCTGATACCTTATGAGTTATGACATATGGAGAGGAAACGTCGGTCGCTGGGAGCTACCAGCACGCACACGAACTAGGCCGATTGTCATTCACAAGTAGTTCACAAACACACAACTTAGGATTTTAAAGGGTTTCTTTGGTTAATATTACAAGGGTATATTCTTAGTGCAACTTAAACATCATAATAAGCGTGAAATTAATTACAAAATGAACAATATACATATACCACCACCAAATAAATTAAAAAAAATTATTGGCAGACAATTTTTTCCTAACAGAGTTTATCTACTCGTGACTTAGTGCCGTGTGAAAAAATTCATAAAAAAAAGGGCAGCCCGGTGCACAAAGGCATCCCCGCGCAGCGAGGGTCCGGGGAAGGGTCCCACCACAAGGGTGAAATGTAGGCAAACCTTACCTTGCATTTTGCAAGAGGCTGCTTCCGGGACTCAAACCCGTGACCTCAAGGTCACACGGCAACACCTCAACCGGTGCGCCAAGGCTCCCCTTCGTGTGAAAAAATTCATATTCTTCAAAAATTACTATTAGAGTACTTGATTCAATTTCTCAGCAAAGGTGGTTTGTATCATATGCTTAGGAAGCCATCTTAGCAGAATTGCTTGACAGAGCTATTCAACAAAGTTGTTTGTCGAGAGTTCCTTCAGTTATTGACACCTTTGCGCAAGTCTCCTGGATTTAATTCCTCAGAGAGGGCTCTACTCACAGGTCGTAATGGAGTCGTACATGCTGAAGATGCTCCTGCTACTTACCGCTTTGAGTATGATGTTGTGATCTTTATTATATGTTTGTGTGGACTATCACCTCTAAAAATGGTGGCAGCTGTAAAAATTGTTTATTATATGTTTGTGTGGACTATTCATAAAGGTTGTTGTTGGTAGCTAGATAATTCCTTGATTTCCCTTGTTTTGCAAGAGTTTCCAATAACTCATGCTTAATAGGCGTGCTTCTTGAGCCTCATTCTCAAAATGATGTGTTATTAGTCCTTGTAGCTAACTTTGACTGGTAAAATTAGTTTTTTTTTAAAACTATATTGTTTGTTTCTCTGCGGCAGGTGGCAAAGGAGAGTGCGGATGTAATAATTCTTGATGATAATTTCTCGACGATCGTGACTGTGTGCAAATGGGGGCGTTCTGTTTACATAAACATTCAAAAATTTGTACAATTCCAGCTGACAGTCAACGTGGTAGCTCTAATTGTCAACTTCTCTTCTGCCTGCTTCACTGGTAAACGATTGCATTTGCAATACTTATGGTCATCAAATTCTTGCACAAGCTTTGTTCTAAAAAGAATGAATCTTTATGTCAGGAACTGCTCCGTTGACTGCCGTCCAGCTTCTGTGGGTCAACATGATAATGGATACGTTAGGAGCGCTGGCACTTGCCACTGAACCTCCCAATGATGATTTAATGAAGAGGACTCCTGTTGGAAGGAAGGGGAACTTTATCAGTAATGTGATGTGGAGAAATATTTTTGGGCAGTCTTTCTATCAGTTTTTGGTTATATGGTATCTCCAGACAGAAGGGAAACATCTTTTCGGGCTCGAAGGTCCTTCCTCTGACCTCACGTTGAATACGCTCATCTTCAATACGTTCGTCTTCTGTCAGGTATGTTTTTTTGTCCAAGGACTTCATTATCTCATGTGTCTAAAGAGCAAACTGTAATTTGCTCCGCCATATTTTCTTAAGGTTGGATGGGTTAATTCTGATCTAAGACCGCCAACGAAATTGTTTCTGTTAGTTTTGTTGCTAAAAATCATTTAATTCTTGTAAAGAAGCCCCAATGTTCATCTTGTTCGGCTCAATTGTTAATGTGAAGAAGAAGCCCCAGTGTTCATGTTTCAATTGCTTGCACCCTTTCTCTATCTTCTCTCTTTCTCTATCTTGCCATCACTAAGTTCTAGCTCTGTCCCCCCCCCCCCCCCCCCTCTCTGAGGTAAATTCTTGGTGTTTTATAGAAAGAAAAACAGAGATAACACAAACACATACTAACATATGTGTTAAAAGAGGGAAATAGAAAATAGAAGTGCTTAATTCATTCATCCACATAGGGGCTATTTATAACATTACAATAGGACTCACATACCTAAAACTACAATGTGGGACAAAACCCACATACACACATAAAGACTCAATCCAATAATATCAACACAACTAGACCAACATTGCGACATTACCAACAATATGCACACCAACATAGGCAACACGAGAAAGAGAATTAGGGCGGTTTGTGGACCAATTTAGTTCTCCGCATTTTGAGCCTATCACCAATATAAATCTTTTTGAGTTGACTTTGCATAAACGTGTTGTTGTAGCAATGGCTCCCAAATTGGCATTGAGATCAGTCAAAGTTAGTTTTCAATACCAAACGTAAATTCCCTGCGGAATTTGAGGATAGCGCTGGTGACAATAAGTTAACTTGAATTTTAACAGTAATAATTGGTCTGTCTAGAAATTATGCTTGTTTATCTAATGTGGAGGAAAACAGTTCATACACTGTCACTCACTAGTATTTCAATTTACTGCTTAATCAACCAACATTCTTCTAATATGTTAAAATTTATGAACCCCCCTCGGCCCTGCATTCTCTTACTACTGTGTTTTCCCTTTGTCATCATTATGATTAAGGAAAACATGTGGGTTATTTTCTACTTTTTATATATATATATAAAGAAAATTACTTCTTCTTCGCTGACATTCAACGTTCCGCCGCAGCTGTTCAATGAAATCAGCTCTCGAGAGATGGAGAAGATAGATGTTTTTGAAGGCATACTTAACAACTACGTCTTTGTCGGTGTCCTCTCCATCACCGTCATCTTCCAATTCATCATCGTCCAGTTTCTCGGCGATTTCGCTAATACCACGCCGCTGACCTTCTCGCAATGGCTGCTGACTTTGTTCATCGGTTTTCTCAGCATGCCCATTGCTGCAGCCATCAAGATGATTCCTGTTGGGTCAAAATGAGGTAACATGATTCAAAATTATTACTCAAGTGGCCTATCTTCTTCTTATTCATCGTCATTTCAAAGCCGGGTTGGCTCCATATTCATTTTAAAGGCAGCATGGAAAGGAAAGCAGTTTCCTTTGATGTAGTTTTGCTAATTTATTTTCGCTCATTTGAACTTAATTCGCACCTCATCTTGGATATCGGCGAGTATCAACGCCCGACGAGCACAAGAAGATCGCTTTAGATTGAAGTTCGAGGGGATTTAACTTCAAAAACTCGTTTATTATGTTTTTGTAGCGGATTTTGCAACATGCTTGGAAGTACTACATCTATGGATGTTCTGTTTTTTTTTCTTTTGTATTTTATGATCATACTCTCACATTGGATGCTAGTTGCTCCATAAATCAACCCATGCTTATGAGATCATAGCAAATATATACGCGCTCTTATTTTTTGTCGAGAACATTTTCCCAGAAAGCTCATGTTAATATAGATCTCAGAGCCCTCCATCTGCAACCGATTTTAGCTCGGTATCATAGTTGGTTAGACCCACTAGCCTGGTCGCACGACGCTGAAAAAAGTCTGTGTGTTAGAGAACAAAGACTTTACGTGCAAGACCCGTTAAATATTAACTTTGAAAGTTTCAACATTTGAAGAATATTTGCGAACAGATAAGAGCCTATTGGACGGAATTGAGACTTAGGAATTGGAGTTCATTTTCGTTGGAATTAAACCTCCAATTCGATTCATTTGGATGGAATTGGGACTTAGCAATTATAATTGGAAGTCCATGTTCATTGAAATCATTTACGTCCATCCAAACTGTTGCGGGTCACTCAGCGCTCTTCCAGACCGGGCGATTTGAACCGTCTTAGCCCGAGAGTGGGCCGAGTGCGCAAACAGTCACAGAGAGAATAGACAGGTGGCAAGAGAACATTTTTAGCGTGGAAAACCCGGAAAGGGTGAAAAACCACGTGGTCGGATCTGCGCCAGCCAAATTTCACTAAGTGTTCGAGTGTTACAAGTAAAGTTGCGAGAACTGAGAGCGACAGGCCGCTTCTCGTTACAGTTGCAATTGAAGGGAAGTCCCTGAGGGTGACATGTCACCTCTCAGAAAAACTAAGTATTTCGCTGTCGTATGAGGTCTTCAAGGTCCGAAGAATATCTTCAAGTGGCGAAGGAGATCTTCGAATCACGAAGGAGATCTTCGAACCGCGAAGATCTCTGAAGGAATTCTTCAAAGAGCTCTCTCGGATGCAAAGTGTCAGATCCCCCCAAATGAGGATTCGGGGTCTCTTTTATAGACTTGGTCGGGGATGGCTCGGTAATTTTGCCGTCTTAACTACTGTAACCACCTGACGGGCCGATCTCGGTCGTTGATCGAGAGCACGCGGATCGCCACTTTTCGAATATGACGGTTTCGCCCCCTGGTCAGTTCGGGCAGTTCGGGCAGCTTCGGGCAACTTCGTTGACGATCCTGATTGCAATGCACAAATCCTATAGTCTTAAGAAGGAAAATGAAGTTAGCAATTGCGCGCACTATAAACTTTGCAACATTCAAGTGCGCGCGGATCAAAGGCACGCTAAGGACTTAGCGGCGCTAAGCGCGATCGGGACTGAGCAAGGATGGCGCAAAGAGTGCAACGGGCGGCGGAGCGGTCGACACCGAACACGCGCGCGGATGCCGGCGTGCGGCCGCGTATCGGGTACCGCGCACGGTACACGAGGGGTACCGCACGCGGTTGCGCGCGTTACCGTGCGGACCGTGCGCGGGTGCGCGCGGCTGTGCGAGCCGCGTGCGGTGCCGTGCGCGCCGCACGCAGTTGCTCGCGTGCGGTTGTGCGCGCGCGGTACTGCGCTTGCCGCGCGGTACCGCGTGCGGTATTGCGCGCGGTTGCGCACGGTACCGCGCGCAACCGAGCGGTCATGCGGTGCCGCGCGCGGTAGCGCACGGAGCTGCTGCGGATGGAGCGGTTTTGGGCGTTTTTAGGGGGTTTTTCCCCCTCTTTCTTGCATATGACTCCACCACCTTAGTGGGGAGTGGGGTTTTTGGCTAAGCGCAGCCCGGATTTCTCTATAAAATAGATGAAGACCCATCAATTGCCCCCCAAATCCTCGGAGTTCGCTCATACTGCTTAGAGAAGTGCGAGGATTTTGTCATCTTTTGGTGCGATTCGAACGCTGCGAGGGAGTTATGGCAGAGGTATTTTTGCGATATTTCTTCCTCTCATCATGCCGTTATTATTCCGTATTTTTTGTAATAATTATAGTATAGTGCAGAGAGAATTTGCGCGGATTGGAGATTTATTTTTTGCTTCATTTTTTCTCTCTTTTCATACGTCGAGGAATGGAGTGTGATCGAAGTCGATGCGGTTGCGCTCCACGCTCAATATTGAGCGCGTTGAGGCTTGGCGAAAGCGGTTTAGACTCTCATCGTCTGTAGAGGTGAAGATACCATTTCCGGAGGAACGTGCTCAGAACCCACCGACCGGCTTTATTACTGTCTCTGAGAGCTGTTTAAAATCGGGGTTCCGCTTTCCCCCGTCGGAGGAGGCGATCGAGATTTTTAGGTTCTGCGGGGTGCCTATCTCGCAGTTTACACCAGCCGGCATGACGAGGATTATGGGGCTGATCGTATTTTTTTGGGAGCATGACTCACGGCTTTCTTTGGAGATTTTCAAGGATTTGTGTGAGGTCTTTACAGATCCAGGAGGCCGGATCGAGATTTGCAACAACAAGAGGTGGTACCGGTTTGGGGAGAAGAATGACTATCACCATGGAAATACTCTCTACGGGTACGTTCGCAATCGCTGAGATTTGCCGGAGCTTTGGAGAGATCTCCCTGGTCGCTGTCGTCGTCAAGTGGGACGAGAAAACGACTTCCAGCCCCTTCCCGGCTTTCCAGATCGTATTGATTTATCGAAAGCTTTGCATGGCGTGGCTCTTTTTGCCGAGGAGAAGAGGTTGTTGCTAGCCGAGCTTTCATCAGATGCGGAGCGTGACGCCGCCATACCTTTATCGCGTGATAGGAAGAGAAAGTTTGTTATCAAGTGCGGAGGCTCAGAAGCGGTGTCTTCTCCTCCTCCGCCGAAGAGCCGTCCTGACGAGGCGGGTCCCAGTGGAATTGTTCCAGATGCGACTCCCATCGATCTTGATGTTGAGATTGCGACTTCTCCTGCCGCGGAAGTTCTTCCTCTGAGCGACCTCCCTTACCCTCCATTGATGACGGAGAAGAAAGTATCGTCTTCGTTACGGGCGATGACTTCAGCGGTAAGCCATATTTTCCAATCTTTTAATTTTTTATGTGCTTTCTTATTTAAAGATTCTTATCTCGTTCTTTCTTTGCAGACTGACGTTATGAATAGCGTCGCTCTCACTTGGAACGATTGCTATGTTGGGCTGAAGGATGAGTATTTCGTGCTTCAGGAGGAGCCACGCATTGCGAAGAGTTCTTTGGAGGATTCCAAGAAGAAGAGGGAGCGTGAGATATCGCGCGGGCTCCAATTGGAGTCTGATCTTGCCCTGACCCATTTCGAGATAGAGCGTCTGCAGAGGGAGCTTAGCGCAGAGAAAGTCGTTGCTGACGATGCTGCTCGACTGGTCAAAGATTTGCACGGAGACATGTTCCGTCAGGATGGCGAGTTGGGATTTCTGAGAGGCGAGGTGGAGAGGCTTTCTTCTCTTGAGCCGGATACCAAGGCTATCAAAGCTGAAGGAGTTGCTGAGTACAAGGATTCCCTGGAGTTCGTGGAGGAGCGCTCTAGGATCTCTGAAGAGCTTCGAGCGGAGATTATGACCAAGGATGTGGACCCCCTGCTGGAAGATGAGTGCGAGATCTCTTTCAAGAGGGGGATCGGGAAGACCCTTCGTATGGTGGAGAGAAAGCTCGAATGCAGCACGACCGAGCTTGGTGCTGGCGACCTTTCTGAGGACGATTGTTCTGATGTAGATATTGAAGGCTGATTGCTTTGCTTTCATTTGTCTGTATATTTTGCTTTCCGTTGTTATGCACTGTACTTTGTTGTGTTCGTATTTGCATGTCTTGTGGTGGAGTTGTGTAACTCTTTACTTGGTTATATTGCTTGATGATTGTTCCTTTGTTCACCATCGACATTTGCTTTTTGCTTTTCTCGTTCTTGTGCTTGTCCAAGTTTTGATTCCGGATAGCGGTGATGAGCATACGCTAGGAGTTGGGTAGAGCGAGATCACTGGGTAACTGGCCCTGAGTATCAGTGAAGGGCGGACGCTTCGAACCGGGTAGCGCGAGATCACTGGGGAACTGGCCCCGAGTAGCGGTGAAGGGCGGACGCTTCGAACCGTGGGCGACCGTGAGGGGAGCAGGCCCTGGCGGCGCTGTGATCTTACTACCGGGGTGAAGGGCGGACGCTTCGAACCGGGTAGCGCGAGATCACTGGGGAACTGGCCACGAGTAGCGGTGAAGGGCGGGCGCTTCGAACCGTAGGCGACCGTGAGGAGGGCAGGCCCTGGCGGCGCCGTGATCTTACTACTGGGGTGAAGGGCGGACGCTTCAAACCGGATAGCGCGAGATCATTGGGGAACTGGCCCCGAGTAGCGATGAGTAATTACGGAAAGATAGATTGCACGAGTCGAGGCTCGCGACTTTTACATACTATAATAGTTGTAGAGAGATAGTTTGCGCGAGTCGAGGCTCACGACTTTTTCATAAAAAATTGCAGAAAGATAGTTTGCGCGAGTAGAGACTCACGACTTTTACATAATGTAAAAATTACAGAAAGATTGTTTGCGCGAGTCGAGGCTCGCGGCTTTTACACAATGTAAAAATTGCAGAAAGATAGTTTGCGCGAGTCGAGGCTCACGACTTTTACATAGTGGGGTAGGAAGATTACTGATAGAAACGACGCAGGTTCTGTGTGTTCCAAGTGCGTGGGAGGGTTTTTCCTTCTGTCGTTCTGAGTTTGAATGTTCCAGGCTTGACCGTTGCGGTGACCACATAAGGTCCTTCCCAGGCTGATGAGAGTTTGTCTTTCTGCGGATATTTCCCGGCTGCTTCGATACTGCGTAGGACGAGGTCTCCGACGTTGATTGGTCTGGGCTTCACCCTCCTGTCGTAGAGTCGGGCTACGCGCCTTTGGTAGGTAGCGATACGCTGAGCAGCGTTGTCTCGGACTTCGGGGATTAAGTCGAGGTTTTCTCGAAGCAGCTCATCGTTCTTGTAGGATTGAAGGCTAGCACCCGGATGCTCGGGACGCCGACGTCGACGGGGATGACAACTTCAGTGCCATAGCAGAGGTTATAGGGCGTCTCTCCCGTAGGAGTCCTCTATGTCGTCCGGTATGCCCATAACACATTTGGAAGCGCATCCACCCATTGCCCCCAGCTTCCTCCAGGCGCGCCTTCAACCCTTTGAGGATGGTGCGGTTTGTGACTTCTACCTGCCCGTTGGTCTGTGGATGTGCTACGGCCGTGTGGCGGAGGTTGATCTTCAGGTCTTCGCACATCTTGGTGAATGATTTCCCGGTGAACTGGGTGTCATTGTCGGCAATGATTGTTGCTGGGATACCGAATCGGCAGATAATGTTCTCCCAGACAAACTGCTTGACATTCTCCTCTGTGATCTTAGCCAAGGGCTCAGCTTCTACCCACTTGGTGAAGTAGTCATGGCTAGAATGATGAATTTCCTCTGTCCCGATGCCAGAGGTAGGGGGCCGAGGAGATCGATTCCCCATTGTGCAAACGGCCACACACTTCATATTGTGGTGAGCGCGACCGGGGGTTGGTGTGGTATGTTCGCGTGAAGCTGACGACTCCTGCACTTCTGGACGAGCTCGGTCGCGTCCTCCTTCATCGTTGGCCAATAAAAACCTTAGCGCAAGATCTTCTGGGCCAAAGCCTTCCCTCCTAGATGCTCTCCGCAGATTCCCCCATGTACTTCTCTTAGGGTGTAGTCTGCTTCTCCTGCCGGCAGACACTTTAGATAGGGCCCTGAGAATGTACGTTTGTAAAGCTCCCCGTCTATGATGACGAATGATGTCGCTCGCATCCGTAATCTTCGTGCTTCCAGACGATCCTCAGGGAGGTGCCCGTGCTTGAGGTAGGCCCGTAGGGGGGTCATCCAGGATGAGTCCTCTTCATTTATGGTTGCGATTTCCCATGACCCTTGGATACTTGGAGCCATGATCTCTTCTACTCGGCGTCTTCGGGATTGATAGCTGATGGGTGAAGTTGCAAGCTTAGAGAGAGCACCCGCTTTGGATTTCTGCTCCCGGGGGATGTGCAGAATTTGGTATGACGGGATCTTCTGAAGGAGTAATCTTACGAGCGCGAGATACTGTGTCATCTGGTCATTCTTGGCCTCGTAGTTTCCGTCTACTTGTGATACTACGAGTTGGGAGTCTGCGTGGATCGTCAGGTTCTCTGCTTTGCAGTCGATGGCGAGCCGGAGGCTTGCGATTAGAGCCTCGTACTCTGCGATATTGTTGGTCGCGGGGAACTTCAACCTGAGACCATACTCCAAGGTAATCTCATCTGGACTTATGAGTATAAATCCTGCTCCGGTCCCTTCAGCTCCTGAAGCGCCGTCGACGTAGAGAGTCCAACGGGGGGGGGGGGGTTAGTGTTATCTTTGAAAAGAGTCGCTTCTGGTGGAATGGTGCACTCTACAACAAAGTCGGCGAGCACTTGCGACTTGATGTCCGGCCGGGGGAGGAATTGGATGACAAACTCGTCGAGCTCCACTGCCCACTTTATTAGCCTCCCTGAGACTTCTAGTTTCTGGAGGATTGTTCGTAGCGGGAGTTGAGTCAACACTTTTACTGTATGAGCCTGAAAGTTGGGCCGAAGCTTTCTCGCCGAGAAGACGAGAGCTAAGGCTGTCTTGTGCGTTGCCGGATACCTGGTTTCGGTGTCGGTGAGGACTTTGCTGAGGTAGTAGACTGACCGTTGCACCTCTCCTTCGTCTTTCACGAGCACCGAGCTGAGAGTCGTAGGCGAAACTGCCAGGTATAAGAACAGAGCTTCTTCGGGGACGGACTTTGACAGGAGCGGTGGCGAGGCCAGCTATTGTTTGAGAAGTTCGAAAGCCGTCTGGCACTCGTCCGTCCACTGGAACCCGGAGTGGCGCGCTCCCCGGAGAATTTTGAAGAAAGGGAGGTACTTGTATCCCGTCCGTGACAAGAAACGAGATAATGCAGAAATCCTCCCATTTAGGCGTTGCACTTCCTTAATTGAACGAGATGACGACATATCCTCCAACACCTTGATTTTCTCGGGGTTGGCCTCAGTTCCCCGATGGGTTACCATGAAACCCAGGAACTTCCCCGCAGTCACACCAAATGCACATTTGCTGGGATTGAGCCGCATTTGGAAGCGACGAAGAAGATGAAAGCACTTTCCCAAGTCTCTCAAGTGTTCGCGACGGTGGACGCTCTTCACCAACATGTCGTCCACGTATACCTCCATCGTCTCTCCGATGAGGTTCTTAAAGACTTTGTTCATCAACCTTTGATAGGTAGCTCCGGCGTTTTTGAGGCCGAACAACATCACCTTATATCAGTAGACTCCTTTGTCGGTGCGGAAGACGGTGTGCTCCTCGTCTGCGGGGTTCATCCTTATCTGGTTGTAGTCTGAATAAGCATCCATGAAGCTGAGCAGCTCGTGGCCGGCCGGCGCGTCGACGAGCTGGTCGATCCTCGGGAGGGGGAAACTATTTTTTGGGCACGCCTGGTTTAGGTTGCTGTAGTCGACGCACATTCGTCATTTCCCCGAGGCCTTCTTTACCATGACCACGTTAACAAGCCGCGTGGGATATTCCGCTTCGCGGATGAACCGCGCCTCCAGAAGCTTAGCTACTTTTTCTTCGATCGCCTTCAACCACTCGGGGGCGAAGTTCCTCTTCTTTTGAATCACGGGCCTGCAGGCAGAGTTAATGTTTAAAGAGTGAAAATGACTTCAGGATCTACCCCAAGCATGTCTTCCGGGCTCCAAGCGAAAATGTCTTCGTTCTCCTGTAGGAAGGTTGCGAATTCTTCTCGCTCTTCCTGCGATAAGAGGGACCCGACCTGGACGGTCTGAGTCGGATCCCGTTGGGAGAGCGGCACTTCCACCAATCCTTCAACGTGCGCCCCCCGCTGCAAAGTAGTTTCATCTCGTAGGTCGAAGTTGTCGATGTTGAGGGCGGTCTCCCTTGCCAGTTGAGCTTGCTTCAGGTAGCAGGTTCTGGCTGCCTCTTGGTTCCCACGAACGACTCCTACTCCAACAGCAGCCGGGAATTTTATAGCCAGGTGCGGGATTGATGGGATGGCTCCGAAAACAGACTGGAGTGGCCTCCCGAAGATTGCGTTGTAGGCGGAGCTTGACTCCACGACTACGAACTGAATGTTGCGAGTTTCCTGTCTTGGAAACTCGCCGAGCGTTACCGGAAGGGTAATCATGCCCTGGACCGGAACGGGACGGTTGTCAAAATCGTAGACGGGCCCCGCTGCTGGGCTGAGGTGCTCCTTGGTGAGTTTCATGCTTCGTAGAGTGGAGAGAAACAGGACGTCGACTGAGCTCCCATTGTCGACTAGTATTCTCTTGACGTTGAAACAGGGATCCCCGATCCCAGCGTTGATTATGAGCGGGTCTTGGTGAGGCAGCCGCAACTCCTCTAGATCTTCTTCTCCATAGGTAATGGTGGTGTCTTGCTTGAGTTTTTTTATCCTCGTGCCCCCTCTCGGGCCTAGCAATGGAAAGAATCTAAGCGGCGTGGTTAGGAGACCCGACTATAGTCTCGACTTCACCTACCATCGGCCTTCCTGTCGCTGCGCCGTGAGGGGCGGGAGGTTGATCTCTTGGCTGTCTGGGTTGTTGACCTTGCAGGAACCTTCCGAGGAGCCCTTGCCTGACAAGGCGCTCAATTTCTTCCTTCAATGTGGAGCATTCCTCAGTCGTGTGACCAGCTCCTTTATGAAACTCGCAATACTTTGATTGGTCGGTTCTTTCATTTGGAATAGGCGGCCTCGAACTACGGAATGTCGGGTTGTCTTGAACGGCATAAAACACGTTGGTTTGCGACGTGTTGAGGGGAGTGTAAATTCGTGGTGGCCGGGAACCCTGATCCCTTCGGAGGTCTCGACGATGATCATCGTTCCGACGCTCTTCCATACGCCGTTCTTCCTGCCTTCTAGGAGCTTGCTCCTGCCCCTTTCTTCTCTTCTGACTTCCTTTGAACTGCTGGCGATGCGCCTCAATGGCCTCATCCGCCACTATCTGTGCTTCTACTCGGTGCACGAGATCCGGATAGCTTGGTACTATCTACCTCATCCGAGCGGAGTAGAAGCCGCTTGGGCGGAGTCCCCCCAGGAAAACGTCGCGCAGAAGCTCGGTATCAACCCCTGGGATCTGTCGTGCCTCGGCGGTGAAGCGACGGAAAAAATCTTTTAGGGTCTCTCCCTCGTTCTGGCGGATCCCCGAAAGATGTGAGGGATCTCGGACAATTCTTCGGTTAGCAACAAACTGGTCTGTAAACTGCCGGGCTAACTCGACGAAGTTGTTGATGGACCCATCCCGCAGAGAATGAAACCAAGTGCGCGCCTGCCCCTTAAGTGTTGCCGGAAACACTTGACAGAGGAGCTGATCAGCGGCGTTATAGATCCTCATAATGGTGGTGAAATGATTGATGTGCTCCAGCGGACCGTCCGTCCCATCAAATATTTCGATGTTGGGAAGCTTGAAACCGTGAGGAATTGGATGGTCCAGGATTTGTTGTATCAGGGGGGAGCCGCGATGTAGGGGCGGCGGGCAAAGATGCCCCGGCGCCCGACTTGTCCATACTCTTCGACAATCACATCGCGGATTTCCTCGCGAGTGGGCCTTCCTATGGCTTGATCGACTCCTACCCTTCCTTGCTGATGGTGAAAGGGTTCTCCTCTAGCGGCCCTGGCGGGGCGGACCGGATGCGCGGAGCTGGCAGCATCCGAGTATTCTTCTTCGTATGTATCGCCCTCTTGGGTTGCCTCTCCCAATGGAGCAGGATTATGGACCAAGGGCGGCGGGATGACTGGTGCGGTAGGCGGAAGGGGAGCTTGCAGGGCTCCGAGGTTTCTGAGGAGAGCCAGCATTTCAGCTTACTGTTCCTCCATCTGGCGCATGCGCCCCTCTAATGCGACGAGTGCTAATGCGCCCTCTTCAGCGGGAGGTGTGTTGATGAGTGAATGAGAAGGAGCGGGATCAATGCGTCCTTCCGGAATTGAACCATCGACGGTGCGAGCACTTCTTCTTGGCATCGTTGTTAGTCACGAGTATTGCTATGAAGCGAATACTGTCTTCGAAAAGTCTTTGCAGAGTTTGGGGAACAGCTTCCCACAGACAGCTCCAAACTGTTGCGGGTCACTCAGCGCTCTTCCAGACCGGGTGAATTGAACTGTCTTAGCCCGAGAGTGGGCCAAGTGCGCAAACAGTCACAGAGAGAACAGACAAGTGGCAAGAGAACGTTTTTAGCCTGGAAAACCCGGAAAGGGTGAAAAATCACGTGGTCGGATCTGTGCCAGCTAAATTTCACTAAGTGTTCGAGTGTTACAAGTAAAGTTGCGAGAACTGAGAGCGACAGGCCGCTTCTCGTTACAGTTGCAATTGAAGGGAAGTCCCTGAGGGTGACAGACCACCTCTCAGAAAAACTAAATATTTTGTTGTCGTACGAGGTCTTCAAGGTCCGAAGAAGATCTTCAAGTGTAGAAGGAGATCTTCGAACTCTGAAGGAGATCTTTGAACCGCGAAAGAGATCTCTGAAGGAATTCTTCAAGGAGCTCTCTCGGATGCAAAGTGTCAGATCCCCCCAAATGAGGATTCAGGGTCCCTTTTATAGACTTGGTCGGGGGCGGCTCGGTAATTTCGCCGTCGTAACTACCGTAACCACCTGACGGGCCGATCTCGGCCGTTGATTGAGAGCACACAGATCGCCACTTTCCGAATATGACGGTTTTGCCCCCTGGTCAGTTCGGGCAGCTTTGGGCAGCTTCGGGCAGCTTCGTTGACGATCCTGATTGCAATGTGCAAATCATGCAGTCTTAAGAAGAAAAGTGGAGTTAGCAACTGCGCGCACTATGAACTTTGCAACGTTCAAGTGCGCGCGGATCAAAGGCACGCTAAGGACTTAGGGTACCGCGCGCAACCGCGCGGTCGTGCGGTACCGCGCGCGACAGCGCACAAAGCTGCTGCGGATGAAGCGGTTCTGGGCGGTTTTTAAAGGGGTTTTCCCCCTCTTTCTTGCCCATGACTCCACCGCCTTAGTGGGGAGTGGGGTTTTTGGCTAAGCGCGGTCCGGATTTCTCTATAAAATAGATGAAGACCCATCACAAACAAAACAAACCGTTATTGTGTTTGTTGTGCCCGCAGCACTGCCGAAATCGGCGGTGCGCCCTCCTCGTGTCTGTAGAAATTTCGAGGAGGGTCTGATGACTTCTCCTGTGATGAGAATATTGTGAGCGTAAAATAAATCCCGCGCCCTTCACTTACAATCAATTGTTTTTGTGTGGGCAATTTTTAGCCATATATTGTGGGTCAATTTCTATCACGAACTGATTCTGCATGCAAAACTGTAAGTTATGAAGCATATTTTTTCTCACGCATAAATCAAATTGATTTTTGTTAACATTCATTCATATGAACAGAGACTAATGAAGCTTTCGTATTGACAGCTGTTTCTGGTGATTATTGTTCTGCTCCTACCGGATCATAAGTAGTAGTTTAATTGAGTGATCAAACTGGGCTCTTAATTGTTTGACGTTTCTTATTGTATGGACGATTAACACGGAATATAAGACGTAATTGTGTTTAACGCAGACAAAAGAAGATGTGCGTAGTTCAAAGTATAAAAGATTATGGCCTCTGGGTCACGGGGTGTACGAACTTCGTTCATTCGGCCGGTTCGGTCGACACTATGCCGTCCTCCGTTCTGGAGAGAATTGGAGGGAGAATGTGCCTCGGTAAATTTAAAATTTAATATAAATTGAAGGAGTAAGATAAAAAAAAAACACAAATGTGGCGCGCTCCCCGGAGAATTTTGAAGAAAGGGAGGTACTTGTATCCCGTCCGTGACAAGAAACGAGATAATGCAGAAATCCTCCCATTTAGGCGTTGCACTTCCTTAATTGAACGAGATGACGACATATCCTCCAACACCTTGATTTTCTCGGGGTTGGCCTCAGTTCCCCGATGGGTTACCATGAAACCCAGGAACTTCCCCGCAGTCACACCAAATGCACATTTGCTGGGATTGAGCCGCATTTGGAAGCGACGAAGAAGATGAAAGCACTTTCCCAAGTCTCTCAAGTGTTCGCGACGGTGGACGCTCTTCACCAACATGTCGTCCACGTATACCTCCATCGTCTCTCCGATGAGGTTCTTAAAGACTTTGTTCATCAACCTTTGATAGGTAGCTCCGGCGTTTTTGAGGCCGAACAACATCACCTTATATCAGTAGACTCCTTTGTCGGTGCGGAAGACGGTGTGCTCCTCGTCTGCGGGGTTCATCCTTATCTGGTTGTAGTCTGAATAAGCATCCATGAAGCTGAGCAGCTCGTGGCCGGCCGGCGCGTCGACGAGCTGGTCGATCCTCGGGAGGGGGAAACTATTTTTTGGGCACGCCTGGTTTAGGTTGCTGTAGTCGACGCACATTCGTCATTTCCCCGAGGCCTTCTTTACCATGACCACGTTAACAAGCCGCGTGGGATATTCCGCTTCGCGGATGAACCGCGCCTCCAGAAGCTTAGCTACTTTTTCTTCGATCGCCTTCAACCACTCGGGGGCGAAGTTCCTCTTCTTTTGAATCACGGGCCTGCAGGCAGAGTTAATGTTTAAAGAGTGAAAATGACTTCAGGATCTACCCCAAGCATGTCTTCCGGGCTCCAAGCGAAAATGTCTTCGTTCTCCTGTAGGAAGGTTGCGAATTCTTCTCGCTCTTCCTGCGATAAGAGGGACCCGACCTGGACGGTCTGAGTCGGATCCCGTTGGGAGAGCGGCACTTCCACCAATCCTTCAACGTGCGCCCCCCGCTGCAAAGTAGTTTCATCTCGTAGGTCGAAGTTGTCGATGTTGAGGGCGGTCTCCCTTGCCAGTTGAGCTTGCTTCAGGTAGCAGGTTCTGGCTGCCTCTTGGTTCCCACGAACGACTCCTACTCCAACAGCAGCCGGGAATTTTATAGCCAGGTGCGGGATTGATGGGATGGCTCCGAAAACAGACTGGAGTGGCCTCCCGAAGATTGCGTTGTAGGCGGAGCTTGACTCCACGACTACGAACTGAATGTTGCGAGTTTCCTGTCTTGGAAACTCGCCGAGCGTTACCGGAAGGGTAATCATGCCCTGGACCGGAACGGGACGGTTGTCAAAATCGTAGACGGGCCCCGCTGCTGGGCTGAGGTGCTCCTTGGTGAGTTTCATGCTTCGTAGAGTGGAGAGAAACAGGACGTCGACTGAGCTCCCATTGTCGACTAGTATTCTCTTGACGTTGAAACAGGGATCCCCGATCCCAGCGTTGATTATGAGCGGGTCTTGGTGAGGCAGCCGCAACTCCTCTAGATCTTCTTCTCCATAGGTAATGGTGGTGTCTTGCTTGAGTTTTTTTATCCTCGTGCCCCCTCTCGGGCCTAGCAATGGAAAGAATCTAAGCGGCGTGGTTAGGAGACCCGACTATAGTCTCGACTTCACCTACCATCGGCCTTCCTGTCGCTGCGCCGTGAGGGGCGGGAGGTTGATCTCTTGGCTGTCTGGGTTGTTGACCTTGCAGGAACCTTCCGAGGAGCCCTTGCCTGACAAGGCGCTCAATTTCTTCCTTCAATGTGGAGCATTCCTCAGTCGTGTGACCAGCTCCTTTATGAAACTCGCAATACTTTGATTGGTCGGTTCTTTCATTTGGAATAGGCGGCCTCGAACTACGGAATGTCGGGTTGTCTTGAACGGCATAAAACACGTTGGTTTGCGACGTGTTGAGGGGAGTGTAAATTCGTGGTGGCCGGGAACCCTGATCCCTTCGGAGGTCTCGACGATGATCATCGTTCCGACGCTCTTCCATACGCCGTTCTTCCTGCCTTCTAGGAGCTTGCTCCTGCCCCTTTCTTCTCTTCTGACTTCCTTTGAACTGCTGGCGATGCGCCTCAATGGCCTCATCCGCCACTATCTGTGCTTCTACTCGGTGCACGAGATCCGGATAGCTTGGTACTATCTACCTCATCCGAGCGGAGTAGAAGCCGCTTGGGCGGAGTCCCCCCAGGAAAACGTCGCGCAGAAGCTCGGTATCAACCCCTGGGATCTGTCGTGCCTCGGCGGTGAAGCGACGGAAAAAATCTTTTAGGGTCTCTCCCTCGTTCTGGCGGATCCCCGAAAGATGTGAGGGATCTCGGACAATTCTTCGGTTAGCAACAAACTGGTCTGTAAACTGCCGGGCTAACTCGACGAAGTTGTTGATGGACCCATCCCGCAGAGAATGAAACCAAGTGCGCGCCTGCCCCTTAAGTGTTGCCGGAAACACTTGACAGAGGAGCTGATCAGCGGCGTTATAGATCCTCATAATGGTGGTGAAATGATTGATGTGCTCCAGCGGACCGTCCGTCCCATCAAATATTTCGATGTTGGGAAGCTTGAAACCGTGAGGAATTGGATGGTCCAGGATTTGTTGTATCAGGGGGGAGCCGCGATGTAGGGGCGGCGGGCAAAGATGCCCCGGCGCCCGACTTGTCCATACTCTTCGACAATCACATCGCGGATTTCCTCGCGAGTGGGCCTTCCTATGGCTTGATCGACTCCTACCCTTCCTTGCTGATGGTGAAAGGGTTCTCCTCTAGCGGCCCTGGCGGGGCGGACCGGATGCGCGGAGCTGGCAGCATCCGAGTATTCTTCTTCGTATGTATCGCCCTCTTGGGTTGCCTCTCCCAATGGAGCAGGATTATGGACCAAGGGCGGCGGGATGACTGGTGCGGTAGGCGGAAGGGGAGCTTGCAGGGCTCCGAGGTTTCTGAGGAGAGCCAGCATTTCAGCTTACTGTTCCTCCATCTGGCGCATGCGCCCCTCTAATGCGACGAGTGCTAATGCGCCCTCTTCAGCGGGAGGTGTGTTGATGAGTGAATGAGAAGGAGCGGGATCAATGCGTCCTTCCGGAATTGAACCATCGACGGTGCGAGCACTTCTTCTTGGCATCGTTGTTAGTCACGAGTATTGCTATGAAGCGAATACTGTCTTCGAAAAGTCTTTGCAGAGTTTGGGGAACAGCTTCCCACAGACAGCTCCAAACTGTTGCGGGTCACTCAGCGCTCTTCCAGACCGGGTGAATTGAACTGTCTTAGCCCGAGAGTGGGCCAAGTGCGCAAACAGTCACAGAGAGAACAGACAAGTGGCAAGAGAACGTTTTTAGCCTGGAAAACCCGGAAAGGGTGAAAAATCACGTGGTCGGATCTGTGCCAGCTAAATTTCACTAAGTGTTCGAGTGTTACAAGTAAAGTTGCGAGAACTGAGAGCGACAGGCCGCTTCTCGTTACAGTTGCAATTGAAGGGAAGTCCCTGAGGGTGACAGACCACCTCTCAGAAAAACTAAATATTTTGTTGTCGTACGAGGTCTTCAAGGTCCGAAGAAGATCTTCAAGTGTAGAAGGAGATCTTCGAACTCTGAAGGAGATCTTTGAACCGCGAAAGAGATCTCTGAAGGAATTCTTCAAGGAGCTCTCTCGGATGCAAAGTGTCAGATCCCCCCAAATGAGGATTCAGGGTCCCTTTTATAGACTTGGTCGGGGGCGGCTCGGTAATTTCGCCGTCGTAACTACCGTAACCACCTGACGGGCCGATCTCGGCCGTTGATTGAGAGCACACAGATCGCCACTTTCCGAATATGACGGTTTTGCCCCCTGGTCAGTTCGGGCAGCTTTGGGCAGCTTCGGGCAGCTTCGTTGACGATCCTGATTGCAATGTGCAAATCATGCAGTCTTAAGAAGAAAAGTGGAGTTAGCAACTGCGCGCACTATGAACTTTGCAACGTTCAAGTGCGCGCGGATCAAAGGCACGCTAAGGACTTAGGGTACCGCGCGCAACCGCGCGGTCGTGCGGTACCGCGCGCGACAGCGCACAAAGCTGCTGCGGATGAAGCGGTTCTGGGCGGTTTTTAAAGGGGTTTTCCCCCTCTTTCTTGCCCATGACTCCACCGCCTTAGTGGGGAGTGGGGTTTTTGGCTAAGCGCGGTCCGGATTTCTCTATAAAATAGATGAAGACCCATCACAAACAAAACAAACCGTTATTGTGTTTGTTGTGCCCGCAGCACTGCCGAAATCGGCGGTGCGCCCTCCTCGTGTCTGTAGAAATTTCGAGGAGGGTCTGATGACTTCTCCTGTGATGAGAATATTGTGAGCGTAAAATAAATCCCGCGCCCTTCACTTACAATCAATTGTTTTTGTGTGGGCAATTTTTAGCCATATATTGTGGGTCAATTTCTATCACGAACTGATTCTGCATGCAAAACTGTAAGTTATGAAGCATATTTTTTCTCACGCATAAATCAAATTGATTTTTGTTAACATTCATTCATATGAACAGAGACTAATGAAGCTTTCGTATTGACAGCTGTTTCTGGTGATTATTGTTCTGCTCCTACCGGATCATAAGTAGTAGTTTAATTGAGTGATCAAACTGGGCTCTTAATTGTTTGACGTTTCTTATTGTATGGACGATTAACACGGAATATAAGACGTAATTGTGTTTAACGCAGACAAAAGAAGATGTGCGTAGTTCAAAGTATAAAAGATTATGGCCTCTGGGTCACGGGGTGTACGAACTTCGTTCATTCGGCCGGTTCGGTCGACACTATGCCGTCCTCCGTTCTGGAGAGAATTGGAGGGAGAATGTGCCTCGGTAAATTTAAAATTTAATATAAATTGAAGGAGTAAGATAAAAAAAAAACACAAATTAAATCAAATTACTTTGTGTCTAAATGTTATAATAAAGAAGGGGTAAAATTAAAAGATTAATATTGGGCGTTCATATACGCACTAACTATATGGCTATTAACATTCACATTTTAAGTTTTTTAGGTTTTTTTTAAAACACTACACACACTCACCCCTCCCTCTCAGCCGACTTTCGCTCCCGCCCCTCCTGTTCTGCGATTTTCAAGCTTCAAGCGCGCATTCCTCCTCCAGGCGGTGGTGCACTACTCCTCTCTTTTTTCACAGGTAAGTTCGCCTGCTTCTCTCCATAGTCCTTCGGTCCCTAAACCTTTTTGCTCAAAATCTCACCGGAGGTTCTCCTTGTTTTCCCAACAGTCTCGCCGGAGGTTCTCCGGGTATTAATCAGCACCGTAGGTATAGACACGTTCAGTATTTTACTCTTTATTATTTTGAATATTTTTCTGGTGTTTCACTAAGTAGTTTGTAATAAGCTTTTTTTTTGTTCTAGAAATATGAGTTTTTTTTTATATCTGATGTGCAGTTCTTTTGATGATGTGCATCAATATGTTTGTGATGCATTTAATGTATTGATTGTGTTTTCGTTGGAGAGGCTAGGGGCGTAAGTATAACCAACCAAGCCGGGAGGTTCGGTTTTTGTTGGCGGCGGTTTCAATTTTTGAAAAATCGATCGGTTAGCCGGTTAGGTCAACGGTTTTTATGCTAAACTAAACTGAGACGAACATATTTCAGTGAAGGTCCTCCCTGGTCTCGCCGAAGGTTCTTTTTAGGTGTGTTTCTCCCACTTAAGATCACGGTGCTCGCGCGCATCAAACCGTTAGTTCCAGCAGAAACAACGTGATTGATTGAAATACTGATAATACTGACAATATTTGTAGAATACTGTAACATTCTGAAAAAACAACTCCATCGTAGTATACCAGAGCATACGGCTGTCGGCTGTATTGTTTCTCCCACCTAAAATTAGGTGGGAGAAAAACACCTAATTTTTTTTTCTGAGGGGGTAAACTCATAACATGAAGTTATAATACTTTATTAACTAATATAATTTAATTTTTTTTCCAAATTTGAGTGCGGCTAGCTTTCGTGCTTGCGGATAGCCAATTTCTAAAAATCATGTTTGCCAATAGCCAAAAATGATAATAGCCAAAACTAAGATACTAATATCGTTACCCTAAATATTTCACCAAATGATGTTTTACATATACTTGTGGGCCCCCTATACGGACAACGCCGGGATAATAGAACTTTTGCATTACTACTTGCTATTATATATGAATATATTTGCAGATGGCAGTTAAGAAAAAAAGATGAAATGGAATAATCTACAAGATTCTTATTGACGCGTGCAGGAATATTCTGCCAAAATATTATTGATGCCGAAAAAGATTTTTTATTTTTAAACAATTCAAATATCAAAACGAAGAAAAATAATATGACAAAAACATCAGCAACATTCATCATGCGAAGTAGATTGTGTTTTTTTCTCCACCATGTTAATCATTCATGGTGATAATTTTTGGCAATTGTTATTCGCAAATCATAAATGTCTATCTGCAAATTAATTTTTTCTAGTTTACAAGTTGTTATTCGCAGACCAATTTTATACTTGTGCATTCGATATCTTTGTTCTCATAAGCAGGGCCCGGCAACGAAGGAACATCTCTGACGACCTTCTGAGTAATTCAATGTGTGCGCACGGATCGTGATTCATAAAATAGATGTGCGGATAGAGACCGAGTTGAGGAAGAAAAACGATTTCTTCACCGTTCATGCGATTTCGGTTTGTTTGGGAAGATTTAGATAGCAAGGGTTTCTTTGGGAAGATTTAGATATCTTTGTTTGGGAATAAAGATATCGAATGCTCAAGTATAAAATTGGTCTGTGGATAACAATTTGTAAAGTAGAAAAAGTTGGTATGCGAATAGACATTTAAGGTCTGCGAATAACAATTCCCTAATTTTTTTTAAGGAGGGATCTTTGCCGGTTTTGCTAGTGCAAGAAATAAAGCTCGTGAGCAGCCAGAGCTCGAGCTCAATCTATAAGTCCCGAGCTGGAGCTCCGCTCATAAAATATGAGGTCATCGGGTTTGAGCTCGAGGCTGATAGTTTCATCAACCTAAACTCATTTGCACTTACTGCAAAAGTAATGTGTATAAATACTATGGCTCCGTTTAGCACGGCGGTACGCGGTCGTGAAAGTGGTGGTTATGAATCATAGTTCGTGACGCTCGCCCTCACTAGTTCTTTTTTTTTGGGTGGCGGTCATACTCGTTGTCAACTCGTAAATTTCGTCCAGTGCAGGTTAATTACGACAAATTAATCCAGTGCAGGTTAATTACGACAAATTAATCCCAAGGTACAACGTCCCCCGACATATGTATTTGAAGCATTTTAGAAGATTTGGTTCTATGTAGATGCTCAGAGTAATTTAAATATAAGAAAATTTAAGGCTGCCACGGCTAGACCATTTCAAAGCGACATTCGTGCCCGCATGGCGTGCCCAAGCTCGGTGAGACGCGCGTGCGGCACGGGCGGACCCACATAGGGGCGAGCGTGGGCGGCGCCCACACTGAATTCTAAAAAAAAAAATTTCGATGAGAGTGAGCAGATTATTTACCATGACAGATAAGTTACAGAATAATAAAATATATTGTAAGAAAAATACATAGATTGTATCTTGGTTTAGATGGTGGAGGTAGTAATTTTTATTCAAGTGGTCATGGGTTCAAATCTTACCCGCAACAAAAATTTAATGTTTTTTATTTTGTAAATAATTTTGTTATTATGCTAATTTTAAATTTTTTTTTTATAAACAAATTTTTTGTTATATTGTTTTTTAAATTTTTTTTTTTGCAAAAATATTTATTGTTATGTCGTATAACTTTTTTATATAAATTAGTTAATTGTTATATATGTTTTTTTTATTATTATAAATAAGTTAGTTGTTTAATGTGTTTTTATATATAGGTTCATGATTATGTTATTGTGTGAAAAATATCAAAAATATTTAAAATGAAAGGTGGTATTCAAATAGTTCATAAACGATAATGAATTGAGGTTTTAATCTATAATCTGAATTATATTTACAGACAATAGCCTGCAAGTTTGCTGAGGAATATGAAAACCCAAGGGACCGAGTTTTTTTCTTTCTGAATATGTCCCAGTAAAAATATGCGACCTTTCATTGTTTGTGGATCGAGATAAAACTACGGCTTTCACGTTTTGTCTCTCGAACTTTCTACTTATAACCTATGGAATCTCGCTGCATAAATATATCTTTCTACTATTGTATGCGCAATTTTTGTATAATTTTTGTCATATTAATGTGCTTGTTTCATATTATTCGATTTTTTCTTTTTTTGTAATTTTTAAGTCCGCCCACACTGGAAAAAATTTCTGCGTCCGCCACTGGACCGACACGCGTGCGGCACGCGTGCGTTTGTAGTGTAGTTCATAGCCTCTTTTATCACATCTAAGCAAGACAAGGACAAAAAGCCTAATATACACCATGAGCTAATTCTAAAATGGTGATATCCGACATAATAATTTATTAATTAATATTTGTTGCGGAACGCTTAGGGCTCTTGGTAGACCGGTTTGATTGAACCGCCTTAGCTCGTGAGCGAACTAAGCGCGCAAACAGTCAATTAGAGATTTGTTGATTGCACTGGGACTTTTTAGCGTGGAAAACCCGGAAAGGGTAAAAAACCACGTGGTCGGAGCTGTGCCGACCAAATTCCACTATCTTCAGGGGGGGTTACAAAGTGAGACTTAGAACTCGAGTGCGACAGGCCGCAACTCGTTACAGTAGTAAAGAGATAGAGAGATCCGAAGGCGACAGGCCGCCTCTTGGAAAAAACTAAGTCCTTTTCTCCTTCTGGGAAAGGTGGAGAACAAAAGTGAGCTGCTCCGGGGAACAAAAGTGAGCTGCTCCTGGGAACAAAAGTGAGCTGCTCCGGGGAACAAAAGTGAGCTGCTCCTGGGAACAAAAGTGAGCTGCTCCGGAGAACAAAAGTGAGCTGCTCCAGGGAACAAAAGTGAGCTGCTCCGTCTCCTTTCGGGATGAAGGAAATCTTCAAGTCCGGAAAGGAAATCTTCAAGCTCCGAAGGAGAATTCCGCAAAAGTCTGCAAGGAGCTCTCCCGGGTCCAGAAGTCAAGGTCCCTTCAAATGAAGCCCCAGGGCCCTTTTTATAGCTTTGGCCGGGGGTAGTCTGGTAATCTTGTCGTTGGCAGTTTCCATAAATGCTTGGTGGACGAATCATATTTTCCGGTTTGGGGCACACGGATCGCCATTTTTCGTAAATAACCACCTTGCCCTTCGGGCAGCTTGGGCGGCTCGGGCAGTTCGGGCAGCTCTGTTGGAGGCGAAAAAGGCGACTGGCCGTTCCTGAAAAGTGAGATACCTGAAAGACAAAAAGTGAGAAGTCAGAAAGACAGAAAGTGAGAAGTCAGGAAGACGGAAAGTGAGAAGTGCGCGCTCAGAAGCGTTCTGAGTGCGCAACGAGCGAGGGAGCGCTCTGAGCGTGTAATGAGCACGTGGGCGTTCTGAGCGAACGGAGAGGCGTTCTGAGCGCGTAATGAGCGCGGGAGCATTCTGAGCGAACGGAGAGGCGATTGGTCGCGATCCGAGAAGGAAAACGGGGTCCGTCGTTCCTGGCGAGGAGCTCGCCCGAAAAGGCGCCCCGTGAGTCCCCCTGTCAGAAAGGGGGGAAGGAGGGGGAGGAAACGGTCACCCTCCCCCGCAGAGAGGGAAGGCGAACGGGACGCACTCCCGGGAGACGCGGCCAGGCCGCACCCAAGGGGGGTGCGGCAAGCCACACCCAAGGGGGGGGGGGGGGGGGGGAGGGGGGGGGGGGCGGCCAGGCCGCACCCCACCCGGGGGGGTGCGGTCGAACCGCACCCCTCCAAAGGGAGGTGCGGCACCCCACCCGAGGGGGGTGCGGCAAGGCCGCACCCCTCCCAAGGTGGGTGCGGCAAGGCCGCACCCCACCCCTAGGGGGGTGCGGCCAGGCCGCACCCCACCCGAGGGGGGTGCGGCCAGGCCGCACCCCACCCGAGGGGGGTGCGGCCAGGCCGCACCCCACCCGAGGGGGGTGCGGCCAGGCCGCACCCCACCCGAGGGGGGTGCGGCCGGGCCGCACCCCATGGGGGTGCGGCGGCGAGGCCGCACCCCTTGCGGGCGTGCGGCTCGGCCGCGCCCCGTGAAGTGGCGCGGTTGCGCGGGACGGCTTCAAGATGGGAGGCGGTCCCGTTGCCATTCTCGGCGTGGCTCCGTATGGCAACTCTAGCTTTATTTCCCTGGATCCCCTGCCAAACTGGTGTGGGGAGCGCTTTTGGAAATATCTGATGTCATTGCGGCTTATAAATAAGAGTCCGTTATACGAGCCCCCATCATAAGCCCCCCAAAACCATCGGAGTCCAGAACTTGTGAAGGAGTGCGAGGGTTTTTTGAATATTTGCGTGACGTAACGGACGATGCCGGAGGTAAGTTTTTATTTTTTGAAAAAATGGCTTGGAGGGAAAAACGGGAACGACGGCCGGGGGGTCGGGCGGCCGGCGCTCGAGCGGCGTCCGTGCGCGAGCTTGCGCGCGGTCCAGAGCAGGCGGGGGACGCGCGCGGTCTGCGCCCGCGCGCGGCCGGCGCTCGGGCGAGGTCGGCGGGTGGCCGGTGCCCGCGCGCGGCCGGTGCCCGCGCGCGGCCGGTGCCCGCGTGCGGTGCCGGCGCGCGGTTGGCGCCCGCGCGGTGTCGGCGTGCGGCGGGCGTCCGCTGCGCGGTCGGTATCCGCGCGTGGTGCCCGCGTGCGGCGGCTGTGTGCGACCGGTGCTCGCGCGTCGTCGGCGCGCGGCGGTGCCCGTGCGCGGCCAGCGCGCGGCCGGTGCCCGCGCGCGGTGCCGGCGCGCGGTCGAGGAGCGGTTCCAGATGGCGGAGGAGATCCGTGCCGAGGTCATGACGAAGGAGGTCGAGCCCTTGTTGGAGGACGAGTGCGAATTCGCCTTCCAGCGCGGTATTCAGAAGACTCTGCGCCTGGTGGGGAGGAAGTTCGGGTGTGATACCGCTGGTCTTGGAGCGGGAGACCTTTCGGAGGATGAGTGCTCGGACGCAGCCGAGGATTGACGTTGATCGTCTTCTGTTTCCTTGCTTTCCATGCCATTGTCTGTTTGTGCGTCGTTCTGAGTTGGTTTGTTTGCACTTTGCTTTTCCGCTTTCCGTATTTTTGTCTGTTTTGTGCGCAGCGTTGAGCTGACGCGGTTATCGTGTTTATCGTATTCACTTCTTTGTGTGATCCTGTTAATCTGGTTGTTAGCACCTGCATAGTTTGTTTGTTTTCAAAATGAGTTTCGCACGAGATGGAGCCCGCGGCTTGCAGATGTATATATATATAAAGAGTTAGTATGCGCAAGTCTGTGCTTGCGGCTTTCTTGCACGAGTCTGTGCTCGCAGCTTTGGTGCACGAGTCTGCGCTCGCGGCTTTGGTGCACGAGTCTGTGCTCGTGGCTTTGGTGCACGAGCCTTTGCTCGCGACTTTTTTGCGCGGTTCTGTGCCCGCGGCTTTGGTGCACGAGCCTTTGCTCGCGACTTTTTTGCGCGGTTCTGTGCCCGCGGCTTTGGTGCACGAGCCTTTGCTCGCGACTTTTTTGCGCGGTTCTGTGCCCGCGGCTTTGGTGCACGAGCCTGTGCTCGCGGCTTTGGCCGGTGAATAGCGGGTGTATTCAAACCAGGGGTGAACGCGGGGGGGGGGGGGGGGGGGGCAGGCCCCCACGACACCGGGACTCGACGGCGGAGGAGAAGGGCGAACCTTCAATCGGCGGCGGTGCAGAGTTCCCGGGGCAGGGCCTCGAAGCGGTACCTGCAGCAGAATAGATTGGAGCAAGTAGAATTTTATTAGAAAATGAATACTGATACATGCGCAAGTGTAATCTTGCGATCCCGGGGTTAACAAGTTTCTGAGACAGGCTTTATTGAGGGAGAAGATAGCGTTGAGCTTCGTTTGCGTTGCGCTTGCTCGAGTCTCTTCGGCCGTTCAGCTTGGGGGGCGACAGTGGCCCGACGGTTGACCTTCGATGGCCTTCTCCTGTGTCTCTGCGCGGAAGGCCTCCAAGTATCCTAATTGGACAAGGCGTTCGATTTCATCTTTCAGTCGGGCACATTGCTCCGTTCGGTGCCCTCGGCCTTTGTGGAAGTGGCATAACTGGGATTGATCTCCCCTGAGCAAGGAGAGCTTTCTGGGCCAGTGGATGATCTTGCTATTACAGATTACGGACAATATGCGCTCGCGCGGTGTATTCAGCGGGGTGAAGCTCCGGGAGCTTTGACTTGCTAGCTCTCAGAGGCGGTCTGCTTGGTTCTGAGCGGGCAGTTCGGCTTCCTCGAGCTGCTGCTGTCCCTTTCTCTTGCGACTTGTATCGAAGGGCGGCGAGCCTGTCAGCGTCTGAAGTTTGTCTTTTCCAATTACTGCAGGAGTCGCTTGGCTTTTCCGTGCACCCCGCTTCTCAGACTTCGATCTCAGCGACGGGTTGCTGTTGATCTAGGGGAGCCTGGAGGCGGGTGTGTCGAAACCATGCATCGCGCTCCTGAGGATATTTCCTTTGCTGGTCATGCGTCGGGACATGGAAACGTCGTGGTCCATGGCGTCCAGAAGGAGGCTCCCGAATATCGCGTCGTAGGGGGAGTCTGCTTCGGCGACGACGAACTGTACATCGTACTGGACTGGTTCTGCGTGCGCCCCTACTTGGACGGGGAGAGAGATGATTCCTACGGTAGGTACCGTAGTTCCATCAGGGAGCTCCGCTTCGCTGGCCCTAAGCTTGAGGTTCCCGCTTAGGAGCTTGAGCCGAACTATTGCTGCTAGGAATAGAACGTTGAATGAGATGCGGTGAGTTATCAATGCTTTCCTCAGCTCACAGGGGGGACTCCCTATGCTTGCGTCCAAGATGAAGTCCATCCATGCGCAGGGGCGCTCTTGGTGAAAATTTGTGCCGATTTTCTCCGATTGCTCGTTCCGCTCTTCCTCCCCTAGGAGGGGTGGTTTGCTTGCACCGGGCTTTTCTTCCCCTTGAATCTTCGTCGTGTGTGTCTCGTGCTGCTCGACGAAAAGTTGGGACAACTCGGTGAAGTTGTGTATTGCTCCGTTTGGCAAGGATCGATACCAGTGGAGGGCGTCTCCACGCAGTTTTTGGTGAAGATTTTGCAGCTGACTGGGTCGGGAAGTCCGAGCCTCCGTATCGTTATCAGGAAATGATTAACGTGCTCATATGGATCTTCCGCTCCGTGGAATTCCTTGTTGTACGGGAGCTTTAGCCATGACGGAACTGGGTATTCCAAAATTGACTTAGAGAGGGGGGATCGCCTTTGTCCAGGCGTATCATCGTTCGGATCCTGTCCTGCTGCGAGAGGGGTCGGTTTGCCAGTCGATCCAGGCCAAGGGGGCCGGATGGGTGCAGTGATGAGCGCTCCTTTCACCGAGCTCTTTGGAACTGAGGAGCTGTATGCGTCGGATAGTTCAGGGGAGGTGTCCACTCTTGCTGGTTCCGAGAATTCCGGCGAAGCGGGTACTGCGCTCGGGAATGCTTTGCTTAGAATTTGGGAATCCATTCCCACAGACGGCGCCAAACTGTTGCGGAACGCTTAGGGTTCTTGGAAGACCGGTTTGATTGAACCGCCTTAGCTCGTGAGCGAACTAAGCGCGCAAACAGTCAATTAGAGATTCGTTGATTGCACTGGGACTTTTTAGCGTGGAAAACCCGGAAAGGGTAAAAAACCACGTGGTCGGAGCTGTGCCGACCAAATTCCACTATCTTCAGGGGGGTTACAAAGTGAGACTTAGAACTCGAGTGCGATAGGCCGCAACTCGTTACAGCAGTAGAGAGATAGAGAGATCCGAAGGCGACAGACCACCTCTTGGAAAAAACTAAGTCCTTTTCTCCTTCTGGGAAAGGTGGAGAACAAAAGTGAGCTGCTCCGGGGAACAAAAGTGAGCTGCTCCTGGGAACAAAAGAAAGCTGCTCCGGGGAACAAAAGTGAGCTGCTCCTGGGAACAAAAGTGAGCTGCTCCGGGGAACAAAAGTGAGCTGCTCCGGGGAACAAAAGTGAGCTGCTCCGTCGCCTTTCGGGATGAAGGAAATCTTCAAGTCCGGAAAGGAAATCTTCAAGCTCCGAAGGAGAATTCCGCAAAAGTCTGCAAGGAGCTCTCCCGGGTCCAGAAGTCAAGGTCCCTTCAAATGAAGCCCCAAGGCCCTTTTTATAGCTTTGGCCGGGGGTAGTCTGGTAATCTTGTCGTTGGCAGTTTCCATAAATGCTTGGTGGACGAATCATATTTTCCGATTTGGGGCACACGGATCACCATTTTTCGTAAATGACCACCTTGCCCTTCGGGCAGCTTGGGCGGCTCGGGCAGTTCGGGCAGCTCTGTTGGAGGCGAAAAAGGCGACTGGCCGTTCCTAAAAAGTGAGATACCTGAAAGACAAAAAGTGAGAAGTCAGAAAGACAGAAAGTGAGAAGTCAGAAAGACGGAAAGTGAGAAGTGCGCGCTCAGAAGCGTTCTGAGTGCGCAACGAGCGAGGGAGCGCTCTGAGCGTGTAATGAGCACGTGGGCGTTCTGAGCGAACGGAGAGGCGTTCTGAGCGCTGGAGCATTCTGAGCGAACGGAGAGGCGATTGGTCGCGATCCGAGAAGGAAAATGGGGTCCGTCGTTCCTGGCGAGGAGCTCGCCCGAAAAGGCGCCCCGTGAGTCCCCCTGTCAGAAAGGGGGGAAGGAGGGGGAGGAAACGGTCACCCTCCCCCGCAGAGAGGGAAGGTGAATGGGACGCACTCCCGGGAGACGCGGCCAGGCCGCACCCAAGGGGGGTGCGGCAAGCCACACCCAAGGGGGGGGGGGGGGGGGGTGCGGCCAGGCCGCACCCCACCCGGGGGGGGTGCGATCGAACCGCACCCCTCCAAAGGGAGGTGCGGCACCCCACCCGAGGGGGGTGCGGTAAGGCCGCACCCCACCCCTAGGGGGTGCGGCCAGGCCGCACCCCACCCGAGGGGGGTGCGGCCGGGCCGCACCCCATGGGGGTGCGGCGGCGAGGCCGCACCCCTTGCGGGCGTGCGGCTCGGCCGCGCCCCGTGAAGTGGCGCGGTTGCGCGGGACGGCTTCAAGATGGGAGGCGGTCCCGTTGCCATTCTCGGCGTGGCTCCGTATGACAACTCTAGCTTTATTTCCCTGGATCCCCTGCCAAACTGGTGGGGGAGCGCTTTTGGAAATATCTGCGGTCATTGCGGCTTATAAATAAGAGTCCGTTATACGAGCCCCCATCAATATTAATATTAATATTCTAACAAGAGCGAGTTATAGAAAGATTAGCTATCATAAAATATAATATATTCTTAGAAAAATTTATTTTGCCAGTTATTAAGCAAAAAGGGACATTAATTATTTTTATTTAGAGATCTAAAGAATTAAGAAACCGATTATCTTTTAAATAAAAAAAAGATTTATTTATTAATTTATTATTATTTACTATCCTTGTTCAGGCAGCCAGCAATTTTCACCGCCTAGCTTCAAAAGCGTTCTTCTCCAGTCAACCACGGCCTCCCGTTTTCTTCTCAGCCGACGCCCTCTCTTTGCTGCTACTTCTTCCCATCCGTTTCTCGATCATCACATGGCTGTGCGCCTCTTCGGACGATCTCATACTTTCTTCTCTTCTTCTTCGATCTTAATCGCGATTACTGCTTGGCCTATGAATTCCGTCGATTCAGGCTCTACTTGTTGTTTGCATCCCGTTTCTTTTCGCGCTCATCTCGCCAGTTACTGATTCCGGCGTTCGAGGACTAGGTTTCGCCATGGGGAGGCGTAAGTATTTTTTAAACAGTGGATTTTGGTCCTTTTGGCTATGGTTTTCTTACATGTTGGGAGGGGAGTGAAGATCGGAAAGTTTGTTTGTATGAATTAGATACTTGAAGTGTTCTCTTAATTGATTGAAGTATGCATCTATTATTACAGGAAAGCAGAAGATCGTTGAAGTAGATCAGGCTGACTACAGCGATGCTGATAGCATCAATTCTGGATCGACGGCTATCTCGGAACATACTTTGGCTCCCGAGATGGAGAGTGTTGACTCCCAAGACTTCACGCTTGATAAGCATCTTGATGCTCTTTATGAGAAGAGGTTACTTTCTTATTCTGGCAATTGCTGAAATTAACTTATCCTGTATAATTCAGCAACTTCTATACACAAATTTTGCTTCTTCTGTTGGGGAAAAAAATTTCAATCACCTTGTCGCACGGCAAGGTTACTTCCATGAACATGGAGTAATTCCTCCTGAGTAATCATCTTGACTAATTTGAATCTGCCCGGAGTAATTGCCCCTGAATTGTAGAGTTATATGCTGCAACGCTTTGGATTGCAACTTGATATCTCTTGATCAGAAGTCAGAAACCCTCTTTTTTGGGATAAATTCATTCATGTGAGCTATATTGAATACATGGACACACAAATTATCCACATTTCTAGTTGCATCATTTGGAGGATGTTGATTTTTGCCCCTTAATGTCGATTCAATAAGTGACTTTAGTACCTATGTAGGTAGTAGTTGCTTTCTATTCCATCACTATACTTTCTCCAAGTATTTCCCTTTTCTCCTTAATATCAAAGATTTCTCTTAATTCATCGTCTCACATAACTATTCAAAGGGTTTGAAATTTTAATGTTGATCACATAGTAAACTTTCATGTATGTAGGTAGCTCCATTGATATGCATTATTGCCAACATAGTTAAGAATTCCAGTTAATTGTTTTTATCTTGCACCCCTCCGCTTTAAGCTACTCTTTACTGATGTAAATCCACAGCGAGTTACCTACTTCATGCTTGTGTTAGACTTGAAGATGGTCATGTCGAGATTTGTAGGTCTGCTGTGTCTTCTCTAGTTGCACTTTTACCTCATTGTGAACTCGTCGGGTTTCGTTTATGATATTTTGAGCTCTCGCTTATTCTATCTCAAATGAATTGTTGATTTCAAGGAAGAATTCGAAACCGAATGGATTTTGTGGTTGAAACCCAAGCATGCTTCAAGCGGTGCTTTGTTAGTGGAGCCATAGATTGCACAATTGAACCCAAATTGAGTTCAAAGGAGATTCTCATCCCAAGTCTTAGGGGTCATGAGTTAGAGCCCATCAAAGTTGCACCACAATGTGATTTACCATCTCATTCGATTGTTCGTTTGTAGGTGGAGCGTGATATCCTCTTCAAGGTAGCATCCAACAATCCATTGTTGACCATAATTTTCTACAAAAAATTCTGAGGAGCTAGGAGTCTCTATCTTTGATGGCTGACTTAGGGAGTTCAAAGTGAACCCACATACTTTGGAAGGAGTGACAAACATCTTTGACTGTGATTTTATGCTTTCAAGTCAGTAATATGATCATCTTTGAGGACATGCCTACCACCACATAAAACTTAGTTGTTGCGCTTCCATCTTCTTGTGAGACCTTTAAGGAACCCGTGGAAAGTAGTTTCTAAGGAATACTTGGTATCAGTAATAACATATATAGTCTCTGCTTCCTATTAGTTCGATTTGATGTTCAACATTACACTCTCTTTGACATACTTTGCAACTTCTAGATGCATAAGGCATTTCTCTTTTAGTTGTAGGTTGTGAAGAGTCTTCTTCACCCCAAATTCTATAGCTATCTTTTACTATTGTTGAACTATTTAAGTATGAAATCCACATCATCTGCTTTGACTACTCGTGGAGGTATTAAAGTATTTGGTGGTTGATGTGAATTACTATCTCCTTCCTAAGTAGGTAGGTATGCATAGAAACTGAAAAACTGATCAAATCGCCTGAACTGAAACAGTTGTACTGAACCTGCTCCAATAATCGAGAAGTTCTCTTGTTGGTTTAGTTTCCTTGGGATGGAAACTGAGCAAACTTATCTGCCCCTATGAAACACCGATATTTCCTTGAGGGTCACACACCCATACCTGATACATATCCGGTACCGGTACGTACCCGATGAAGAAACAGAAAGAGGAATACCTCGAGCTTACGGCGATATCCGAAGGAGCTGTCGATGATATTCGAAGGAGTCTCATAATACGAGCGAGTGAGGTCGAAGCTTTTAATATAGGTCCCCCATTCAGAACCCTAATGTCGGTCCCATTTAGCTTAAATAATATTATTTTCAACACCCCCTCGCAAGCTAACTTCGTAGAGATCATGAAGACCCCAACTTGGTACCATTGTCTTGTAATCCTCTCCCAGATAGAGCTTTAGTAAACATGTCGGCAAATTGATTCTCTGATGTAACAAAGGAAGTAGAAATAATTTTGGCGTGAACTTTTTCTCTTAAGAAATGACAATCCACCTCAATACGTTTGGTTCTTTCATGAAAAACAGGATTATTGGCTATGTGAATAGGCCGATTGATTGTCGCAATATAAAGACATAGCTCCCTGGATCTTAAACCCCAGCTCTTTAGTTATGGATTTGAGCCACATTAGTTCACATGTGGCAGTGGTCATAGCTTTATATTCAGCTACAACAGTTGATCGGGCCACAACATTTTGTTTCTTGCTTTTCCAAGACACGAGATTTCCTCCCAAGAACATACAATATCCACTTGTGGACTTTCTATCATTGGATGATCCAGCCCAGTCAGCATCGCAGTATTCCGATATATTCAAGTGTCCTTGATTTTTATACAGAATTCCCTTCCCCGACGATCCTTTCAAGTATTTTACTATCCTCAGAACAGTCTCATCATGGTGAACTCTTGGTTCATGCATAAATTGACTTACCATTGATACAACAAATGCAATATCGGGTCTGGTTATAGTCAGGTAGATTAATTTACCCACTAAACGTTGAAACTTAAATTTTTGAATCAAAATTGGGGAGTCTTGTTTATGTATGTCATATTTCAAGTCAATGAGACTCTCCATGGGTTTAGCCCCAGCATGCCCTGTCTTATCAAGGAGGTCTAGCACATATTTCCGTTGGAAGATAAAGATCCCCCTCATAGTCCGAGCCGCTTCTATCCCAAGAAAGTATCGAAGAGCGCCAAGGTCTTTAATATCAAAAGATGGATGCAATCCATTTCTTAACCTCAAGAATATGACCGGCACTGGAGCCAGTGAGAATGATGTTATCCACGTATACAACAAGTATAGTCGTATGGGAGGCATCCTTGTGGATAAAGACTGAGTGGTCAGAAACACTCAGAGAAAAACCAAGTTGTAGAAGTTTAGTGTTAAGTTTCTCAAACCATGCCCAGGGAGATTGTTTAAGATCATAAATAGCTTTCTTTAACCTGCAAACATGATTAGATGTGGGAAACAAGAATCCGGGTGGGGGTGCTATATAGACCTCTTCATGAAGAACCCCGTACAAGAACGTATTCTTGACATCCAATTGATGAAGATGCCATGATTGTTGAGCCGCAATAGAGAGAAGAATACGAACTGAAGTCAATTTAGCAACAAGAGCAAATGTTTCTTGATAGTCAACTCCATCGACCTGAGTGAAGCCTTTAGCCACCAACCTGGCCATATACCTTTCAATGGATCCATTCTGATTATGCTTAATTGTGAACACCCAACGACAACCAACAACATGTTTGCCTGGAGGGAGTTCCATTAACTCCCAAGTATTTTGTTTCTTGAGAGCCATCATTTCACATTCCATAGCCTCTTTCCATGGAGGAATGAGGATTGCTTCAGAGAAATTGTTAAGAATAGATACAGACGAAACAACTGTAAGGTAAGCACGGAAAGAGGGGGACAAAGAATGATAACTCATATACTCTCGGTAGGATATCGAGTGCGAATACTGCGACGCAAGGATGGGGTAGATTCAGTGACAAGAACCTGGGGAGCAGTATTTGATTGGAGGGGATGAGTGATTGGGGGGTTCTTGTCTTCTTTTTGATAAACTTGAAGTTCTTTCTGTGGATGGATAGTTTCAGTATGAGTACCTGTCTCCAAAGAAACATCCTTCTGTGTGACTTTAGGGATAAGAACAACATTGGCCTCTTCATGCGCAGATAGGAGAGGTAGCACAATGTCAGACAGCTGGTTTGACCCGTGATGGACAAAAACTTGTGGACCTTGCTAAGAGAACAAAGATATTTCTTCAAAAAGGTAACATCCTTGGATACGAGCCGTCTATGAAGCTGGGATAATAACACTTATACCCTTTCTGGTTAGGAGCATAACCTAAAAAGACACATTTAACCGCATGAGGTCCCAATTTGTCTTTTGCTGGATCAACGATGTGAACAAATACCACGCACCCAAAAACTTTAGGAGGCAAGTGAAAAATATCCTCATGAAGTTTCAAAATTTGAAAGGGACCCTTGTTCCCGATGAATCGTGATGGAAGCCGAGTAATCTGATACACGGAAGTCAAAACTGCTTCATCCCCAAAAGACTTGGGCACATGCATCTCCTGTAACAAAGCTCTGGCTACATTCAACAGATGTCTATGCTTCCTCTCAAACACCCCATTCTGTTGGGGAGTATTAGGACATGAGCTTTGAAAGATAATACTTTAATTGCTCAAAAACATTTGCATCTCCTTCGACATAAATTCCCCACCTAGATCCGACTTTAAGATTTTAATCTTTGCTTCAAATTGAGTTTCAACAAGAGCATAATTTTTTTGAAACACTTCAAAAACATCATTCTTTCTTTTCAACAAATACAACCAAGTAAATCTTGAATAATCATCAATAAAGAGAACAAAATACTTAAAACCATTTGAAGACATAATGGGAGAAGTCCAGACATCAGAATGGATGAGATCGAAACATTGTTTCGTTCTACTAATACTAAGAAAATAAGTAGTTATGCAGTGTTTAACTATTTCACACGCTTAACAAGATAAGTCCAAGCTAGAAATAGAGGAGTCAACAAGAAACATAGATTTAAGAATCCGCAAAAGCACATGTCCCAGTCTGCGATGCCATAAACTCCGATCATTTTGCTTCGAAGTGTTCACATGCATTGCCTTCTTTGAATCCATCAGATGGATCCCCCCTGACTCAGTCCCCCCACCAATCGTCTTCGTGCTCACCAGGTCCTGAAAGACATAATGAGAAGGAAAAAATGTTACGCTACAATTAAAAGTTGTTTGGTCAAACAACTAACAAATAATAGATTTGTAGGAAAAGATGACACATATATCACAGAATCAAGAGAAATCTCTGATGAAAGACACACAATTCCTTTGCCCGTAACAGGAGCAAAAGATCCATCGACAATTTTAACCTTCCCCATAGCATAATGCATATAAGTAATATGACTTGACTTACCCGCCATATGATCGGAGGCTCCCGAATCAATTATCCACTGAGTACTGTCTCCAAAGGAAGACATAACATTAGCATGAGCAACCATACATGCTGACTGAGTGTATTCCTGTCGCCCAAGAGAGGTTCAAGTGATGTCAATTTCTTACTGATCTCCTGAATAGATAATGCTTCTTGACTAATGGAGTGATCTCCACTTCCCAAAAAAGAAATTCCCGACTGAGCAGATTGAGTTTTAACCGCATACCTGCCAGCAACATTTTTAATGAAATATTTAGGAACCTGGTGTGGGTATAACTCCCAACAATTGTCCTTCACATGTTTTTTTGCCCCACAATAAGAACAAACTAATTTAGCTTTCTCCGACTCAGTCAACCGAGGTCGATTCATATTAGATCCGCTTCTAGAGTCATTATTTCATCTGCTTTTATCAGCCATCATCGCTGATTTTTCATAGTTCTCTGTACCACTAATTTTGTTTATTAAGATTCTATGAGATTCTCCCCTGAGATAACTGGCCACGGTATCCAGATCAGGAACCACATCCCTTCCAAGCATTTTGACCTGTTGAAATTCAAATTCAGAAGGCAAGCCAGCAAAAAGTTCAAAAACTCTTCTTTGACTCAATTCTCTCTGACTATCCCCACACCTAGAACAGGTGGGAGAGATTTTAACACAAGAATATTGATCTATCTCCTCCCATTTTTGAGTAAACCTCTCGTAGTAGTCCTCAAAGGACGTTCCATTGTCCATACATATAACTTTTGTATTCAATTGATAGATTCTAGCAAAATCACGTTTTTTTGAGTAATTTTTTTCAACCAATTCCCACAATAGTTTAGCTGTCTCACAGAACATGAACTGACGAGCAATAGAAGGTTCCATAGAGTGAATTAACCATGTCATAAGAGTTAGATTATCTGCTTCCCACTCTTCATAGGAGGGATCAGTGATATGATGAGCTCTTTTTGTTCTAGTTATAAAGCCAAGCTTTCTCCTGCTCCTAATAACCATCTTCATTGATTGCGCCCATAGTAAGTAATTTTTTCCATTTAATTTGACATTAGTAACAACCATCACGGAGAAATCTACACCTGAATTAGAGACATTGGATACCATTTTTCCTTTCGTGGTGACGGTATCAGAATCTATTCAACCCCCGAGAAGAACGGAAGTCACAACAAAAAATTTATGCGCTGAAGACCGAATAGAACAAAAGCAGAAAGAGCAAACCAGGAGTGAAGGACTAGGGAGAGGACCAGTCGATCCCTATTTAAGCAGCGAAAGGTGACCGAAGAAAGCCCAGCATCGACGCAGATCGATCGATCCCGTATGAACGATCACACCAGCTTCAACTACCGTTGCTCGTCACGCCGTCAGCTCCAGTAACCTTTGACGCAGCAATCCACACCAGCGCCGCAAATCAATCGATCCCCTATGGACAATCACGACACCACCAGCGCCAGCTACCGCCGTACCAGCCTATCGAGAACAGAGAGCGAGGTTCCTTTAACCTGCTCTATATCATGAAGAAACAGAAAGAGGAATACCTCGAGCTTACGGCGATATTCGAAGGAGCTGTCGATGATATTTGAAGGAGTCTCACAATACGAACGAGAGAGGTCGAAGCTTTTAATATAGGTTCCCCATTCAGAACCCTAATGTGGGTCCCATTTAACTTGGATAATATTATTTTCAACACCCGATACTCGGCGGATACACCTGTTACTCTAGTCTGTAGATACACTTGGACTTGGCATATCGTTCTGCATATTATGATAGGAGTATGCTTTTCTAAAGTAAACAAAAAACTTATGCGTGTCTTTTATAAAATAAAAAATTGTTACACATACATGCAGCTAGTGGTGTTTGTTTATTATAGTAACAAAATATGCTTCAGATTTAAATATATTTTTTTCGTTAAAATAATAAAAAAATGAGTTAAATTTTATTATTTTGTTTTTTTACTATATATTTAAGGATTATATGTTTCAAATTGGTAGTGTTTTTACTTGTTCAACATGAATTTTTCTATGTTTTATATTCTCTCTTAAAAAAGGTCGTATATATACATATATATATTGCGTGTGTATTTATATAAGTCAATTTTAATTACGTCGTACCCCAAACGTATCCGTATCTTTATTTTTTTATTTTCCTGAATCACCGTACCAGATACATATTGTATCTGGTACTCGTACCAGTACCGGTGGTTCATAGATCCACACTGTCCAATAAATTTTTTTAGTAGACTAAAAATTAACCCTTGACCCTAAATTGATGGGATTACATGTAGGACGAGCACTTGGAAATACATTTTTTGTGCTAAGCTACATGTAGAAGTTTTAATGTTTCATCTGGAATAACATTTATTTGTGGTATTTTAGCTTAAACTTTCAGGTTTTGCGATTCACTTACTATTGCAAGCTAACCACTTAGAGAGAATAGAAAAGACACGATTTTCACTAAGAACCAATTCATGGCTACAATTTTTTTTAATATTTACTATTTCCATATGACACTTTAGAAAAGAAGAGTTTTAGGTTGAGCAGGACAAAGACGGAGTATATAGAGCTTAAATTTAGTAGTGCAAGTAGGTCGGATGACTCCGTCATTAAATTGGGTGACCAAAATATTTTCCGCAGAGAGTGCTTTAAATATCTGGGATCGATAATTCAAAAAGATGGAGGTGTAGATAAAGATGTGATACATAGAATCCAAGCAGGTTGGTTGAAGTGGAGAGGCACGTCTGAGATCTTATGTGATCGTAAAGTACCATTAAAACTTAAAGGCAAGTTTTATTGTACTGCAATTAGACTAGCACTACTCTACGCTTCTGAGTGTTGGGCAGTGAAAGGTGTACATGAGCAAAAAATGGGAGTTGCGGAGATGAGAATGCTTAGGTGGATATGTGGTCACACGAGACTGGGTAAAATTAGGAATGAATGTATCAGGGATAAGACATGAGTGTCGCCAATTGTAGAGAAGATGCGAGAAACTCGTTTAAGATGGTTCAGACATGTACATAGGAAACCATTAGAGGCGCATGTTAGGCGTTGTGAGAGTTTAGTCACTAGACATGCTAAACGGGGGAGGGGTAGACCCAAAAAAAATTGGAATGAAATTATAAGGAAAGACATGATGTACTTAGGCATTAGTGAGACTATGATTAAAGATAGGGCGCAATGGCGACAGAGGATCCATATAGCCGACCCCAATATGGTGGGATAAATGCTTGAGTGTTGTTGTTGTTGTTGTACTATTTCCATATGACATTCACATCATATACTTTGACTAACCACGGACTAATGGATGTCTTGGAGTCATGGTTTCTTATGTTGATCTATTCTAAAATGCACAAAATCATACAACGTACACAATTTCCAGGCCATAATTAAATTATGCTTTGAAATTACCACAAACCCACAACATGTTGAAAACTGTGCAATTCATTGAATCCCAGATTATATCATACTCAAAGAAATAAAACATGATTCATGTTGAGATTATTATTATTAGTATTATTTCTTGTAAGGTGGTTTAGTCTCACATTGTCGGTCCGTTGTTATGTCTCTCTCGTAACCCTTTATATAAACCCGCTCTGGATGAATAAAATTCATTCACTTTTCCCTTTCAACATGGTATTAGAGTCGTAGGGTTTCTCCCACGGGCTTTCGTTTCCGATCCGCCGTCTCCTCGCGCTTCCGCATTCGCCGTCGATCGCTCACAGCACAGCGCGCGTATCTTCCGCCAGTGACAGCCTGCGCGTCAGCGCCTCATTCGCCAGCAGCAGCGCCTCCTTCCGCTAGCCGCAACGCCTCCTTCCGCCAGCAGCAGCGCCTCCTTCCGCCAGCCGCAACGCCTCCTTTCGCCAGCAGCAGTCGCTCCTATTGGCACCGGAAATGCGGCCCTAATCTGATGGCATTTCCAATGTCGCTCTATCTTGGAGTCTCCTGCATCACCTTGGTGTCGTTCCTCACTCTATGAGGCACTCCTAGTTTCTATCTAGGTGTTTGTCGTGTTCCTTCCTTGGCTCATTGATTTTTATTCTTGGACCATTATGTCGGGGACGGACGACTCTACCACTCTCTCTTCCGGTGCCGACGTTTCCTCAGCCACTGTGATGTCTAGTGGCTCCACTCGGACCGGTCATGACCACAATAATCCTCAAATCATGACAATACATATGGACGACTCCAATTTTCTTCCGTGGTCTCGGGCTATTACTCTAGCCATGAAGAGCCGACGGTTGTTCGGTTATGTTCAGGGCACTACTCCGGCACCTGCCCAGGGTTCTCCTGACTGGGTCCAGTGGGAATCTGAGAATTCCCTCATTATTTCTTGGCTGACTAACTCCATGATTGACTTTATTGCCCGGAATTATCTCGTTTTAGAGACCGCCGCAGATATTTGGAAGAGGGTCGAGGCCACTTACTTCTGCCAGGGCAACGCTGCCCAGATTTATCAGCTGTGGCGGAAGATCTTTCTCCTTCGTCAGGGTGATCGCCCTCCCTCTGTCTACTACCTAGAGTTCACTAAGTTGTATCAAGAGTATGATCACTTCTACTCTCTCACTCTCGTGTCTCCTGCGGATGAGCTCCTTATCCGAGCCCGTGAAGACAGGAACCGAGTTTTTGAGTTTCTTCATGGTCTGCATCGGGACTTCGATCAGATCAGTGTTCAGATCCTTGGGCGCTCTCCTCTGCCCTCTCTTCCAGAGGTTTTCAGCCTTGTTTAGCAAGAATTTGATAGGCGACATACACGGACTCCTGACACTGCTCCGGAAGGTTCTGCCCTGGCTGTTCAGTTTGATATTAGATCCCCTCGAGATTCCAGGCTCAAGTCCCTTGACAAAGATCATTTGCTCTGTGATTACTGCGGGAAGTCTCGTCATACCCGGGCCACCTGCTTTCATCTCAATGACTTTCCCACACCACATGGGGGTTCTCTACCGCGTGGCGGTCGTGGTTCCGGTCGCTCTCAAGGTCGATCTACTCAGTCCCGCTCTGCCCACCTGTCTGATGCATCGGAGGAGACACCACCTCTCCTGTCTAGTCTGCACCTCCTTTGGCTCTGTCTGCTGATGAGATCCATGCCTTCCGCCGCCTGATGCAGGGTCAGTCTCTGGAGTCTTTTGTGTCCTCGTCTTCGTATGCTCATCAGGGGCTTTCAGGTGCTCATAATGCATCTTCTCGTTCCTCTACTCACTGGATTATTGATTCTGGAGTCACGAATCATTTGACCGGCTCTCCTACAGGTTTTGTGTCTTGCCTTCCTTTGTCTAGTGGGGACAAGGTGAGCATTGCAGATGGTTCCTTATCTCCGATTACTGGGAAAGGAACCATCTCCTGCTCATCTCTCACTCTTTCTTTTGTCCTTCGTGTACCAAAGTTTACTCACAACCTTCTCTCCATTAGTCATTTGACCAACTCTATGAATTGCTCTGTGACATTTTTTCCCTCATCTTGTGTTTTTCAAGTCCTGAAGACGGGAACGGTGATCGACTATGGTAGTCTGATGGATGGACTCTACGTGTTTGATTCTTCCACTCCGGCTTCCCCTCCTCAGGCTTTTCATGCTGATCAGGCGGTCACTTTGAAGTCTTTACATTGTCGCCTTAGACATCCTTCTATTATGTCTATGAAACGTTTATTCCCTACTTTACCTACTGTCTTAGTTGATAATTTTCATTGTGATGCTTGTGAACTTGGGAAACATCATCGTACTTCTTTTAATCATATTTCTTCTCCTAATTCTGCACATTTTCATCTTATAAACAGTGATGTTTGGGGGCCTTGCCCCGTTGCTTCTTTTTCTGGTTGTCGTTGCTTTGTAACTTTCATTGACTGTTTTTCCCGCACAACATGGGTATACCTAATGAAGACTAAAGATGAAATTTTCCCTTTATTTCAGCGTTTTCACAAAATGGTTTCTACGCAATTTGATGTCTCTATCAAAATTCTTCGGACTGATAATGGTCGCGAGCACATTGATTCTCAATTTGAACACTATCTTGCTCATCATAGCATTATCCACCAAACATCTTGCGTTTACTCCCCTCCTCAAAATGGGGTGGCTGAACGCAAGAATCGCCACCTTTTGGAAGTTGCCCGGTGTCTTCTTCTCCAAATGCACCTTCCCAAGTATTATTGGGGGGATGCCGTTCTCACTGCCGCCTACCTTATTAATCATATGCCCTCTCGTGTCCTCGGGTATAATAATCCCTTTCACACTCTTCGGTTGTCTCCTACCAATCTGCAACCTCGAGTTTTCGACTGTGTTTGTTTTGTCCATATTTATCACAGGTCTAAACTTGATGCTCGTGCGCACAAGTGTGTCTTTATCGACTATTCTCCTACCCAAAAGGGTTACAAATGTTTTGACCTTGTTCACAGGAAGGTTTTCGTACCTAAAGATGTCACGTTCCTTGAATTTGAAAGCTATTATGGTCCCTCACTTCAGGGGGGGACTTCTCCTACGTTGGAAATGAGCTCCGTTCCTTCCACTGATTCTCACTCGACTCCGTCTACCACCCCATTACCAATTCCTCCATTGTTTCCATTTCACTCGACTTCGTCTCCTATGCCTCTTGTGCCTACCCTTACTGCTCCTCTGGTCAAACCCCTGCAGGTTTACTCTCGTCGTTCTACTGGAACAAATACACGGGCTCCTATCAGAATCCTAGAGCTGGCCACTGATCCGTCGTCAGGGTCCATTACCCTAAGGGAAGGTACCTCTACTCAACACCCATTAACTAAATTCGTCTCTAACAGCTTCCCATAGAGATTTTGTCTCTTCCTTGTCTGTTACTTTCATTCCTACATCATGGCAGGATTCCCTTTTTGATGACAGGTGGAAGGCGGTTATGCTTGAAGAAATGCATGCCCTTGATAAAAATCACACATGGGACTTGGTATTGTTGCCCAAAGAGAAAACTGTTGTGAGATGCAAGTTGGTCTTTTCTGTCAAGCAGAACACCCTGGGTGTTGTGGAGAGATACAAGGCAAGGTTGGTCGCAAGGGGTTACACTCAGACGACAAGAATCGATTACTAGGAAACTTTTACTCCAATCGCCACGATGAATTCTATAAGGGTTCTCCTATCCTGTGCGGCTTGTAAGGGATGGAATCTTAGCCAACTTGATGTGAATAATGTGTTTCTTCATGGTGATCTGGAGGAAGAGGTATACATGACCCTACCTCCTAGTCTTTCTCCTAAAGGATCTGAAGGTAAGGTGTGCAAGCTGAAAAGACATTATATGGCCTGAAATAATCTCCTAGAGCTTGGTTTGGTAGATTCCACAAGGCCATGACATGCTTTGGGTACTCCCAGAGTAATGCGGATCATGCCCTCTTCATCAAACATAATAAAAGGAAGTTGACAGCTCTGATAGTTTATGTGGATGACATCATTATCACTGGAGATGATCAAGATGAGATTCAGACTCTAAAAGAGAAGCCGACGAAAGAATTTGAAGTAAAAGACTTGGGGAATCTCAAGTATTTCTTAGACGTTGAGGTTGCGAGGTCCATATATGGTATTTTCATATCGCAGAGAAAATATATACTTGATCTCCTAAAAGCTTCAGGAATGAGTGGGTGTAGACCGGCTGACACCCCGATTGAAGTCAGCCACAGACTTGGAAGAGATGTTGGTGAAACGGTTGAAGACATTCCCAGTTTTCAGAGGCTTGTAGAAAAACTGATCTACTTGTCGCATACTCACCTGGACATCTCCTATGATGTGGGAGTGCTCAGCCAATATATGCACTCTCCAAAGACCCGTCATGTTGATGCTGCTCATCGTATCCTCGGACATCTCAAGTCCTCACCTGAGAATGACATCCTTTTTTCACCAAGTAAAGAGCTGACTGTTGAGATTTACACTGACGCAATTGGGCCGGATCAATTGAGGATCGACGATCCACGTCAGGATATTACACTATGTTGGGTGAAAATTTAGTTACCTGGAGGAGCAAAAAATAATATGTGGTTGCCAGATCCAGCGCTGAGGCAGAGTTCAGGGCTATGGCTCTTGGGATCTGTGAAGGGCTATGGATCCTAACCTTCATGAAAAATCTTGGCCTTAAAAGAAGCGAGTCTATCAAACTGTACTGTGATAACAAGATTGCCATCAACATTGCTCACAACCCAGTGCAACACGACCAAACAAAACACATTGAGATCGACAGACACTTCATCAAGGAAAATATAGTTATGGGCATTGTGGTCACTCCGTTCGTGCCATCCGAACAACAATTGGTAGACATCCTCACAAAGAGATTATGTACAAGTGTCTTTAGAGAGATTGTTGACAAGTTAGGCATGGTCGACATCACACGCCCAATTTCAGGATGGGTGTTGAGATTATTATTATTAGTATTATTTCTTGTAAGGTGGTTTAGTCCCATATTATTGGTCCGTTATTATGTCTCTCTTGTAACCCTTTATATAAACCCGCCATGGATGAATAAAATTCATTCACTTTTCCCTTTCAACAATTCAATATGTAAAATCTTATCTTTCGTTGTAAAGGAAGTATCTCTCTTGAAAATCTTCTAATTCTCTTTGTGATCAAAACGTGAATCTCAAAATTACAAGGAATAATCATTTGGAACTTTATTCATAACTAAACTCATTGCCTTTCAAGATTTTTTGGAATTTCCCATTGAATTATTAACTTAAGCAAGAGTTGATCAATTGTGACAAAATATTGTAATAGAAACAGACAGATTCCGTACAACCTCATATCTTGTGATTACAAGAATAGCTGTATTCTTAGGACCCCAAGATATGCTGCAGATCAACTAAACACCATTTTTATCATGAATCACTGGGAAGCGAAAATCCCACATGATGTGGAAGCTTGCAAACCGTGGATTGAGATAAGCCATCTCCCATATTTAAAGTATTCTCACAACTCCTATAGGTAGAGGATGCCTGCAAGCCCTTAATTAAAAAAGCAAATGTAACTTGCAGGCTGAGGCAACTTGTAACTAGTTGGAAGAATGCATGTGTACGTGTGCACTGCAATTACTTAGACCTAAGAATCTACGATTTCTATCGTAGTGAGACAATCAGTTTTTGCAGCAGCAAGTGGATCTGAATTGGCCCTAAATAGGACTTGCTTAACACAACCAGTGTAAGTGAAGGAGATGTAGGAATGCTCTATGGAAGCTCAAAACTCTTGTTGGAATTCCTAGAATCTTAGAAGCTATGGGCGAATCACCACGACTGAGGAAGACCATGGAGCCACACATCCTCTCATCATCAAACATAACATTTGATAGTTATGCAAATTGAGATTTGACTTGTGTGATGTTCTTAGTCATTTATCTATGTTCGTGGTTGTTGTCTGCCCTAAAGAAGGATCAGATCTAAGATGGGATCAAAGGAGAAAGTTGTGGACTTATTTTCTTCTGGAATCCCGATGGTTCTCTAAGGTGGACGGTGGATCCTTATTATGGTTGCCTTAGCGAGGAGCTCGATGAGATCGCGACGTAGGGCGAGATTGCTACCAAATCCTGAAAATAAGAGAACAATTACCTTCTTTTTTATTTGATCCGGCCACTTAATACTAGGCTTTATAAAAGAATTTGTGGATTTTTTTTTAAAACAAAGCATAATTGTGTAAGGTACTTAAAAAAATAATAAAAAAAGAAATAAGATATGAGTCAAGGTTTCATCTCTTTCTCTTAACGCCGACCTTCGTCATATAAGTTGTCTCTCAGTATGCATCAGTAAGAGAGACCGTTTGGCACGGTGGTGGCGGTCGTGAATGCGGTGGTTATTAACCGTCGTTTGTGACTCTTTGACCTTACCTAAGGAACTTCATCAAATTTTATGTTCAAAACTAGTTTTTTTTCTTGGTGGTCATAATCATTGTCATGCCAAACGTACATTCTATAATTGTGGCATTTTGTCCAAACTCACCGGAGCAAAAACACCGCACCAAACGGATGAGCCTAAATTTGGCTGTGTTCTGTTAATTTTGTGTAACTCAGGTCGTATTCTGCTTACCGCAGAAGATCTATAAAAGAATATGGCATTTTCCACTCTGTTTTATAGTTTTGAAGGATGCTAAGATCTGTAGAGTATCTTGTTTTTTTAGATTTAGCAAATTTAATGGTTAGAATGTACTGAGGTTGTAGATTGTTATAGTGCAATTCCTTACCTGTTTTACCCATGCTGGCAGCTTCTTTCTATATAAACAACTTTGGTTGCTTCAGTTGTATGACGTGATACCTCTCACTGTGTTATCCATGTTCTAGTGATGAAGACAGTGCTTTTTTTTTCTTTTGTTTGTTAGAACTCTTTAAATTTTCTGTAGATGTTTTTTTCTTCTTTTCTAAACAACTACCTTGTGTTTTATAGGGGTTCAACAAGAGAGTTTGCTTTGACAGAGATTGTTAGTGCATTTGAAGGTCACGTGCTTCTTAACTTCATAGAGGATAGGTAAATTCTTCATGATGTCATCAATTCATATAATTGCAGTTAATATTTGTGTTTCGGTTCTATACATTATTTTGTTTCATTTTCTTACTTGTATTCCTTGTTTTAAATTTATGGTTTGAGAACTTGGCATTTATGAGTTGGCTTTATTTTTAAACTGCTGCCTTAGTAGTTATCGTTTACATCATATGTTAGTAATTGCACATATTTTACAAATTGTTTTTCCAAATTTGGCGAACTGTGGCCCCTTAACCCTCAGTAGGGATACCATTTGGTTATTTTTCTAGTTTCTGCTTGAATTTTTTTATTTTCATGCATATTGATGTACCTTCGGGTGTTTTCATGATGTAGACGCATTACTTTATTACATCAATACATCAATTCCTTGAAACGGGGTTCTGCAAAGGAGGCCTGCCTGGCTGCTCGTGCTGTGGGTAATGCTCAAATCCTATTTCAAACTCTTATGGTAACAATTTCATTTTTGTAATTTTCTTTTTGTTTGTTGAAAGGTTTACTTGCTATCACTGGTGGAACGGGAAGCAATACACATGAAATTATGGATGAGTCAATACCACCTCTCTCGCGTGCTTTGACTTTGGGGCCAGATGCAGTTAGGATTTTTGTATGTACAAAAACTCAAGAGTCAAAATATTTTTGTGTATATTTTTTGATTTTAGTTCTATTTTTTAGTTTTTGATTTATGTTTGTAGGTAGTTGATTCTCTAGCTATTGTTACATTCGTTGGTTCGAATAATTGGGAGGAAACTGAGTCAACCATGAAAGTTATATGGGAGATCATTCACCCAAAATCGCGTTCTAAGGTACGTGTTACCTTTATTCTCTCACAAACAAATTTGCAACATGATAGAAATGATATAGCTAATTTGAAGTGGAGAAGAAAGAGAATGGGAGGTATTTAGTTTGTAGTAACAAAACAAAGTTGCATAAGAAGATTGAGACCTACCCAAACTAAGGAGCCTCATCCTTAAAAGATGAAATACTCTGTCTCATTCCACTTAAAACATCTGGAAAAATATTATCTAAACCTTCTAAAATTGTGCTTACATAGCCTATGTAGCCATTTGAAGTGAATTGGTAGCGGCAGAGTTGATGCTTGAAAGATTCACTGATCCTTCTGAACAGGTTCAGCCCAATAAATCTTTAGATGACTGAACCATGGGAAGTAATAGGATATACCAGTGGTCTCCACACCACCACCACTACCATCCACCACACACCAACTTCCCACCCACCACCGCCATCATTGCCTCCACCACCACCCGCAACCACCCGCTATTACGAACACATAAATTGGATTGCAATTGAAATTGAAAATTGGATACAATCACGAGGATTACTCGTGCCTAACCTCAGGAGGCTGGTTCCTCCTTGAAGTTCTTCTCCCAAAGAGAGATCACAGAAACTCTAAATGATCCAAGATACCTAATACTCCAAAGTCCCCTCCTTATATAGGGAGGAAGGATCACTTACAATTTGCCCTAATACCCCTTACAAAATAGGATTACATAATAGCTAAAACAAAATAACAGGCTCTATGTCATCTTCTCCGCGTGTGCATAACAATATATCCTACCTGAAAATTGACCTTTACCTCAAGGCCGAGGTGTCGACTGCTGTCTAGTTGTGATATGCCCGCGAGTAGGCAGTCGCGGAGGTATTTGGGGCTCCGTCCGGCGGCGCATCTGTGGTCGCAAGGGCGTCAAAGTTAACTATGCCGATCTCCTCCAAGTCATCACCGATGAGGGCGCGGAACTCCTTGACAGGACGATCATGAGTAGGAGAGTATGATTGCTTGCAACGGAAGCACATGCCCTTACTCCGCAAGCCATGATACTCTTGGTTGGAAAGGTAGTGAGTAGGGATAAGATGGTTGTTGCGTGAAGGCATAATGAGTGGGCGAGGTAGAGGAGGTGGCGGTGGTGGAGGTTTAGGAGGGGGGGGGGGGTAAAGTATGATTAGTAGGGGTTTTGGAAGGAGGCGATGTAGAGTGAGGGTCCCCGAACGTCTCCAGGAATTCGGCCTCCACTAGTAGGGAGAGGTCCATGACTTGGTTGGTGGTAGATAGATGGAGGGTGTGAAGGTGAGCGCGGATATGTGGTTGTAAGTCATGCATGAAATAGCTTAAGTAGTGGTCGGGTGGAAGACCTGGGACGTGGGTGGCCAACTCGATAGATGTTGGAGTTTCTAAGGTGATCCGGAAGTTATCAAGTAGTTAGTCTTACTGCCAACGCGATATGAGCTTATAGGGTCACACATAAGAGCGTTTGGAGAAGTTGGAGAAGGGATTGTGTTGGATTTACTCATATTGAATATTAGTGATAGGACCAATCCTATGACTATTTGGAATAGAGTTGGTTCGGTGTTGGTGCCAAAAATGGTACCTCCAAAATTCACACTAAAGGGGACGGGAGAAAACTGCGAAGTGCAGGTTACTAAGACAGAAGATGCTGGAAAAAGGAGAAGGCGATCGTAAAATAGCGATCACGAAAAAATGAGACCGCTTACACAGGTTGTAAGCTGGAGCCTCCGAATCAAGTCCCCTTTCTGGTACCCCTACCCCTCTTATTTATAGACGAGGGGGCTGCCCAAACGGGCAGAATGATAAACTACGGGTTGCCCGGGATACAGGAGAGCCGGGCAGGGAGAAGAGGTGCAAATAACAAAGATAAGGAAAAACGATCAGACCGCTTAAACTGACGGTCTCCACTGTCCTGACCGCTTGGTACTTAGAAAATCCTGGTTGAGAAGGTAGCTGGCGGTCTGGGCGATCACACAAACTGAGACCGCTGCAACTGAAGAAATTGGCCAGTAAGAGGAGGTCGCGGGCTTTCTGGGCAAACATAATCCCCGCACATTTTTATGTTGCGCCTGGAACTTCGAAAATGTTAACTCTGACCGCGGAGACCGCGACCGTCATAAATGCATCTTGATCTATAAATACCGGTTGATATCTTCATATTCCGAGATATTGTGAAAACCCAATCCTCGAGCGGTCACTGAAGAGTTGCTAGGCGCGACCTCCTACAAAGATGACGATGCTTGACCTCTTAAAAGTTCTTCCATCAAAAACGAACTCTCCTGGGAAAAAGGAAAATGTTAGCTCAAAGAAAGGGAAGAAGGCACCAAAAATTTTGGCGAAAGCGAGCGCTTCAAAGGGGACCGCCCGATCTCCGAAGAAATCTGAGCTTCCTGAGAGTTCAGTTGTGCCGGTCTCTGTTATTCCTGAGCCATCTAATGCTTCTTCAGATCCTGTATTGAAATTATCTGACTTTTCCATTTCCTTTGACTGTCAGAAAACCCTGGACATGCTAGATCAAACAATTTCCAAGCCACCCGAGACCGCTTCTACCGAAACCATTTTGGCCGGTCTGCGTCAGAAACAGGCCGAGGCAGAATCTCTAAGGCAAAAAATTGCTGATCGCGTGGAAGCTGCTGAGAGCAAGAAGAGAAAAGATTCAAGCCCTTCCAGTTTAACTTATAAAAGAAGCAGAAAAAATGAGGAAGAAAAAGACGTGATCGCCTCGGGGGCGATCACACTGTCTGAATCTACCGATCCAGAGATTATCGTGGAAACTTCTAAGGTGAGCGTTAAGGGCGATCCCTCCTTCCCTCCTGCGATCTCAGTTTTATCAAGAGAGGATGATTCTGAATTAATCGCCTATCTTGATGAAGCTTCTTCTAACCATTCGTCTTTTTCATCGTTGCAGGTGTTGGATCCCCTTGAAGCTTCTGCTCTTAGAAATGCCGCTGTTGAGAAGGAGATCGCTAACAGGGAGAAGGAGATCGCTGACGGGGAAAAGGAGATCGTTGATACGGCGTTTAAGGCGAAGGAGGAGGACGGGAAGAAGAAAGAGAAGGAAGAGAAAAGAGAAAAAGGGGAGAAAGAAAGGAAAGAGAAAGAAGAGATGAAGAAAAAGGTTGATGAGAAGAAGAGGAAGGATAAGGAGAGGGAGAAGAGAAGAAAAAAGGAGAAAGAAGAGGAAGCAAAGAAGAAAGAAGCGGCTAAGATCGCCGAGGAGGAACGGGAGAAAGAGGCGCTCAGGGCTGCCGAGGAGAAGGCAGCTCTAACCGCTGAGGAGAGGAGGAATGAAACGGTCAGGATTGCTGAGGAAAAGGCGGCCCTGATCGCTGAAGAGAGGGAAAAGGCTGCGATCTTGCAGACCGTAGAAAATAAAAATACTGAGGAGGAGATCGCGGAGAGGTTGCAGATCGCCAAGGAGAAAGCTGCGCTTTCTAGCGGTCTCCCAAATGATTCTCTTCAGGGAGACCGTTTGAACAAGGCTGCAGCAGATCGTGCGGCGGCGGTCTCGATTTTGCGAGCTGGTAAGTATAAAATGATTCCTCAGCCGGTCGAGTTCCTTTCATTACCTATAGTTCGCTCTGCTTCTCCTGAAAGAAAACATGAGATCGTTTTTATTGAGACCGATGACATCCTCTTAAGTAATGAAGAATTAAAAAGGAGAAGAAAAGAGGGAGAAAAATCGCAGAAAAGAGATTTGGAAAGAATGGATCTGGAGCGCTTAAGGGGATCAGATCGCCTTTCTCTGACCGCCGATCCCGCGGTCACTAAAGATACCAGAAGAGCTTTACGTGACTGCGGTCTTAACTTCTTTCCAAGTACTCTTTCTGTTCATTTAAAGAGCTTATTTGATTGTATGCTCATGATTGAAATAACCCATCTCTTGTGACCGCAGATAATGAAAATGTTGAGATCGAGGAGGGAGAACTTCCTCGGCATATTGAGATCTCCCCTCAGTTAACCAACATCCTCAACCCCATGTTCGAGGATGTTCGTTCTATGCTGATGAGGGAGCGGACTCAGAACGATCAGATCCGTAATCTCGAAGAAAAATTGCGCAGTAATGAGAAGCGGATTCGTGAAGAATGCGATCTGAGAGTTGCAGAGATCGCTCGAGCTCTTAAGAAAGCCGAAAAGGAGGCTGAGTACTATAAGGGGAAGGCTGCGGCGCTGTCTGCGGAGAATGAGAGGCTGAGGGGCGGTCACGGAAAAATGCTGATGCGACCGGGCACCTCCAGCGACCATCCAGCGGAGAGACCGCAGCCTGAAATTGTGTTGATTCCTATGGAGCAGGTGGACAAGGAAATGTCGAAAATTCACCGGTCCGCGATGCTGGCTAATCACAGCTTGGTGTCAGTTATGGCCGCAGTGAATGATATGCAAGATGTCGCAGCTCATATTGGAAGAAACAGGCCTTCTAGGAGATGATCATTTGTTTTGAGACCGAGCGGTCTCTGAATTTTAAACATTTTGCCTTGTAATATTTTTGCTGTTAATGTTCCATCTATTTTTGTGACCTTTTCAATTTTACGTCTTGTGCGGTCTTTATTTCTTTGATTTCAATCTCTTTATGCATGGACTGCCTGTTACTGCGTTTATATTTTATTTATTGAGATCGCCAAGATGGAAAACCCTCACTTAGCTTTGCATAGATCGAGCGGTCTGAGAGGCTTTTGCTGGATGATCTGCAGAAGGTAATGATTACGAAATGACCCTTCGGCTTCTATAAATAGCTGTCTTCATATTCTTCATTTCATATTCTTTTGTATGCGTGCTAAACACCGATCTCAGCGACCACGCAAAATGGTGTCCGCTCGTGCCTCTTCTGCTAATACTTTTTTGAACGCCGATCATAAGCAAAGCCACTTATCAAAGGACGAGTATATTGATTTCATTAAGAAGCACATGATTCAGACACAGATAGTTGTAAGACCGCCAGCTGAACATGAAAGGCTAAACTTTGGAGAGGAAAGAAAAATTATCATCCCTATCGATCATTTTGACCTAGGGTTGAGAATTCCCCTCCCCTGGGAATGGCTAGAGATCTTGGAGTACTATGGCTTTGTGCTCGCTCAGTTGCCTCCAAACTCGATCGGTCTGATTAATGTCTTCATAAATTATTTGAGATCGGCAAAAGTGACATTTACGATGAACCTGTTCCGCGCAACTTTTACTGCAAAAGTTCTGAAGGAAGGCAAGAAGAAGGAAGAGTTTAAAGGGCTGATGTACTTCTCAGCAGAAGGAATAAAAATTCTTAATCTTCCTAACAAAATTTCTTTCTGGACGGAGAGATTTCTTGTCTTTGAAGGTGACCTTGGCGGTCTTAGGAGCTCTCCCTCTCCGCGACCTGACAACATCTTTAAGAAGATAAAAGCGGTCTCAGAAGAGGAGCTGAAAATTTTAGCTTTCTTGGCGGGCAAGAGGATCGATCTTGTTCATTATTTAGCGATCTGGCCCGAGGTCGCCGAGATCGTCCCTGCTGAAAGTAAATTTTTCTTGCGGTCTCGAACAATTTCCTTTCATGCCTTCTGAATGCATTTCCTAACTTTTTTTTTTTTACTTCTAGCGACCTTTGCGGTCCCTACACAGGATCCTATCTCCCCAGCAGCTGAAACTCTCACTCAGCGGGAGAGAAGGCTGAAGCGCGAAGCCGATGTGTTTGGGACCACCTCTGAGACCGCCGAGCGAGATTTTCCATTGATTGGTTTTAAAAGAAAAATGAAAGATATTAAAGGAAAACCTCTCCTCAAGTGGGCGGCCAAAGGAAGATCTGTGAAGGTTTCCACCGATCTTCCTTTATGGAGTGGAAAAGTGACCCGCCACGCATATGCGGTCACTTCGGCTCTGTATGGAAAAAAGAATACAAACGAAATATTGAATATAGAGACCGATGCTCTCCCCGACCTCTGTGCCCAGGTGACCGCTAGGAGTGCGATCTTAAATCACCATATGGGGCGGTCTCTTCGCAGCGCTCTGGACGAAATAGCTGCTTTGCAAGAAGAAAGAAAAGTGAGAATTTTACTGTTTTATGAATGCGTTACCTATGATCGCGCGGTCTAACATATATCTCTTTTGCAGCAATCCGAAAATGCAGCTTATGACCCTGAAAATTCGGCTTTTCAGAGGGCTATGATGCATCACATTAAGGAGACCGCCGACCAAGTGCTGAATGAGGTTCGAGGTCGAGGTGGTTTTACTGAAGAGTACAAGGACATTACATTTGCCGATCTCTTCCCTGATGCGGCTCAGAGGATTGAAGAGCAATCTGCAACTGCTGAAGAGACCGCGGATTTTGTTGATGAGACCGCGAGTCAAGATGAGGACGTGGTGATCGAAGATGAAGAAAGCGGAAGCCGCTACACTCAAGGCCGGGACTCAAGCTCGGGTTCTAGCTCTGGATCAAGAATTCCTCTTAGTAAATCGGAGGAATCTTCTGCAGACACTGACTCCACTTCTTCAGATGAGCGATCTCCGAAGAGATCAAAGAAGGAATGAATTGTAGTGATATATATTTTTTTTTTGGAGACCGAGCGGTCTCGTTGTAACAGATATTTTAGAGTATATATGAAAATTGGATTTTTGTTAGATTCTGGGTGAACTTGTTTTTGATGTACATTTATTTGTTCTTCTGAGTTCAAAAATCGGCATTCGATCTCAATGCCTTAGGTTTATCACGTAATTTTTATATCAACATTGAAGAACTACATATGGCGATCTCTTAAGAAAGACATCAAGAACTTTGAAGGAAAAACTGATACTTTTGCGTAGATAGAACTACTCTGCGGTCTTGAGATAATCAAACCACTGAAAGAATATTTAGTAATTTAACTGTGATCAGAAAAATAACCAATTTATTTGCAACAGTCATGCGGTCTCATATTACACAGATCGCGATACAAAGAAACTAACTTGAAGATTTGAACTCATTGAACTCTGGGTGATCGGCGCCCAAATGACTTTCAGGAAATCCGTCTGATAAAGATCCCTTGATAGTCAAGGTTATTACTTGAAAAAAGGAAATAACTCTTCATGAATTCAGTTCAGCGATCTCATTATATTCAGACCGCCCTTGAAGAAAAACCCAACTTTCTCTTGATAAGAAACAGAACATCATGATTATTTTATGTAACTTTGAATAACAAGGAATATCGGAATCTCGTTCTTACTGAGACCGGGCCGACCTCTATCGGGCTGGCATAGAAGATTCTTGAATAGCGACCTCAATTATCCTGGAAAAAATTTCATCTGACAATCATAAGCGACATCACTCTTTGTAGGAAAGAAGAATAGGCGGTCTCATAAACTGCTGACCGCCCGATCTCAGTACAAAAGGGATGAATAAGATCTTTGTGGTAAGAAAATTCAAATAAGGATCTTGAAAACGACCCAAATGGATGGGGTGGTCATGCCGCGGAGGTTATAATGACATTGCTTTTCTTAAAGGATTACTGAGTTTGCTGTAAACTTGCCAATCTAAGGTTCAGGTGATGGTCATAGATGTTTCTTGCCATCCCTTACCTAACCACGCTTCAACGAGTATTCGAGAGTTACAGACCAAAATGATCGGTAGGGCAGGTGTGGTCATGCCGCGGAGGCTACACCGACATTGCTTTCCCTGGAAGATCATTAAGATTGTAACAATGTCCTTTTCAATGCATGACAGAGCTGAGCCAGCCACCTAGACCTCCTTGAAACGCTGAGGTGTGCCAGATGTCATCAAGGACCCGATATCCTAAACTTCCACCGCTCGAGCTTGGCGAGCTACTGCTACACAGATTCGAAATCTCCCCGACATCTGTGGTCCTGGCAGAATTACACGTCGAGCTGACAAGTCGAGGGGGAAGATAGTAGGATCCGTCGATATCTCACTTGACAGTTTTTTTAGCTTTTTTCAAAAATCAACTTATTTTTAAGACTTGTCACCCATCACTCGTATTGCGAATGCTTTGATAATACCTGCGTGATGTTTTTAAGTGAGGAAAAAGAAGTGAATGAATCAAATACGAACACTTAAGAGAAGAAAAATTTGAGATCATCTCCGCTCCATGAATGAGGCAGCTCTTTTCCTTCATAAGTTTGGAGATGGTAAGCACCATTTTTAAGCACATTCTTCACCACGAACGGCCCTGCCCAGTTTGGGTTAAGCTTTCCAACCGAACCGGCTCTTGCTGCTGCATCTACCTTCTTCAAGACTAGATCTCCAACAACAAATTCTTTGGTTCTTACGTTTTTATTGAACAGCCTCGCCATCCTTCTTTTCACCTCTTCTTGTCTGATGATTGCCGTATCTCTCAATTCTTCAATTAAATCAAGGCTGCATTTTAGCTCTTCATCGTTTCCTTCCATCCAATCAATTTGATTTTGCTGTGCCAATAACACTCTTGGGCTTTTTACTTCAAACTCCACCGGAATAAGTGCTTCGGAACCGTGTGACAGTTTGAACGGAGTTTCTCCAGTAGCAGAACTTGGAGTTGTCCTCAAGGCCCATAAGACGGAAGGTAATTGTTCTGCCCAGTTGCCCCTGACATTTTCTACTTTCTTTTTCAAGAGATTTATGATGAGTTTGTTGGCGGCTTCTACCTGCCCATTGCTTCTAGGGTGATGTACGGAAGCGAAACGTAGTTCGATGCCAATTTGCTTACAGAAATTAATAAGAATTGAATTGTTGAACTGAGAACCATTATCCGTGATGATTGCCATTGGAATCCCATGTCGACACACTATCTCTCCCCAAATAAAATTTTTCACGGCTTGAGTGGTAATTTTGGCCAATGCTTTTGCCTCTATCCATTTGCTGAAATAGTCAATCATGACTATAATATATCGTCGCTGCCCACTTGCCATAGGGAAAGGCCCAATCAAATCCATTCCCCAAACTGCAAATGGCCATGAAGTTGCTATTGACTTGAGTTGTTGAGCCGGCTGATTTTGGAGAGGAGCAAACTTCTGGCACTTTACACATTTCTTAGTAAACTTTTCCGCATCCTTCCTTATCTGGGGCCAAAAATAGCCTTGCCTCAGAATTCTTTTCTCCAAAGTTCTAGCTCCAGAGTGACTTCCACATTCTCCAGAATGGACCTCCCGAAGGATCGCTGGAATCTCTCCTTCCGAAACACACCGTGCTAACGGTGATAGGAAAGTTCTCCTATAAAGTACTCCTGCAACAAGATAATAGTTAGCTGCTTTCCGCTTAAACCTTTTTCTATCTTTTATTGTTGAATGGAAATCTCCAGTCGAAAGATATTGAACAAATGGATCCATCCAAGACGGATGCTGATCAATTTTCATAACCTCTCCTTCTTCAATTGCTGGGCGGAACAATTCTGAAGTTGTTCCTCCCCAGGGGAGTCCAAACTTTGCCAACTCATCTGCTTCCACGTTCTCACCTCTTGGAATATGCTCGATAGCAAAACTTTTGAATTTTCCTACCTCGATTTTTACCAGAGTTAGATACCGCTTTAAAACGCTATCTCTAGTTTCGAAAGCTCCATTTACTTGAGAAACCATCACCAAAGAATCTGTGAAGACTTTGACATCATCAATTCCCAGCTCTCTTGCAAACTTAAGACCGGCTAACAAAGCTTCATATTCTGCCTGATTATTTGTTACTTGAAAGTAGAACTTCAGGGCCTGATCCAATCTTACTCCGCTTGGATTGATTAAGACAATTCCGGCTCCGGAAGAATTTTTCCCGGAGGCTCCATCAACGAAGATTTTCCAGGCTAGGGGCACCCCGACCTTCTTCTGAGACTCAGCTTCTTTGGCATCCACCATGAAGTCTGCTAAAACTTGAGCTTTGATTGCCACCCTTGGAACATAGGATATATCAAATTCACTAAGCTCTATTGCCCACTTTGCCAACCTCCCTGAATGTTCTGGTTTTTCCAAGACATTTTTCAATGGGAGGTCAGTGATGACTAAAATCGAATGAGCTTGAAAATACGGTCTTAGTCTTCTTGCTGAAATTACGAGCATTAAGGCTAGCTTCTCTAGGATTGGATATCGAGCCTCTGCATTCTTCAGAATTCGGCTTACATAGTAAACTGGAAATTGTTTCTTTTTCTCTTCTCGGACCAAAACAGAGCTTATAGCATCGGCGCCAACTCCCAAATATAGAAAAAGATCTTCCCCTTCTCGCGGGCTTTGGAGTAGAGGAATTGAAGTTAACTGCTTTTTAAGCTGATTGAAAGCATCATCACACTCTTGAGTCCATTCAAACTTGGCCCCTCCCCGGAGGGTCTTAAAGAAAGGTGCACTTTTATCCCCTGACCGGGAGATGAATCGATTCAAGCCTGCCATTCTTCCTCCTAACTGTTGAACTTCTTTTGGAGTTTTGGGAGGTGGCATTTCCAAAATAGCTTTTACCTTGTCTGGATTGGGTTCTAACCCTTCTGGAGTGAGGAGGTGACCCAAAAATTTACCTTTGTTTGCTCCGAAAACACACTTCAATGGATTCAACCTCATATTGAAGGTTCGTAGGGTTGCAAAAGTTTCCGAGAGATCTTCAAGATGAGAGGAGAAGGATTTGCTTTTCACCAAGAGGTCATCGACATACACCTCAAGGTTTCTTGCCTTCTGACTTTTGATAACTGTATCCATCATTTTTTGGTAAGTTGCTCCAGCATTTTTCAACCCAAAAGGCATCACAAGATAACAGAAGCAACCATCATTTGTGATAAACGAAGTATGCGGTATATCCGGTTTATGCATCCTGATTTGGTGATAACCTGAAAAAGCATCTAAAAAACTCATAAAAGAATAACCTACCGCAGAATCCACTAAAGAATCTATCTGAGGCAAGGGATAACAATCCTTGGGGCAAGCTTTATTGAGTTTGGTAAAATCGACACACATCCTCCACTTTCCACCCGGCTTGGTTACCATTACAACGTTTGACACCCACTCCGGATATTGGATTGGTTGAATGAACTTTGCCTTCAGAAGCTTCTCTACCTCTTCACGGATAGGTTGAGCCAGAGTAGTTGCAACAGTTCTCTTCTTCTGCTGGACCGGGATGACGTTTGAACTAATGTTGAGGTGATGGCAAGCAACATCCGGATTCACTCCAGGCATGTCGTCTGCCGACCAAGCGAAGACATCTAAATTTTGCAGGAGACAAGAGATGAGCTGACTCTTGTCGGCTTCAGATAATTCAGCGTTGATGGAGAGGCTCTTGCTCTCATCTTCCTCGCTGATCTGAACATTTTGAGTTGCTTGGGCAGGTTCCAAGCGGACTCCATCTCTCACATCCTTCACTTCTTCTGCAACTTGAACTTGTTCTGGAGCTTCAATGGATTTAGTCATCATAACTTCCTGTGGTGGAGAAGACATGATCATGTTGACTGTCTTTACATAGCATTCTCTAGCTTTCCTGGGGTCGCTCCTGATTCGATGTTGTTTGCCATTCAAGGCGAACTTCACCGCTTGATGATAAGTGGAGACAATGGCTTGATACCCGTTTAGGAAAGGTCTCCCGAAAATTGCGTTGTAGCTACTGGGAGCATCAACGACTATAAATTTGACCAGCCTTACTATTCCTCCAAGAATCACGGAGAGGGTGACGAGCCCTTCAACTTCTTTCTTTTCTCCTGAAAAACCATAAAGAGGTCCTTCAGTTGATAGGAGGGGTTTACCTGTCTTTAACGCCTCAAAGGCAGGCTTGAAAAGCACATTGACTGAGCTCCCCGTATCTATTAGAATTTTTTCCACCGTATAGTTTTCGATCACAGCTTTGATGACGACTGCATCATCAAAGGGATTCGCGGTCTGAGGAAGATCTTCATCTCCAAAAGTGACCATCCCTCGAATCGGAGCCGAAGAAGTAGCGGCAACCTCTGACTGATAAACTCTCTTCAGACTTGCCTTTCTCGAGGACTCCGGGCCTGCACCCCCATGGATGCAGAAAAGGTTGCCCAAGGCACCCTCATCATTAGCGTCCACACATTCGCTGGGAAAACCGATGTTGCCCAGATGGCCAACATCATCTACTTCCTCGCACTCCCAGTGAACTTCTGCTACCTCCTTGGCCTTGGAGGTTGAAGCTTTGGCAGAGTCATTCTTTTGAATGAGATCGCGGAGCTTTCCCTCCTTTAATAGTTTCTCTAAAAATAGGCGGAGAGCTCTACAATCCTCTGTCAAATGCCCTCTATCTCTGTGATACTCACAGTAGAGGGTTGGGTTTCTGGTTTTCGGGTCAGAATTCAGCGGAGCTGGCCTCTTAAAAAAGGGCTGTTTCTGAAGGACTTGCAGCACTTCATTCATAGAAACACCAAAGTCCGTGAAGGACTCTTGGGATTCATTATAAAGTGAAGGAATGGGTAGAAGAGGAGGTTGAGTGTACTGGACCTGGTGGATGGGGGTGACTTGCGGAGCAGGAGTAGCAGGAGTTTGAAGAAATGAATTTTGAGGTGGGAAAAATTGATTACCTCGGTTGAAGCGGTTGTTGCGGTAATTCTTACCTCTCGGAACTGGAGGTGGAAGCTCTTGTCTAGTTCTCGAGGAAGATGGAGCAGGATAGAATCCCGCAGAGCCTTTCTGAGTGGCTCTGTTGGTCAGATTGCTCACATAGGTGGGGTTGTTGATCTCCCCTTCTATATAGCGATTGGCAATGCTGATCAGCTCCTGATAGGAGCCAGGCTCTTTGGTTGTGACTTTGAACTTCAGAGGACCCTCCTGCAGGCCGCTGATCAAAGCTACCATATAGAGCTCGGGATCCATGTCTCTGACTCCCAGGATCTCTTTCTGAAAACGGTCAACGAAATGCGCTGCAGTTTCGTTGTCCCCTTGCCTGATCTTGAAGAGGGTCGCAGGACCACTCTTCCTTTTCTTTGCAGTGGCGAACCTCAGGAGGAGCTCTTGCCTTAGGGCAGCAAAGCTTGGGATAGACTGACAAGGCAGCTTATAGAACCATTCCATGGCTGACCCATCGAAGGAGGTGACCATCAGCTTGCACCTCACTCCATCTGAAATGTTCCTGAGAGCCACAGCAGACTCGAAGGCTTGAAGATGACACATGTGGTCGGTCTCTCCCGTATACACAGGGAGTCGAGGCTCTCTGAACCCATGAGGAATGGGATCCCGACGAATTTCATCGGTAAAGGGGGAGGGCTCCCCTAATTCAGAAGGCCCCAGAGGAGGAAAAAAGGAAGTAGGAGGAGCTTGAGGGTAAGCAAACCCTTCTTCAAAGTTCAGGGTCTGAGCCGGAGGCCCCTGGGCTGCGGCTCGGAAGGAATTATGACGAGCGGCGAACTCCTCATGCTGAGATCGCTGAGGAGCTGCGGGCTGGAAGACGGGATGATCGCTAGGGTGACCGCTTGCCACTCGGTCAGGAGTAGCGATCTGAGAGGCTTGAGGAAGGATTTTCTGGGAGATCGCGGCTAGAACCTGGTTCATAGCCTCAATCTGCTTTGCGGACTCCTGCTGAGTCCGGACGACTTCTTGCCGATCTCGAGCGGCCTCTTGCTGAGACCGCGCGATCTCCTGCTGAACAGAAGCGGTCTCCTGCCTAGCTCGGGCGGCCTCGCGGAGGGCCTGCTCAACACGAAGCTCGAAGCGGCGCTCAAGCGCTTCTAACGGGTTGTGATCGGAAGGGGGAACGCTAGGAGATCGCAGGGGACGACCTCTACGGCGATCAGCCATCTTGGAAGTCTAAAATTCACCTGACACTTCGAATCTGAAGGTCGCGTGTTCGTTCTGTTGGTGCCAAAAATGGTACCTCCAAAATTCACACTAAAGGGGACGGGAGAAAACTGCGAAGTGCAGGTTACTAAGACAGAAGATGCTGGAAAAAAGAGAAGGCGATCGTAAAATAGCGATCACGAAAAAATGAGACCGCTTACACAGGTTGTAAGCTGGAGCCTCCGAATCAAGTCCCCTTTCTGGTACCCCTACCCCTCTTATTTATAGACGAGGGGGCTGCCCAAACGGGCAGAATGATAAACTACGGGCTGCCCGGGATACAGGAGAGCCGGGCAGGGAGAAGAGGTGCAAATAACAAAGATAAGGAAAAACGATCAGACCGCTTAAACTGACGGTCTCCACTGTCCTGACCGCTTGGTACTTAGAAAATCCTGGTTGAGAAGGTAGCTGGCGGTCTGGGCGATTACACAAACTGAGACCGCTGCAACTGAAGAAATTGGCCAGTAAGAGGAGGTCGCGGGCTTTCTGGGCAAACATTCGGGAAGACTACTCCTTAGATATTGTGAATATTGTAGGGAGCATGTCGATAAAGGCTTCAAGACGATATTGTGAATATCGTGCGAGAAGACTTCAAGACGCCATTGTGAATGTCGTCGTGACAGATTGCCTGATGTCAGGATCACAAGCCGATATTGTGAATATCAACTCGTGATCAATGTCGTCGAGAACGTCTCGCCGACAAACTCATGGATAATTCGTCGAGATGTCTCGACGATTTCGTTGAGACTATCTCGACGAATGATCCATGTCGTCGAGACTGTCTCGACGACATTGACTGTCACTGGTCATTTCGTCGAGACTGTCTCGACGAATGGTCGAATTCGTCGAGTTGCCTCGACGAATTCGTCGAGTTGTCTCGACGATTTCGTCGAGACTATCTCGACGAATGAATTGATCCCGACGAGACTTTATATTCTGTTTTAATCTGGTCTGCGGATAGCGAAGCTTTTGTCTGCCTTATTGTCGTGGGTATAAAAGGGCAAGAGACATTAGGTTTTGCATGACTTTTATGCGATAGAAATCCCGAGAACTGATAGGTGATCCCTTGCGACCCCAAGTGCGAGTGCGAATCTGTACTCGTGCGTCAATCAGAAGCCGTTCTTGGAGATCGAAGAGGAAGTGTTCCTGTCGATCTTGCCGTTGTTCTAGAAGACTCGTCGCCGCCTCTCCTTAGACGGATCTGGCAATCCGTGGAGACATAGAGGGCACTCCTTTCTCCGACCTAGTTCTCATTTGACAAGAACCCAGGGTTCTTCTGCGCTTGTGTGGACTTCTGTAGAGGTGTGGATCTATTTCTACACTTACTCCCTTCAGACGGGCTTGTCGGTCTCGACATAGCCGCAGGAACAAGGAAGAAGAAGAATCGGAATAGGATTTCGATTCCGAGAAAAATTTTCTTGGAGCATCATCATATTGACTAGTGACTCAATTTCGCACAGGTAATTTTATTTTGTTGCTACAATTTCTTGATTCATGATTAAAGCAAGATCTTATTATCTCTCTTTTGGGTTGTTCTTGATTATTCCGCTGCACACATCTGATGTGTCTACCCCTAAGGAAAACCCAACAATAGATTCATCCATGTACGAGTCAATGGAGCTAGTACGACGAATTCCACAACGATGTTCGATCCTGGTGAGAGTTGCCCAGGTGAGACCGGGAGAGTACTGGTGGAGCCAGCGGACCCTTCCATGCCATAAGAGCCATGGAGGCCTTTTGCTCATGAGGAGTCGTGTGTATGTCAAAATACAGCTCGGCGTGGGTAATCCAACCCAGGGGGTCAGTCCCGTTGAATGTGGGAATGTCGATACAGGGAAAAGGCAGAGGATGCAATCCCGCCAAAGCGGGTTCTTCGGGGAACAATGCGCTAGGGGATCCCAAGGCAGAGGTGGCGTTAGACCCGAAGTGCTGGTCGAGTTGCATGTTGTGGAGCAATGCCATCATGGAATATAATTGCTCGGCTTGGGCCTCGAGGCGAGAGTTAATTGTGGTGAGGACGTGTTTGAGGGCCTCCACACGGGATTCCATCGTCGGGTGATGAGTCTTTGGCATAAGACGGAAGGCCGAAGGCGCAGCGTGGTCCTTTGGTCACTGCAGAGAAGCAGCTTGCTGACTATGCGCGGTTAGGGGAAAACTTCGTGCAGAAGGAGTAGATGGCCGGATGGAGGGCGCGAGAAGAAGGTTAGAGTGGTGTCGGAAGGGATCCGTCAAATTGAATACGGACGTGGTTGTTGGAGTCGCCACATGTGTGGACGGTGCCGTCAGACCGAAAACCGGATCGGCAATAGGCCGATGAGTCGGAGCAGAGGCGGATCCGTTGATCTGAATGCGGCGCGCGGTCGTTGGAGTCGTTGCGTGTGCGGACGGTGCAGTCAGAGTGGAAGCCGAATCGACAGTAGGCCGATGAGTCGGGGCAGAGGTGGATTCGTCGATCTGAATGCGGGCGCGGTCGCTGGAGTCGTCGCGTGTGTGACAATGAGGAGTCGTCACAGAAATCGCAAGCAATGAACTGAAACAGGTGGTCAAACCGTTCTTTTGATCCTTCCAGGATGACGCGAAGCTGTCGAGGCGGGGAGTCGTCGAACGGAAACAGGTCGGCGAGACGGAAGTGAAGCTGGCAAAATTGAAAATCTGATACAATCACGAGGAATACTCGTGCTTAACCTCAGGAGGCTGGTTCCTCCTTGAAGTCCCTCTCCCAATGAGAGATCACAAAAACTCTAAATGATCCAAGATACCTAATACTCCCAAGTTGTCTCTTTATATAGAGAGGAAGGACCACTTACAATTTACCCTAATATCCCTTACAAAATAGAATTACATAATAGCTAAAGCAAAATAACAGGCTCCATGACATCTTCACCATGCGTGCGTAACGCCCGCCCTACATGAATATCCCAATCATCCACCACCACCACCACTACTACACAGTTATTTTCTCAAGCACAAATCAACCGATCAAAATGGGTCTCATGACTCAGCCTTTCACATATGATATGCTTGTAGGTATGATATATTTAATGCCACTAATAAAAATCTCATTGTGTTATTCAATATTGATGGAGGAAACAGTCTCCAAACTACTTGTGACTTGAATGGTGGCCCCAGCGAATATTAACTTTGTTTTATTCTCTTCCCTCATATTCTCTTTCTTCTCCACTACATGAACACAAGTTATTACCTGCATCAATAAAAAAAACCATTTCTTTAAACCATTTGAACTTAATTAGCCTAAATGGTTGCCGAAGTCTTATAATCAGATTCCCTTTCCCCCTTGCAGACTGGAACAATCACTAAACCTAGCTCAACTGTACTAGTAGCAGCATTATGTGCATGGTCGTTTCTTCTGACTACCTTGACTGGTTGGAGGGTCGATCTGGACATGTGGATTGAGTAATTCCGAATTTAAAAAGCCTTTTTTAATCTTTATTTTTCAGCTTTTCTAATTACTATACAATTGTCTTGCCTTTTTAAATTCATTGCAGGATGATTTCGTTCCTTTGTAATCTTCTTGAAAAAGGTGACCGCGCAGTCCGTATAGCTGCTGGTGAAGCCATAGCTGTCATATTTGAGATAGTGGTGGCTGGAAAATTATCTACTGTCACTGATGATCTTGAGAGTGTAGAGGACATGCCTGCTAAACCAAAATGGTTCATATACTTATCATCGTTGAAAGAAAAAATAATATCGTTAGTTTCCAGTCTCTCGATGGAGGCAGGGGGCAAAGGCACTGATAAAAAGAGTTTGAACGCTCAACGCGACACATTTCAGAAGATTTATGATTATCTTCAGGTCTTAGTATCTAAAACAATATATCTATGTGTAGGGTCATTTATTTGGACCTCCCCTCTAACTTTGTATTATAATAGGGACCTCCCCTGTCTTCCAAAATTTACCAAATCTTGCCATCTAAGTTTATGCTGTTAACATATATGTACCAAAAAAAATCTTGAGGGCCCTTCCAGTTTTTTGTGTACATGTAAACAACATAAACTTGAGTGTAATTTTTTGTAAATTTGAAAGATAGAGGGGAAGTCCGGGTAATTATACAAACTTAAAGGGAGTTTTTCATATATATATATACTTACATATATATATATATACATACATACATATATATATACATATGTATACATATATATATATCTATACATATATATACATACATATATATACATGTATATTTTAATGTATATGAGCTAATAGCTCATATAAGCTTATATGAGCATACCAAAAAACTCTAGGCTCCGGGTATTTTTACGAAAAATGTTCAACATGAAAGTTGCAGATCTCGTCGAGATCTACAACTTTCATGTTGAACACTTTTCGTAAAATTGCCTGCAGGTGCCCCTATTTTCGATATTGCTCATATAAACTTGTTGAACCGGATACAAGCCAAAATTACTTCATTCAATAATAGGCTCCTCTATATATAGAGGAGGAATAAAAGATACAAACATGCTAATAGCACACCAGAAATAAAAAGGATAAAAAACTCGCTAATAATGCTAACACTCCCCCTCAAGTTGGGCGAGTGATATTAAACATGCCCAACTTGTTCACAATCTGGTCAAAGGAATTTACACACAACCCTTTGGTGAGAATGTCGGCAAGTTGCCCGTTGGAGGGCACAAAAGGAGTACAAATGATTCCCCTTTCAATATTCTCCTTGATAAAGTGTCGATCCACCTCAATGTGTTTTGTCCGGTCATGTTGAACTGGGTTGTGAGCGATACTAATGGCAGACTTATTGTCACAATATAGACGGATGGGTCCTTCTTCAACAAGACCAAGGTCGCTCAATAAGGCCCGAAGCCATAAGCCTTCACAGACCCCATGAGCCATAGCTCTAAACTCAGCCTCGGCACTAGACCGTGCCACAACCTGTTGCTTCTTGCTCCTCCAAGTGACAAGGTTACCTCCAACAAAAGAGCAGTATCCAGAAGTGGATCGCCTATCATCCACTGACCCGGCCCAATCAGCATCAGTATAAACTTCAATCTTGAGATCAGTACTCGGGGAAAACAGGATTCCCCTTCCTGGTGAGGACTTGAGGTACCGAAGAATTCTGCGTGCTGCATCCATGTGCCGTGTCTTTGGAGCATGCATGTACTGACTCACAACACTCACTGCATAGGAAATATCCGGACGAGTATGAGAAAGATATATGAGCCTCCCCACTAGCCTTTGGAACCCTGAAATATCCTCAATCGCCACTCCATCATCACGCCCCAATCGGTGATTTGCCTCAATCGGAGTATCAGACGGTCTGCATCCGCTCATCCCCATCTTCTCAAGAAGATCTAACGTGTATTTCTGCTGAGAGAGGAAGATCCCCTGCTTTGATCTAGCAACTTCAATTCCCAAGAAGTACTTGAGTTTTCTTAAATCCTTGATCTCAAACTCTTTGGCAAGCTTCAACTTCAGATTCTGAATTTCTTCATGATCATCACCAGTTATGACAATGTCATCAACATACACAATAAGAACCGTGATTTTCCCAAGCCTACGTTTGATGAACAGCGTATGGTCAGCATTGTTCTGAGAGTATCCAAACGACACCATCGCCTTGTGGAACCGGCCAAACCATGCTCTTGGGGACTGCTTCAGTCCGTATAGAGCCTTCAACAATCTACAAACTTTCCTTGAAGAACCAGCCGGAGTGAGACCTGGAGGAATAGACATATCGACCTCCTCCTCCAAGTCACCGTGGAGAAAGACATTCTTCACATCAAGCTGCAGAAGATCCCAATTTTTGCAAACCGCAACGGAAACCAATACCCTGATGGTATTCATTTTAGCAACAGGGGCAAATGTCTCCTGATAATCAATGCCCTGGGTTTGGGTATAACCCCTTGCAACCAACCGTGCCTTGCATCTCTCAACAATCCCTTGTGGATTCTGTTTCACAGAGAACACCCACTTGCACCCAACAGGTTTTTTTCCATAGGGAAGAGAGACTAGATCCCATGTATGGTTCTTCTCCAGAGCCTTCATTTCCTCAACCATCGCCTTACGCCATACAGGAACCTCAAGAGCTTGTTGCCATGACACAGGTATAGAAGAAGTAGCAAGAGAGGAGACAAAGGCCTTATAGGAGGTAGATAGAGAATCATAAGATACATAATTAGAGAGAGGATGGCGGGTACAAGACCGGATACCTTTATGAAGAGCAATCGGTAAATCAGAAGGCCCTGAGTCAGGATCCACTGACTGTTCTGGTAACATAGCAGGCCCTTGTGCGCTTGTCCCCTTTGCACGCCGAGTATAGACCTGCAGAACCGGAGATGGAGGCATAGCGGAGGAAGGATCCAGAGAGACAGGAGGAGACATAGGAAAAGAGCCCACCTCCACTGGAATAGCATGACTCACTTCCTTTGGTAAAGTCTCCCCCTGAAGTGAGGGATATGGTGGCGGTATGGGCAGAGAAACGGAGGGGACACCCGATGGTGAGGAAGAGGACAAAGGGTAATATGATTCGGATTCATGGAAAGTGACATCCATGCTAACAAACACCTTTCTTGTAGGTGGATGAAAACACTTGTAACCCTTTTGCGTAGGAGAGTACCCAATAAAGACACATTTGAGGGCACGCGGATCAAGTTTGGATGGACGAGGGTGATGGATGTGAACAAAGCAAACACAGCCAAACACTTTAGGAGGAAGGCGGGTGGGAGTCACCCCCAGCATGTCCAAAGGGGTAGAGTTCCCGAGGACACGTGTGGGCATACGATTGATGAGGTAAGCAGCAGTGAGAACCGCATCTCCCCAATAGAATTTTGGTAGATGCATTGTGGACAAGAGGCATCGAGCAACCTCCAACAAATGGCGATTTTTCCGCTCAACAACGCCATTTTGAGCAGGGGAATACGCACAGGTAGTCTGGTGTAAGATACCGTGGTCAGCCAGGTAGCGCTCAAAATGAGAGTCCATGTATTCCCGGCCATTGTCACTGCGAAGAATTTGAATTTTGGACTGAAATTGGGTGGCGATCATGGCATGGAATTGTCGAAAAACGGAGAACGCATCACTTTTGCGACGTATCAAATATAACCATGTGGTGCGCGAGAAGCAATCAATGAAAGTAATAAACCACATACAACCAGAAATAGAAGGGAGCAAGCATGGGCCCCAGATATCAGTATGAATAACAGCAAATGGAATAGAACTTGGCAAAGATACATGTTTAAATGAAGTACGATGATGTTTGTTGACACTACAGACATCACACACAAAAGACTCTAAAATAGTAGCAGAAAGAGCAGGAAATAACAGTTTCATAACAGAAAGAGATGGGTGTCCCAGGCGACAATGCCAGGAGCACAGAGGGTGAACAGTGCTGGAATGAAGAGCTAGAGGGGAATAATCAGCGCCGCCAGAGTCAAGCACATAGAGACCATTCACCATGCTACCAGAGCCAATCACCTTCCCCGTCGTCAGGTCCTGAAACACACAAGAAGACGGAAGAAAGGTCACAGAGCAATGCATGGAGTTGGTCAAATGACTAATGGAAAGTAGATTACGAGTAAAGGTAGGCACGTGAAGAACAGAGGACAAGGTGAGAGAGGAGCAGGGTATGGTTCCCTTTCCAGCAATGGAGGAAAGAGAACCATCTGCAATACTCACCTTTTCACGCCCAGAAAGAGGAGTATAGGAAACAAAACCTGTAGAGGACCCGGTCATATGATCTGTGGCCCCAGAGTCAATGACCCATTGGGTGGAAGAAGAAGAAACAACAGAATGAGCACCTGGCAGTCCTGTATGAGCGTAGGAGGAAGAGGCAGAAGGCTCCGTAGAAAGACCCTGCATCATTCGTCTCAGAGCTAGCATCTCATCCGCCGTGAAGCCACCAGGTGTAGCACAGGCATCAGTACCAGAGTATCCATGAGAAGCATCAGCAGTAGCATCAGTAAGATGGGCCGCACGGGGAGCAACATGACGACCTGAGGAGCGTCCAGAACCACGACCGCCACGAAGCGAAGCACCCCCTCTTGGGGTAGGGAACCCATGAAGCTTGAAGCAGGTATCCCGTGTATGGCGATTCTTGCCACAATAATCACATACAAGATGATCCTTATCTGAGCTCCTCAACTTGAGATCACGGAATGGACGAGTGCCAAGAAGAAAGGGGGTAGAAGCAGCCAGAGCAGAGCTCTCTGGCACAGGGTCAGGTAGGAGAGTCTGACGACGATCAAACTCCTGCTGCACTATGCTGTAGACCTCAGAAAGGGAAGGAATCAACGGTCGCCCGAGAATCTGAACACTGATCTGATCGAAGTCGCGATGCAATCCATGAAGAAACTCAAATATGCGATTGCGATCATCTCTGGCCCGAACCATCGCCTCGTCAATAGGACTAACAAATACAAGGGGATCAAAGTGATCATACTCCTGGTAAAGTTGCGTGAACTCCAAGTAATACGCTGAAGGAGGTCGGTCACCCTGTCGGAGTAAGCTAATCCGGCGGCGTAGCTGAAAGATCTGAGCCGCATTGCCACGACGGGAGTAGGTTGACTCCGCACGACGCCAAATATCAGCAGCACTATCAAGAAAGAGGTAGTTGCGGGCAATGGACTCTTGCATGGAGTTGGTGAGCCAGGACATAACCAAGGAATTCTCGGACTCCCACAGCTGCCATTCAGGAGAAGTCCTGTCAGGTTCCTTCATGTGGCCGGAGACATAGCCAAAGAGATGCCGACTCTTCAGCGCCAGGGTGATGGAACGGGACCATGAGAGATAATTGGATTCATCGAGTCGGAGAGTAGTGATCTGAGAGGTATTGTGATCGGTGGTTCCACGGTAAAAAACCGATGAAGAAGGACCACTAGAGAGAGCCGGGGCAACACCGGTAGAGAGAGGATCCGGGGTAACACCGGTAGAAAGAGTGGGAGAATCCATTCCAGTAGATGCCATGGCAAGCCGGAATAGAAATCCGGGGAGAAAGAGAGAACCGGAATAGAAATCCGGATAGGAGGAAAGCCCCAAAAAAAAATTAGGGCATCAAGGGGTGAATGGTTTCAGCCATTCAAGCATCACGAGAAAGGTGGCGCCGGAAAGAAGAACTTATTCCGGCGCCATGAGGAGAGGATGAAGCACTGTCGAGCGGAGAGGAGCGCTGGCGGAAAAGCGGGGAGGAGCGTTGGTCGTTGACGGAACGCGGAGAGGGCGCTGGTCGTGGAAGGCGGAGAGGGACGCGGGACGCTGGACGCTGAGAGGAGCGCTGGTCGCTGGCGGAATGCTGGACGCGGAGAGGAGCGCTGGCGAGACGGGGGCGAGGCGGAAGCAGGGCGGAAGCGCAGATTAGGTCACGGGATTGCTCGGCTCTGATACCATGTTGAACCGGATACAAGCCAAAATTACTTCATTCAATAATAGGCTCCTCTATATATAGAGGAATAAAAGATACAAACATGCTAATAGCACACCAGAAATAAAAAGGATAAAAAACTCGCTAATAATGCTAACAAAACTTATATGAGCTATTAGCTCATATACATTAAACCCATATATATATATAGACATCAGTTATCCGAATATTATGATAATCAATTATCATGTGACCTCCAAGTTATATGTGCAGGATGGTAAGCATCCCGAGACATCCTTGATTGTTTCGAAGAGGCAAGGAGTTCTGACAACTTCAACATGGACTGAGTTGGTGCAGGCATGAATCTTATCACTGTCATTATGAACATTGTTAACATCAGACGTTTTGGACTATTTTATTTTGGCATTTGAGATACTTCTTCACCACTCATTACTTGTTAAAAGGGCCTAGAGTTTAGCTCTAGGACATGAGTACCATAACTTTGCTTATATGCATATGGAATAATTATAAATAAATATTATTGATTCTGTTAAAGCTCAAGATCAAAAGCCCACATAGGGGTTCTTTTTAATTTTCCTCCTTGTATTTAGTCTCACATCTCCTAATGTGCATACATCTTCCTCGAGCTCTCATGTAATTGATTAGATATTTTGGAATAATAAATTATTTTATTTCAAACTCTCACATGATATCAAAGCCTAACGAAATTTCTAGCGGCTTTCCTCTCGCGTGAATATTCCTTGTCTCGCACAAAATCTTTCTGATTTTACGTAACTGTCCCGGCCTCACATGAATGATCACCCAGATCCCGCCGAGCAATCCACTTAAGCTCTCCATTTTTCCCTCAGCGATCGGAATCAACGACTAAAATAAGCCCCTCCCCACAGATATTTATTGACTTTCTGGAATCAACGATTGTTCACCAATCCTCCCTCCAAGCTCGCTTCTTCTGCGATCGACATCGTGCTCACAACAATCGACATCACAAATTTTGCTCACGACATTGAACTCACAACACCTCCCGACATAGTACTATTTACAATCGGCTTCGAGAATTTTCTCCCACGACAGCAAAATTGCAGCAACTTCCCTCACCGACTCCTGCGCTGTCTCGGAATGTCTCGCCGCTCTGCTTCTTGGAAAGTATCAAAGGAATGTGAACTCGCACCGACTGCTCATCGTGCGAATGCGACTCTCGCCAACTTTTGCGTACAATCTTCTATCTCGCAGAACTCGTCGCCTAGTCTCCTGCGCCGACTTCTCGCAGAACTCGCCATATAACACCTTACTCATAGAGCTCGCCTAGTCTCGTGTGTAGAACTAAGCTTCGCCTGTTCTCTTGTGTCGACTTCTCATAAAACTCACTGTCTCTGTGCACTATCATGCAGTCCTCCTACGCCGACTTTTGCGAAATCTAATTGCTTGCTCTCCGCGCTCCGTTGATCTATGGCTACAACTCCAAACACTCCTGCTCCTACACCCACAATTATTTCCAGTGCATCTGAAAAATCTTGGGACGTCTTTCAAATTGACGAACCCAAATTATCCATATTGGAGTGTTTCTTTCACCTTTTTTTGCAATTTCAACGCAAACACATCATCTCACTAACGCTCCTCCAGACCCTGCACCTCCCACATATGCTGACTGGGATGCTAGTGATGCTCTGGTTAGCACCTAACTTGCAAACAGTCTTTCAGATGAATGTTTGTCATCATCTGTCATGACGACATTGTAAAGGCAACATGAGATCATCTTGTTGCCGTTTACTCCAAGGGTGCCAAAATATCTCGCATCTACACCCTGTACTCTGATCTCTTAGCTCGGTCAACACTTTCTCCTGACGTTGTGTATCAAGAAGTTCAATCTCTTGGTGCAGAACTTTTCCAGCATTGGCTCTTCTTTACTGACCTAGCCACTCATCAGAAATATTTTCAAGAACTCTTAGTGGCATGCTATCTTCTTTGTCTTCAAGATTCATATCCATTATCACTAACTCGTTTCAACTCTTGAAAAATAAATGAAAACTCATTTTTTAATCAATTAAACAAGAACTAAAATAAGCCTTTTGTTTCCTTGATCAAACAAGTGAAAATTAATTACATACCAGTTCTTTTACCATTTCCATTTAGTTCTCATTTCTTCTCTTTTAGTTCCCTTCAAGCCAGACATTGTTAGAATATTATGCATTACACATTTTTTATGTTTACATTTCTACCCTTGTATGTATCTCTCCTATATACGGGAGAGGTCTCTCTTCTTTGAATAATGATATTTTACTTCTCCTAACATGGTATTAGAGCCCCAATAACTTATCTCCTGCACACCTCTCGCTTAGTTTCTCGTTTTTTTCCGCCCACGATTGTTTCCGCCTTGTCGATCTCATGGTTCGCCGCGTGCTTTGTCCCTCACCGAGCTCGGCCCGCCTCTCCTGACTCCTTCCGCCTCCTTCCGGGCCACCCGTGCTTACCCAACCGATTTTCGCTTTGATCCCGCACAGTCGGTTGATTTCGGTTGTGCGCCGATTGGTTATTGCGACCTATTCTAGCTATTGTTCACCCTCATTTTTTAGGAATGGCCTATCTCTAACTCCTCTTATGTTTCTTCTTAATGTCACCTTGATCTAATGGATATTTCTCTTGGAGCTATGCATTTAGGGTTTGCCTTCTTGGTTTGAAAAACCCATATTTCTTCTTCTTTCCCGCTGGCTCATTTCTATTGAGGCTATGTCAGAAGTGGAAGAATCTCATCCCACTCCATCTTCAATTCTTCCTCTTGTATCACCTCTTCCTACCGGCCTAACCCGGGTGACTCATGATCAAAGCATACAAACCACACCCCAATTTACTACCATCCATTTGGACGATACTAATAATCTCTGGTGGTCTGTTAGTTACTCTTTCCCTCAAAATTTGGCAACTATTCGGATATTTGCGGAAGTACTCTTGTGCCACTGCAGAATACTCCAAGTTAGCTTCAATGGGATGCGAAGAACTCCTTGGTTATGTCATGGCTCATTAATTCAATGCAAGAGACTATAATACACAACTTTCTCTTCCTCAATACATCAACAAACATTTGGAAGCGTGCATAGTCCACTTACTCATGGAAGGGTAATGTGACACATTTTTTACTTTGACAGGGTGATTGTAGCAACCTCTCCGGTGTCCAGTGGCAGATTGCCCGGCAAGAGGCTGCCACGATTCAATTTCCTAAAACTAGTTCGATTAACTAAAAGAAACTTCATTTTCAAATCATAATGGTTATAATAACTAGCATCTAATTGAAGTAGCTGTTACAAGTAATGTCTTTTAATCTGCATCGTTGGGTATGTTGTAGCAATCTGAGCCGTGAAGATACATTAAATGGATTGTTGTAACTAGTTGCTCGTTACAATGACCTACCTCCATCCTCCTATCACAATTGTACCTGGAGTATGATTATTTTGATCCTCTGATCATGGTATGCAACCCAGATGCGCTGCTTGCCTGACTCGGGAGGAACGTAATAGGTTGCTTTAGTTTTTACATGGACTTCACAGAGACTTTGAGCAGATTATTATTTATATTCTTGGTTGTCCCTAGCTTCTCAACTTGTCAGAAGCATTCAACATCATCCAACAGGAGTTTGACCGACGACAGGCATGACACTCTGATATCGCTCCGACTGGCTCCACTCTTGCTGCTACTCACTATGATTCTGGGCCCCGCACTCTACGGGATTCCCGATCCAATCCCCCCGACAGAGATTATCTGGTCTATGATTATTGTGAAAAACCCCGACACACTCATGATACTTCAAATTTCATGGGTTCCCACAACAGAGGGATGGTCCGGCTTCACGTGGTGGTCATGGCAGTGGCAAATCACAAGGGTGATTGCTCCTTCCTTCCCTTATATATTTGCACATTTCTCTGACACTATTGAGGAGAGCTCCTTTCTAGTGGAATTTCAAATATTTCTACTGTCCTGACATCTTTCTGCTAAAGAGATGCAGACTCTACGCCGTCTGATGCAGGGACTTTCTACTGAGTCCGTGCCTACCTCCTCCTCATCCTATGTCCATTCAGGTATACCAGGTGCTCACTATACCACCACTCATCATTCTACCCAATGGATCATTGACTCTGGAGCCACTGAACACATGACTGACTCCACATCAGGTTTTGTATCCTACTCCCCCCTTTAAGGAAGAGACAAAGTAAGCACTGTTGATGACTCTCTCTCTCCTCCATCGCCAGAAAGGGATCCATCCCTTGCTCTGCCCTTACTCTTTCCTTTGTTCTTTGTGTTTCTAGTTTTACTTGCAATCTTCTATCTATTAGCCACATAACGAACTCTCATGGCATTGTGGAAAGATGCAAAGACAGACTTGTTGCCAGAGGGAGGATTTACATAATGATGGCTAGGTGCGAGTGTACTTTAAACATGTAGCCCTAGGTGTAATGTCAGGGGCATAATTCTTATCTATGCTAAGGTGATATATGCATGCAGGCAGTGTTTCGATAATAAATTATAAATAATAATTAAAGCATAAAACTCACGCAGTTAACATAAACAGTTTCAAATAATTTAAAAGACATGTAAATTAGGCTTGTCTCCGCTTGGAGGGTCAAAAGCTAATCGCGCAAGCAAACCACATATTAGGAAAAGATGATAGAGAAGTTATCCAAGATATTACAGAATATCGGAGATTGGTGGGGCGCTTAATTTACCTACACACACGGCTTGACATTACATATATTGTGTTATGCCTCCGCATCCGTTACAGTTCGCAGGCCAACAATATTCACGACGGCGCAAGGAATTACAAGACAACGGGGCTGAACCATCCGGTTCAGCCCCCTCCCCGCAATAAATAAAGATTAGGGGCTGAACCACACCGGTTCAGCCCCTATTGGGGGGGGGGCAGCCTCCTTGTCCCCGGGTATTAATAAGCCCGGGGACCCTCTTTTGATGGCATGCAAGATAATATTCAGGTATTCTTCTCCCTCTTTCTCTTCTCTCAAACCCTAGCCGCCTTTCTTCCTCCTATTTCCCTTAGATCCCCTTCTCTTCTCCCAAATCCTAGCAAGTTCATATCAATTGGTATCAGAGCATCGCTCCTACGACCATGGTTACCACACGCACCGAGGCCGAAATCGCTCGCCTCGCCGCCATCGAGGAGAACTACGTCGCCTTGGCGGATTCGGTGGCCGGCATCGAGGAACAAGTCAAAACCACCACCAAAAATCTGGAAGAACGGATGGAAGGACGCTTGGATGAAATCAAGGCGTTGTTAACGCAATCCCTCCGAGGAAAATCGAACGGAAATGGAGAATACACGGGGGAAACTTCAAATCCAGCGCCGACAAGCACCGGAGGAGGCACGGGGGGGGGGGGGGGGGGGGGGGGATGCCCTACCCCCACTCCGGCCCGGAGCCAGGACGAACGAGCGGCCACGGGGCGCCAGTTTCCGCCCCGAGCCCGCTAGGGCCGACGGCCCTGTTTCCGCCCAGCGGCTGGGCGGGCGCTGATGCCGCCAGACCGCCGACCGGACCGGCCCCCAACCCCCACCAGCAGGTCGTCGGGGGGTGGTCCGGCCCTGGAGGGGTGGCCGCCGGTGGAGGGATCGCCGGAGGGGCTGCCGGACGTCATTTCGGAGCCCCGGAGCAGAATTTTTGGTCGCTGCCGCATATGGGAGGTCCGATTGGAGTTGGAAACGGATTTTTACCTATGCCACCGCCCCTTGGGGCCCCGATGCGGATGGGGCAAGGAGAACCATGGCGGGAAAACCCTCCAAGACAGATATATGAGGAGGATGGTCCTCCAATGGGGCATCTACACGATTACTATGGGCGACCAAATCTTATGGCGGAACCATTCCGGCATGGAGGACACGAACCGGATCTCGGGAGGAATGGAGGGGCTCGGATGAATTTTCCGAAATTCTGGGGCGGCGACGCCTTGGAGTGGGTGCAAAAGGCCGAGCTTTTCTTTACCTACCAGGAGATTCCCAAAGATCAATGGGTGCAGCTTGCCTCGTTCCACTTGGAGGACGACGCATACCAGTGGGCGCAGTGGTTTGTCCGTAACCAGGGCTACGCCCCATGGGATTATTTTGTGGAAGGGTTCACGGCCCGTTTCGGGCCCCTGGAGTATGAGGATGTGGAGGCGACCTTGCAGAAGCTCAGGCAGAGGGGAACCGTCATGGAATACCGCACTGAGTTCGAGCGGTTAGCAAATCGGGTCAACTGGAGTGAAAAGACCCTTCTCAGTTGTTTCATCTCGGGACTGAAGGACCATCTGAGGGACGAAGTCCACGCATACATGCCGTCCAGTTTGAGCCATGCCATTAGTCTGGCCCGGATACAGGAGGAGCGGTTTAACCGCCAGCGAAATCGGGGGACAGCACGGGCAGTTCCAGCAGTACCAGCAGCACCAGGAGCCGGACGGCAGGACGACCGACTGTGACTCGATTGACTTGGCCAAAGCTACAGGCCAGGAAGGAAAAGGGGCTATGTTTCAATTGCGACGACAAATTCACCCCTGGACATCGATGTCAGAAGGTGCAGGTTTTTATGCTACGCGAGGAGGATGACGAGGAAGAACCCATCAGTTGTGAGGAGGTGGAGGAATTAGACCTGGCAGAGTTTGGAGTCTTCCTGCAAGCCATGGAGGGATGTCCCGCACCGCTCACGTTACGGGTTTCGGGGAAGCTGGGACACGAGCGGGTGACCATCTTGATCGATAGTGGGAGCACCCACAATTTTATCACCCCCGCAGCAGCACTAAAGGCGGGGCATGCAGTTGACAGAGGGGCTTCCTTCCAGGTCATGGTCGCAGACGGCAGCAAGCTGCGGTGTGAGGGGGCCCTGAAAGGGGTGGAGCTGCGGATTCAGGGTTATGTATGCCAGACGGATGTTTACCTCTTGCCGATTCAGGGGTCTGATATGGTTCTGGGTGTGCAGTGGCTCCGCCAGCTCAAGAGGGTCACGACGGACTAGGAAAAGATGACTTTGGAGTTTTCGCATTTGGGAACAGAGCATTGCCTTCGGGGCATTAGATCACCGCCGCTCAAGGAAATTTCCATTCAGAGCTTACATAGGATGGAGGAGGAGGGCAGTACTATGGCCATGATTTTGGGGGTCGAGGCCCTGGGGCCGGGCACAGCGGCCGAGCCAGAGCAGATACAGGGGTTGCTGTCACAGTTCGTGTTGAAATTGTTGAAGTGGAAGTTAGAGGACTTTTGGACCTGGGCGGTCTGGGAGGAGGTCGGGCGGTCTGGCGTAACCGCACGACTTGGCGGTCTGCCTCTGCAGTCTGGCTTGTCTTAGCCTAGCTGCGGTCTCCTGGCTTGATCGCTGGTATCTGGTCCAAGGCGGCTGAAGGTGGAGGCCGCGCGGTCTGTCTCTGACCGCGTGGCGGGTTGTTCGTCTTCAGGTGCGCGCGGTCTGTGCGTCACCGTGTGGCGGGTTGTCTTCCTCAAAGCTGTGGCGGTCTGGTGTGATCGCACAGCTTGTCCCAGGTTTCTCCAGAATGCGGTCTGGTGGTTGACCGGGCTTTCTGGTGGTGTTCGCGGACTAAGGGTCTTAGTCGCGCGGTCTCAGGTTGCGGTCTCAGGAGGAGACTGGTATGCAAGCTGGACGCTGTTCGCGGTCTCAGGTGGAGACCGGCATGCGGACAGGAGTTCGCGGTCTGTTGGCGAACTGGCTGTGTTCGCGATCTCGGACGAACATAGGGGGTGAACAGCTTCGGGCGGTCTGGCGATCTCTCTTGGAGTCGCGATCTGCTGTGAGAGTGGCGGTCTCTCATAGTTGATGTTGAAGCTGGCGAGTTCACCAAAATGAAGCAGGAGTACTGTTGCTGATCGCGCGGTGTGACCGGTCAGGTCGCGCGGTCTGGAGGGTGGTGATCCTATCTCATAGGGTGGTGACTGGATCAGGTCTCACGCCTATAAATAGGACCCATTGGCAGCAATAATTAAGACACACCAAGTGTAAGCCGAGTTCTCTTCTTTCCTGCGGTCTCTATTTGTCTGACCGGGCGGTCTGCTGATTGAACTCTTCTTGTGTAGCTTCTGCGGATAGTGTGGGCAGCAGCGATCACCTCTTCCTCTGAAAGTGTTCGGGCGGTCTGCGGCTTGGAGTTGTGGTGCTGGAGTTCGGGAGAATCAGGAGTTCGGAAGAAGGAGTGCGGTTTGGTGGTGTTCTGTGATCGGCAGGTCGCTGCGGTTTGGCAGCTTGCTCAAGTCACAGGGAGGTCGCGCGGTCTGAGTGGTCTCAAGTTATCTTCAACTTTGTAATTTTCTCTTTGGTGTTTGTGCTGGCGAAATCATGTCTCGCCAAGCATGCCTTGCCTTGTAATTGAAGTACTGCTATCAATAAAGATTTCTTGTTTGCCTCCATTTGCTTCTGGTTGTTTGGCTTGTGAACTTTAAGTTGACTAACTCCTGCTCTCTCCATAGAGATTCAAAAAATGTCACATAGTATCAGAGCGAGGTTGGAGTGGTTGAGCAGTGAGTAACTTAGAGTAGCCATCGCCTTTGTGAAGAAGGAACCAGTGGTAGAGCAATGGAAGCGAGAGGTCTTGGAATTGAGATGCTTACATTGACTAACTTCAAGAAGTGGAAGTCGTGTATGCAAAGCTATCTTCTAGGTGAGGACCTCTGGGAGGTAGTTGGAGGAGATCAGACGCAGGAAGTTGTCCCGGAAGGGGATAATGGGGCAGAGGTGAGAACTTGGAGGAGGACGAATGCGAAGACAGAGTTCACTCTGAAGAGAGCAATTTCACCTGATCTGTTTGATCACATTTTGGGGTGTGGATCATCTGCGGAGATCTGGAGAGCCCTGGATGGGCTGTTTAACAAGAAGAATGTAGCAAGGCTACAGTTCTTGGAGAATGAGCTGGCAAGGTCGACTCAAGGTGATCTTTCTATATCCACTTTCTTTCTGAAGATGAAGAACTTGTGCGCTGAAATCTCAGCATTGGATCCTGATGAGCCTATCTCTGAGGCGAAGCTGAAGAGGCACATCATCCGCGGCTTGCGGAAGGAATATGTTGCCTTTGTGACGTCAGTGCAGGGATGGGCAAATCAACCGTCTTTGTTGGAGCTGGAGAACTTGCTTGCATCGCAAGAAAGTTTGGCAAGGCAGATGGCGGGGATGTCAGTGGCTGGGGGAGATGGCGAAGTGCTCTTCTCAGGCAAGAAGAAGAAGTGGGATAAGAAGAAGAAGACCGCTGGAGGAGGCTATGGGCCTTCAACTTCTGGGCAGCAGGAAAGGGGGTATGCTCCCAAGGCTGACGGGAAGAAGAAGGGTGAAGGTCCGAAGTGCTTCAAGTGTGGCAAGTATGGCCACATCAGGAAGGATTGCAAGGTGGTCACCCAAGCTGGGCATGCTGCGGAGAAGGAGGAAGCTGAGGCCAGACACTTTGAAGGAGGTTGGGGAGGAGCCTTCTCGGCTTCTGTTGGAGCTTCCGCTTCTATCAACTATCTGGAAGACTGGATCGTGGACTCAGGGTGTGGTCATCACCTCACCGGAGACGAGACCAAACTTTCTTCTGCACAGCCCTATACAGGTAACAATGCAATCATTACTGCTGATAATACTGTGCATCCAGTAGAGAAGGTGGGGGTTGTTTCCTTGGGCAGTGATAGATGGCCACTTACTTTGAAGAGTGTCTATCACGTGTCTGGTATGAGGAAAAACCTCTTCTCCGTGACCAACGCTGTAGACGCTGGGTATCACGTTCTGTTCGGCCCAACAGAAGTGAAGTTTCTACGCAATTTTGAGGCTGTAAAGGCCGAGGTCGTCCATGTCGGGAGACGGACAAAGGACTTGTTTGTTTTATCAACAAGTTCCTACGTCGACAAGATGAAGACGAATGATGGTGCCGTTATATGGCATGAGAGGTTGGGGCACGTAGGGATGGACAAGCTGAAAGCTATGGCGGTGAGAGGTCTGGTCAAGGGCCTGCCAAGTCTATCTTCCTACGGTGAAGGTCATGTTTGCGCGGGATGTCAGTTCGGCAAGTCTCATCGGCTACCGTTTGACAAGTCGCAGACAAGGAGTTGTGTGCCGTTGGAGTGCATCCACGGTGACTTGATGGGACCAACTGCTACCCCAAGCCTCGGAGGCAGTAGATATATGCTGGTGGTGATCGATGATTACACCAGATATGTCTGGGTATATTTCCTGAAGGAGAAGGCGGAGTCGTTTGCCAAGTTTGTGGAGTTCAAGGAGCTCGTGGAGGGTCGGCTAAGACTGCGGGTGAAGAAGCTGAGGACTTACAACGGAGGGGAGTTCACTTCCAGTGAGTTCTCTATTTTTTGCAGGAAGGCAGACATCCGGAGAGAGCTCACTTGTGCACATACTCCACAGCAGAACGATGTTGCAGAGCGGAAGATCCGTCATCTGACGGAGACCTGCAAGTGTTGGCTGCATGCCAAGAGTATCCCAAAGTCCTTCTGGGAGGAGGGAATGTCTTGTGCTGCCTACGTCATCAACCGGATGCCTTTGAGTCCCATCAACATGTTGACTCCGCATGAGATGATGTTCAAGGAGAAGCCAAGCGTGGCACACCTTAGGGTGTTTGGATCCACCTGCTACGTGCATGTTCCAGATGCTCTTCGGACGAAGCTAGATGCGAAAGCAAGGAAGCTAGACTTCGTGGGATACGATGAGCGGAAGGAAGGATGGAAGTGCATGGACCCGGAGACGCAGAGATTTGTGGTATCTCGCGACGTCGTGTTCGATGAGGTGACATCTTACAAGGGGTCTTCTGATGTGGAGCTACCAGAGAGCCGGGTGGAGGTGCCAGAAAAAGCTGTGGAGGATCTTCAGGTGGAGCTACCTGTGTCACCAGGTGGTCCATCTCCTTCTAGTTCCGAGACGGGGGCTTCTGGTTCAGGGAGCAGGGGGAGCGATGCTCCTAGCACGTCTGGAAGAGGAGCTAGGGAAGAAGCAGCTGAAGATAATGCGGTTCAGGGGAAGGAGCTGAGGAGGTCGAAGCGAGCGATCGTCGCCCCTGATCGCTATACAGGAGGAAACGCGGTGAGCTTCGTCTCATGTTTCTTCGCTGGTCCCTTGGATGAGAGGGAGCCGTCGAGCTTTGAGAAGGCCAGAGGTGTGAAGGAGTGGGACGTTGCAATGCAAGAAGAGATGGCAACTCTTGAGAAGAATGAGACCTGGTCTCTTGTGCCCAAGCCCAAGGGCACCACTCCTGTTACATGCAAGTGGGTCTACACGCTTAAGAAGAAGGCTGACGGCAGCATCGAGCGGTACAAGGCTCGTCTTGTAGCTCGGGGGTTCTCGCAGCAATACGGTGAAGACTACGAGGAGACATTCAGTCCGGTGACAAAAATGACTTCAGTTTGGTTCATCATTGCGTTGGCGGCATTCAGTGGATGAGAGATTTGGCAGCTCGACGTCAAGAACGCCTTCTTGTACGGCGAGATTGACAAGGATATCTTCATGGTCCAGCCACCAGGCTTTGTGTCTGAAGATTTTCCGGAGCATGTCTGCAAGTTGAAGAAGGCCTTGTATGGGTTGAAGCAAGCGCCGAGGGCGTGGTACGGGAAGATTGCAGAATATCTCCTATTCTGTGGATTTGGTGCTTCAGACTCAGACTCAAGCTTGTTCGTCAAGAAGAGCGGGGAGCTTCAAGTCATCGTGCTGCTATACGTCGACGATATGATCGTGACGGGGAACTCGTTAGGAGGAGGTAGCGCAGCTTCGGGCCGAGCTGTCTATCAGGTTCGAGATGAAGGACTTAGGTGAGCTTCACCACTTCCTTGGACTCGAGGTGCAGAGGAAGGAAGGTGGAGTGCTGGTGACCCGGGCCGGTTATACGGAGCGGATCGTGGAGCGATTCGGCATGAAGGAAGGGAAGTGCACTTCCACACCTCTGGAGAAGGCTATGAAGCTTCGGAAGGATGAGGGGAGGATTATGCAAGATCCGTTTGTGTTCCGAGCTATGGTTGGGAGCCTGATCTATCTGACGATCACGAGGCCGGATATTGCATATGCAGTTGGCAGAGTGAGTCGATATATGGCGGAGCCACGGGTACCTCATCTGCTAGCAGCCAAGAACATTCTGAAGTATGTCAAGGCGACCTCGGACATGGGTCTCCTGTACAGGAGGGATGCGGGCTTCGAAGTGCACGGGTTCATGGATGCTGATTACGGGGGAGATTCGGATGATCGGAAGTCGACGTCTGGATTCGTCTTCATGGCGGGCCCTACAGCTATATCATGGTGCAGCAAGAAGCAGGATTCCGTGTCGGTCTCCACCACGGAAGCGGAATACAAGGCTTCGGCCTTGGCAGCTCAGGAAGCCATCTGACTTAGGAGGTTGGTGGGAGACGTCCACAAGGAGGTTCGGGAGCCGACTCTGCTACGCGTTGACAACGAGAGTGCTCTCAAACTGGTTACCAATCCAGTTTGTCACGCGAGGACCAAGCATATCGAGATCGAGCACCACTTCATACGGGAGAAGGTGCTGGAGGGATCTCTTTCGGTCGGGCATGTGCGGAGTGTGGACAATGTCGCAGACATCTTCACAAAGGCGCTGGCAAAGGGGCCGTTCACACGGCTAAGGAGCCTACTGGGGCTGGTTTCAACTTCCCACTTCAAGGGGGAGTGTTGAAATTGTTGAAGTGGAAGTTAGAGGACTTTTGGACCTGGGCGGTCTGGGAGGAGGTCGGGCGGTCTGGCGTGACCGCACGACTTGGCGGTCTGCCTCTGCGGTCTGGCTTGTCTTAGCCTAGCTGCGGTCTCCTGGCTTGATCGCTGGTATCTGGTCCAAGGCGGCTGAAGGTGGAGGCCGCGCGGTCTGTCTCTGACCGCGTGGCGGGTTGTTCGTCTTCAGGTGCGCGCGGTCTGTGCGTGACCGTGTGGCGGGTTGTCTTCCTCAAAGCTGTGGCGGTCTGGTGTGATCACACAGCTTGTCCCAGGTTTCTCCAGAATGCGGTCTGGTGGTTGACCGGGCTTTCTGGTGGTGTTCACGGACTAAGGGTCTTAGTCGCGCGGTCTCAGGTTGCGGTCTCAGGAGGAGACTGGTATGCAAGCTGGACGCTGTTCGCGGTCTCAGGTGGAGACCGACATGCTGACAGGAGTTCGCGGTCTGTTGGCGAACTGGCTGTGTTCGCGGTCTCGGACGAACACAGGGGGTGAACAGCTTCGGGCGGTCTGGCGATCTCTCTTGGAGTCGCGATCTGCTGTGAGAGTGGCGGTCTCTCATAGTTGATGTTGAAGCTGGCGAGTTCACCAAAATGAAGCAGGAGTACTGTTGCTGATCGCGCGGTGTGACCGGTCAGGTCGCACGGTCTGGAGGGTGGTGATCCTATCTCATAGGGTGGTGACTGGATCAGGTCTCACGCCTATAAATAGGACCCATCGACAGCAATAATTAAGACACACCAAGTGTAAGCCGAGTTCTCTTCTTTCCTGCGGTCTCTATTTATCTGACCGGACGGTCTGCTGATTGAACTTTTCTTGTGCAGCTTCTGCGGATAGTGTGGGCAGCAGCGATCACCTCTTCCCCTGAAAGTGTTCGGGCGGTCTGCGGCTTGGAGTTGTGGTGCTGGAGTTCGGGAGAATCAGGAGTTCGGAAGGAGTGCGGTTTGGTGGTGTTCTGTGATCGGCAGGTCGCTGCGGTTTGGCAGCTTGCTCAAGTCACAGGGAGGTCGCGCGGTCTGAGCGGTCTCAAGTTATCTTCAACTTTGTAATTTTCTCTTTGGTGTTTGTGCTGGCGAAATCATGTCTCGCCAAGCATGTCTTGCCTTGTAATTGAAGTACTGCTATCAATAAAGATTTCTTGTTTGCCTCTATTTGCTTCTGGTTGTTTGGCTTGTGAACTTTAAGTTGACTAACTTCTGCTCGCTCCATAAAGATTCGAAAAATTTCACAGTTCGATGATGTTTTTCAGGAGCCGTTCTCTTTGCCACCCTCTCGATTCCGTGATCATCAGATCCAGTTGAAGGCCGGATCGGATCCGACCAATATCCGACCTTATCGCTACCCGCATATTCAGAAAGCTGAGATCGAGCGCAGTGTACGTGAGATGTTATCCACTGGCATCATCCGTCCCAGCACTAGTGCTTTCTCCTCACCGATTATCCTTGTGAAAAAGAAGGATGGATCGTGGCGCTTTTGCGTGGATTACCGGGGCTTGAATGGCTCTACTATTAAAGACAAATTTCCTATTCCGATGATTGAGGAGCTGCTGGACGAGTTGCACGGTGCTAGCTTATTCACCAAGCTGGACCTCCGGTCTGGCTACCATCAAATTCGGATGAAAGCGGAGGACATCCACAAGACGGCGTTTCGCACCCACGACGGCAACTACGAGTTCCTGGTGATGCCATTTGGGCTGGCCAACGCCCCATCTACCTTCCAGGCAGTGATGAACGAGATCTTCCGGCCACTTCTCCTTCGGTACGTTCTAGTTTTCTTTGATGACATACTGGTCTATAGCAGGAATTGGGAAGATTATTTGGAGCACGTCCACCATGTCCTGAGCATTTTGAAGGAGCACCAGCTGTACGCCAAGCGCTCCAAATGCTCTTTTGGGCAGAAGGAAGTCGAGTACTTGGGCCACCTGGTGTCCTCCCGAGGTGTTCAGGCGGACCCAAAGAAGATCGAGAGCATGGTGACCTGGCCACAACCCACGACGATACGGGCCTTACGGGGCTTTCTCGGGTTGACTGGCTACTATCGCCGGTTCGTGCAGGACTACGGGAAGATTGCCCGACCCTTGACCCAGCTGTTGCAGAAGGACGCCTTCGACTGGACGGCAGAAGCAGAGGCGGCATTCCAGGCCCTGAAACGGGCCATGACGACCACACCGGTGCTGGCACTGCCGGACTTTTCCAAAGATTTTGTGGTGGAGACCGACGCTTCAGGAGTCGGAATCGGCGCGGTATTGATGCAAAAGGGCCGGCCGATAGCTTACTTCAGCTTTAGCGCCCCGGACTTTGGGGTTATCCACTTATGAGAAGGAGATGCTAGCCAACCTACATGCGATGGCTATGTGGCGGCCGTATTTGTTGGGGCGGCGTTTTCAGATCCGTACGGACCACCAGAGTTTAAAGCATTTTTTGGAACAGCGCCTGGCCTCTCCCCACCAGCAGAAGTGGCTGACGAAGCTGCTAGGCTACGACTACGAGATTGTGTACAAGCAGGGGAAGGAGAATGTGGTGGCAGACGCCCTATCTCGTTTGCCAGAGGGCTCCCTAGCCCATGTTTCCGGACCGGTGATTGATTCCGTAGATGAGATTCATGTGGCAGTACAACAGGATCCAGCTCTCCGTGACATTGTTGAGGCACTACAGCACGGTCGCCCCACCGAGGCCGGCTATCACCTACAGGGGGAGCGGTTATACTACCAGGGCCGGCTCGTCCTTCCCGCCACGTCCCCTTGGCGCACCATCATGATACATGAGTTCCATTCTTCTCCTACCGGGGGCCACGCCGGTATCTTGCGGACCCTACAGCGGGTCAGGGCGAATGTGTTCTGGACGGGAATGCGGCGAGATGTTCAGAAGTTTGTCAGGGAATGTGACATTTGTCAACGGCAGAAATACGAGACGACATCCCCAGCCGGGTTACTCACGTCCTTGGCGATTCCGCATCAGATTTGGGATACCATCTCTTTGGACTTCATCGACGGCTTACCCAAGTCTCAGGGCAAATCGGTGATTCTCGTAGTGGTCGACAAGCTCTCCAAGTACGGCCACTTCTTGGCCCTGAGCCATCCTTACACAGGCGAGTCCGTAGCGGATCTTTTTGCCAGGGAGATAGTGCGTCTCCACGGGATTCCTCTTGCCATCATCTCAGACAGAGACCCGGTGTTCATCAGCAAGTTCTGGAAGGAGTTATTTCGTCTGCAGGGCACCACTTTGCGCATGAGCACGGCCAACCATCCCCAGGCCGACGGGCAGACAGAGGTGCTCAATCGCGGTGTTGAGACCTACTTGCGATGTTTTGTGATGGATGAACCGCGGACTTGGACCCAGTGGTTACACTGGGCGGAATATTGCTACAACACTTCGTTCCATACCGCGAGCAAGCTCACCCCTTTTGAGGTGGTCTACGGCCGCCCACCTCCCACGCTGAGTTCCTACGAGCCAGACAGTACATCTTTTCCAGCAGTAGGCAGGATGCTTCAAGAGCGGGACCAGACGCTCACCCTTTTGCGGGACAATCTTCGGACAGCACAGGACCGCATGAAAACCCAAGCGGATAAGCATCGTCGGGAGCGGGAATTTCAGTGGGGGATGAAGTTTTCCTCCGTCTCCAGCCCTACAGGCAGCTATCGGTCGCTCGGCGGGCCAATCAGAAACTGGCTCCACGTTACTATGGACCTTTCAGAATCATCAGGCGAGTGGGTCCAGTTGCTTACACCTTGGCACTCTCAGAGGGGTCGCGCATCCACCCAACTTTCCACGTCTCCGTGCTGAAAAGAAAAATTGGGGACTCAATCCGGGCCGACCCCGTCCTTCCGGAAGCCACTAGCAGCGGGGAACTGCGGCCGTTACCAGAAACTATCTTACTTACCAAGTGGAAGAAGCGGGGATCGGAGTACCGCCTCGAAGTACTCGTCAAGTGGAAGCACCTCTCCGAGACGCACAACTCTTGGGTCGATCTTTTGGAGTTCCGAGAGCACTTTCCAGATTTCCACCTTGAGGACAAGGTGACTCTTGATGGGGGAGGGAATGTTATGCCTCCGCATCCGTTACAGTTCGCAGTCCAACAATATTCACGACGACGCAAGGAATTACAAGACAACGGGGCTGAACCACCCGGTTCATCCCCCTCCCCGCAATAAATAAAGATTAGGGGCTGAACCACACCGGTTCAGCCCCTATTGGGGGGGGGGGGGGGGGCGGCCAGCCCCCTTGTCCCCGGGTATTAATAAGCCCGGAGACCCTCTTTTGATGGCATGCAAGATAATATTCAGGTATTCTTCTCCCTCTTTCTCTTCTCTCAAACCCTAGCCGCCTTTCTTCCTCCTATTTCCCTTAGATCCCCTTCTCTTCTCCCAAATCCTAGCAAGTTCATATCATATTGTTGGAGTTGTAAGCCAGTTTATGCACTCCTACGGGTCAGACATCTCGATGCTGCTCTGAGATACTTAAAAGGCTCACCGGAAAGGGGCATACTATACTCCCCACACAGAGTTACAGATTGAAGTGTATACCGATGCAGATTGGGCTGGATCTATTGATGGCAGACGTTATACCTCAGGGTACCGCACTATGATTGGTGGAAACCTGGTCATGTGGAGGAGTAAGAAGCAACATGTCGTCGCTCGATCTAATGCTGAAGCCAAGTTTCGGTCATGGTCCATGGGATTTATGAAGGGCTATTGATGACCAAAACTATACCCGCAAACGACAACGACAAGTGTACCGCGTCGAAAGTAGTATAGGTTTATAAAAACCAAGGTCGTATTAGACTCGGGGCGGTTGAATACTTTTACTTCGAAAAATCTCTATTATTTTATCAATTAAAACTTGGATTGGTTTTGCAAAAAAGGGAAATTAAAATAATGATTAAACGTGAGTTAAAATACTAGCACTCGATCTTCGAATCACTGTAGAATAATAATAGAAGAAATAAGGACTCTAATTCTCTTAAGAAATTTACTTCGACCGTGGAGGTTCCCGAATTCTAAACGCACCTCTCTCGAGGATACGTTCAGCTGAGTTTAGGTTGATCAACCAAACTCTCGTTCTATAATCGAAACCCCTAAAACTCGCTTTAACGTGGTGAACCCTCTATTGAATTTGACTCAAAACCGGGAGATTTATGTCGTCCTTTCTCAAGGGTTGCAATCATATCTCTTTATCCTTAAGTGATCAATTCGAATTATGAGTCTCTCGACTACTAAATTACGAAAACATGAATGAGAATTATATATCGAAAATATAATTTCACTTCAATAAAATTAAGGATAAATTTTAAGCATTTCAAGGAAGAGAAGAAGAAGATCCAATTAATTCACTGCGAATATCATTCCTTGGATTATCTCGATCGAGTACTAATAGAGATTTAGCTACTCATGGAGATTAAGGAATCAACAAAAATAAAAGAGTACATAATGAAAGGAGAAGAGAAAAAGAGAATAAGAAGAATTATTTTATTGATTGCGAAAGAGAATTACAAACTAAGGAATTGAAAGCTACAAACTATTTAATTGAAAATACAATTTGCAAGAAGAAAAAAACTACAAGAGATACTAAAAACATGAAAATAATACAAGAAATGAAGAATCTAACTCCTAAAAATTCGTCCCTGAACTTCTGGTGGAGCTGGCTTTAAATAGGATTCAAATTGGGGTTACACGCCCTTGGTCACTCCCGTGACCAAGGGCGTGTAAGGGGCGTGATCGGTGTTGGTGCGGAGAGGGCGTCTTCTGGCTTCAATGCGGGCGTTACGTGCACGTCACGCCCTAGGTCACGCCTGTGACCTAGGGCGTGTATTTTTCAAAACAGCGCCTGACGGGAAGTCATCGGCGGGAAAGAGCGCGGGACGAGTCACGCCCGTGACTGGATGTCACGCCCTCGGTCATATGCCCGTGACCGGGGGCGTGTAACTTTAATTGACGTGGCATTGCGCTTTTGCTGCTGGCGGCGGGTCGCGGCCGTGACATTGGGTCACGCCCGTGACCTGGGGCGTATACTTGGCGAATCTTCACAGAATGAGCCCGGGGCGGCGGAATCAGGTCTGGAGCACATCTAGGCTGTCACGCCCTTGGTCACGCCCGTGACCTTGTGCGTGTACTTGACCTTTTTTCTCAAAGTGCCCAAAAAACCTGAAAAACACAAAAAAAGCTTAAGTTAGTTTATAGAAATAAAAAGAAATGAATTTGATGGGATAATTCATGCAATTTATACAAATTCATATTAAAATATTCTTAAAATTATATTAAAGGATGAGTACAAAAAGTACTCATCAAACACCCTCATACTTGAGTTTTTGTTATTCCAGAGCAAAAAAATGAGGAAAGAATTACAAGACATCGATATTATTTCTAATTAACTAAATTTTTATTAAACCAAGAGTAAGTTAAAAGCAAATTCTAGGAATTTATGAATTAAGTCATAAGTTATGGTGATAATTTAAAAAGAGAAATCTGGTTAGCTAACTACTTCTCAAGGTAATTATTTAGCAACCGAAATTATAGAAATTTTCAAACAAAATTAGATTGAAATTATAGACACTGTAACGTAAAAGAAGCTTAAGGAGAAGACACCTACTAAATATTGCTCTCTTAATAATTTTATTTAGGACTAGAATCAATAGAATTGGCTAGGGATAGGTTTTATAAAAATGGCAAAATGAAGAGTTCTTGAATTAAATGTGGTGAAACCTCACTTATAAATTCGTATTTGTATATGTTTAGGAAAATGATGAATTTTATCCTCTCATTTTCCATGCCATAAAAACCAAAATGTATATGTTTAGATGTAATGAATTTTATCCTCTTACATCATGACATATAGTCTTTTAAATAATTTTGGGTGCATATGTTTAGAAAATAATAAATTTTTATCCCCTTATTCCCATGACATGATCTTTTACTACACTTTTTTTTTATTTGTCAACAAAGGGTGAGGGTAAAAAAATAATTCTAGTTTATAAATTAAACTATTTTGAGAGCAACTTTTTTAGTAGAATGAAATTTCATAAGATCTTAATGTTAAAAGAGAATATAATAAAAATCTAGAGGTGCTTAGCCAATTTACCACAAAGTGAGGCTATTTAGAATTAAAATGAGAAGTAGTGCTAAATAGATTTTTTAATCGAATTAAAATCATAAAGTGTTTCTTAAAATTAAATTACTTCAAATTTAAATTTAACAAATTCTGATAAAAAAAAATATTAGCTAAATTAAAAATGTAAGAATACTTATAATCAACCCTCAAACTAGATTTCTAGAAAAATAAAAACAAGTAAGGATTAATATATATTTTTTGAAAAATTCTTGTACTTCTCAAGGTCTACCCGGTGAAGGACTCGCAAAGTACTAGGAGATACAATGAGATGATTGCACAAACCTCCCTTTCCAAGGATTTAGATTTTTTATGATTTTTGTATGATTTTTATATTTTTTTCTTTTTTTTTTAAATTAAAAAGAAGGTCTAGAAAACTACACTACACCCCCATACTTAAAGTTAAACATTGTCCTCAATGTTTAAAACTAAGTATGAAGAACACGTGAAAGGAAAATGCGTAAAAAAGAAAAAAATGTTTTAACACTAAAGATAAGCAGGGGTGCCTCCCAAGAGCGCTTTCTTTTTCCCGTCTTTAAGCTAGACGGCTATTGTTAGCTAAACGAAAATTGAAAAGAGAGGTGCACAGGCAACTCCCTTAATTCACATTCAGGTGTCGGCTATTCCTTCGTTTAACATGTGATTCTCCTTTTGTCCTTGAACTTGAATATGCAAATCCAAATCACCTATACATACCTGAGGTGATTTGGAAATATAAAGATGAGCGGCATATGATTTTTGTGAGAATTCATGACAAACAAAAGAAGATCCGGGTGGAGTAGGGGAAGAAACTTGTTCTTCTTCTATTTCATCCGGGGCGCCCATAACATTAAGAAATTCTTGGTAAAATAATTATTTTTCATTTTCGGTAAATGAAATTATGGGATTACATTAAACCACATGTTCCTCCATAATTAAATTATCCAAAAATGGAGAGAAAGCACTAGACGAAATAATGTTCTCATCTAAATATTGGGGGAGAGTATCGAATTGAATTGGTGGAAATCCCCCAAAATTAGAGTACGAAACTTGCGGCGCAAAAGAGGAAGAACAAAAATTCGGATCTAAAGATTCATCTTCATTGCTCCGAAAACTATCCGGGTGAGCTTGCCACCAAGAATAATCTACTTCAGAGCTTGAAGAAAAATTATTAAAAACTGAAAAATTATTCACATGAAAATTAGTAAAAACATTTTCATCAAAGTTGGAAAAATTATTTTCTTTAAAAGAGGAAAAATTATGATCGTAATTATTATCAAAATTATTTGCATAAGATTGAGAAAATTCATTTTCATAATATAAATTTTGAGGATAAAAATGAAAATCACTTTGATGAGGCGCACCACAATAATTGTAACTAATTTGGCGCTTTCGTGCGTCTTTCAAAAGATTAACTTGGTTTTGAAGCTCGGCAACTTTTACGGCCAATTCAGATAACCTTATTTAATCAAAAGAAAACAACCTTCACTTAAATGAATGGAATTTTAGAGGGGGAATAGAGAAGAGAAATAATTTATGAATATTTTTTTTTTTTCAAAAAGCGGGTTAAATTAGTCACGGACTTCCCGAGGTCTACCCTTTGAAGGGTTCGCATCGGTACTAGGAGATGCGATGAGATGACAAGCCCAAGTCTCCCTTTTCGAGAATTTAAATTGCGCCTTTTAAAGATTTTTTAAAAAAAAATTAGAAGAAGGGGGGGGGGGGGGGGGGGGTGAGAAAAGGAGTGATAAAATTAATAGATATTTCTTTTTTCGAAATATCAACCTAAGTCCCCGACAACGTCGCCAAAAACTTGATGACCAAAACTATACTCGCAAACGACACCGGCAAGTGTACCGCGTCGAAAGTAGTATATGTTTATAAAAACCAAGGTCGTATTAGACTCGGGGCGGTTGAATACTTTTACTTCGGAAAATCTCTATTATTTTATCAATTAAAACTTGGATTGGTTTTGCAAAAGGGAAATTAAAATAATGATTAAACGATAAGTTAAAATACTAGCACTCGATCTTCGAATCACCGCGGAATAATAATAGAAGAAATAAGGACTCTAATTCTCTTAAGAAATTTACTTCGACCGTGGAGGTTCCCGAATTCTAAACGCACCTCTCTCGAGGATACGTTCAGCTGAGTTTAGATTGATCAACCGAACTCTCGTTCTATAATCAAAACCCCTAAAACTCGCTTTAACGCGGTGAACCCCTCTATTGAATTTGACTCCAATTCGGGAGATTTATGTCATCCTTTCTCAAGGGTTGCAATCAACTATCTTTATCCTTAAGTGATTAATTCGAATTATGAGTCTCTCGACTACTAAATTACGAAAACATGAATGAGAATTATATATCGAAAATATAATCCCACTTCAATAAAATTAAGGATAAGTCTTAAGCATTTCAAGGAAGTGAAGAAGAAGATCCAATTAATTCACTGCGAATATCATTTCTTGGATTATCTAGATCGAGTATTAATAGAGATTTAACTACTCATGGAGATTAAGGAATCAACAAAAATAAAAGAGTACATAATGAAAGGAGAAGAGAATAAGAAGAACTATTTTATTGATTGCGAAAGAGAATTACAAACTAAGGAATTGAAAGCTACAAACTATTTAATTGAAAATACAATTTGCAAGAAGAAAAAGAACTACAAGAAATACTAAAAACATGAAAATAATACAAGAAATGAAGAATCTAACTCCTAAAAATTCGTCCCTGAACTTCTGGTGGAGCTGGCTTTAAATAGGATTCAAATTTGGGTTACACGCCCTTGGTCACGCCCGTGACCAAGGGCGTGTAAGGGGTGTGATCGGTGCTGGTGCGGAGTGGGCGCTTTCTGGCTTCAATGTGGGCGTTACGTGCGCGTCACGCCCTAGGTCACGCCTGTGACCTAGGACGTGTAATCTTCAAAACAGCGTCTGGCGGGAAATCATCGGCGGGAAAGAGCGCGGGACGAGTCACGCCCATGACTGGATGTCACGCCCTCGGTCACGCCCGTGACCGGGGCGTGTAACTTTAATTGACGTGGCATTGCGCTTTTGCTGCTGGCGGCGGGTCGCGGTCGTGACATTGGGTCACGCCCTTGGTCACGCCCGTGACCTGGGGCGTGTACTTGGCGAATCTTCACAGAATGAGCCCGGGCGGCGGAATCGGGTTTGGAACACATCTAGGCTGTCACGCCCTTGGTCACGCCCGTGACCTTGGGCGTGTACTTGACATTTTTGCTCAAAGTGCCCAGAAAACCTGAAAAACACAGAAAATACTTTAGTTAGTTTATAGAAATAAAAGAAATGAATTTGATGGGATAATTCATGCAATTTATACAAATTCATATTAAAATATCCTTAAAATTATATTAAAGGATGAGTACAAAAAGTACTCATCAGCTATGACTCCGCTTGTTGATGAGTGACATAGGCCAAAACGAGGATGGGCCTCTCAGACTATTCTATGACAATAAGCATGCTATTAGCATCCCCCATAATCCTATTCAACATGATTGAACTAAACATATTGAAGTTGACGGACACTTTATTAAGGAAAACATTGAGAAGTGAATTATTTGTACTCCGTTTGTGTTACGGCCCAGCAGGAACCCCCAGGCGCGAAGCCCGCCAGGGCCCATTTACTGGCCGTAAGCAGGAACCCCCTCTATTATCCTGGCATGTAGACCAGCGAGGGGCCCACCGACTTAACAGGGCCGCGGCCCAGTGCAACCCCAACCCGTCTCCAGGACCAGTTTAATCACTGGCGGGTTGTTGAGGTCGGGGCTTAAACCCCCGACCTCCTTGATAAGGAGCCTTCAACACGGCTCTCATCACCAACTGAGCCGCGGCTCAGTTGGTGATGAGAGCCGTGTTGAAGGCTCCTTATCAAGGAGGTCGGGGGTTTAAGCCCCGACCTCAACAACCCGCCAGTGATTAAACTGGTCCTGGAGACGGGTTGGGGTTGCACTGGGCCGCGGCCCTGTTAAGTCGGTGGGCCCCTCGCTGGTCTACATGCCAGGATAATAGAGGGGGTTCCTGCTTACGGCCAGTAAATGGGCCCTGGCGGGCTTCGCGCCTGGGGGTTCCTGCTGGGCCGTAACATAAAAGTGCACTTTTATGTTATGGGCCGGGCTCCGGGGCTCTGGGACTCTGGGCCACCAAGTGTTACTCCCGCTCCCGCCCCCGAAGTCTAGTCCCTCCCATAACAGGGCCGCGGCCCACACACCCCAACCCGTCTCCTCAACCAGTTTAATTGAGGCGGGTTGTTGAGGCTGAGATTCGATCCCCAGACCTCCTTGATAAGGAGCCTTCAACACGGCTCTCATCACCAACTGAGCCGAATGTTATGAATATGCTAGGGATAGAGAGAAAGCTAGAGAGACTAGGGAAGAAGAGGGAACTAGGGTTTGCTAGAGGAGAAATACCTGATAATAATCTTCATAGCCATCAAGAGGGAGGGGTCCGGGTATATATAATACCCGGACCCAAGGGTTCAGCCCCAATTCCTTATATTTAATATTGGCGGGCTGAACCGGATGGTTCAGCCCGGTCTTCTTCCGTCTTCTCCTTTGGTCGACGTGCACAGTCGTATCCTCCGCATCCGGTAGAGTCGCCGAGCGTAACATTCCCTTCCCCTTCAAGGGCCAGCTTGTCCTCAAGCTGGAGGCGGTGAGCGCGCGGCTCCTTCCCCGCAGTACTCTGTCCCATCCTGACTGAACTGAGGCCTTCCAAGCAGTACTCCTTCCCGTGTTGGCTGAACTCCGTAGTCATCTGAACCCAATCGAAGGTCACCCGCTTAAGTTGCTGCAGCCACGGTGCGCCCAAGACCATGTCAGAACCCCGGATTGGCAATAAGTAAACATCAATATGCTCGGTGTATCCCTGTATCTGGAGCTCCACCCCTTTCATCACCCCCTCGCATTGCAGTGTACGTCCATCCGCCACCCTGACGTGGAACACTGCGCTGCAATCTATGACACCCCCCGTCTGCCGGGCCACACCGGGTTGGATGAAGTTGTGAGTGCTCCCGCTATCCACCAAGAGCGTCACCGTCGCCCTGCCGACCCTCCCAGTCAAGTGTAAGGTCGGAGATGGGATACCCCCCTTCAGGGCCTGGAGGGATACGACAAAGTCGTCAAAAACCAACTCTCCCTCCGCTGTAGTGTGAGTAACATCTTCCGCTTCCTCCTGTAGCATGAATACCTGGACCTTCTGGCAAGCGTGCCCGCGGGTATACTTCTCATCGCAGTTGAAGCATAACCCTTTGTCCTTTCTGGCCTGAAGCTCCTGCCACGTCAACCTCGTCACCGTAGGGCGGCCCCCGGTCGGTGGTTCTTGCTTGGGTACATCCGCACCCGTAGGTGCCCGACCTGTCGTCCGAGTCCTCTGCCGATTGTATCGCTCCTCCTGTATCCTGGCCAGGCTGATGGCATGACTCAAACTGCGTGGCATGTAGGCGTGGACCTCGTCTCTCAGGTGATCCTTCAATCCTGATACAAAGCAGCTCAGCATCGTTTTTTCCTCCCAATTGACCCGATTAGCCAACTGTTCAAACTCTGTCCGGTACTCCGTGACGGTCCCGTTTTGCCGCAATTTCTGCAACATGGCTTCAACATCTTCGTACTCCAAAGGACCGAAGCGAGCAGAGAAGGACTCCACAAACTCCTCCCAGGGTGCATAGTCGCGTCCCCTCAGAAACCATTTTGTCCATTGATAGGCGTCCTCTTCCAGGTGGAAAGATGTCAACTGAACCCACTGCCCCGCCGGAATCTCTTGGTATTTGAAAAAAAGTTCAGCTTTCTGGATCCACTCAAGGGCGTCTCCCCCGTTGAACCGGGGAAAATTCATCCGAGTCAGTTTCGGCGGCATGTAATGTCGATGCCCGGCCTGTCCCCGCCATCCCGCATCTTGCCCGTACCCTGCCTGCCTACGTGGATCCCCGGGTTCAAAAGGCATGCCCGGAAATTGTCCAAACTGTCCCGCCGCTGGAGCACCTTGATGGAACGGCCCTCCTTCTCCCCATTGCACCCATCTTCCAAGCCCGGAAGCCTGTCCCCTTCCTACCGGATGCGGTAACAAGCCCTCCCATTCCTGTCTCCAAGGGGTTTGCCCGACACGAACATCTCCTCCTCCATCTGGTCCAGATCCAGCCATTTCGAAACCTCCGGCGCCAGTCCCGGTCATGCTGACTCCCTGTCCAGCCCGGCCGAAGCCTCCCGCACCAGATCCGGACCCACCATAGCCTCCAACGTCAAATCCAGGAGCGCCAGGGCCTCCTGCGCCCGATCCGGGTCCGCCGCCTCCTCCCGCGCCGATCCCGGGTCCCCTGACTCCTCCCGTACCCGCTGCGGGTCCGCCGACACTTCCCGCGCCGAATCTGGGTCCGCCGACCCCTCCAGCGCCAAAGCCAGGAGCGCCAAGCCCTCCCGCGCTGGACCCGCTGATTCCGAAGCCGCACGCACCGAATCCGCCAGATCCGCACCCGCTAGCGTCGATTCCGCCTTCCGCAGGTCCCGATCCTCCGTTTCCGTTACTCCTGTGCCGATCAGAACGTGGGATGGAAGATCCGTCCGGATCTTCATCCGTTACGGCTTTGCTTTTCAGATTTCGAGCCAACAATGTCATGATCTCCTCCATTCGGGCGTCCATTCGTTCTTCTAGCTGCTGCGTGGACGTTTTCACGTTCTCTTCGATGGCGGCCACCGAATCCGTTAATGCCATCAGATTTTCTTCTAGGGTTGCCAAGCGGCTGGCTTCGTCTTGCGTTCGCGTAGTTACCATGGTGGAGGAAGGAATCCTCTGATACCAAATGTTATGAATATGCTAGGGATAGAGAGAAAGCTAGAGAGACTAGGGAAGAAGAGGGAACTAGGGTTTGCTAGAGGAGAAATACCTGATAATAATCTTCATAGCCATCAAGAGGGAGGGGTCCGGGTATATATAATACCCGGACCCAAGGGGGCCGGCCGGCCCCCATAGGGGCTGAACCAGTGTGGTTCAGCCCCAATTCCTTATATTTAATATTGGCGGGCTGAACCGGATGGTTCAGCCCGGTCTTCTTCCGTCTTCTCCTTTGGTCGACGTGCACAGTCGTATCCTCCGCATCCGGTAGAGTCGCCGAGCGTAACAGTTTGTTCCCTAAGGACAACTTGTTGATGTTCTCATTAAGGGTCTAAGTAGAAGCGCTTTTGTAAAATTTATTGGCAAGTTGGGCATGAACATCACTAGCCCAACTTGAGGGGAGTGTTAGAATATTACGCATTACGCATTTTTTCTTGTTTATATTTCTACCCATGTATGCATCTCTCCTATATATGGGAGAGATAGTTTCTTCTTTGAATAATAATATTTTATTTTCTTGTGACAGCTTGTTCTGATCCTCACTTTTCTTATATTTACAGCTGAACTTCCTAAAGCACTTTCTAGGGAACGGTTTTCTCAAGCATGCGCAGGTTAAATATCGTTGAAATTATTTGTAGCACATCTGCTGTTCGATTATTGATTTCAAATATATCTCAATTTTATTTAATAAGCTTTTTGCCAATTTTATACAGGATAATGAGTTGTTGCATAATGTTTTTGATCTTAAAGCACATGCAGAAAGTAATCTCACGGCCTCCCAAAAGGTTGTTTTTATATCTTCCCTATTATGCTTTGTATTGATTATTTTGTTTCTCCATGTGCTTGCTATGTCTCCAATGGGTCTTAATTCTATCTTTTCCTGGGTTCTTCTATTATACGGAAAAAATGGCATGTGAGGCCAAGGGAAACGTTCCTTTCAAAATTCAGGATAAATTATTAGTATGAGAAGTGGAAAAAATATCGAAAACAGATGATGGATTGATGTTTTTGACACATTCATACCTTTCATTATGGTTTTTCATATTACTAGTTGAATTGCTACCTTAGCACTTCATGGAATCGATGTTGATGGCAAACAAACAGTTGATACTTATGTTGATTACTTTTTATTGGCTTATACAACAACAACACTCAAGCCTTTATCCCACTATAGTGGGGTCGGCTATATGGATCCTTTGTCGCCATTGTGCCCTATCTTTAGTCATAATCTCACTAATGCCTAAGCACATCATGTCTTTCCTTATAGTCTCATTCCAAGTCGTTATTGGTCTACCCCTCCCCCATTTAACATGTCTAGTGACTAAACTTTCACAACGCCTAACAGGTGCCTCTAATGGTCTCCTTTGTACGTGTCACGACCCGTCTCGACAAGAGTCAGAGCGCACTTCGGGCAGGCCGTGATGCCACAGGCATGAGCGAACAGGAACCCATGCCTGCAAAGGCGAAAACAGAAATGCTACAAAAGTTTTGAATATATTACTTTGAAAAGAAATTAGTATATTTTATAAGCATACGGAAGCCACAATGAAAGGTTAAAACTATGCATTTTCATTAAAATCAGATGTCATACATTATACTGAAATGATGAATATGTAATGAGCCACAATAGTAAAATGCTATAAGTAAAAATGATTTGATACAAGCGAGAACACCCTAAGAGTTGTCCACAATACCAGAGAAAATGGCTGACAATAACTAATACAAGAAAAGTAGATCCAACAGTACTGAAACAAATACATAGAACCTGCTGACACAGTAATCAAAAAAAGAACCTCCAAGCAAAACTGCAGCTGAACGAAGAAGACTCAGGGAGCAGACGGCGCGGTCACGAACCCTAAGGCAAATCCAAACCGAAGGAAAATGCCTCAGAACAAGAAAATAATAGAAAACAAGCTGAAATTTTAAGTACAAGCAGAAATAATTCTAAAGTACCAATTAACTCTTAAAACAGGCTAGTGAAACAAGCAGGTAACTGAAACAAACTGAAACTATCTAGAAATATTAGCCTACTCCGGAGTATAGCCTAAACAAGTATTTTGCACGACATAAGCTGTTATCTATGAAAAACGTAGGTGTTTATAGTGGGCACACATGGTTCACACTCAAGTCCAAGTGTAAGGCTTACCAGAATAAGGGTATTCCATGCTCACCGTGACCATGCAAGCAAGACGTTGCACCACCTAAAAACCTAGTTTCCACGATTCGCTTATGACACTCAAGACCTAAGGGTTTCATGTTTTTCCGAGGAGATTCCTATCACAACGCGACATGCTCGCGAGTAATAGTGCTTATGCTATCAGATATTGATAATAATTTAGAAAACCAGTAAAAGAAATTAATTTCTTGTTTGCAAGCGAGAGAGAATTTCTCCGCTTGCCTTAAGGTGAAGCAGGAACTACTAGCGACAGCTAGGCGGCGCAAGCAAAGTCAAAGGCACTATTGAACCTGTTCAGGAATAATCGCAGGCAATAATTGATACGTGACAACAGAAAACCATACGCTAGCAAGGCGGTTATTTTGCAAAAACTAACTCAAGAGCAGGTTAGCAATTTACCTCCCTCAAGGATGAGGGGAGCGGAGATTCCTCGGCGGATCGGGGCCTTGGCGGTGCTTGAGTGACAGAAACCCTAAATCGGAGGGGGTTTCAGAGATTCCACCACCAACACGACGAGCGGTACCGGAGAAATAATCATAAGAATGCAAAATTAGCCGATTGGACGACGCATACGCGAAGGATTGACGTAATTTCGACGATTAGGGTACAAAGCCAACATGCAAAAATTATTAAATCTCTGAATCGAGGGATGGGGAGGCGTTCTTACCCAAGGGAACCGTATCCGGGCTCAAAAATCCGAGTGGAGGGTGAATCGAGAAACCCTAGATGTCCCCCTCGCAAATCGCCGGCCAAGACGGAGAGGGAGAGGGATAAATGGCTGCTGCCCTTGGAGAAGAGGAGAAAATGGCCCGGAGGAAACGAGGAGGAAGGCTGCAGAGTCGTTGGCGTCGACCTAGGCGGGAAGCGGCGGCCACGACAGGAGGAGAAGGCGCAAGAGGGGTCGTCGGCGGCGGCTGGAGGCGCTGGAGGGGGCGTCGGCGGCGGCTGGAGGCGCTGGAGGGAGCGTCGGCGGCGAACGAATGCGCTGGAGTGGGATCGGGAGAGGAATAGGGCTGCGGCTTTGCGGCTGAGGCGGGATCGAGCGTAGGCTTGCGGGAGACCTGGACCGGGGCGGGATCGAGATATAGGGGGGCTGGCTCGGGATTAATAGAGGAGGGAAAAGAGGGGGGTTTATTGTTATTATTATTATTATTATTATTATTATAAGTTTTAAAACAAGGGTTGTTACATTCTCCCCTACTTAGAAAGTTTCGTCCCGAAACTTCTGAGAATTCTCTTATGGCGAAGATTAGGGTGACATTCATTCCAACAAGGTTTGCAATTCAAGTCAAGAGAACTAACTGAAAAGGCACTTAAATAGAGAGAGGAACAAGAGCGGAGACATACCAGGATCAGGAGAAAAGGTGTGGATACTTGCTACGCATGTCAGCTTCGAGCTCCCAAGTGAACTCCTCAGACTTGCCATGCATCCAAAGTACCTTCACCATAGGAATGGTCCTCCTTCGAAGCTTGCGCTCTTGGTATTCCACTATGTTGGCGGGCTCAATCGGATAAGACAAATTAGCTTCAGGAACCACCGGGATTTCCTCAAGAACACGATTAGGATCATGGATGTATTTCCGGAGCTGACTGACATGGAAAACATCATGAACACCGGACAACGAATCTGGCAACTCCAAACGATAAGCAGATCCTCCAACACGCTCTGAGATGATGTACGGCCCCACAAATCTCGGGCTGAGCTTATGATGGCGACCAAACCGTTTCACCCCAGGAGTAGGAGAAACCTTCAAGAACACCTGATCACCTACTGCAAACTCCAACGGACGGCGGCGCTGATTAGCATACTTCATCTGTCTTTCAATGGCACGACTGAGCTGAAGACGAGTCTTCTTGGTGGCTTCTTCCATTTCCTGAAGTAACTCAGGGCCCAACACCACCTTCTCACCAACTTCTGACCAATAGAGAGGAGTTCTACAACGACGCCCATACAATGCTTCGAAGGGGGCCATCTTGAGGCTTTCCTGATAGCTATTGTTGTAGGCGAACTCAACCAACGGTAGGTGCTCATCCCAAGCTCCCTTGAAGTCCAGAATATAACACCGAAGCATGTCTTCAAGAATCTGATTAACCCTTTCGGTCTGCCCATCGGTAGTTGGATGATAAGCGGTGCTCAGGTTGTGCTCGGTACCCAGAGCTTGCTGAAAACCCTTCCAAAAGTGCGAAACGAACCTCGAGTCACGATCAGAGACAATCCGCAGAGGAATCCCATGAAGTCTAACTATCTCAGAGACATAGATCCGGGCCATCTTTTCAGTAGAGTGACCTTTCTTGTACGGGATGAAGTGAGCCACTTTCGTCATGCGGTCCACTATGACCCAAATCGCATCATGTCCTCTCGGAGTACGGGGTAAACCCGTGATGAAGTCCATAGAGACATCTTCCCACTTCCATTCGGGGATAGGCAAGGGCTGCAAAAGACCACCAGGACGCTGACGCTGAGCTTTCACCTTCTGGCACGTCAGACATCGAGAGATGAAGCGAGCTATGAAATTCTTCATACCAGGCCACCAAACGATTTGCTTCAAGTCATGATACATTTTATTGTTGCCTGGATGACCAGATGTGCGAGACTCGTGAGCTTCCCGGCAAATACTATCGAGCAATTCAGGAACATCAGGAATACAGAGGCGGACTCGAAAACGCAGAACATCGTCAGAGATAGAGAAATCCGGAAGAGTCCCAAGTTCAACCTGTCGGCGGATGCGCTGGAGTGCGGGGTCAGATGGCTGTAAATCCTTCACCTGCTCTACCCATAACGGAACGGGAACCTCCTCATGACCTTCTGGCGCGATGGATATATCCATCCGATCGAGATCATCAATCAAGGCTGCTAGAATAGCTGACATGGGTGCACAAGCGGCTACGGAGGCATGCCGGCTCAACGCATCTGCCACTGAATTGGCTTTACCAGGAACATATGTGAGCTGCAAGTCATAATCTGCCACGAACTCGAGCCAACGCCTCTGACGAAGATTGAGGTCCTTCTGAACAAAGATGTACTTTAAACTCTGGTGGTCGGTGAAAAGTGACACTTCACGCCATAGAGATAATGACGCCAAAGCTTCAGAGCAAACACCACTGCAGCGAACTCCAGATCATGAGTGGGGTAGTTGCGTTCGTGAACCTTCAACTGCCTCGACCCATAAGCAATAACACGATCATCCTGCATCAGGACACAACCCAAACCAACTCCGGAAGCGTCAGTGTAAACTGAAAAGTCTAACCCTTCTGACGGAAGAGCTAAAACAGGCGCTGAACACAGACGTTGCTTCAACTCAGAAAAGGACTGCTCGCACTGATCTGACCACTCGAATCTAGCATGCTTTTGAGTTAGTCGAGTCAGGGGGGCAGCAAGAGAGGAAAAACCCTTGACGAAGCGTCGGTAATAGCCAGCCAGACCAAGGAAACTGCGGATCTCGGTAGGGGTAGAAGGTCGCTTCCAGTCCATAACTGCGGAAATCTTGGCAGGATCAACAGAAAGTCCATCCCCTGAAATGACGTGGCCTAAGAAGGCAACACGATCCAGCCAGAACTCACATTTTGCCAACTTTGCATAAAGCTGATGCTGACGAAGGGTGGAGAGAGTGAGTCTAAGATGCGCTGCATACTCCTCGCGGGTCTTGGAGTAGACCAAGATATCATCAATGAAGACGATGATAAACTTGTCCAGGTACTCACGAAAGACACGGTTCATCATGTCCATGAATGCAGAAGGGGCGTTAGTTAACCCGAAAGACATCACCAAAAATTCGAAATGACCATACCGAGTCCGGAAGGCCGTTCTGGGGACGTCGGAGTCCTTGATCTTCAGCTGATGGTAGCCCGATCTGAGATCTATCTTTGTAAAGACTGTACTGCCCTTAAGTTGATCGAATAAATCATCCACCCGCGGAAGGGGGTACTTATTCTTGATGGTCACCTTATTAAGATCTCGGTAGTCGATGCACAATCTCATGGATCCATCCTTCTTTTTCACGAAGAGTACAAGAGCTCCCCAAGGTGACGAGCTAGGGCGAATGTACCCACGCTCAAGCAATTCGTCTAACTGCGATCTGAGTTCTTCTAGCTCACGCGGTGCCATGCGGTAAGGAGCTTTAGATATGGGGCGCGTCCCAGGCTCTACATCAATACAGAACTCCACATCTCGATCAGGAGGCATCCCAGGCAATTCGGCGGGAAACACGTCAGGAAACTCCGAAGCAACGGAAATAGACTCGAGTTTAGGAGAGATAGCATCCGAGTGCGAAGCATAAACGAAGCAGACAGAACATCCTTGGCTAAGAAGTCGAGTGGCTCGTATAGCAGAGATTACCTTCAGGTGACTGCGGGTCTGAACATGAACGCTGTATTCCTTGCCATTAATGCTGAGATTGACCCTCTTTGCCACACAGTCCAGCTTTGCTCGATACGCGACCAACCAATTCATTCCCAGGATTACGTCGAACTCCGTCATATCCAAAACTATGAGATCGGCGACGACTAGCAATTCTCCAAGCAGGATCGGGCAATTGAGAACGCCTCTGGTGAGAGATGCAGATGACCGGGTACAGAAATCTCAAAAGGAACCTCAAGTGGCGAAGTATGCCAACTATAAAGGTCCACGATGCGGCGGGCGATAAAAGAGTGCAATGCACCGGAGTCAAATAAGATTTGCATCCACTTATTCTTGACCCTAAAACTTCCTAAAAAGGAAAACATAAAGCATAGCAAGTTTGTTCGACTAAGACAAGTCAGATTTAAGAATGCAGAAAAATTTAAAATTCTACACAAAACGTACCAGAGATGACGTCGGTGGATGCGAGCGCCTCGCCCTGAGTGACGACGTTCAGCACAGCTCTGCCCTGAGCTCTGGGGATAACTTGCAGAGGTTGAGCGGGGATCGGGCTATCCTTTATGGGACAGTCGAACATGAGGTGCCCAACCTGTCCACATTTGAAACAGGCCTTCTGCTTGCGGCGGCAGTCCTTTACCAAGTGGCCCGATCTCTTGCAGAAAGCACAGACGGAGGCAGCAGAGGCAAGTGTCATCTGAGGTTGCTGCGCAGGAGTAGCCATCTTCTGCTTCTTCAGGAGGGAGCGGCAGACTTGGGCGACATGGCCCACCTTGTGGCAGAAGGCACACACCTCTTTGGACCTGGAGCCTTGCTGCTGAGCTGGAGCATCCTTGCGCTTGAGGTCGGATGCGGCGGCATTGCTTGTTCCATGCTGAGCTTTCTTGGCAGAACGATCCAACTCAATAGCTTCCACGTGCAAGGCGGCTCCCACGGTCTCCGCGTAGGTGGTGGCGCCATGAGCTACCACAAGCTGGCGGAAGTCATGATGGAGCCCCTTCACGAAATGGCTAATCTTTTTGCCTTCATCCGGTACGAACTCCGGAGCAAGGAGGGAAAGGCGGGAGAACTCTCTCGCGTACTCGGTCACTGTCCTACCAGTCTGCTGAAGGGACAGGAACTTCTCAGCTAACTTGTCCCGTTCCACGGAAGAGAGGAAGTTCTCCATAAGGGCATCCTTGAACTGTCTCCAAGATAAGGTGGCAGAATCAGGGAGGCTGCGGCGCTGGAGCCACCAAGTATAAGCATCCTCAGACAATTGATAGGCCGCAAGGAGGACCTTCTGGGTCTCGGGAACTCCAGCATACTCGAAATGCTTCTCCATCTGGGAGATCCATTCAGTGATCACGAAGAAGTCTCGATTGCCATCGAAAGACGGCGGATTCAGCCTCTTGAATGCAAGAGTATCTGCCATTGCCACTGGCGGGGCAGGCAGGCTTGGCACGAGCGGGGGAACCAAGGTGACGGCAGGCGAGCCGGTCCCAGAATCAGTTGCAGGAGGGGTGGCTCCAGGAAGGGCAGTAGAGTTAGTCACTGCAGCTGTCCCTGCACTGCCGGAACCAAGGGCTGGGTCAGGAGTTTGACGATCCCCTTCCAGGCGGGTGAGACGTTCCAGAATCTGCCTCATCAGCTGGGCAGTGGCATCTCTAGACGTTCCTCCCGCTGAAGAGGTAGCCCGCTTGCGTTGCGATCGCTTCGAAGCCATCTAGAAAGAAACACAAAAGAGTCAAATAAGAGAAACAGTCAGGCTAAGCTTAGAGGATTGAGACTATAGGTTCTAGCATTCTAATACTGTTGAATACGTAAATCATGTAATAGTTACAGCATTTTCAGTGGACAACTCTAGGTGGTAATCATGCAAGTGCAAATGCGACGATAAGATCGCGTGCGATAGAAAAATGATTTGAAAAAAATCCATGTGCGTACAATCGTCATCTGTTGCTCTTAGCTTAACACTCGTGCAATGAGTTATGTCATGCATGCAATGTATTTATGCCTACAATGTATCCTTAAGAATGTTTATGTATGGATACGCATGTCATGTTAAGCGCACATATTACTTACATGTCACACGCATGATGATTCTAATGTCAGCGCACTTGAAAATATTAAACCGCCCATACAATTTAATATTCGCAAGCGGTGTATATCCTAGTGGAAATTCATATGCATATAAATGTTAAGTTTGCCCATACTCCATTAACATTTGTACGCTTACTACTCATGCTTATGAGTGAGTGTGTGCGTGTTTCAGCTTCGAACAACAGACAACGACAAAGTGAGTGAGGAAATGATGCATGCACGTATATTTATATAATAGATTTCAAAATATATGAAAATTTTAAAATATTTTATCTTTAGATGCTCAACCTCCCTCTGATACCAACTGTCACGACCCGTCTCGACAAGAGTCAGAGCGCACTTCGGGCAGGCCGTGATGCCACAGGCATGAGCGAACAGGAACCCATGCCTGCAAAGGCGAAAACAGAAATGCTACAAAAGTTTTGAATATATTACTTTGAAAAGAAATTAGTATATTTTATAAGCATGCGAAAGCCACAATGAAAGGTTAAAACTATGCATTTTCATTAAAATCAGATGTCATACATTATACTGAAATGATGAACATGTAATGGGTCACAATAGTAAAATGCTATAAGTAAAATGATTTGATACAAGCGAGAACACCCTAAGAGTTGTCCACAATACCAGAGAAAATGGCTGACAATAACTAATACAAGAAAAGTAGATCCAACAGTACTGAAACAAATACATAGAACCTGCTGACACAGTAATAAAAAAAAGAACCTCCAAGCAAAACTGCAGCTGAACGAAGAAGACTCAGGGAGCAGACGGCGCGGTCACGAACCCTAAGGCAAATCCAAACAGAAGGAAAATGTCTCAGAACAAGAAAATAATAGAAAACAAGCTGAAATTTTAAGTACAAGCAGAAATAATTCTAAAGTACCAATTAACTCTTAAAACAGGCTAGTGAAACAGGCAGGTAACTGAAACAAGCTGAAACTATCTAGAAATATTAGCCTACTCCGGAGTATAGCCTAAACAAGTATTTTGCACGACATAAGCTGTTATCTATGAAAAACGTAGGTGTTTATAGTGGGCACACATGGTTCACACTCAAGTCCAAGTGTAAGGCTTACCAGAATAAGGGTATTCCATGCTCACCGTGACCATGCAAGCAAGACGTTGCACCACCTAAAAACCTAGTTTCCACGATTCGCTTATGACACTCAAGACCTAAGGGTTTCATGTTTTTCTGAGGAGATTCCTATCACAACGCGACATGCTCGCGAGTAATAGTGCTTATGCTATCAGATATTGATAATAATTTAGAAAACCAGTAAAGAAATTAATTTCTTGTTTGCAAGCGAGAGAGAATTTCTCCACTTGCCTTAAGGTGAAGCAGGAACTACTAGCGGCAGCTAGGCGGCGCAAGCAAAGTCAAAGGCACTATTGAACCTGTTCAGGAATAATCGCAGGCAATAATTGATACGTGACAACAGAAAACCATACGCTAGCAAGGCGGTTATTTTGCAAAAACTAACTCAAGAGCAGGTTAGCAATTTACCTCCCTCAAGGATGAGGGGAGCGGAGATTCCTCGGCGGATCGGGGCCTTGGCGGTGCTTGAGTGACAGAAACCCTAAATCGGAGGGGGTTTCAGAGATTCCACCACCAACACGACGAGCGGTACCGGAGAAATAATCATAAGAATGCAAAATTAGCCGATTGGACGACGCATACGCGAAGGATTGACGTAATTTCGACGATTAGGGTACAAAGCCAACATGCAAAAATTATTAAATCTCTGAATCGAGGGATGGGGAGGCGTTCTTACCCAAGGGAACCGTATCCGGGCTCAAAAATCCGAGTGGAGGGTGAATCGAGAAACCCTAGATGTCCCCCTCGCAAATCGCCGGCCGAGACGGAGAGGGAGAGGGATAAATGGCTGCTGCCCTTGGAGAAGAGGAGAAAATGGCCCGGAGGAAACGAGGAGGAAGGCTGCAGAGTCGTTGGCGTCGACCTAGGCGGGAAGCGGCGGCCACGACAGGAGGAGAAGGCGCAGGAGGGGTCATTGGCGGCGGCTGGAGGCGCTGGAGGGGGCGTCGGCGGCGGCTGGAGGCGCTGGAGGGAGCGTCGGCGGCGAACGAATGCGCTGTAGTGGGATCGGGAGAGGAATAGGGCTGCGGCTTTGCGGCTGTGGCGGGATCGAGCGTAGGCTTGCGGGAGACCTGGACCGGGGCGGGATCGGGATATAGGGGGCTGGCTCGGGATTAATAGAGGAGGGAAAAGAGGGGGGTTTATTGTTATTATTATTATTATTATTATTATAAGTTTTAAAACAATGGTTGTTACAGTACGTGTCCAAACCATCTTAGTCGAGCTTCTCGCATCTTCTCTACAATTGGTGCCACTCCTGTTTTATTGGCTTATGTCTGACCAAAAAAATATTGAAAGACGAAGATGACCAAACGCATAATTTGATGTCATGATTCCAAAATAGGAAAGGGAAAAGTAATGAAATATAATTGGCAATTCTATCCGAATTTAGAAAGTCGACCAATGACTGCTCAAATTTTAACAGGCTTGAAAAAAAATCTATTTGCTTCATGTCTCATCACTCGATGTTTGATATATGCACGTGTCTATTTTAACACGAACATTTGTGTGTTCATAATTACATAACACAGATACGCCAATAGTAGACAAGCACGGCACACACTCATTTTCAATGTAATGCATGTTCGAGTTTGATAACCAACGTGTTCATATCTACATGGTTAACCTTATAGATAGTAATCCTAATGATTATACTTTGGCAAACAGATAACTAATAGATGTCTCCAAATAGATTTTGTTGTTCTAAATTAGAATAAGTTCTTTGGGTCAGGGATCTAACAAAGATCAACAATCAATGAACAAGTAACTTGAATAGAAATTATAAAACCATTTTTTACTATGTATATGCTTTCATGCATGTTTATAAGTATCTTATAGCTACTATTCAGTATAGAGGCTTGATAAATTTAACAACAACAACAACACTCAAGCCTTTTTCCCACCATAGTGGGGTCGGCAAATATGCTATTGTAGTAGGCATATGCTATTGTACACGTGATAAAAATAGAACTAAAATAGTGAAGGAATTTATTTAATAGTGGAGAAGGGATTTTATTCAGTGCTGTACCCCTTATCACTGTAGAGGAACTCCCAAATCCAGAGGAAGTAAATAAATTATTATTTTTCTTTTTACTTATGCTTAATCATGAATCTTCAATTTCATATTCGAAGCGAATTTTCAAGAAAATGATTGAGTTATAGCAAAAATCCTTTTGTTTCTTTGCTAATAATATACCCTTAATTTTTTTTATCTCGCTTCACCAAATCTTCTTCAGTTCACCCAACCGGAGATAGAGGCTATGTTTGGGACAACTTTGTCATTTCGGCAGTGTCGGTGCATAATTATGGTAGTAAGCGCAGTGATAGCTCTTTACATAAGTTTGGAATTTGCTGGATAAGTTTTTTGATCCAAACTCAAATTTCTGGGGTTTGAGCTTTCACAACTGCTTACATGGGTGGTGAATTTTGGCCTAAAATGTCGTTTTGGGATAATTGCCTTCGTGACCTCACTTGCCCAAACACGTGACCGCACTTGCCCAAACACTATCGGCGTTTTTCATTAGGATGTTCATAACCTCAACCTCTCTTCCACCACTCTCAAACAAGGCCAGAGTCAAATCAAAATAAGTCATTCTGTTTGATGGGAGTGAGAGAGCTTTATGTTCTCATTCTTTTCTTTTAAAAGAAACATAGCAACCTATCTCCTTCATAATTCTTTATGCAAATGCTATCTGTTTTTTTCGAGCATTTTTGATGATTTTCGAAATAATCTTTTTCTTAGTTAAATAGGTTACTCTCAATCTTGGCGCACTATATATTTTGGTGCTCTATATATTTCTTAATGATTCTTCTATCTTTTTTCTTAGCTTTATCCCGCATACTCTTTATTCCTTTATCATGGTTTAACATTACTGTGCTAAATTACGTCTTTTTTGGCGAATTCAGAGGATTGCTAGATCATCTGGTGACAGGCTGAGAACTCAAGAGCTCAAGAAGGATCGCCATTTGGCCCAGGTCAGGACCAATTTTTGTTGATAATACCTTAGTATCTTTTTAAGATTGTTTCCGCACATGCACAATCTTGTAGTTGATCATGTTACTGTAAATAAGGTACTCGCACACAATAGTGTTGAGTGTTCTAGCTTGGTTCCATCATTTCTACTAAAGATTTTTACTTCTCTTATTTATATTATAGTAAAGCCCTAGCACCCCCTGGCTCCACATCCATCAGTTCTCCCTCTTAAACTCCATTGTTTCTCTTTCTGAATCCTCTCTGACTGTTTCCATTTATCCTAGCCTTCCAATTCCTTCTCGCGACACTCCAAGCCTCGATCCAACATTTACATTCTTCTTTCCGCATGGCCGAAACATCCTCCCATCCTGACCAGCAATTCAAAATCTCTTAGGGTCCGTTTGGCACGATTGTGGCGATTGTAAACCGTGATTCGGGAATGCCCAAACTCGCCCCTAGATCCGCGTCTATATTTCGGTAAAGGGAGTATTTTTTTTGCGGCAGCAGTCACAATCATTGTCGTGCCAAACATATGTTCTATGTCGGTGGTGTTTTTGTCTGAAGAAAAAGTGCTCAAGGTTATCAAGTAGGAGAAATAGTATCGAGCAATAGTGATCAAAACAGCTCATGAAACACGGGTCTTGTGTCGTGCGATTCTGCGACTGTTGTTTTCTTCTTTCTTTGTTAGATTATCCGAACAGATTTGATTCTATGTTTATTTGTTTTGCAGCTTAGAAAAGGCGCCCTTATGCTCAACGCACAGTATTAAAGCATCCTTGCTGCTCCCAGCCTTCAATCTCTACTTTCAGCTTCATATTTGGAAAACAATAAACTTTTCTTCTGTTTTTTCCTTTTATTTTTATGATTGGTGAGAGTGTGTGAGAGCTGCAATTACTCTCATATATTTATTGTATGGAAAGCCAATAAACCATTGTCTACTATAAATCTCGTATTTGAGCTCGGGTTGCCGATGTTCGGGCTTGGTTTGATCTCGATAATTTGTTGACCGTAATTTCGAATCATTTTAGCAGTATTTAGGAAAAATAATCACTTTGTTAAAATTCACGGTCAAGGATGGACACTGTTAGATAGATCGCACCATCAAAGAAGTAATCGTCGAAAATTTACGGAGAAAATCCCTTATCCGTAGATTGGTATCATATTCTAATTTCCAAAGCGTCGTCCCCCTGGAATAATCGTTGACGTTTACTCTGAGAGATGACAGATTGATAGCCTTATCAGGCGAGAATGATGTAGGCTCGTGTGAATCAGAATGATCATGTAACTCGAGGGGACCGAGCTCCATGCTCTTCATGGTGATTATACGTACTATTCGGAGGCCTGTGGCTCCTGCGGATAACTCGCGTAATTGATTATACAATTAGATTGATTAAAACATCTTAATTAGACTTAAACATTTATCAAGCATCTGTTTTTGTTTTATTTTGGATGGAATTGAATTTTGTTTCGAGTTGGGGATATTTTAAAATATTCTATTTTTTTTTATTTAATTATATATAACAGCCAGCGATACACAGAAATATATATAACAATACAATTTAATAATATTTTTACATGATTAATTAATTGTCTTAAGAACTGCTCCATGATCTCCATAGTTCCTGGCCTCCAAAACCTTGCTAGCCAGCAACTTCCACATCACTTCATCCTTCTTCTTGCTCTGCTCATGCCCCGCCTTCTCCTTGAAATGCCCGCAGAGAGGCACCTTGCAGCCATTAGAGCTCTCCCCGCAGAGCCTCGAGTGAAGCTCAAAGAGCTGCCACATCCTCTTGCAGTGACTACACCCGCCGGAAAACCTCCTCTTGCAGGCGGCGAAGTGGCGGATCAGAGACTCCAGTCCTCTGCACGCCGGGAAGCTGCACGGCGTCACACTCTGCTTCAACTGCTTGTCATGGGGGCCGATGGTTCGGCAACCGTCTCTGCAGATGTGGACCAGAGCTTCCATGGCTTCGTGGAGCTGAAGGTAGATCTTCCTCTCCTCCATCTTCTTCAACCTTTCCTTCTTCCTCTGCGTTATATACAGCTTTTCACTTCAGGAAATTATGTTGCGGGAAGAAGATCAATTGGAAGTGAATGAAAACTTTACTGACGGAATCAGCTTCGACGACGGACTCAAGGAGCTCTTTTTCGAGACGGGGGTTGCTCTGCTTCATCACCCTCCAACCTTCGGTGGTGGAAACCGCCGGAAAGTTGTCGACGATCATGCGGCTGCAGAGGAGAGAAAGGCGAGGCGCGTCGCAGAGCTGCCCGAGCTGGAACACGTCGACGACATTCTCGAGAGTCAGCAACCCTTTCTCAAGCTTCTGCACGCAGAGGTTCTTCAGCGAGGGGATGCCGAAGGCGTGAAACAGGACGAGAAGATGCATCGCATACTGGTTCATCTCCTCCTCCTCGTAGCTGCCAGCATTCGACACATCAAATCATTAATTGGCCGGCGCCGGAAAATTCCTCTGCTGTGGAATATTGATTTGTTACCGTGAGGAGTAGAGAAGGCGGAGGAAGACGCGGACGGCGTGGTGGGGGACGCCGCGGATGGAGATGGATTTTCTTCGTCCCCTTCCTCTGTTCTTGGATTGTTTCAGCATTTTCTTCATCACCGGAGAAGCCATCCCCTGTTCATGCTCTATGTTAATCATTTTCTTATACAGAAAATCATAAAAGTGCCGTCGGTATATGCACTTAGGCTCTGTTTGGATGGGCAGCGGTGCGCCGGTGCGGGAGCAGCCGTCAGTGCAAGGCGGGAAAACAAACGTCTCTCTTGCGCGTGGCTGCGTTTGCGCTCGTCCTCCCTCTCCAAAACGGAGAACCGGCTCCGTTTCCGGCCGCATCCCTCCCCCTCTGGTCCCAAACTTCGGCCGCGTTTGCTCTCTTTTCCACCGCCCTCCCAAATGGGCAGATTTTTCCGTCCGGTGTCCGGACTCCGGGTGATCTCCAGAGATCATATTTGATCTTCTAGAGATCATTTTTTTGATCTCTCAGAGATCATATTTTGATCTCCCAGAGATCAAAAATTTCTGAGATCAAAATATGATCTCCTGAGTTCAAATATGACCTCCTGATGATCTTTTAGGCTTTTTTGATCTCCCAAAATGAATTTCTATATCCAGAGATAAAAAAATGTATAATAGGCATCTCTTTTCGTTGATCCCGGACCTAAAATTTGGTAACAGACTCCGACCCAAAAATTTCTCCCCAAATAGAGACTTATTGTTATTTATGTATTAATGTACCATTCTTTGACTCATGAATTATAAAATTTTAAAAGTCAATTTCTCTTCAGCCGTTCAACAAAAATTAAATCCGAAAATTGCGTTGGACTCCTCTAAGAAAAACACATAAAATAGAGTCCTTAAACTAAGGTTTTCATGAAATTTTGATGATGCTTCATTTTTGTACAAATCAACCTCCATGAGCTGATTTCTTGAGCTCCGGTAATCGGATCGAAGAATCATCACCATCATTGAACTTGTGGAAACTATTCAAAGAATTCCTAAAATATTTGAAATGATCAAATTGTTTTTATATTTCTGCTTAACGACCACTACTATTATTAATTATATAATATTTTCAACTCGCTCTTCACTTGCATTCAAATACCCCAACAAGTTCTAGCATATAAAATCCGAGATTCTAGAAAAGTGGATATGCGGAGAACTTCATATTACATTTTATAACTCAATCTTAGACTTGATACAGAATTTCAATTGACGAAGCCTATCGCTCGAACTTGGACTCCCAGAATTTTTTAATGCCACGAAACTTACAATTTGTCCTAGCTTTGACAAAGAAATTCAACATAACAACGTTTACTGCTCAATCCCTAATTTGGTAGAACTTTTCGGCACGACGAAGCTTGTTGCGTGGCCATTTTTTTCATTGTACCGACTCAAAAACAGCAAGATGATCTGATCTAAGACAATATACAAAAAAAAATACTAAAATATATTGATTTAGGCAATTGTTAACCCCAATTTTAACCGCAATCCAAAAATTTGAAGTTTTTTAACTGCAACCCGAATTTTACTATGAAGAAGAAGATTATTATTTGGGGTTTTTATTGCAGTCGTAATATGTAGAATGAGATTTCTATATAGCCGGCTATATAAGAGGATAGAAATCTCATTCTACATAGCGAGGGCCAGGGTTTTAAGATCTGGGTTGCAGGTAAATCAAAAAAAAATTATAGTTTTTTAAATTTTAGGGTGCGGATAGCGAAATATGGGTTGCGGTTATCAATCGCCTTGATTTATTGCTCTGTTTTAAGAATTTTTTTTAAAAAAAATACGAGGAACTAACGAGAACGCTGGCGTGTGCGGAAATAATGCCGGCGCTGGTGTGGACGAGAACGTCGGCCCTGTAACCCTCTTCAAAAAGCCTGTCCCAACGGTGGAGAGTGGAGTCCGAAACCATGCTGTCGTCTTTGGCCCCTCCGATTTGCCGCCCGGAGCACCGACGAGCGCTCAGGCACAGAAGAGGTGGTGCCATCGGCGAGGAGCTTCTTATCTCCGGCATGTCCTCTGCTCTTTCCCTTCAAACACGAATGATTTATTTGTGAAATACCAAATAAGCGCGAGAAGAAAAGGAAACGAAAGCCTTTTTTCTGCACCGAGAGGAGATGGCGTTGGAGATGGTCGGAGTAAAAAGGCCTCCGCAGGCATGCAAAGGAAGAAGAAAGCAGGGGAGGAGGAGAAATTATGCTCTGTTTCCGAATGAAGACGAGGAGGAGGAGGAGAAAAAGGAGGTTCTTTTCCTTCAATTTTGGCGTTAGTTGTATGATTGTGCGGTGCAGAGATATTGGCGCGGGGAATATGTTGAATACTGCAATTATGGTCTACATTCATGGAGGCTTTAGTTGGCTGGCGTCAGAAATGGATGAATTATTTAAAATAGCATAAATTATTAAACAGTACTTAACTATTTATAGACTTTTAGATAATAATTATGCTAAACACTTTATAAAAGTGAGTCAATTAATCGCTCTGCCAGACCATAATGAAAACGCATTTTCTGTTTCTCTTCTAAACTAATACGATATTGCAATCTTTTTCCAGAGCGTGATTGGGGAAACGAGGTTCTCGATAACGAGACATGAAAGTAAACAATCAAAGTTCAATTTTGCTGGGTTTTGTGCCATTCATGCAGACATTTATGAAAGTAAAGATTGATAAAAAAAAACATATATAGTTGACATAAGCAAACAAATTAGAAGCAATATTCAACAAGTTATTTTTATGATCAAAAACTACATCAAGATCAAAAACTACTTCTTTTGAGCTACATCAAGTTCAAAAACTAATTTTCAAACTCTATGGAAAATGTTTCAGAATTAAGCCAAGTGTTCAAGCGATTTCATATATTGAAATTATATTCTAAATTTCTTGGCAAAGCATAAGGTTTTTGCTAAAGTATCCATTTAAGCAATGATGGTGTCAAATTATGATGGGCAAACATAGTAATGATTGTGAGTTATCCGAGTTTAAAACTTCGAGGACAATATTTTTTTGCCCAAATTGCACTTGGGTTTAGGCAAATCTCGGCCTAAAACATAATTAACAGTCACCACTCTCCCAAACATGATCTTCGTTCTAACTTCTATATACTCACAATAACTTTACGCTCACCGCACTTGAAGAATGTTAAAGCCCATAGTTTAGGCAAGGAAAATTACATCATAACAAACCAAAATACATTTTAAACACCACCTAAACTACAGGAAGTGATTCCTGACTGCATGATGCCAAATTGAAGGCATGAGAAAAATACAAAAATCTTTCCTGTATCTTTACATCTCATAAGATGCATATACAAAAATACCATCATAAAGGAAAGCTCCATATGAGTATTTTTGCACAGGGAAAAAAGTTGCTTCTATTAAGTCTGAAAACTCTTGAATAATAGGGTTGCTGATAGGTATATGAGAGGAGGAAGCACAGCCTGACTCTTGAATAATAAGAGTTTTATAAACTGCTCCACCATACAAACCAAAATATCCAAAATAAGCCCTGAAAAACTGTGTAGTTGCTTCTAATGCGAGGGCGCAATAAAATCACATTTCTGCTTCATATGGGTTCAAATCTGAAATAAGTATGAATTCCACTTCATAAGAACTCATCAAAAGATGAATCTGATTTAAGAAATTACCAGCAAATTTCTATATGTAGACAAGAACACAGCAAACTAAAGATGACTGTATAAATGCACTTCACTATCTAGATAATTACACAACAACAAAAAATTTGTATATGGCAAGAATGAAACCACTCAATATCCACTTAACCCAGAGAAATGTTTCTTCAGAGCCCTGTCCTTCCTATGATGATTCCCTCCACCTCTCCTCCCTCCCCTTCCTCGAAAACCAGGAACTGGAGCTCTGCTGGTGTTCTCGGCGGGAGAGGAGACTTGTTCATCACCTTCCTTGTCGGAATCTTCTAGATTTTGAGCGGCTCCGAGCGGAAGATTCCCACCACGGCCGAGACCGTGTATGAGTTCTTTCTGAGTTTGATTCCATACAGCTGCTTCTTTGGCACTGTCTACGCCGACGGAGCCTGAGACTTTGTAGCTGTAGTTTTTCCCGTCCTTCACATAAAAGAGCGGTTTCTTCGAAGAATTCCATCTCGAGCTAGAACTTTGATCGGGCTCCGATGATTTCACCGACAGCGAGTTCATCCTATCAGTTAGATTTTCTGGTTCTTCGAAACCGGATTCAACCGCGCTCAAACCCAAGTCATCGAACGAATCGTCGTACTCATCGTCGTACTCAATTTCCGCTGCGAGGACAGCCGTTCTTACCGCATCTTTCGCGGGCATTGAATCCAAAACTTCGGAATCGGGCTTATCATCGTTCGACTTCCGGGTGTAACGCCCGAACGATGATTGAAGAGTCGAAGGGCCGCCTGCATAAACTCTATTGGGCATTGCACTAACTTGTGATGAAGGCTCTACCAAAACCGCTTTTCCCTTATCCTTCCCTTTGTGTGATGTCTGGTTAGCCGCAGGAATATGCTCGATTGATCTATTAAGAGACGAAAGATCTTGGTGCAGCGTTCCTTCCAAAATTCTCTGAATCACCTCTTCTGTATCGTGGTTATAAACCTCAAGGCAAGCCATGAGGAACCCTTTCCCATAGTCTGGGAAAAGATCTTTTATTTGGCTGATTTTTGAATCCAGAAGCACTGCATCTTCATCCTTCTGCAACTGATTAGTGGGAGAAGAGATTTCGACTGATGGTGCAGTTGATATTGAAGAAGATGACCTTAGAATTCGTGACAAGTACTGCAACTGTTCTTGGTCCAACCAAATCCATCCTGAAATTAAAAGGATTGACAAATCATATATTAAAAACTGATGGTCAGTTCACACCTTCATCCATAATTTCCTACCCAGCCTACAAAAAACTCAAGAACAATTCAAGAGAACTTGTTTAAATATTTCTACAAGCATTATCAAAGTGGGAATAATAACGAAAAACTCCCCTCCAACTTTGTATAATATTAGGAACCTCCTTTCTATCTTTCAAGATTGCTAAAACTTCCCCTCTTAACAATGTAAACTTGATGGGAGATTTTGGTAATTTGGAAGATCGAGGGATGGTCCCTATAATTATGCAAAGTTGGAGAGGAGGTCGTGATAAATAACCCTATGAAAGTCTGAACTCTCTCCATGAGTTCAGATAAGGTTTCTTTGTTTGCTTGCTGATTTTTTTCTCTTAATACTTTGTTTAATTATTTCTCGTAACTATTCAAGTGTGGTGTGAGTGTGAGTTTGTGTTCTTCAATTTATGAATTGTTAATCTTATCTTCTATATAGGAATAATGGAAGCTATATTGAGGAGAAGAAGAAATTAATTATAAGATAATACCTCGACTACAAAGATTGTTGATTCGGCTGAATATTCTGTAATTTTTTTCAATGTTCTCAACAAAAGTTCCGATATCATGATCATCCACCTGAAATTGGGCTTCTCCATTAATCTCTTTCAGTGTTTGGACTAAAATGTCACCCCTTATAGAAGGATCCTCAACACTCGCCGGAAACATTTTTGCAGTGCTCTGAAGAAGATCGTCATAAGTAAGCTCGTCGTGCAAATAACAGAAGTCGAGCAGCTTCCAACCGAACTTTACTATCCTTGTCAACAACACTTTTAAGCTGAGAACAACATCAGGAATAACTCCAGATTTATCTTCTCTCACATTAGAAGCACGCGAAAATCCTTGCAGCATGGATGGAATCAATGAATCATGCAACCTAGCAAGGGTGTTGAGTATCTCACCATTTTCGGAACTGCAAAGCACAATTATCCAATCGTCATAATTGGCGTTGGTCTTAAATTGTAAATAGACCATGATATATATGGCTCTGTTTGGGACAGCTGTGACGTTTGAGCGGTGACGGTGCAAAGTTGGGATTGTAAACAAAGTGGTGGCGGTTTACCTGTGACTGAAATCTTCGCGATAGTTTTTTGGGCCTAAATTCCGTTCTTTGGGGTTTGGGCATTCATGGCCGCTAAAGATTGACCAACTTGCAGGACTGTGGTGGTGTTTTGGCCCAAAACGCTCATTTTGGGAAAATAAGTGTTCATAACTGCACCTAACCAAATGTTAGGTGCGTTTTTCATAATTGCATTCACAGCGATCACCGCTCTCCCAAACATGACCATAGTAAGTAGTAAATAGTTAGATTGTAGGATTTACCTTATTTCAAATGAAAGACAAAAATGTAAGGCAGCTGGCCTATATGCATCAGCAAATGCGTCAAAAGTAGAGATAGAATCATTTATGAAATCCAATACCTAACAAAATAAGAAATTACTAGTAAGAGGCACCTGAACTATAAAGCTAAAATTGCCAGATGATGCATTACTTGCCTCCAAAAAATCATTAGAGAGTTGCATGAACCCGTGGCTCCCACCACCTCCATAGGAGGCCAGCAACTGCACATATTGAGGTTTATAATTCACAAACTTTTGTAATGGTTTAGAAAATTACCAGCACAACCATACTGATGGAAATAACTGCAGACTAAAACTGTTAATGCAATTTCATAAAGCTAGAATTCCAGACAAATCCAACGAGAAAACATGTAAAGACGAACAAAAGCAGCGACCACGTTAAAATGATTCACTATCTGTGTATTGCGAAATTCTCATGATTTTCATATGTTGAGTTCAAGCTGTCTCTTTAATCAACAGCCTGCCCACCCACCTCCATTAGCTAAACCGTGAGCCTGAAGACCATGTCGAATCAGCTGGCCTTTTTATTTGTTTATTTGTGAGACCAACTATTTAGGTCTTACTCCTGTTTACTTAGTAAAGCAAGACTTGAGCAATATTACAGGCACTCTGATTGTAGGTGTTCAGATTCTTAAATGCCAAGAGAAACATTCACGTAAGTCAATTCCCTAGATGGTCATGAAATAAAAAATCACAGTTGTTTGCCTTCCGCTACCCATTCCTGTCGTCTCCAAGCCATTGTTCGCCTACTCCCAGCTATCCCTAAACCATTATGTATTTGATCATTCGTCTACTCTCAACTCCCCATTCCTATTATTTTCTCCAATTGCATTGAACCCACGGACGGGCGAAGCGCGTTCGCGACCGGCGTACGTATTATCATGGTCGGAGTACTGTCGGGGTTGCACGAGAGGCCCCGTACACGGGAGCCTCCGTGCGGCCGCAAGAATACTCATGATCGTTCGTGTCATCTGTAAGCGGCGTGAGGTTGCGCCAATAGTGTGTGCAGTAGACCGTCGGCACAAATAAATTATCTACAACTGTACAGAGGGTCCCGTGCACAAATTTTTAAATGCAACCGATGTACTCTGACTCGCAAATGTTCTAAATGCGCAATGTCTGGTGGCTAGAATATTTCCAGTCAAACAAATTTTTCAAGCGTGAAAATATTTTTTTTATTTTATTTTTATACTAAGTTCTCTCCAATTTATAATTTTCAATTTATTTTACTTTATTTAATTTCGTTTTATTTTATTCTTTCTCCGGTTTAAAATTTCTTATTTTAGTTTACTTATTATATCTATACTATCATGTTTTACTCTCTGTTTTTAGATATTACTTTATGTTGTTTTATTTTACTTTATTTAGTTTAGTTCAGTTTATTTTAGTTTATGTAATGTTATTTGGACGGTTCAGATTAATTTGATAGTGTAATGCTAATGCCCTCCTTAAATCCATAATATAGTGTGTGAGTGTGTGTGTGTGTCACTATTTGTAAGACATTCAGAGATGAATGAAAATTATGGACTCCACTCATCAAACCGCTGACCCATTCGAAAAATTTTCTGTACATGTAACGTTTCTACTTTTCTGTGCGCGGATTGTATTTTTAGCCCAAAATACAGTTCTTTTAAAAAAAAATCACAGGATATTAATTTACATACTTTTATGATCATTTTAAGATCTCATGTGTATATGTTACAGTCTGAAAATACACATGTTAAAAAGTGATTTTTTTAATACAGTTGCAGTTGTAAATTACATACATTTTTACGACTGTAAATATAACTAAGAATACAGTTACAGTCGTAATCTCAACTAAAAATACTGTCCCGCACCATCCCATCAAACGCTACGCGTACAGAAAATTCTCCCCCCATTCCATGTGTATCACCATGCAATTGCAATCTACCCCTCTCTTGATGCCCTCAAGTTGCTAGTCACGATGTCAGCATCCCGCTCACCATGCACTCCTCCCACCTGATTCTGCAGTGTCCTCTAGAGAAATTGCTCAATAGTCATCATCTGCATATGCTAAATGCAACCCTAGCCTGTGTAAAATTCTACACATGTGGATAGCCCTCCAAACCTACAAACCAATCGCTGCATGGGACACCCCTCTTCTTTTGCTGAGCTGCTCCAATTCACCCACCCTCTTCTTAAACTAAGTTGCCCGAACACAATATAAACCTATTCTTTTTTTCCTGTCTTAATATATTGGTCCATATTATAGTGGAGAATAGGAATTTTATTATTCTAATGCCCTAATACAAGGGTGGGAATACATATATAGGGAAAACTACAAGTGACATATCACGTGTAAAACAGTGTGGAACAATTAAATTTAAACACATATTCAACTCTCCCCCTCAAGTTGGGTGTATATGTCAATCATTCACAATTTGGCAGTATTGTCCATAAAGTTGTCATGGCTTAGTCCTTTGGAGAAGACGTCAGCCAGTAGATCTTTAGAATTCACAAAAGGTGTACAGATATTACCGTTGTCTATGTGATCTTTGATAAAATATTTGTCAACCTCAACATCCTATCACGATGAACAGGATTGTGAGCGATACTGATGAAAACTTTGTTATCGCAATAGATCATAACAGGTTTGTTCATCAGGAGCGCCACATCCTGGAGGACTGTTTTCAACCATAATCCCTCACATACTCATTGTGTCATAGTCTTGTATTCTGCTTTGGCACTTGAGCGAGCAACAACACTCTGTTTCTTGCTCTTACAAGAGACGAGATTTCCACCCACAAATGAGTAATATCCGGTAGTAGATTTCCCGTCATCTTGGCTACCAGCCCAATCAGCATCAGTAAACACTTCAATTTTTAAAGATTGATTAGAAAAGAACAAAATCACACGTCCTGGAGATTTCTTGAGGTACCTTAACACACGATATGCAGCCCGTTGATGGCGAATAGTAGGAGAGTGCATGAATCTGCTTAGGACACCCACGACATACGTAATATCAGGCGAGCATGAGATAAGTATATGAGTCTCCCAACCAATCTATGGTACCTTGAGATGTCAAGGTTCTCCCCGTTAATATCCGCATCAATCTTGTGATTAGCCTCAATGGGTGTATCCAAGGGAGCACACCAAAGCATGTCAGTTTCCACCAGGAGATCGAGAGTACACTTTCGTTGAGAGAAGAAGATCCCCCGACGAGACCTTACTACTTCAATTCCAAGGAAGTATTTCAGTTTTCCCAGATCCTTGACTTCAAATTCTTTGCCCAACTATTCTTTCAAGTGCGTGATTTCCTCCAGGTCATTTCTTGTAATGATGATGTCATCCACGTTTGCAATGAGTATCGATATTTGAGTTCCTCTCCTCTTGATAAAGAGAGTATGATCGGCATGTCCTTGAGTGTAACCTAGTTGTAACATAATTTTGTGAAGCCGTCCAAACCAGTCTCTGGGGGATTGTTTCAGGCCATATAGGGGCTTCTGCAGACGGCAGGCCCTTCCATTGGACCATGCTTTCGTAAATCCAGGGGAAATAGTCATGTAGACTTCTTCTGCCAGTTCACCATGCAAGAAAGCATTTTGACAACAAGCTGTTGTAACTCCCACCCAAGACAAGCAGCAAATGAAAGGATCACACGAATAGAAATCACCTTTGCAACATGGGCAAAGGTTTTGTGGTAGTCAGTGCCTTGGGTTTGGGTGTACTCTTGAGTGACCAGACGCGCTTTATATAGCTCCACCATCCCATCTTGTTTTTACTTAACAGAGAAAACCCAACGTGAGCCAATTGTTCGCTTCCGAGGGGGAGATACGCAAGCTGTAATGTCTCAATTTTCTCTAAATCTTGCATTTCTTCTTCCATCGCTTGTTTCCACTCAGGTATCTGAATAGCCTTCTACCAGGCCTTGAGAATCAAAATAGAGGAAAGGGATGAGATAAAAGCTCTGTGTGCATGAGAGAGGTGATGGTAAGAAATGTAATTGACAATGGGATGCTTGGTGCCACCAGTGTTACCCTTAAGAAGAGCGAGAGGAACATGGAAGTCATCATCAAAATCTGGAGTAGAAGCAGGCAGTGACACTGGTTGAACATCCAGGGACGGTACTTGCTCAGCGGTACGAGACAAGCAAGAGTAGGTATATTGTACAACTTTGTATTCGCCGAGTGGGCCCCCGGGGCCCAAGATGTCTTTGGGATCGGTTTTTCTTTTAACACTGCCCCAGGCGAGCGGGGGCGGGAGAGTTTCTGGGCATATCCAGTAAAGGGGTGGAGGCGGGCGGCCTCCCGCTCGCCCAGCCCCTTAGGGGGGCGAGCAGGGGAGGCGGGCAGACTCCCGCTCGCCCAGCCCCTTAGGGGGGCGAGCAGGGGAGGCGAGCGGCCTCCCGCTCGCCCAGCCCCTTAGGGAGGCGAGCAGTGGAGGTGGGCGGCCTCCCGCTCGCCCAGCCTCTTAGAGGGGAGAACAGGGGAGGCGGGCGGCCTCCCGCTGGCCCAGCCCCTTAGGGGGGCGAGCGGGGGAGGCGAGCGGCCTCCCGCTCGCCCAGCCCCTTAGAAGGGCGAGCGGTGGAGGCGGGCGGCCTCCCGCTCGCCCATTCCCTTAGGAGGGGGAGCGGTGGAGGCAGGCGGCCTCCCGCTCGCCCAGCCCCTTAGAAGGGCGAGCGGTGGAGGCGGGCGGCCTCCCACTCGCCCAGCCACTTAGAGGGGCGAGTTAGAAGGGCGAGCGCTGGAGGCGGGCGAACTCCCGCTCACCCAGCCCCTTAGAGGGGCGAGCGGTGGAGGCGGGCGGCCTCCCGCTCGCCCAGCCCCGTAGGGGGGAGAGCAAGGGAGGCGGCCTGCCCCCTCTCGCCCGGCCCTAGGAAGAGGGGGCGGTCTGCGTTAACGTCTCGGAATGGCAGGATTTGGCTGTTGGCAGGCCAAACCTGGGGGTATTTTCGTAATCTCTTAGGCCAGAATCTGGCTATTGGCAGACCAAGCAAGAAAATCTATAAATAGGACCAAGGGCACCTTTGAAGGCAGATCACTCTCTTTGTGCTACTCTCCCCCTAGTTCTTTGGTGGGGGAAGAGTGCATCCAAGGGTGCCCCAAGCTCAGCATTGGCTTGGGAGGGGAAGCGCTCTAAGATCATCCGGGGGTGTGGTGGGACCTCCTCGTTGAGCCCCTGGTCCTGTTCCTAGTTCCTTAAGTCTTCGTCATAGCACTCTCCCTTGAGAGAAGTAGGTGTGAGGTCACTCCCTCTTTTGGGGACCCCGAACTCCACAAGAGACCAAGTATTGGTTTCAACATTTATGGTGCGGTGAGCGTGGAGAGTGACCAGCACAGAAAATCTCAAGTTGAGCCCTATGGCTGGAGATGGAGGAGATGGATCCAGCCCAGGCCGCTCGCAGTCGCCGGTGGTTGCGGTGACGATGGAGATGTTGGAAGACTTCAAGCGAGAGGTCCTACAGACCTTGCAGCTAGCTTTGGCCACGATAGGCGAATGCGAGAGAAGAGGCGGTCCGGAGGTCCCACCCCAGCATATGGGCGAGATCACTCTCGGCCAGCAATCCGGGAAGGAGGTGCCGGCGAAGGCGAGTGGGGAGGCGTCCGACCCCCACTCGCCCGACCTCTAAAGGGCCGGCGAGTGGGGAGGCGGTCTGCCCTCACTCGCCTGGCCCCAAGGGGGCGAGTGAGGAGGCGGCCTGCCCCCGCTCGCTCAGCTCCAAGGGGCGAGTGGGGAGGCAGCCTGCCCCCCACTCGCCCAGCCCCAAGGGGGCGAGTGGGGAGGCATCCGGCCCCCACTCGCCCAGCCCCAAAGGGGGGCGAGCGGGGAGGCATCCGGCCCCCACTCGCCCCGCCCCAGAAGGGGTCAAGCAGATGCGGGTGGGCGAGCCGGGGGGAATGTCTCTTTTGTGAGTTGATCCTCTCGGCTCCGGTTCTAGAAGGGTTTAGGGGGCGGAGATGTCTTACTACTTCGGCAAGGATGACCATGTCCTGCACCTGCAGTGGTTCGAGGACATAGTCTCTATCAGGCCTATGTCAGATGCCTTCCAGTGCCGGCTCTTTGCCACCACCCTGAAGGAGAAGGCAAGGGACTGGTTCTGCCAGCTCCCCGTGGGGTCTATCTGGGCTTTCGAGGATTTGCGTCGAGGTTTCCTGCTGCGCTTCTCGACGTCAAAGAAGAGGAAAAAGGACGCTGAGGCACTCTTCAAGATTAAGCAAGAGCCAAGAGAGTCCCTGGCTCGCTACGTTGACAGGTTCCAGGAAGAGGTCCTACTCACTCAGGAGGTGCCCGGGTTCACCCTCCAGCTCGCCTTCATAGTGGGGTTACGGGAGGGGTTCTTCAAGATGAGCTTAAAGCGGAAGACCCCCCTATCCTTCGAGGAATTGATGGAAAGGGCGGCGGAAGAAAATAAGGGAGAGGAGGCCAACCCGTGAGTTCGCAAAAAGGTTGGCCAAGCTGAGTGAGCCGGAGGCAAGGCAGCAGGAAGGGGGCATAGAAGATCCCAAAAGAAAGTTTGACCAAGGAGAGGATCACTTCCAAGGGGAGAGACTCGACCCCCCAAGGTGAAGGCAGGGACCGAGGGCACTCCCTCCACCGCCTCAGCAAACCATGGCGATTGGCTGGGGAAGGAGGAAAGCCAGGAAAGCAGAAAGAAGATGAAGAGGAGGGGATAGGGTGGTGTTACCCTATTGTGACTTCCACCAGGAGGAAGGTCACGCGACGTCCGCCTGCCCCGAGTTTTTGGAAATAAGGGAGGCAAGGGGTTCGATGCAGCAACAAAAACAACCGGAGGGGATCGAGGAAGACCATGCCTGGGAGTAGGAGACCAAGTTCTGGTTTCCATACTTAGTTTTTTCTACCCTCAAGTTCATGTAGTATGATGGTTTACTTTCAGACTTAGTTTTTCTTGCATTTTCAAAACACTTAGCCCCGATGTTGGCCCGCTGACCAGGCTCCCACCAAGCTGGCAGGGCCGGGGACCGCTCGGTGGCTGGAGGTTTTCAAAGTGCTTAGCTCCGATGCTGGCCCGCTGACCAGGCTCCCACCAAGCTGGCAGGGTCGGAGACCGCTCGGTGGCCGGAAGTTTTCAAAGTACTTAGCCCCGATGCTGGCCCGCTGACCAGGCTCCCACCAAGCTGGCAGGGTCGGGGACCGCTCGGTGGTCGGAGGTTTTCAAAGTACTTAGCCGGCAGGGCAGGTTGACCTCTCGGGGGGGGGGGGGGGGGGGGGGGGGCACTCGCCGAATATGCAGGGTTGGACTTTTCTTTCCGAGCGTGTGACCCACTCGAAAAGAGTGGGGATTGTGTACAACCATGTATACGCCAAGTGGGCCCCCGGGGCCCAAGATGTCTTTGGGCCCGGTTTTTCTTTTAACACTGCCCCAGGCGAGCGGGGGCGGGAGAGTTTTTGGGCATATCCAGTAGGGGGGGGGGGGGGGGGGGGGGGGGGGGGCGGTGGAGGCGGGCGACCTCCTGCTCGCCCAGCCTCTTAGGGGGCGAGCAGGGGAGGCGGGCGGCCTCCCGCTCGCCCAGCCCCTTAGAGGGGCGAGCGGTGGAGGCAGGCGGCCTCCCGCCCGCCCAGGCCCTTAGAAGGGCGAGCGGTGGAGGCGGGCGGACTCCCGCTCGGCCAGCCCATTAAAAGGGCGAGCGGTGGAGGCGGGCGGCCTCCCGCTCGCCCACTCCCTTAGAGGGGAGAGCGGTGGAGGCGGGCGGCCTCCCGCTCGTCCAGCCTCGTAGGGGGCGAGCAAGGGAGGCGGCCTGCCCCCTCTCGCCCGGCCCCAGGAAGAGGGGGCGGTCTGCGTTTAACGTCTCGGAATGGCAGGATTTGGTTGTTGGCAGGCCAAACCTGGGGGTATTTTCGTAATCTCTTAGGCCGGAATCTGGCTATTGGCAGACCAAGCAAGGAAATCTATAAATAAGACCAAGGGGGCACCTTTGAAGGCAGATCACTCTCTTTGTGCTACTCTCCCCCTAGTTCTTTGGTGGGGGAAGAGTGCCTCCAAGGGTGCCCCAAGCTCAGCATTGGCTTGGGAGGGAAAGCGCTCTAAGATCTTCTGGGTGTGTGGTGGGACCTCCTCGCTGAGTCCTCGGTCCTGTTCCTAGTTCCTTAAGTCTTCGGCCTAGCTCCCTTGAGAGAAGTAGGTGTGAGGTCACCCCCTCTTTTGGGGACCCCGAACTCCACAAGAGACCAAGTATTGGTTTCAACATATATATTATAAGAGGAATGATACGAGGAGTAGTAATGGGAGGAATAGACATAGTATTGGGAGGAATAGAAACATGAGAAAGAGGAATGTGAGAGGAAGCAACTATCAAAAGAGGAGAGTCAGAGGTCGCGTCAATATTACTAATCATCTCCCCTAACGAGGACCAAAATACGACTCCCCCTCACGAAAAGTAACATCAACAGTGCAGTAGAAGCGCGTGTAAGAGGGTGATAACACCGATAACCTTTGGTGGTAGAAGAATACCCCACAAAAACACATTTAAGAGAACTAGCATCTAATTTGTCTCGATGAGTATGCACATAAACAAAACAGACGGAACTGAATATACGAGGAGAGAAGTGTGAAGTGTGGACAATGTGTTTCTGGGATAAACAGGAAAGAGGCGTATCGTAGTGAAGGGAGCAAGAGGGAAGACGATTAATGAGATGAGCTGCAGTCAAAACAGTATCACCCCAATAGGACTTGGGAAAGTGCATATCAATCAACAAACACCGATCAACCTCCAGTAAGTATTTATTTCTCCGTTCCGCCACCCCGTTTTGAGTGGAAGTGTGGACACAGGTGGTCTGGTGGAGAATGCCATGTTCGGCAAGATAGACACCAAACTCCCCCCAATCATCATACTCTCCACCATTATCACAGCGTAGCATACGGATTGTTCCATAAAAAGCTATGTCCTAGCCATTTTATAAAAAGAACGAAAGCAAGTAAACACTTCACTTTTCCGTTTTAGTAAATAGAATCATGTAGTACGGGAATAACAATCAATAAAAGTCACAAACCAATTATAGTCAGATAAAGATAACACAGGGGAGGGACCCCAAACATCATAGTGAATCACATCAAACGGGCAAGAACTAGGAAAAGAAACATGACCGAGATTATGAAGAACATGTTTTGACAATTCATAAGTATCACGAGTAAACAACTTAATTAAAGAACTGAATTCGGGAAATAATTTGGTAAGATATAAAGTAGATGGGTGGCCAAGGAGATGATGCCATCGCCGAATGTCATGGAGAGTAGGAGCACCGAGCACGGGTGGTGGAGAGAGCACTGGGAGACAACCGTTGGTTCAACGAGTACAGTCCATCAACATTCCTACCACTGCCAAGCATCCTCTTCGTAGCCAGATCTGAAACACACAAACATCAGGAAAAAAGATAACATGGCAATTCAAAGAATTAGTCAAATGACTAATAGAAAGAAGATTGCGAGGAAATGAAGGGACATGCAAAACCGAAGAAAGAGAAAGGGCAGGAGAACAAGAGATGGTTCCTTTGCCAACAATAGAGAAAAGGGAATCATTAGCAGCAATAACCTTGTCACGACCAAAGAGAGAAGTACAACAACAACAACACTCAAGCCTTTATCCCACCATAGTGGGGTCGGCTATATGGATCATCTGTCGCCATTGCGCCCTATCTTTAATCATAGTCTCACTAATGCCTAAGTACATCATGTCTTTCCTTATAGTTTCATTCCAAGTCTTTTTTGATCTACCCCTCCCCCGTTTAACATGTCTAGTGACTAAACTCTCACAATGCCTAACAGGTGCCTCTAATGGTCTCCTATGTACATGTCTGAACCATCTTAAACGAGCTTCTCACATCTTCTCTACAATTGGCGTCACTCCTGTCTTATCCCTGATACATTCATTCCTAATTTTAACCAGTTTCGTGTGACCACACATCCACCTAACCATTCTCATCTCCGCAACTCCCATTTTTTGCTCATGTACACCATTCACTGCCCAACACTCAGAACCGTAGAGCATTGCTGGTCTAATTGCAGTACGATAAAACTTGTCTTTAAGTTTTAATGGTACTTTACGATCACATAAGATCCCAGACGTGCCTCTCCACTTCAACCAACCTGCTTGGATTCTATGTATCACTAAAGAGAGGAGTATAGAAAGAAAAACCTGAGGCAGATCCGGTCATGTGATCAGTGGCACCTGATTCAATGATCCACTCAGAGTGGGAGGAAGACACAACACGGGCACCCGAGATACCTGACGTAGCAAAAGCGGTCGCAGAATCAATTGATGTAGAGTCGATATGGGAACATAGCAGGCGGCGGAAGACATCCAACTCCTCAGCAGAAAGGCCCCCAATAGGGGGGTTGTCCTCATAAACTTCAGTGGAATGGGCAGAATTGTGAGCGAACACCAGACATACGACCACCACGATGGCCGCACACATGAGAAGGGTAAGTAGGAGGACCACGTCCCAGCCCAGCAAGAGCATAGTGATCCGTAGAAGGAACAAGAGAGCGACGACGATTCTCATCACTGAGGATCATGTTGAAGGACTCCCTAAGAGAGGGAAGAGGCTCACAGTGGAGGACATGCAGATGAACAACATCAAATTCCATATTAAGGCCCATAAGAAAGGCGTGAATACGGAAACGGTCTTTGTGCTTCTGAAGAGTCAGTGCATCTGCGGTGCACACATTAGTAAAAGGTGTTGAAATAATTCAGTTCCTGGTAAAGGCGTTCGAACTCGGAATAGTAAGCAGAGACAGACTGGGTTCCTTGCTTCAGCTCCAAGACACGGCGAGTGAGCTCATAGATCTGCGTCGAACTCCGGGCCTGAGAGTAAGTTTCACGAGCCCGAGTCCAAATTTCATGAGATGAATCCATAAGCATATAGTTGTGGTGCACCTATGGGGGCATAGAGTGAAGTAATCAAGAGACCACCAAGGAATTGTCCGCATCCCATTTTCTCCATGAGGGATCGGCACGCGGTGGCTCAACAACGGTTCCACCAATATGCCAATATAGTCGGTGACTCTGTATAGCATGTTGCACTGCCCTGGACCATTAAAGATAATTCGTGTCATCCAAGGCGACGGTAGTTATCTTTAATGAGTCAGATTGACCGTGGCTCCGAGGAGGATCACTAGCAGGAACAGTCCGAGGAGAGAATGAATCCGTCCAAAAAAACACAATGAAGAAATCAAGAAGGTAAAACCGCATCCTACGAGCCTCCCTTATATCACACCACCGGAGAGGACACCATAGGATGTAACCACGATGTCTCTGGCAGCAGCCATGGAGAACAAAACGGTCGGAGACAGAGGACCGCCCGCAGAACGGGCGGAGAGATCCACTGGAGGCTGCGGACAGACGGAGAAGAGGCGGCTCGAAGGAGGCTGCAGTGCTGGAGGAGCGGCGGTGCTTAGAGGATTGAAGGCCCTAGAGGGCGCCCTAGGCGGGAGCGGGAAAACGAGTCAGAGCCGGCCCTAGATTGCAAAAGGCCGAGCGGCAGAGTCGGCGAGTGGCGAACAGGAGAGCAGCGAGCGTCGATCGTGCGGGATCGGCGAACGTCAATCGAGCGGGAGTAGGAGCGGTGAACGTCGAGCGGGAGCAGAGCAGAGAGCGAGCGTCGGAACGAGCAAGCGGGATCAAGATGTTTCGTAGCTCTGATACCAAGTGGAGAATAGGAATTTTATTATTCTAATGCCCCTAATACAAGGGTTGGAATACATATATAGGGAAAACTACATGTGACATATCGCGTGTAAAACAGTGCGGAACAATTAAACTTAAACAAATATATTCAACTATTATATCGTATAGGTGGGCGTATAGCCATGTTTGATAATGAACAACACACATGGAAGTCGGTATAGGGAGCATGTATAGGGGAATCACATATGACAAGATGGAAGGCTCCAAGAAAATGGAAATGGGGGAGATGAAGGGATACAAATGATTGGGGGTGGAGATGAAAAATGATGGAGCGTGTGTAATGGAGTTGTGAAAAGCCTCCACTAAAATGCCCAACCACCAGCTGTGTATATTGTATGAACTATCAAAAGAGGTTATAAGGAGATCATAAGATATAATATGTATGCCTACGTACTACATCAAGGCAGATCAAACCGCATGTAGTTCACATCACACCAAATATGTTAACACTGGCCAAAAACCAAAGTTAATATATTTGGTGGCATACCTGATAGTGAGAAGAGTTATGGAATCTCATGGGCTTTAGTGATGGAAAGCGATCAACGAAGATCCCGAGAGTTTCTTCCGGCCTGCAACAGGATTTCTTGAATATGCACGAGGAGAAAGCTTTCTTCAAGCGCTTGTATCGATCCATGTTCAACACACCATTCTGATAATGCTCTAGTTGTACGGTTTGTGCTTTTGTTTGTAGTAATTAACAGATAAGTAGCTCCACGCAAAGAAAGTTTAGTTTGATTGAAGAGATGTAAATCCACCCAGCAACATCTTCTCCCTAGGTCCACTATCCACAAGGTAAGGTGATGCAGTTTCAAACCACCATCTTGTATAATTTCTGCTGTTGACCATGGTGATTGCTACCGATATGGATTTGAAGTAGGCCGAATTTACCCGCATAGGTCTAAGTTGTTTGCCACTTGCAAGGATGATTCTGCTTTGTTGGTTTCTGGCAATAATCGCGACCAAGAGTTTTGAAGACACCGAGAGATTCGTGGTTGTGTCGTAGAGTGTTTGGATTTCCTGATATATACCGAGTGTATTGAGCTGTGTGACTCGAATGATTGGATGCAATAAGTTTAGTTCTGTATAATAGTTCCACCATAGTGTTAATCTGTGATTTGATTTGGAAAGGCGTAATCGCCATTTTCTGGTGCTTCGTGTCATTGCCGCCCAAAGGAACCATAAAATTAACACAGGAGTAATCCAGGTGATAAGTGTTGGTCAACTGTGGTATACTGGCTATACCGTTCCAGTGCAATGTCAAATCTACTATGATAATATTTCCCGACCGTAAATGCCACAGGGCTTGATAAAAACACGTGATCAATCATTTCAATGTCGTCTCAACATTGACAGTTGGATGCAAGCACCAAAGCCTTTACTCTGCATTTTGATGTCTCGGGTATTAAATTATTCACAAGTCTCCATATGAAGAATGCAATTTTAATAGGGATATTTTTGCTCCAAAACCAAAGCATCAGATGTGGGGGTCTCTTGATCTGCAGAGAGTCCTAGACAGTTTTAAATATAAACTGAGAGTTTGAAGAATTTCTGAAAATGATTGAATCCGCCTCGCCTCCCATTATAGATACCTGTAATATATTCTCGGTGATCCCCATATTCTGCAGTAGTGTGCCGGCATTTGGATCTCATTGATCATCGTTAATGAAACTTTTGATCTTCATATCATTATGTGGCAGGTGGGGGCATAAATTGGTGAGTGAATCCACTCCCAGCCAGTTATCATACCAGATGTATTTGTTACGAGTGTTGATCACCCAGGCGATGAATTTTTGAGCTTCATGTCTAACTCTCACAATCCTCGTCCAGTTTGATGAGGAGTCGTTGCGCCCTGCAAGGGTGTACTCCCCTACAATATTTGTTATGCAAAAATTGAGCCAAGAAACTTTCCTTTTTCCCCATCTTCCACCATAATTTGGAGGCAGCTGTTATCATGTCACTGATATTTCAGAAACCTAGGCTCCCTACAACGGTAGAGTAGCATAATTTATTCCAAGATGCCCAGTGGATTTTCTTGTTCATCGCATTCGAACCCATATAAACTTGTTGAATATTTTCTCTATCCTGTCAACAATTCCAGTAGATGGCAAGTGCAAGTTAAAGTAATAATACAGCATGCCCTCAAGTGTGCTCAGTATAAGTGTTATTCCTCCGCCGAACGTAAGCAATTTTGAGTGCTAACTGTTTAGCTTGCCTAGAATTTTCTGCAGCAATCCATCGTATATTCTCAATTTACTGCACGTGAAAATTGGCACCCCTAGATAGATATTTGGTTGTGCTTGCCTGCTAAAATTTGTGAGTATGGATATTTTGTATCTGGGTCGCCGACATGGCTGTAGTCGGAATGAAGCTACATGTAGCCCTGTTAATTACCAACCCTGATAGAGATTCAGTCATGGAGAAGAATTCCATTAATTTACGAATTGCTACACGCCCCGTTACAAAAGATTATCATGTCGTCTACAAAACACTGACCATGGTTTTTCCTAAATTCCTGAATTGCAATGACGGGAATTCCAGGAAAAGTTTAGTCAAGATTCTGGATATATACCCCATCGCAATGACAAACAAGGCAGGTGATAACAGGTCACCTTGCCGTAACTCCCGATAGAATTTGAAGAAGCCGCAGTTTTCCCATTAATGAGAACTGAGAACCACTTGTTCTCCAGACAGGAAGCAATCAGTGCGATAGTGTCATTGGTGAATCCGAAGCTTTGTAGAATCTTATATAAAAACTTGATGTAAGCAAACTCCTTGAAACTTCATGTGCTCACACCCCCGCTTAAAATGGATAGCTAGGAGAAAACATCATTTTCTTCACGTCATCGACCCTTTGATGTTCCAAATGAGTGTTCCTAAAATCTATTGGGATGATAAATTTCTTACATCCTGTCACTTAATAAATTGAATGTATTCCTTCATTTTCAATCACCAAACACCATATACAATCCTTTTTGTTTCATCTTCCTCATCATACTTTTGGATGAATGATCTTTTTTCACAAAATAGATCAACGGTTTCATAAATTAGATCTTAAGGTAATCAATTTGTCTTCTCGGATTATTTTAAGAGTCAAAAATGATATAGGTGTTATAATTTCTTGCTTAAGCGATACTATATATTGTGATGTCACATGCTTTGATTCCACATCATACATCTCTAGTCCAATGTCATCCATTTTTTTAATGAGTTGAGTATTCACTCACTTCATTTCAATCACCGGTTAAGATGACTAAATCCTGAAAAGCTGATTCTTAATATTTTTAATCAATTATCAATCATGGTAGTGGCTTGCATGAGGAAACACTCTTAGAGCTCCTTTAGAATATTCGCAAACACTCCCGCAAGAAGACAACTAAAAATGGTGTTTCTCCAAACTTATGTTACTACCTTCTGAATCCTCCTTCCAGGGCTAGCTCCCACTTTTTGAGTTTCCAATATCTCGCTGAAAAAGTCATGAACTCATGATCACAAAAATATTATATTTTTAAAGCTGCATGTGCGGGCGCTGGATGACGGGACTTTGACGAGGGGGGCGAGAGGCGAGGTGAAGGAGCCGGGAGAATCAAGAGGCGAGAAGGAAAGGGAGAGGCTCGACGTGGGGGTCGAGAGGCCCCAAGGAGCCGGGAGAATCGAGAGGCGAGAAGGAAAGGGAGAGGGTCGACGAGGCTCGGCGGACAATTGGGCGAAGCGAGCGAGACCTAGGTATCGGGTTTTATGAATTATTTACTTGAATATATAAGTCCCATGTAATTGCTCCAGCTTGCGGGATTGATTCTCAGCCTCTGGAAATTTTGTTTCTTATAAAAAAAAACTATACCGGCAAGGTCAGCTTGCCCAGGCACCCAAAACCTGGTGGTTTTCGGTTCCACGGTTTTATTGGGATGACCGGCCCATCTGCACACCCGGTTCATAGTTAAATTGGTACGACCAATTAGTCCAATCCGGTATTCAAAAAATTGCTCTTACCACTCTCGTGCTCTTAAATTGCTATATAAATTCTTGCATCAATCTGTTTGATTGTTAAATGTCAGGGCATGCCTAAAATTACCAAGATACTCATTTGTCATTAATTAGAAAATCCTAAGATGTCTCTCTTTTAATTTTCATGTTTGTTGATGTTTGATTGTTAACTGACAGAGCTTACCACAAATTATCAAGATAAGCATTTGTCGTTATTTTTAAAACCTGTGATGTTGATCTTTTAATTTTCATGCATGTGGAATTATTAATTCCAATGTATCATTTGAATGTCCCTTAGAGGTGTCATATGAATCCTGAGTTGAATATCTCAATTTCTTATCTGCCGAGTTTGAATTCCTACTGCAATTTATTAATTGGTTGCAAATATAATCTAATAGTAAAATTTCTATTTCCGGATTACATCAGTCCCTTACGCATTATACGAACACTATGGCCTCAATGGAAACCGACTAATATGATGGTTCCTACAAGACTACATGGGTCCAACTCATTAGAGGTAAGAGTTTTCAATCCCAAGGGAGTTGATGGACAATAAGTACAAAACTAAGCCAAATGTTATGGACGCATTTTGGGGGGAACAAATTTAGCAAGAAGGGGACCACTGGCGCTCCAACCCCATCCCTCCTTCGCCCTCTCTCTCTCTCTCTCTCTCTCTCTCTCTCTCTCTCTCTCTCTCTCTCTCTCTCTCTCTCTCTCTCTCTCTCTCTCTCTCGGGTTGCTTACAAATTGATATCAGAACTACTCGTCATGGATGTCGAATATGATCCACTTGGCAATATCAAGGCAATGCTCATGAAGGTGATAGCAGACTCCGCCACAAACAAACCATGACACATGGAGACCCTAGCCACTGTGTATCCAAGCCTAGACTCTCTCACAGTGGGTTCAACTGGACCAAACTGCAAATAATGGGAGATCGTACTGATCGGTCCCATGCGACGTCGCCATGTGCCAGTTGTCTAGGTGCAGGGCAAAGTTGAGTGGCTAATCACATTGTGGTCTTTGGACCCCTAGACGGTAACAACAAGGACTCTGGCTAGGGTTCAACGTGGGATCATGGGCCCGACTTCTCGAGGGAAAAATGCGGTAAAGGTGCGGAGGGAACCTCGTTTTGGAGCCTAGGCGCAAGGCACAGGACAACATCAAACATCACTTCATCGTTAATTACCTCTAATGAGTTGGACCCATGTAGTCTTGTAGGAACCATCATATTAGTCGGTTTCCATTGAGGCCATAGTTAATTACTAATCATTTATATCTCTTAAAAATAGAATCAATGCGGACACATGCATCATATCTAAGTCTCAAAACTCGATTGTGTTTCATAAACACTAAATCATGCAAAAAATTTGAGTTCTTACATTATTTCTTTCTATATTATGAAAAAAATTACAATCAAAATTTTACTCATGCGCACATTTTATGCTCCAAAGGCGCAAACCTCAGAGCCTGATGAGCCTTGAGCCTTAGGCGCCTGAAGCGCGTCTTTAACAACATAGTTTATATGTGAAGTTGACAATTATAGGTTATTGTTACAAATCCACGATAGGGACGCTCATACAAGAAGAGATCGATGGGGCACAACTCAAAAGTGGGGGAGAGGGTGCAAACCCGATAGACAACGTCGGAATATGAGGCTCTAGGATCGTGAGACAGATACGTCTGATAGGCATGGCAGCAGAAATCTCATCTTGGGTTGGACCAGGACCTCGATAGAGCCCTAACGGGAATCAAATATTTGTTTATATTAACAAAAGTCCCTGAGCAGTAGCTTGGACACAATCAATTCCTACTCTTGTTGCTCTAATTCCAAGTCAGATGCTTAGAAAGTTAAAACGTGATTTCAACCGTGCTTGAAAATGTAACATTTTTTTTCTGAAACATTGCTGTTATATGTTATGCTCATCAACTAATGATATCAAGCTGCAAAGACAAAGTGCATAACATAGGAAAAAGCTTAAAGACAACAGGAAGGTATTTGAGTATTAATCTTTTGGAGAAACATAACAACTCTGCATAACAAAAGATCAAAATACACCATTTGCAATTAAAAATTTGTACTTAAAATAATCATCATCATTAGCTTTAATCCTAAATTAAATGTAGTTTAAATATTTACGAAAATAACAGAGAATAATTTCTGCATTAAAGTACCTCTAATGATGTGTTGCAGCGACCATGCATAGTGTGAACTATGCTTAGAAAATGGGATACCGCACCCCCAAGGCTATCTAGAAACTGTGGCTGAGCTTTTATGGCATTAGTAACCTGTGGGAAAGCACAAACGATATGAGGAATGCCAGGTACAAAAAATAAAATAATGTGAGAAAGAAGTCACACGATATAAAATGTCAATTTGATGTTTGACACCCAAGTTAGAATTAAATTATGGTTCCTTATTAAAACACAAACTACTACATAATATCCTTTTGAACCTAAGGACATCATAAGCATATTGAATTAATGTGATATAAATTGAATGGAAAAGAAGTCGACCATAAATAATACTGAAAGTGATTTAGTACAAACGTGAACTATGAGTGTTTCTTATTCTTTTAGATGAATTATAATTGTATTTATGTTGTTACTTCCATTTTATTCTTTATATAAATTTTCATGGGCAAGCATATGATCAATTGACAGTTTTTGTCCTTTCGGATAAGTTGGTTACATCTAATAGGACCTTCTTCTATAAATAGAGATCCAAGGGTCATGTGTAATTGGTAGACTTTGATTATTGAAATGATTTGATGTTTACTTAGTATGACTCTACCTCATCTTAAGGTATGCACTTATTTCTCATCTCTTCTTTATCATTTACTTGCTTCTCTTTCTTCCTCAATTATTCAAGACTTCCACATATCACCCATCGTTGTCCTACACAAGTTAGTATCATAAGTGACGGGGGATCAACCGCTTCATCCTTTCATTCATAGCAAGCGCATCGGGACCCATTCAAAACTGAGTTTAGTTATCGAGAATCATAGTATCGTTGTTTGGACAATCAGAGGCCATTGTCGCCTTCATTGTGATTTTTGGAATTTTTATTACTATTTGTGGATTCATAATAATGCACTCGTAGTTGCACCCAATGGGATGAATGTGATGCAAATATGATTTTAAATGCAATTTAAATTAAGATGAGCGGCATTAGTTTCAACAAAGCGAATTTGGAGTGCAACATGCATAAGATTAGCAAATCCTTCAATTACAATGACGCAATTCACTCGACAAAAGCCAAACATTCAATAATCAATAATCACCGAAGTAATAATAGAATGTGTGGAATAATCCAAAATACAATCACATAAAATTTCCCTCGAAATAAACTAGACTAAATACTATAAACTAAACAGAGGCAAACCAAAAATTTAGGAAAGATCTCACGGGTTATGAAAGGGGAAGGTAAGATGGTCGATGGAAGGTCCTGTAGTAAACGGGAGAGTACTCGTGTAAATGGTGTAAACTGTAAAGGCGACAGCGTCTCGCAAGGAGGGCAGTGCGGTGAGTCGGTGACGAGGTAGAAGAGGTAGAGTGACGACCAAATCTATGAAGAGACGGAAGAAGAAGCTAACTTAGAAAGAGTGGAGGGGAAGGGGAGTGAAAGACGGAAAAGGGGAATGCATGGGGCTGACAATTCAACAAAAAATAAAATAGGGTTTCCTTTTTTTAATGCAGCAGGTTAAATAGTTTTTATACACCCACAAGAGGGGAATCAAAGGCGGGATCATGCTAATGGCAGTGGGTTCATGCCATTAATTCCTGAATCCCGTATTCAGAAAATAAGGAATGAAATTGAATTGGCCATAGAAATAAAATATAGGTGGGACCCCGATGGTGATCATGCCACACGACCCGTTAGGGTCTATTCACGCCGGCCTCGGGCTCAGTGATGATCGGAATCGCTCATCTTGAGCAGATCGCCGATCATAACATTTTTTGATCTATGCATTTTTTTATTTTCATTGTAATTTTGTTTATTTTGAGGGAGACAACGAATGGAGAATCATGACTGTTGTTGCCCCTCTCTAGCCTATATATCGGAGTAAAGGGCTCTATAGATAGGTATTGAAAGTTGAAGTAGAGAAGCCTTGCTTTTGATCATCTGGTGTTGAAGTTGGAACCCCTAGGCGTGAAGCTTAGACCTCCCAACACTCCCCTTGCAGCCGGCCAACATTCTCCCTCCCCCACTCCCCTCCCTCCACCGTAAGTCGTCAGCCCCAACCACCCCCCAAAACCACCCGCCGGCCAGCCACCATTCCCCTTCCCTTAAACCTATAAAACAGCCCCCTTCCCCTCTACAAATCCCCTCCATTTTCGGTTTCCGTCGATCACCGGAAAACATTCCCCGACCACCTATGGTGAACCTCCACCACCACCCTTCAAGTTTCATTCGATTTCAGTTTTCTGACGATCGCTAGAAAACACCTCCGGACACCATCAACGACCACCTCCGGCCAGCCACCACCCCATAACTACCTTAACTTCCTCCTCCACTACCCCCACTATCCCACTCCTCCAAAAATTTAGGATCTCTTCCTAAATTTCCTCCACTACTCCACCTCCTCCACAACAGCTAGCCCACATTCCTTCAATCTAATGTGGAACCACCTCCCTTGCACCCTCCAATAGACGACCCCATACCCCCAAGCCCCTTGTTACGATTAAGAAGAGAGAACGAGGCAAGATTGCATTAATCAAGAACACGGATACAATCCGGAGTGAACTCCGGCCAAGATCAAGGAGGTTGGGTCCTCCAATGACCCCTCTCTCAAAAGAGAGCCCTAAACCTTTATGATCCAAAAGATCTCTTCTACTCCCAAACCACCTCCTTATATAGGGAGGGGGGCTTACATAACAAAACCCTAAAACAGTAAGAAGTACAATAATAATACGCGCGTACGCGTAACAATCCATCCCGCCAGAAAATCGACCTTGACCCCAAGGTCGAAGTACTGCCCGCCATCTAGTAGTAATGTGCTCGCTGGTGGGCCGCCGCAGAGGTACCCGGATCTCCGTCCGGCGGTACATCTGTGAGCAGAAGGGTGTCCAAGGCAGTCGCGCCGATCTCGTCCAAATCATCCCCGATGAGGGCCCGGAACTCCTTGGCAGGACAATTATGATTAGGCGAGTAGGGTTGCTTGCAGCGGTAGCACAGACCCTTGCTCCGCAAGTCATTGTACTCTTGGTTGGAAAGACGGAGAGTGGGGATATGACGGTTGTTGCGTGGGCTCATAATGGTTGGCCGAGGAGGATGAGGTGGTAGTGGTGGAGGTTTAGGCGGGGGGGAATTGGTTGGTAGGGAGGGTCCCCGGACGTTGCCATGAATTCGGCTTCCACCAGTGGGGAGAGGTTCATGGCTTGGTGGACAGTTGACGGTTGCAGGGTGCGAAGGCGGGCTCGGATGTGGGGTTGTAAGCCGTGCATAAAGTAGACCAAGTAATGGTCGGGTGGGAGACCAGGAACATGGGTGACCAACTCGATGAATGCATCAACGTACGAATCAATGGGGCCGGTCTGACGGAGTCCGCAAAGGCGTTCGATCATGGAGTCGGGGTAACGGTGATCAAACCGCTGAACGAGGGCCTCTGTAAGAGTTGTCCAAGTGAGGCTGGGAAAGGATTGGCGGAGCCAGCGGACCCAGTGGAGGGCGGAGCCCTCCATGCCGATCAAGGCCGTGCTGACCTTTTGTGGCTCCGACATCTGTTGTAGCTCGAAGAACTGTTCGGCCCGAGCAATCCATCCCATAGGATCGGTGCCGTTGAAAGAGGGGACATCCAAGGAACGAGGGCCCGGTGAGCACACCCCGGGCAGGGGGGCTGTTGCATGGAAGAGTTCCGAGGGGGTCCCGAGGAGGGGCGGCGGATCCACCACCGACGTTGCCGAGGTGGTAAGGCGGCCGGCCAGGAGGGAGTCGAGCTTAGCATCCATGCGTAACATGAGGGCCTGCAGCGACGCGATGGAACTGTCGTGGTCATCCAAGCGACGAAGAATGGCGGGATCGGTGGTTGGGTGAGAAGGCGTGGGATCTGGGTTGCCCATTAGACGGCGGGAACGGCGTGGCATGCACGTAATAAACTGCAGGGGCGGAGGAGGACGCCGGCTGGGGGGGCGCTAGATCGGCAGCAGGGCTGCTATCCGGCGAAGGCGCTGGAGCGACGGTAGGAGCGGAAGCGGAGGGAGGCGCTGGATCGATGGCGATGGCACAGGAGGTGCTGGATCGATGGCACATGAGACGGTCGGAGCGGGAGGAGGCGCTGGATCGATGGCAGTAGCGGAAGCGGAAAGAGGCGCGCGATCAGGGATCGGAATCGGGATCGGAAGCGGAATCGCGGATCGGAAGCGGAAGGAGGCGTGGGATCGGGGATCGGGACCGGCAACAGGAGCGGTAGCACGATGCGAAGCGCGGAACAGGAGTTGTACATGATCGGGATCGGGGAAGGAGGCGCTGGAACGACTTCTGGCGGCGGAAACAGCGGCCGGAAGGCGGCAGGTCGGACCACTTGTTACGATTAAGAAGAGAGAACGAGGCAAGATTGCATTAATCAAGAACACGGATACAATCCGGAGTGAACTCCGGCCAAGATCAAGGAGGCTGGGTCCTCCAATGATCCCTATCTCAAAAGAGAGCCCTAAACCTTAATGATCCAAAAGATCTCTTCTACTCCCAAACCACCTCCTTATATAGGGAGGGGGGCTCACATGACAAAACCCTAAAACAGTAAGAAGTACAATAATAATACGCGCGTACGCGTAACACCCCTCCTCTCACAAACTGAGCCCCACTCCCCCCCCCCCAAAACTCGCGTGGAACCACCTCCCCTTTACTCCAATCGAACCCTTCCCCTCCTTGTCTAGACTCCCCTAAGCCACGACCGCAGCCCCTCTCGTGGAACTACCTCCAACCGAACTCCCCATTCACTCTCCAAAAGTCGACAGCCCCCATACCTTCCTGCCCAAGGGCCTCCAACTCCTTGCTGACCACTCATCCTACCTCTCCTTCCACCCCAACTCGTAATCACAGCAGCATCCCTCTTTTCCAGCTCCAGGAAACTCCATTACATCCCCGTCACCTGCTGTCCAGCAGCCCAAAGTTCCACTTGGAGGCTGGATTTCAGTGCCATCACCTGCCCTGACTCCGAGAGCTCCCTCCAAGCCCTATACTACTTCTATCGTGTGAGTTTATTTGATTTGAAATCAATTCTTAGTATTGAATTAAGTATTTATTATCTATTCAAGGACTATGTCATTTGTAATCATTGTTACAAACTTTTGGATCTTTGTGAGTTTTCATTTACTTAACATTTGTTTTGAGTACTATCACATAAATACGACGTCTCGTGTTTTCTTGTTTGTTTGCTTTATCTATTGTGACTAATTTAAAATTTTGATTTATAAAGAAATAATTATTGCAAGTAAGATCTATTACCGGAAGTGTGTTTGCATATAGAAAATACCCTTAGCCCCTCTAGGACCTTACCCTGCGTCAGACACACTCAATTCAAACAAGAGAATTGACTATAGGCCCGGGTGATTGGCTTAATAAAAAACAAAAATAATCTTTTTCCTTCTTTTAACAGGAATTCTTTAACTTTTTCTATTCTCTTTTTTAAACAGATTTTCTTTTTAAATCTTTTTAACTTTTTCTTTCATGTGTTTTATAATAACACTAATAACTTCTTTAAAAGTGCACAATATTGAATATTTTTTTACTCAATCTGCTCTAGATAGGGATAAATAGAATTTTAAAAATAACTCTCTAAGGATATGCAAAAGACACTCCCAACACCCAATCACAATCACAGTGTAAAAGCAAAGACAATAAAGTAATTCTAGCTATAGAGAGGACATATAAAACTCTAGTGGTTCTCCAAAATCCGAGCACTCCAATCTTCCACCAAGTGGGAATCCCATTCCTTGCTTTTTTGCCTCCAATTTATTCTTCTTCCATAGACGGCTGTCAGGAATTAGTAAGACCAGCAATTTTGCTCCTTTCCAATATATCAACTCTTACCAAAACATTGGATCTCCCTAAGAGGGAAATAATTAAATTCTACAACGACTCTCCTCAATGCTCACTTGATCGTCGACTGGAACTCGACGATTGTTGAGTGAGTCTTCATGATTTTATGCTTCCGAGTACTTTTATAGAGAGTCGAAACCAGGATCATCTACTTCAGTTCTTCATAATGAATCTTTGACTGCAATGTTATACTCAATCGTCGATTGAGCTCTTTGAAAGGCATTCAATAACCGTCGACTTCAATAAGCCGCTCGATGATAGAAGCTCGACGATTTGGCCTTTGGCCTCTGAGCTATAATAACTTTCTCTTGATCTTAGACTAAAACTCAACTATGGGTACTCGGAGACTCAACGATTGCCTTAAAAGAGAAAAGTAATTACCTTAGATCTGAAACCCCTTCCCTATACAATTTCCTAAGGGTTTCACATGCATTATTCCAAGTTCATTTGATTGATCAAATAAAAAAAATCTTAACAATCTCCTCTTATTCGATGTAAGCAGATTTACATATAAACATAGAATGATAGTCAAAAAACATACAAGAAAGTATTAAACAAGACATACTTAATAACAATAAAAGTGAGTCATACACAACTTTCACCCATACCACTTGAACTTAAGATCAAACACCAATTAAAAATACTATTAGTATTGAGGGACGGATTTATACTAAGACAGGTTAAAGCTTAGCTTAGTGATGATATAAGAAATAACTAAGATTGTCAATCAGCTTCTTGACCGCTAAAACTACAACAGACGTTATCTTCGCGGATTAATGTCGGTAGTGAACCGGTCAAAGTAATATAAGACGATGATAGGACGTCCTAAACCTTGAGCTATCTAAGTGAACGTTTACTTGAAGGTTTTATCTAATTCCTAAACACTTAACCTAAACTAACACAACATTGTAAATGACAACATCAAACGAGAGAGTATTCATCATTCCACCAAAAGAGAAATTTAGGGCAAAACCTATTTCATAACTCGTGGAGACCAACCCAGATCAGGTCGACGCAAAAGTGCCCGACGTCGCACCCGTCCGGACCCCTATCAGCCCTGAGATTTGCATTGTGTCATTTTGCAATTTACGTATTTGTATTTTTTTGTGAAATATATATACATAAACTGATAAATATATATATGTACACATATATATATATATATATATATATATATATATATATATATATTTATATGTGTATTTGGCAAAATATTTATATATATACATATAACATATATAGATATAGATATATATAAAGTTATGTGATAAGTTTTGAAGGATCTGGTCCAAACGCCTACTCTGCATTAAGTCCCTGCTCATCTCCTGGTTCAGTTCTTTCCCAATGAAGACCCGGTCCAGCAGCCATTTCTCCCTCGATCCAGAGCTCCTTCCCGTCAATGTCGTTGCACGAAGCTAGGGCACGGTATCAACTGCTCCCAGCCGCTCCTCTCTCGACGTTGCCGCTGCACGCAAGAAGCTTTTGCACGATGTCGCGTCTTCCGCCCACGTCCAGCTTCAACGGATTTTCTGCCCACATCCACCACCTGCACGATGCCCCGTCTAGGTGGTTTCAGCTCCACGTTCCAGCTTCTCCATGGCCGATCCTTTATGTGTTTTCTGTTTTTGTAACCCAATAAAAGGGGAATAGGTATGTTATTTTGAGGGGGGTGATTGTTGATGAATGATATTGAAATATTGTTGTGTTTGCTTCCAGATTTATGAGTCCTATAGTTGGTGTTTGATTCCCTGTTTGTAGAGTTGTAGGGTTGAAGTTGATTAATGCTTCTTTGGCTGAACTTTGTTTGAGAAAGGAGGACGAACAGTAACATCAAAGTTACTGTCTGATCTTTATTTAATTTTTGTAAGTTAAACAATTGTTGTTTAAGCATTGCTTCCTTGAGTCCGGTAGCTAGAGTGTTAATTTCTTGCTTAGGAGTTTAGGGATTGAATGTTGAAGATTGAAAGTTGTTTGTCTGCATTCTTTTCCCGTTGGAGAGGTGAGGAATAGTGAGCTGCCGTGAGATTGAAGAAGAACCGAAATTAGTCATTCCCATGATAGGAGAGTGCTAGGAGAGTGATGTGCTTGCTGGATTTTCCCAAGATAGTTAAAGAGAATTCAGTTCTTGTGTTAGAAATTACGTGGAACCACTTTCGTATGAGAGAGTGAATTTTAGGATGTTAGTTTGTGGCTTCCTTACACAGTGAGCTTTGAGATTCCGTGGAACCACTTGTGTGAGAGTGAACGAATTTCTCCTTGGTGCCCGTGTGCGATAGCGGCCGATCTCGGAGCGGGAGATCGAAGGTTACGAGGAAATTCCTCGCGGGATCATCGTCGACTTCGGTTGCGGAAAGACGCCTCTTTGCGTGGGTAACTTGTTCTTTCTCTTCCTTTGTGTGTGTCCATATATTTTCTCGTAGGATAATAGATTCATTGTTGGGTTTTTGCCCGGGTTTTGACAGCAAACGCTACGTCGAAAAACTCCAAACGGAAGCGTATTTGGAGTTCACGATTTCCGTTTTGCTACGACAAGGGGAACGGAACGAAAGTTGCGAACTTCATCCCCGGATTTAGAATTGAATCATTTCTCAAGAAAATTCATTTTAAAACAAAATAGTAATTTTGTGCTTTGCAAAAATCTAGTTGCTTAATTTCTTAAAGTTCGTGCAACGCCGGCTCAAATTTCAATTTTTAATTGCCTACATTTAGGGTTTCCTAAAAATAGTCGACAGGCGCGCAAACTCTGTGCGTCGTCCTGCATCAATTTGGTATCAGAGCCAGGTTCCGAAATTGTTCTAAGTTTTGAAATCCGCCCTGCGTAGAATAGGAACCCTGCATAGCATTTTAATTTTTCAAAAAAAAAAGAAGTTTTTACTTTTATTTTTATATAGCATAACCATTCATTTATTTGTGTGTTTGCATGAATCTGCGTAGTGGTAGGTTAGTGAGTATAAGTTCACCACATCACACTCCACCTGAACACCCTCAAGAGGTAAACTCTGAGATGCGTCGAGTTGAATGTGACCAAGCGAGTCGTGTGAACGAAGGGACTGAACCACCCCAGTGGTTTCTACCTTTCGTCCACCAAATGACAGCGTTAACCGAGAGTGTCTATCAAGTGAGAGAAGGGTTTGAAAACCTTACTGTTAGGATGAATAGCTTAGAAATACCTCCTCGAGTTTCAATGTCACCTCCAATTCGAGATGAGCATTATGTTCATCCACAACACGCAGCCCCACCACACTACGTAGAAAGGTATACACTTCGGAGAAATCCTCTATTTGAGGAAGAGGGTCGAAATCCCATAAATAGGTTCGAGTTTGCGCACGATCATGGTAGGAATTTTCCAAGGAATTCTCCAGAACCCCAACGAGAGCCTATCTTAGGCATGCGAGATAATTATCAGGAGAGGCCTCATTATGACGTGGCAACAGAAGAGCATCCTCGAGACCATCAACGACCTATAGCGGCCATGCATCGTGATGATCGCCCGAGAGATTGACATCGCCTCCACCCCCACGGTATCAAGACAATCGCGATCCTTACGATGATGATTACGACTACCCTCCTCGGGATAGGCGATCGGATCTCACACAAGTTGTGAAGCTAGATCCGCCACTTTATGATGGTTCCATGGATCCCAAGGTCTTTTCAGATTTGGTTATCGACATAGAGACATACTTTAAGTGGTATCGTATGACGGAGGACCAAAAGGTTCAGTTCGCCAAAATGAGATTGACTGGGCGAGCGAAGATCTTTTGGATAGGTGAAGAGCGTAGTCTAAAGAGGAATGGCCGCCCTCCCATTACACTTTGGTCACACGTGAAAGCCATATTAGAGGAGCAGTACATTCCCCAGCATTACCAGACCCGTCTACGAGACGAGCTGACGTCTCTACGTCAAGGGTCCAAATCAGTTTCAGATTACTTAGCTGAGATGAAGGATCTTATGATTAGGTGCAACGTAGTAGAACACCCACGTGACACCGTATCCAAATTTAAGTGTGGACTACGATCTGAGATCCGAGATGAGTTGATTCGATATGGCCACTATTCCCTCCCTGAGATCATATCTATCGCCATCGATATCGAGGAGCACCAGAAGAGACCCTCCCGGTTCAAATCTCAACCTAAAACGACTACTCCTTACAAGAAAGAAGAACCGAAAGGTAAGGAGAGTGTGTCGAAGCCTACCTCGACCTACACGAGAGATCATAAAAGGAAGTCCCCCATGGGAACTGTGACCCCTTCACAGATTCGATGATATGAGTTCCAGCAGATGGGTCATATTTCGGAGATTGTCCCAAGAGGAAAGACACGTTAGTTATTCATGAGGTGACTGAGGAGGATGAGTCTGTAGAAGAAGCTGGAGTCGAGAAGGACTCACACGTTTTGAACGACTGATGAGTTTAAATTTAGAATTTTTGCAAAACCTTTCGAGGTGAGGGTAGAATTAGGCGGGCGTTTTCGAGGGGTCTCGCGAGTACTCCTACTTCGAGAAAAAAAACATTATCATATTGAAAGATAGAAGTAATGGTTTTTCCTTCTTTCAAAATATCGGCGATTACGCCCCGGCGACGGCGCCAAATTCTTTTAATTTATTCAAACTAATCTTTCGATAAAGGCAAGTATACTTTATCGCGTATAGTATAGAATATTTTTAGAAAATATCAATGTCGTATTTTTCAGGATCGTGTTGATTATTTCTACTTTTTAGGAACGCACTATTATTTTATCGGAAAGAGGGTTCGATTAATTTTGCAAATTTAAAAGATTGATAACGATAATAATTAAGCGATTGCGTGCGTTTAGCAAAAACAAAGAAGAACAATTATATAAAAAAAGGAAAAGAAAGCACTAAATTAAAAACTCACGCACTCTACGATAATTGAAATGACTGAAATAAAAGAAACCAGAAAATTTATCCCCTACACTGACGCACTCTACGATAATTTAAATGATTGAATTTAAAGAAAGCAGAAAATTTATCTCCTATACGCACGCATTCTACGATAATTTAAATGACTGAATTTAAAGAAAGCAGAAAATTTATCTCCTACACGCACGCACTCTACGAAAATTAAAAACTAAATTAAATGAAACAAAAAAATAGAATTACTCTCTTACACTCACAAGCACAAACAAAAAGAAAAGAAGAACAAGATGAACAAGATATATTGATTGAAATGTACACTTACAATTTTTTAAGAAAGTCTAAACTTGGGTGATAAAAATAGCTCAAACTAGGGCTTGGAAATACATAAAAAAAAACTTACAAACACTCATAACAACCTCTCATATACACTCATAAAAACCTCTCATATATGCTACCTTAGGTTCTAAAAGATGAACCCTCAAAACAAGAAAAAAAAACCTATTTATAGGCAGAATTTGGGGTGCAAATAGCTGTTTGGAGGGTGGGCTAGCAGGTTAACTGAGGTGAGCTGGCGGGTTGACTGAGGTGAGTTGGCGGGCTGCTGGAAGCTGCTGGAAGGTTGGGGTGCGGATAACGGGTCGGGTGCGGATAAGGAGATTGTCTAAGGTTGTTTTGCTAACATAAATTGGTCTGCATAAATTGGTTTGCTACAACAATACATTGTTGACATAATACAACCTTAGTTCATAAAGCAACCTTAGTAACTTAAACATTCATGAATTTCTAAAGGCTTAAAGTAAAGATAATTGAGGTCTAAGGTTGTTTTGCTAGCATAATACATATGTCTCTACTTTAGATAAATTAGAACTACTGCTTGAAAATAAATTCTCTATTTAAATTAAAAACATAAGATATTTTTTAAAACTTCACCCTGAACGTTTAAATCTATCAATCTTAGATAAACAAACGACTACCAAACTAGGAATTATGAAAATCCGCAAATAGATACTCTCGAAACTAGGAATCTGTATTTTAATGTATTAAGTTTTTTTCTATAAAGTTAATATGTATTAATATAAAAATTCTATAAATATTTATAATATAAATAAAATGTTTCCTTGTCATACAGAAATGGGCGCTTGGCTCAGTGGATGTCTGGATAACTTCGGCATTGGCGCGGGATCGAAACCAGGCCAGCGCATTTTTGCCTAGATTTAATCCGCTACCCGCAGCCCACTACCCGCTGAGAAGGATCCGCTGAGACGGGTCTACCCGCTGAGACCCACTACCCGCTCAACCCGCCAGCTCACATGTCAGCTCACTTTCCAGCAGCCCGCCAGCCTACAACCCGCCAGCCTACAACCCGCCAGCTGTCCCGCACACGACCCGTTATCCGCACCCCAACCTTCCAGCAGCTTCCAGCAGCCCGCCAGCTCACCTCAGCCAACCCGCCAGCTCACCTCAATTAACCTGCTAGCCCACCCTCCAAACAGCTATTTGCACCCCAAATTCTGCCTATAAATAGGGGTTTTTTCTTGTTTTAAGGGTTCATCTTTTAGAACCCGGGGTAGTATATATGAGAGGTTTTTATAAGTGTATATGAGAGGTTGTTATGAGTGTTTGTAAGTTTTTTTTATGTATTTCCAAGCCCTAATTTGGGCTCTTTTTATCACCCAAGTTTAGACTTTCATAAAAAGTTGTAAGTTTACATTTCAATCAATATATCTTGTTCTTCATGTTCTTCTTTTCTTTTTGTTTGTGTGGGAGTGTAAGAGAGTAATTCTATTTTTTTGTTTCATTTAATTTAGTTTTTAATTTTCGTAAAGTGCGTGCGTGCAGGAGATAAATTTTCTGCTTTCTTTAAATTCAGTCATTTAAATTATCGTAGAGTGCGTGCGTGTATGAGATAAATTTTCTGCTTTCTTTAAATTCAGTCATTTAAATTATCGTAGAGTGCGTGCGTGTAGGAGATAAATTTTCTACTTTCTTTTATTTCAGTCATTTCAATTATTGTAGAGTGCGTGAGTTTTTAATTGAGTGCGTTCTTTTCCTTTTTTATATAATTGTTCTTCTTTGTTTTTGCTAAACGCACGCAATCGCTTAATTATTATCGTTATCACTCTTTTAAATTTGCAAAATTAAGCAAACCCTCTTTCCGATAAAATAATATCGCGTTCCTAAAAAGTACAAATAATCAACACGATACGGAAAAATACAACCTTGATATTTTCTAAAAATATCTTATACTATACGCGATAAGGTATACTTGTCTTTATCGAAAGATTAGTTTAGATAAATTAAACAAAAACTTGCAAAATTCTCTCCTTTTCTATAAAAATTAAAAGAATTCGGCGGCGGCGGCGGGGCGTAATCGCCGATATTTCGAAAGAAGGAAAGAACATTACTTATATCTTTCGATAGGATAATGGTTAGTTTCTCGAAGCAAGAGTACTCGCGAGACCCCTCGAAAACGCCCGCCTAATTCTACCCTCACCTCGAAAGGTTTTGCAAAAATTCTAAATTTAAACTCATCAACGACAAAGTGTACGGTACGCCTAGTGATGAGGAGATAGATCTCGGCGTTCTAGTGGTGAGATGCATGTTATCTACACCACAAGAATCAGCTGATTATTGGCGGACGAACATCTTTCAATCCTACTTTAAGGCTAGGGAGAAAGTGTGTCGTTTAGTAGTGGATAGCGGGAGTTGTATGAATGTGATAGCTGAGGCAGATTTAGCCCGCATGGTACTCATTGCTGAGCCGCACCCATACTCATTTCAGGTAGCATAGGTTACCAAGACTATATTATCGGTGACTAGGAGATGTTTAGTGCTCATCACTATCGGTACGTACTCCGATATGATCTGGTGTGATGTTATGCCTATGGATGTGTGTCACGTATTACTTGGGCGACCCTGGTTATACGACAGGGATGTCACCATACATGGCAGGTGCAACACTTGCTCCTTTCTACTAGACGGAAAGAGAGTAGTGTTGACCCCGGTGCAACACAAAGCATCGCCATTCTGCGCGAGTAGTAGTGCGAAAGAATCTCTTCCTCTCACTGAAAGGAAGAAGACTCTTAGCATTATACGAGGTACTGAGTTCCATCGAGAGAGTTTTGACGGTGAATTTTATTATGCCTTAGTGGTTTTACAGGCATCTGATTTATCAGAGATATATGAGTCTACTCCTATACCTGCTAGGAGACTCTTAGAGGAGTTCAATCAACGTGAAATATCGATTCCTGATACCCCGACTGGATGACATGTTGGACATGTTGACTGGGGCTACGATCTTCTCTAAGATCGACCTTCGCAGTGGTTATCATCATATCCGTATACGTGAAGGAGACGAGGGGAAGACTGCCTTCAAGTCGAAGGATGGACTTTATGAGTGGCTTGTGATGTCCTTTGGGTTGTCCAATGCACCTAGTACTTTCGCCTGAATGATAACCCATGTCTTCAGACCTTACATTGGAAAGTTCGTAGTAGTTTATTTCGACGACATTTTGATCTATAGTCAGACTGTGAGTAAGCATTTGACTCACCTGCGTACTATTTTCGAGCTCCTGTGAGCCGAGCGACTATACATCAATTTGAAGAAATGTGTTTTTATGGCTGAGTCTGTTATCTTTCTGGGATATATAGTGAGCTATGCTGGCATCACTATGGATCCCGAGAAAGTTCGAGCGATTCGTGAGTGGCCAACACCCCGGAGCATCCACGATGTCCGTAGTTTTCATGGGCTAACCACCTTTTATCGTCGATTCATTAAGAACTTCAGTACTATTATGTCGACAGTCACTGAGTGTACGAAGAAGGAAAAATTCCAGTGGACGTCATCGGCAGCTAAAGCCTTTGAGATCATCAAAGATAAGATGTTCATTGCACCTATTTTGATACTCCCTGATTTTAATCACGTGTTCGAGGTATCCTGTGATGCCTCTGGGGTTGGGATAGGAGGTGTTCTTAGTCAAGAGGGTCACCCGGTTGGATTCTTTAGTGAAAAACTCTCATGACCGAAACTGAATTATTCCAACTACGAGCGCGAAATCTATGCGATTGTGTAGACGTTACGTCATTGGAGGCATTACTTGTTGGTGGAGACCAGCCCCGATTAGGTCGCGCAAAAGTGCCCGACGTCGCGCCCGTCCGGACCTCTACCGGCCCTGAGTTATGTGCATTTGTATGTGCACATAAATCAAAATGGATTCTTGGGTCTGCCCTCTCTGATGTCTTTGACTTTGATTTGAGGGCATGATTCCGCAGCAAACGCGACGGTATAGGGGGCCACTATTTCAGTGGTACTCTGTGAGCAGCCACTTTGTGCATTTATTGTCAAAGGTTAGGTCTTTCTCCTCTGAGAGAAGCCACTTTGTGCATAGTGCCAAAGGTTAGGTCTGTTTCCAATCTTCCCCGCCCATACCCCCAATGATTGGGGACTATATGGGTTCTGTTGTTGTTGTTGTTGTTGTAGTTATTTTAATTTTTACACGCCTGCGCGCGTAGCCTGTTTGAAGCTTTATTGTTTCTTCATATATATATATATATATATATATATATATATATATATACAGTTAATAAATATATAACTGTTAAAAAAAACCTAAAACCTCTATTCATCGGTTCATCATCGCCAGCCGGTCCGCCCCTTCGTTCGACCAGAAGGAAGCCCGCACGCGAAATCCCGCCATTGGCGCTGCTCCAGGAGACGACCCGCAACCACAACATCCTCCATGCCACGATCTCCTCCCCGACGGTTGAAGCCAACTTCCCCACGCCGCTCCTTCACGACGCCATCAGGTTCGCTGGAAGGGGGTTTATTTTTCGCTGGTACTCTATAAGGAGGGAGGAGGGAAGAGATGCGCGAGAGGTGCTTCAGTAAGAGACGATGAACAGTGGCCATTTCCCTGTACGAGAGATCTTGATGTTTTGATTTGCCGAAGAAGATGATGACTTTGCCATACAGTTTGAGCTTTACTCCCTGAATCTGCGTTTGCTTCAGTGAGAAGAGTTTGGTTATCGTGAGTTGTGTCCATTCTCTGTTTCCTGTTTAAGAGTTTTTATTTTATGGTTGATTTCTATTCCCTTGAGAAGAGCTTGGCTATTTGAAAGAGATGATGAACAGTACAATTAAAATTACTGTTTGAATATTGTTTCTCGTTGATTGAAAGAGGATTGTTATGTTGGCTTCCTGATTTTCCATAAGCAGTTAATATAATAGCTCTATTTTGTGTGGTTGGGTGAAAACTGTTGAAGCCTTGGCAGTGCTTGTGACTCTTCGTGGAGCCTCCTGCGAGTGAATGAGATTTCGTGGAGCCTCCTGCGTGTGAGTGAATTTTAGGGTGTTAGTTTGTGGCCTCCTTACACTAGTGAGTGTTTGAGATTCTGTGGAACCACTTAATGTGAGAGTGAGTGAATTTATTCCGTGGTGCCCTTGTGCGATAGCGGCCGACCTCGGAGCGGAGATCGAAGGTGACGAGGAAATTCCTCGCGGGATCGTCGTCGGCTTCGATTGCGGAAAGACGCCTCTTTCCGCGGGTAACTTGTTTCTCTCTCTCTTCCTTTTTGTGCATATAAATTCTCTCTTAGGATATTAGACTCATTGTGGGTTTTCACCTGGATTTTGTCAGCGAACGCTACGTCGAAAAACTCCAAACGGAAACGTATTTGGAGTTCACGATTTCCGTTTGCTACGACAAGGGGAACGGAACGAAAGTTGCGAACTTCCTTCCCCGGATTTAGAATTGAATCATATTTCAAGAAAATTCATTTTGAACAAAATAGTACTTGTGCTTTACAAAATCTAGCTGCTTAATTTCTTAGGTTCGTGTAACGCCAGCTCAAATTCAAATTTTTAATTGCATGCATTTAAGGTTTCCTAGAAATAGCCGACAGGCGCGCAAACCCTACGCGTCGTCCTGCATCACTTGTTGCCCAAGGAGTTTGTCCTCCACTCTGATCATCAGGCGTTGCATTATATCAATTTGCAACAGAAGTTGAACCCTCGACAGGATAAGTGGGTATCATATTTGCAGGAGTACATCTTCGTTCTCAAGCACTGTAGGGGAACGGAGAATCGGGTTGCCGACGCCCTTAGTCGAGTTACCCTCGTATTATCACAAATGCGTACTCAAGTGATATGATTTGAGCGTATCAAAGACGACTATTCTAGTTGCCCCGATTTTAACGGGTTTATGATGTGATACGCTCTGATCCCTTTCACGATGAGACAGATTATCTCATTCCAGACGGATATTTGTTTCGTGGAACCCGTCTGTGTATTCCCCGCACCTCGTTGCGAAACTTCAATGTATGGGAATTACATGGCGGAGGCTTAGGTGGACACTTCGGACGAGATAAGACGATAGCCTTAGTAGAGGAGTGATTCTATTGGCCCGGGATGAAGCGGGTTATCGCACAGATTATCAATAGTTGTCGCACTTGTCAGGTAGCGAAGGGCAACAAACAACCCGCTGGATTATATACACCTTTACCGGTGCCCACTGCCCGGTATTCCTTGGGATGATGTTAGCATGGATTTTGAGCTTGGGTTGCCACGCACTTTTAAGAAGCACGATTCCATTCTTGTGGTGGTCGATCGATTTTCTAAAATGGCATATTTCATCCCCTGCAACAAAACCGATGATGTCTTTCATATTGCCCGTATTTATTATAAAGAGGTTGTCGCACACCGAGGGATACCTAAGACTATCGTTACCAATCGAGATGTTAAGTTCACCAGTTATTTTTGGAAGTCACTCTGGAGACTGTTAGGAACTAAACTTCTATTTTCAACCGCCTATCATCCGCAGACCGACAGTCAAACTGAGGTTGTTAATAGGAGTTTAGGAAATTTACTGCGTTGTTTGGTAGGAGATCACCAGGGGAATTGGGATCTAATTCTTCCACAAGCTCAATTGGCATATAATAATTCGAAGAATAGATCTACGGGTTTATCTCCCAATGAGGTTGTTCATGGTCACACTTGACTGCACAAGTGCCGCTAGATTTAGTCACACTGCCACCCACTTTTAGGATTAGCCAGTTTGCACACGACTATGCATTGCATTTGCATGACTTGCATAAAGAAATTGAGCGAAAATTGCATAGTACTTATGATTTATACGCAATTCAAGCTAACAAGCATAAAAGAGCTACTAGTTTCAAAGTGGATGACTTGGTGATGGTTCGGCTAAATCCGGAACGGTTACCTTCGGGTACCGTAAAGAAGTTAGCTGACAGTAGAACTGGACCCTTTAGAGTGGTCAAGCGGATTGGGCAAAATGCGTATGAACTTGAGATGTCTTCCGTTTGGGGTGCAAATCTGGTTTTTAACGTAGCCGATCTGACTTTATTCCACGATTATCCACATGAGTTTTTAGAGTTTCCATTGCCTTCTCCCCCATTTGATTTTTTGGGTTGGAGAGTGCTAGTGAGGAGCCACGTTCCGGACACACCGACACTCATTCAGTTACTGACACACCATCTGTAGTTCTTCCGTTTTCCACTGATAGTTTTCAAGCTGAACATGAGACATTAGGTGACTCTTTCATACCGGTTCCCAGAGCCGCTGACAGACTTCCGCGACAGATCTTGGCTCGCGAGCAGATAGTGGATGATGAGACAGTGACCACCGCCGATGGTGGTTTTAAGAGATACTTGGTTCGTTGTCATGGCAGACCAGAGACCGAGACCAGTTGGGTCTTGGCCGAGGAGTTACAGCGTATGGATGCCAATCTTCTACAACACTACCGGTCAGAACACTCACCAGAGATGAGCGATTTCGAGAGGGGAGAGTTGGTGGAGACCAACCCAGATCAGGTCGACGCAAAAGTGTCCGACGTCACACCCGTCCGGACCCCTATCAGCCCTGAGATTTGCATTGTGTCATTTTGCAATTTACGTATTTGTATTTTGTGAAATATATATATATATCAGTTTATATATATATATATATATTTATATGTGTATTTGGCAAAATATTTATATATATATACATATATCATATATATAAAGTTATGTGATAAGTTTTGAAGGATTTGGTCCAAACGCCTGCTCTGCATCAAGTCCCTGCTCATCTCCCGGTTCAGTTCTTTCCCAATGAAGACCCGGTCCAACAACCATTTCTCCCTCGATCCGGAGCTCCTTCCCGTCAATGTCGTTGCACGAAGCTAGGGCACGGTATCAACTGCTCCCAGCCGCTCCTCTCTCGACGTTGCCGCTGCACGCAAGAAGCTTTTGCACGATGCCGCGTCTTCCGCCCACGTCCAGCTTCAACGGCTTTTCTGCCCACATCCACCACCTGCACGATGCCCTGTCCCGGTGGTTTCAGCTCCACGTTCCAACTTCGCCATGGCCGATCCTTTGTGTTTTCTGTTTTTGTAACCCTATAAAAGGGGAATATGTATGTTATTTTGAGGGGGTGATTGTTGATGAATGATATTGAAATATTGTAGTGTTTGCTTCCAGATTTATGAGTCCTGTAGTTGGTGTTTGATTCCCTGTTTGTAGAGTTGTAGGGTTGAAGTTGATTAATGCTTCTTTGGATGAACTTTGTTTGAGAAAGGAAGATGAGCAGTAACATCAAGGTTACTGTCTGATCTTTATTTAATTTTTGTAAGTTAAACAATTGCTGTTTGAGCCTTGCTTCCTTGAGTCCGATAGCTGAAGTGTTAATTTCTTGCTTAGGAGTTTAGGGATTGAATGTTGAAGATTGAAAGTTGTTTGTCTGCATTCTTTTCCCGTTGGAGAGATGAGGAATTGTGAGCTGGCGTGAGATTGAAGAAGAACCGAAATTAGTCATTCCCATGATAGGAGAGTTCTAGGAGAGTGTTGTGCTTGCTGAATTTTCCCAAGATAGTTAAAGAGAATTCAGTTCTTGTGTTAGAGATTACGTGGAACCACTTTCATGTGAGAGAGTGAATTTTAGGATGTTAGTTTGTGGCTTCCTTACACAGTGAGCTTTGAGATTCAGTGGAACCACTTGTGTGAGAGTGAGCGAAATTCTCCTTAGTGCCCGTGTGCGATAGCGGACGATCTCGGAACGGGAGATCGAAGGAGACGAGGAAATTCCTCGCAGGATCGTCGTCGACTTCGGTTGCGAAAAGACGCCTCTTTCCGTGGGTAACTTGTTCCTTCTCTTCATTTGTGTGTGTCTATATATTTTCTCGTAGGATAATAGATTCATTGGTGGGTTTTCGCCCGGGTTTTGTCAGCAAACGCTACGTCGAAAAACTCCAAACAGAAACGTATCTGGAGTTCACGATTTCCGTTTTGCTACGACAAGGGGAACGGAACGAAAGTTGCGAACTTCCTTCCCCGGATTTAGAATTGAATCATTTCTCAAGAAAATTCATTTTAAAACAAATAGTAATTTTGTGCTTTACAAAAATCTAATTGCTTAATTTCTTAAAGTTCGTGCAACGCCCGCTCAAATTTCAAGTTTTAATTATTTGCATTTATGGTTTCCTAGAAATAGCCGACAGGCGCGCAAACCCTACGCGTCGTCCTGCATCAATAACAAATAGAGATAATCCCATACAAAACAAGATTCAATCCCAAATAATATTCAATTACAAGCATTCAACCATGAAATAAATGAGAAAACTAAAGAAAGAATGAGGGTGAGGCGAAGGTAGCACTGCAAATACGGAGAGAACGAAGAGGCTATTCCTTGGAGTGGGAAGAGAGTGGGTTGTCAATCCTTCACCTCAAGCACACCTTGGTTGACTTCCGGGGTATGGGTAGAGTTGTCACCTCTCCTAATGACCCGTCTTCTCTTCACGTTTGTTCAAATCTCCACGTTGTTGATTCCAAAACCTCTAAATCACCTTCTCTTCACTTAGAAATCCATCAATGGAGCGTGAATGGAGTTGGCGACCTACAGGGAGGAGGAAAATGACAGCAAAATGAAATCTGATTTGTCGTTCGACCTATATTTGGATATATATACGCACAAGAAAATCTGATCTGTCGTTCGACCTATATTTGGGTATAGTTGTCACCTCTCCTAATGACCCGTCTTCTCTTCACGTTTGTTCAAATCAAATCTCCACGTTGTTGATTCCAAAACCTCTAAATCACCTTCTCTTCACTTAGCAATCCATCAATGGGGCGTGAATGGAGTTGGCGACCTGCAGGAAGGAGGAAAATGACAGCAAAATGAAATCTGATATGTCGTTCGACCTATATTTGGATATATATACGCACAGGAAAATGATTGGGCACGAGACGTGCGCGAAGAACTATAAAGAAAGACCTGGAAGGTTGTGAAGTGCATGTGCGCCCGACACACGGGCGTGCACGAAAAAAACGCAAGCACGCGCAGAACACTTAAATTCTGGGCAAATAACGTGCACTGGCTCGAATAGTAAGCGCACGCGCGTGCGAGAAGAAAACGCAAGCAAGCTCACAGATCACTGAATTTTGGCACCAAGAATATGAATAAATGAATAGTGCACGCACGTGCGCATAAAGGTAGGCGGGCGGGCGTGAAGAAAATTGCACATAACCTCCTTTGTAACTCAAAAATCAACCATATGTGCATTTGCACCCAGAATACCCAAATTTCATGCAGCATACATTAAGGATGAATATTACATCAAACCACACAAAATAGGGTAAATGACAGTGAAATCAATGTGAAATACAGGGTAAAAACACTATATCAAATACCCACAAACTTACTCGTTTGCTTATCCCAAGCAAACATAACTTATCATAGGGGATAAATGATGACATTCAAAAGTGTAATTATTACTTCAAGTAGCATTCTAATTCACAAACAATGTTTGCAAAGAAAAATCAGTTAAGTCGGGTAAATCATATTGGTGTGAGCTATAGTATCTTTACAAAAGCAAAAAAAGCAATTCCAATTCTAGGAATGCATAAGCGTATCATTTCGGGCTTAGTGCAATGAGAAAAGACAATCAACATCAGATCAGGATTCCAGACTCATAAGCACCCGAGACACCCACAAGGCCGCAATGGAATCCATCATTGATGATACTCATAAGCTTACCCATCTACACTCTCTCCACAAACACAAATGAAATCTCCTAATGAAACTCCCTAGAACTTATCTAGGACGAAACGTAAGAACTCAAAAATCTCCTAATGAAACTCTATATAACTCAAAAATCAACCACACGTGCATTTGCACCCTAGAATACCCAAATTTCATGCAACATACATTAAGGATGAATATTACGTCAAACCACACAAAATAGGGTAAATGACAGTGAAATCAATGCGAAATACAGGGTAAAAACACATTATAAACTAGACGTATCAAATACCCACAAACTTACGCGTTTGCTTATCCCAAGCGAACATAACTTACCGCAGGGGATAAATGATGACATTCATAAGTTTAACTATTACTTCAAGTAGCATTCTAATTCACAAACAATGTTTACAAAGAAAAATCAGTTAAGTCGAGTAAATCATATTGGTGTGAGCTATAATATCTTTACAAAAGCAAGAAAAGCAATTCCAATTCTAGGAATGCATAAGCGTATCATTCTGGGCTTAGTGCAATGAGAAAAGCCAATCAACATCAAATCAGGATTCCAGACTCATAGTGCAATGTGTGGTTTGTATGTGTTGTGTGTATGTGTGGTGTGTATGTTGGTGTGTGTATGTGTGTATGTATGGGGGGGTTTTTTGGTTTGTGTATGTGTGTATGTGTGGTGTGTATGTATGTGTATTATGTATATGTGTTGTTTGTTGTGTGTGTATGTGTTGTGTGTGTGTGTATGTGTTGTTGTTTGTATGTGTATATGTGTTGTTGTTTTTGTGTGTGTGTTGGTGTGATGTGTGTGTTGGTGTATATGTGTGTGTTGGTGTATATATGTGTGTTGGTGTATATATGTGTGTTGGTGTGATGTGTGTGTTGGTGTATGTATGTGTGTTGTGTGTATGTTGTTGTGGTATAGCTGTGTGTGTGTGTATATGTGTGTGTTGTATGTTGTTGTGTGTGTGTGTGTGCCCCCTCCAGTCGTTGCTTTTCTTTCTGTTACTTCGAAAGTAGCTGCTTCAGCTTCAGCCACGCGAATTTTCGATATTACTTTTTATTTCTCATCAACCGAATGGCATCTTCTTTTGGAAATCCTAGCTATTCTTAGCATGATATTGGGGAATCTCCTTGCTCTTACTCAAACAAGTATGAAACGTATGCTTGCATATTGTTGTGTGTGTGTGTGTATATATGTGTGTGTGTGTATATGTGGTGTGTATGTATGTGTGTGTGTGTGTATATGTGTGTGTGTATATATGTGTATGGTGTGTATGGTGTGTATGTATGTGTGTGTATGGTGTGTGGTGTGTGGTGTATATGTGGTGTGTGGTGTATATGTGGTGTGTATGTATTGTATGTGTGTGTATGTATGTGTGTGTGTGTTGTGGTGTGTGTGTGTGTGTGTGTTGTGGTGTGTGTGTGTGTGTATGTTGTGTTGTGTTGTGTTGTGTTGTGTTGTGTTGTGTGTATGTTGTGTTGTGTTGTGTGTATGTTGTGGTGTGTGTGTGTGTGTGTGTTGTGGTGGTGTGTGTGTATATATGTTGTGGTGTGTATGTGTATGTATTTTTTGGTGTGTTTATTTGTATGGTGTATGTATGTTGTGTTGTGTGTGTTTTGTGTATGTTGTTTGTGTGTTGTGGTGTGTGTGTGTGTGTATGTTGTGTTGTGTTTTGTGTATGTTGTGTTGTGTTTTGTGTATGTTGTGTTGTGTGTATGTTGTGTTGTGTTGTGTTGTGTGTATGTTGTGTTGTGCTGTGTGTATGTTGTGGTGTGTGTGTGTATGTTGTGTTGTGTTGTGTGTATGTTGTGGTGTGTGTGTGTGTGTATGTTGTGGTTGTATGTATTTGTGTTTATGTTTGCTTTTGTTTGATATATTTGTTTATCTTGTTTAATTTTTTAAGGATGGTCAAAACAAAAGATGGCGGAGTGTCCGCTATGTGGGACAATAATGATGTGATGATCTTTTGTGATATCTGCATTAAAGAGATAGAGCTAGGGAATCGACCAACCACGCATTTTAGTAAAGAGGGGTGGTCAAATGTGATGAAAAAATTTGAAGCACAGACTGGGAAAAAATATGATAAAGTACAACTTAAGAACAAATGGGATCATTTGAAGAAAGAGTGGAAATTATGGACAGATTTGAAACGTAGTGAGACCGGTTTGGGTTTGAATTCATCAAGAAAGACTATAGACGCCTCAGACGAGTGGTGGGACGAAAGATTGAAGGTAATTATTACTTAAAATCATTTGCAAAGAAATTTCTTAAGTTAAATTTATCAATGTCTAATTTTAAAACCATTTATTTTTTAGGTTGTCCCGACGGCAAAGAAATTCCGGTATACCGGAATCCCCCCAGAGTTAGAGGATAAACTGAACTTGATGTTCAGTTCCGTTGTCGCTACCGGACATCATTCATGCACCCCTCACTCCAGGAATCTTGGTACAGAGTCTATTGATGAAAGAGAAATGTCAGAGGATGAACATGATGACATTGAGGTTAGCGGAGCTCCTCAACCAGCTGAGACCTCAGAAACAAGCAAAAAAAGAAAGAAAAGAAAGAAGAAAGCAACTAGCTCGGTGTTAGAAGATTTGGCCGAGTCCTCAAAGATCATAAGTCGAAGCATCCAGGAGCCACAAGTGATTTTATCTTCTTCTTTTACTATTGGACTTGCACTAGAAAAATTAGGCACGTACCCAGAAGTGCAATCCGATGAAGACTTCTATGATTTTGCCATCACATATTTGATGGAAACAAAGCATAGAGAGACTTTCATGTGCCTTCCAGAAGGCATAAACATCAAGTGGTTGAAAAACCGCTATACTCGTGGGGCGTAGTAGGAGACATGATGTTATATTTTTACTATTGAACTATGGATGTTATATTTTTTGTTTTGATGTGGACACTTTTATCTTTTTTCTGGTTGTGATGATAACACTAGTTCATTCCATTATGTTTAATTACTTGATGTGGACATTATGAATATTATGAGATTTTAACTTGCTATTTCTGATGTTGTACTAGTTCATTGCATTACGTCTAGTGATGAATCGGAGAATACCAGAGCAGGGCACGAGAAGTACGCGATCTTTAGATGAAATTGTGTTACCGCTCATCATCAAAATGTGGTGGCAACAATATGTTATATCTCCGAACACACCTCGTTGTTAAACCATCCAGTTCCATCCATGACTTCAAAGCAAACTGGCGATAAATGGGTCGGAGAGCTACTTCGTGGTACTCGAGTTAGATTTCATGACTCATTCATGATGAGTCAAGAAATTTTTATGGATCTCTTGCATGCTCTGGAAGAGAAGTGTGGTTTTCAGGGAACAAGAAGAACTGCGGCCAGAGAAGTCCTAGCATTGACAATATATATATTGTCTCATAATGAATCAATGAGAAAAACACGAGAGCGATTTCAGCACTCAACGGAGACAACTAGCAGATTTTTTGCTCGTGGTGTTCGCGCTTTGTTGCAGTTAGCCGAGGAAGTGATACAGCCATCAGATAGGTCTTTCCGCTGCACTCCGCAAGAGATTATGTATGACAGACGTTATATGCCTTTTTTTAAAGATTGCGTTGTGGCAATAGATGGAACACATGTCGACGCGTGCGTACCAGTAGGAGGTCAAGTTCCATATATTGGGAGAAAGGGCAGACCGACACAAAATGTCATGGCGGCTTGTGATTTCAACATGTGCTTCACTTTCGTTATGGCAGGTTGGGAGGGATCTGCGCACGATAGTCGCACATTCAATTATGCAATTACTGATCCTCGTTATACGTTCTCTCATCCACCTCAAGGTAAATAATAAAAATTCAGTTCATATAATTATTACTTTAAAAAATATATCAATTTTTAAACATTTTATAATATTTTTCAGGAAAATATTACTTGGTTGATGCTGGCTATCCTCTGCAAAAAGGATATTTAAAACCATATCCAGATACAAGGTATCATCTGCCAGACTTTGCCCGTGGTGGACGTCGCGCAGAAGGACGACGAGAGATGTTCTATCATGCGCATTCATCGCTTAGAAGTGTGATAGAACGATCTTTCGGTGTATGGAAGAAGAAGTGGGTCATACTGCGGGATATGCCGAGCTTTCGCTTTGACAAACAGGCAGATATTGTGATGGTCACAATGACTTTACATAATTTCATTCGTCGGCATCCTTCGCGTTTGGATTTTGATTTCAGTGAGTCCGAGCAGAGGGGTAGAGATGATGGAGTGGCCACACAAGAGCGGCAAGATACATGCCCTGACACTGCAGGTGGTGTAGAGGAGATGATCGCGCTACGTGATAGTATAGCGGATCAGTTGTATGAATCTATATCGTAGGAGATATCATGACATATGGTTCATGTGGACATTATTTTTTTATATTTGGTATTATATGATGGAAAATATATTTATTTTTCATATATTTGGTGGAAAAAAAATTTTCACTCAAAACACCGTTTTGTTTCCAAACAACATTTTCAAAACTCCGTTTTACAAACTCCATTTTCCAGAATCAGCAACTTTTCATCCAAACAGTTTTTTAGCAAAACTCCGTTTTCCAGAATCAGCACTTTTCATCCAAACAGTTTTTTAGCAAAACTCCGTTTTCCAGAATCAGCACTTTTTCTATCAGCAGCTTTCCATCAGCAGCTTTCCATCAGCAACAGCCCAACCAAACAGAGCCCAAGTATTTGTGAGGACAGGTTGGTCAGGCTCTTCTCCTTTAGCACTCCTAAGAATCTCAAAATAAAACGTCTTCTCTTACTAAGTCTCAAAATTCTATTATGCAGGAAAAAAGAAAAATCGATCAAGTTGAAAGTTATTTGACCCTCGAATATCTACTGGATCACAACCATCTTTGAAAAGTGTTTTGGCCTCAAGTAATATGCTTTAATGAATATGTTCCGTAAGACTATCTGTCTATTTCATGACTTTGCTTTAATAAATATGATTTAATTAATATGCTTTACTTAAGCCATTCATTGATTTAATGAATATTTATTAATGTCATCACAGTTCAACCAATCAAACCGAATGAACCTTGTACCTCCCCTTTATTTGGTTCCGTGCCTGATCCAGTTTTCGAAATTTTGCATTTTGTTGCATAATTTTTAGCTTCCTTTCTTGATCAGAATCAGGTGTGTCTGTGTAGCTTTTCTCCAGATGTAGCATACTCCCCATGTTTATCTGTAGTATCTCTTGTGATTTCTTCATCTTCATCCATAAGATCATTAGCTTTTCATTGATTTCAGGCAGCTCCCTCTAGGACATACCAAGCACCCATGCTCCTCAGAGTTCAGTTTGCAGCTCGTCACCAGGCACCCTCAACCCCTTTTTTAACTCAGAATGGAGAGTAGATCACGGTTGAGCATGGCTAGAAGTAGAGATAGAGTTTATTTGATTTTGATGGGAGTTAAATCTCAGGCTAAATAATTCCATCATAGAATTCAGTTTATCCTCTATGTGGTCATGCAAATGCTTGAGTAGGGGATTCATGGCCTCTGGAAGTCCTAAGAAAGTGTAAACATGAGTGGTATCATTTGCAGGAGATTGTTGAGTAGGAGATGATGGGTGGTGGTGTTAATCAGGATCAGGTTGTAGCTGTAGTGGTGTTAAAGGAGGTCGGTTCTCTTGCCCTAGATGAGGAGGTGATAGGAAGTGTAGAGTAGGTGACGCCTGAAGGTGTTCAGTTTGTATGGTAAGATGAACATCAGATTGAGGAATTGAGGTGAGAGAAGTTTGCATAAATTGTTTGGTGGGTTTAGAATGGGCGATAGCAGGAGAATGAGATTTATGTGATTTTGAGATCACTCTTTTTCGGTGGAAAAAGAGCTTTATAGACAACTTTCCATGATTTAGGATGCCAATTGAAAGTGCATAATACTAAATATTTTACACAATCTTCTCTAGAAGGGAGGTGAAATAGAGTACTGAATAGGGGAGTACAAGAGGAAACAAGGTTTGACCTGACCAAATCAAATGATTACAATTTACATCTCTGGCTAACCTAGAGCAAAACCATAAGACACAGTGGTGGAGACCAGCCCCGATCTGGACGTCGCAAAAGCGTTCGACACCGCACCCGACCGGATCTCTACCGGCTCTGAGTTTTGCATATTTTAGTTTGCATTTTGTTATTTACATTTTATGTAATATTCGCATTTTGTTTATTTAACATATATATATATATGCACATAAATATATATATCAAAACAGCTGGTAGACAAGGAACTCCCAATTCTGTGGAACCCGTGGGTTAGGGCTCGCAGCCATGGCAAGAGATTCCGCCATTTCTGACCTCAAACCAAGCGAGATTCACGCTCGACCATTCGCCCGCACCTCCCCGACTTGGCGCTGCACCGGGAGAAGCTCTCGCACGATGCCATCTGCAACTACCCACGAAGCTCGCAAGCTCCAGCGATCTCCTCCATCTGGCCACGATCTCCTCCATGTAAGCTGAGCGCCGACGGTTTTGCCCAGGAGGAGGATCATGGTTGCGGTTTTTGGAGAGAGAGCGGCTTTATTTTCTGGGGGGGGGGGATTCTTTCTGTTCGGAGGAGGAAAGCTTGTTATATTCATCGGAGTCCTGTAGATGAGTAGAGAAGAAGGTGAATAGTAAATTCTGGAGATTGCTGGTTGTTTCCTGTTTTCCGTGAGTCGGTTTTGCAGTTGTTGTTCTTGTTTGTTTCTTTTTCCTGTTAGTGAATGAAGACATTGTGAGTTCTGAACTCTGAAAGGTTGTAGATTGATTGTTGTGTTGGCTCCGTGAAAGGATTCTGACTATTGAGAGATGTTGTTTGTCTACTATTTCCTAGTTAAGAGTTGGGAGATGATAAACAGTGTTATGTTTATTTAAATTAAATGTGTGTTGAGTGTTGTCGTGAGATTGAGTTATTAATATTTGTGTGTGGAGATTTCGTGGAGCCTTTCACGTGAGAGAGTGAGTGAATTTAGGTTGTTTTAGTTTGTGGCCTCCTTACACTAGCGAGTGTTTTAGATTCCGTGGAACCACTTAGTGTGAGAGCGGAATTATTCTGTGGTGCCCTTATGTGATAGCGGCCGACCACGGAGCGGGAGATCGAAGGTGACGAGGAATTCCTCGCGGGATCGCCGTCGACTTCGATTGCGGAAAGACGCCTCTTTCCGTGGGTAACTTGTTTCTTCCTCCTCCTTTGTGTGCATCTATATTTTCTCTTTAGGTTAATAGATTCATCGTGGGTTTTCGCCCGGATTTTGTCAGCGAACGCTACGTCGAAAACTCCAAACGAAAACGTATTTGGAGTTCACGATTTCCATTTGCTACAACAAGGGGAACGGAACGACAGTTGCGAATTTTCTTCCCCGGATTTAGAACTGAACCATAATTTCAAGAAAATTCATTTTGAACAAAAGTAGTAATTTTATGCTTTACAAAATCTAGTTGCTTAAGTTTTTAAAGTTCGTGCACGCCCGCTCAAATTTCAAATTTTTAATTGCATGCATTTAGGGATTCCTAGAAGTAGCCAACAGGCGCGCAAACCCTACGCGCCGTCCTGCATAGACAAATGCATTATAGAGAATACATTACAACAACTCCAACAACAAAAAATAGAAAAATAAATGCTGAAATATGTGCATGGAATAAAAGAAAATGTCTGACATAAATAAATTAAAATAAAATGCATAAAATATACTTTGGCGTCGTGTGAGTTTGTCCCCAGTCAAGCTATCTAAGTCATCATGTGAATTTAACCTAAACCCCCTCCTATATCATGTTTGGCCCTTAACTATAAAATTCTATTTTTTTTCTTCATTAATGATGTATCTTGAAAGGTCAACAACTTCACATTTCAAGTTCAGCTGTATTTCTCTAAAGCAGCAATGAATTTTGATCATCTCACTTATGCTCCTAAAATATGCATCTATATTATCTACAATTTGTTAGACCTACCAGAATTATTCAACAAAATCTCCAACCAATTTTCTCGAGATCATTAAAGTCACCCGAATTAGTAAAAAATGACGGGTTCGCAAATTTTCCGTCCGCTGTAACCCCGCATTGAGAAACTATTCAACAAAAATATATATGTAAATGCAATCAACATTTTGTTCGGTGAAAAACTTGAAAAACACACAGCTTGACAGCGGGCATAAAAAAACTCTATAGTGAGCAGAATGAACTATTAGAACCATACCAGCAACTTGGTGAGCTCACCATTTTCATGTCCATAGATGGCACAAATATCTAACAATTTTGGTAGGTCCAGCAGCTTCTTTTCCTGCATAAGAGCTGTGTACCGCATATTCAATCACACGCCTGCAAAGATACTTGCTGAGATAACTTTATAAGACCAATTAGTATATAAAGAACACCTGTATGATCATTTACACTGAGGCAATCACTGGCGCGCACCCCTGGCTCTCTATTGGAGGATCTGCAATAAAAAGGATAACAAGTTATGATACAAACAGCACCCAATCACAGTTTCAAAATCTAACCTTGAAAGAACAAGCTTTGAAATTGCATATATATATATATATATATAGTACAGAATTAGGATCTAACAACAACAAAGTTGTATCCTGATACCAATATTATGAAATAGAACTAGTCTATAGTAACTGTTGACTCACATTCTATAGAGGACCAGAAATACTCGACGGCATAAGTCAACTTCTTCAACAATGACGCCTGCAACCATCCCCCTGGATCCACGGTGTGGGAAATCATACCATCTGCTTCTAAACTGCAAGTAACTATCCAGAAACTGATGCAACGACTCGTTCTTCGCCACTGAAAAACGTAAGAAAGGGACATAAAAGCACGGAAATGTTCTTTCATATACACGAACAAAGATGAATATACCTATTCGATTGATTCTAACAGTAACCAAAGCATTAGGGTTTTAGTGGGGGAGCAAGATTTCACCTTCTCTCCAGAAATCCCTAGGTTTCATCTTAAGGAGAGTGGAAAGCTCGTCGTTGAGCAAATTAACGACCGCCTGCGACTCCACCGCGTCCAATCCACCGGCTTCAGCACCGAGGCCCGATGCGACAGCCTCATCATGTGGCAAGTATTTCACGTAACTACTGTTTCCGCCTCCGTGGCCTTTATCCGCTGGTGAAGGCTTGGCTATGGCGCTTGATCTTAGCGATGTGGTGATCGGCGGGATGGGCTTCCTGACGCTGGATGCCGGACGTTCTCGTGTGGCAGTAGAGGCGATCGTGCCGGAGGCGGCGGGGGCCGGTGAGGGGATCTCGTTCTTGGGAATGTATCTAGGCTGGGGGCGGAAAGAGCCCCTGGAACCCCGGGGTCTATACTGCGGCGCGGGCATGGCCTCCGCTGCCGCTTAGGAAGAACGAGGAAACTTCTTGACTCGGAGGAAACGAAACAGCGAGGGATTGAAATTCAGCTGGCCCGACCTGGAAGACGACTGTTGGGCATTAGTTTCCAGTGTTCGAAAAAATAGTATACATGAGACAAATATAAAATATGTACTATAAACAAAATGCTTTTTTCATAGTATAGCAAAAATGATCTTAATGTCATTTTAGACGTTTTTAAATACAAATATGCGAGTGACAGACACGGGTCTCTGCCCCTATGGCCAATCGTGACAGTATTTCGGACACGACATTGTCCGATGCTCTCGGGCGAACTGTGCCCGCATTTATTTATATTTTTATTTAATGTCTTGTTTTTTATTTATATTTTTTTAATGTCTCTCTTCCCTCTTTTTCTCTCTCAGGTCCCTCCACTTTTGTATTTATATTTGGGTGATGTTTGGGCAAACCTACTTTGGCTAATGGCAGCTCATGGTTAATTGCAAACCGTGAAATTTAATGTCAGACCAAAACCTTTAATGTCAAACCAAAATTTTATTTGTAAACCAACATGAAAATTTAAAATTTTAATTAATCAGTTAAAATCCAATAGAAAGTCTATAGTTGTCACTTAAATTACATAACATGTCATTTTAGGCACAAAATCTCCAAAGTGTACTCTTTGTTAACGGTTCATCTTGCAAAAAAAATTTGTTTTTATCAATTCAAATATTAAAAGATGTATACATAGTAGATGAAAGCTGTAATGCCTACCTAAATATCATCAATCAAGTTGTAGTTCAAATAGTGATTGTCTCCGAAACGTACAAATTGGAAGAGCCAAAATATTGTTATAAATCTGCAATTAAAATTTACAAATTTTAAGTTATTAAACTAGTGAACATATAAAATATAACATAAATTAAAAGTTGTGATAAAAGAAGAATGGCTCTCAACAATAGCAGGGGATAACAACATGAAAAATAGCAGGATAATAACATGAACAATACAACATGATAACATACTCTAGGTTTGGCGTTGTGATAACTGAAAAATATTCAGAACAAGGGCAGAAATCGAACAAAGCAGGAATCGACACATTTTCGCTCTGAACAACCCAAAAAATGTTGATATACCTGCGGTTTTAGGCGAGTTTTCTTCCCCTAGCGAATCTGGTAGATGAGAGGTGTCGGACAAAGTAGGAATCGACACATTTTTGCGGACAATCTCCACATCGAACTCACCTGTAGAGGAGAAGATGGAAGGGGCTAAATATAAACCATGAAAACTGAGAAGAGGAAGTTACCTAATGTTGAAGATTCATCCTCTGCCATTGTCGGAATAGATGGAGGATCAACTTCGGGCGGAGGTGGGGCTACAACCAAAGGCGCGGCTTCGAAATAATAGCCTAGCCGGAGAGCATCGTTCTTGGAAGGAAACGCCATCGAAGGGGAAGAGGATCAGGAGGCGGCAAGGCATCGGCGGCGCATAGCGGCGAGGCATCGGGGATGCGGCTTTCCATCGGGAGAAAGGATTAGGGTTGTGTAGATCGGGAGAAAGGTGAGGGCTGCCACTAGTCGAAATGAGGGGATGTGTTTTTTATTTTCGTTGGCTTGCCAATAGCAGAAATAGGTCGGCCCATATCATCACCCTTATATTTGTATTTAATGTTTTTCTTTCCTCTCTTCCTCTCTCCTCCATTTTTCTCTCACTCATGACATTTTCTCTCTCTCTATTACTTTAATCTTAAATAGATGCGGCCCCCTCTACTCTCCCCTCTCTTCCTTTTTTTTTAAATTGAAGGTTAAAAAGAAAATATTGAATATTTAACCAAAGACTTCTTTTCCCTTTTAATATTATAATTAAATAAATAAAATACATGATTAACATTATAATTTAGGAATAATCATCAAAACTACTCCTAAAGTTGGCATAATTACATTTTCCAGCCCTCTTATTTTTAAAATTACAAAAATCTCTTCTGTAAATTTACATTTCACAACATCCATGCACAAAAGTATCTTTTTTGAGTAAATTTTCAAAGGGCAATCTTTTGTGCATGAAAGTTATGAAATGTAAACTTGTTGGGAAGATTCTTATAATTTAGTAAATTTAGATGGAAGATTCATATAAGTGCCCCTAATAATTTATTCTCAAATAACCCACTTCCTTTGTACATGAGTTTGGTGGTCGGGATGGCGAAATATTAGCCAAATGCTATAGGTAGATCGAGGGAGTCTCAAAATTCTCGAAAAGGGTGATAATGTTGGTGATTCAAATGTAACATTCCTCTTGAATTATACCTAGTACAACTCAAAAGGGAGAAACTATGTGATTTTTGAACCTTTTCTTCGTGAATTCTAACAAGCTTCATTGTATTATCATATCTTTAGAATCCCCCCACTTAATGTACATAACTCCACATAATTGTCTCATTCTACTATTTACATTTTATTTCTCATACGACATAATTATTCTTAAACTTCTCTAAACATTATATTATCAGTCACTCTATTTTGCATAATCACTTGTTTGGGCAAATAATCATTAGTAACGAAGTCGTATGTGATCGCTAAAACAACCACAAACATTCATCGCGGGCATTCACACATTCATCCATGGTTAGCAATGTAACAACACGCATCCATTTTTGGTATTCATACACTCATCCACGATTAGCTAAATAACCCGAAGCAACCATCATGAGTATCCGCAAGTCTTTGTCATCTCCCATGGTTAAACAAGTAACAAACGTGTATCCACATATTCAATCATGGTTTACAGAGTAGACATTGAGCATTCATCTTGGGCATTCACGCAGTCATCTGTGGTTAGGGAGGTAACCACAAACATCTTTCATGGGCATCCATCTTGGGTATTCACATGCTCATCCATATATACATCCATGGTTAAGGTTGAGGCTTCGTTTTGCACGATGGTAGCTGACATGAATGCGGTGGTTATGAATCATCGTTCGTGAATATTTGACCTCACCTAAGGAACTTCATTCTTATGTTCAAAACTAAATTTCTTTTCTTGATTACGGTCATAATTGTTGTCATGCAAAACATACATTCTACGATGCTGTCGTTTTTGCCCAAATAAACAACTTAAGGCTTCCAACCACCATTCCAAATATTGCTCAAGTAAAAAACCTATAAACATATCATAAACAGTGGTAATTTCATTATTAGATAATTCATTTACTTTTTTGTCATTTTATAGCTTAAATGTTTTCCATTTTTATGTTTGAAAAACCTATAAACAGATCATAACTTTTACAAGTATGCTTGAATGAACTTGTGGTCCATGTAAAATCTCATGCTATTATCGTGTTTTTTTTATATTTTTTCAAACATGAAAATAGAAAGTATTTTGCACATAAAATGATGAAAAATCCAATGAATTTGTCTAATAATGAGATCACATTTTTATTGTATAAGATATGCTTAATAAAATGAATGAATTTACTTATTACTTAATATAAGTATATAATGCCCAACTCAACTAATTTTGATAAAGATAGGGCAATTTTCAACTCATTATTATAAACATCAAACATATATCCTTATAAGTAGTGTGAGACTCAGAGATTCTTCTCAGTGTGGGCGGTGTCAAAAAATTTCCAAAAAATAAAATGAAAATATAACAAAATTATGTCTACCTTATATTAATACCATACAATAGTTGATAATTTTCAACACTCATAAATTTTTTTAATTAACCGTCATAATACTTAAAATAATTATTGATTCACAACGCTTAGTTATTTAATTTTCACTATTTTTATAAATTAATAAAAAATAATGAACTTAGACATATATAATTGGGTAGTAATTAAAATAAAAAAAAATTGAGAATAAAGTTTTTTATTATTCACCCTAATATTTTATATATTTATTCTTTAACAATAGTCAATTATTCAATTTTCTCAATTTTTTATAAATTCCCAAAATTACACCTTCTAAGCTATATATAATTGTAAGTAATTAAAATAATAAATTTTTAAAATATTACTAATTCGAATTATATCTAAAAAATGATAAATAAATGTGTCATATATAATAAATAAAATGGTAAATAAATATGTCGTGCTTAAGAAATAAACATGAAATGAATAGTAAATTAAAAGATAATAAAAGTGTCATGAATACGAATTGAACTCATTAACACATAATAAGATACCAAACACTCTACCAACTTACCTAAAAGATAATTTGTTATTATTCATAAGTATGTATATTTGTTGTCAAACAAATAAAAAAATTGTTTTCTACTGTTGAAAAATAATATTTTTTAGCTTATGAGAAAGCAAAAGTGGCATACCTACCACTAATTAAGTTAAATTTATGGTATATGATGTGTAAAAAAAATACAATGAAATTTCAAGACCTGTCCAAAAAGCCCGACGGGCCCGGGCCTCAACGGGCTTTTTTCGGGCCAGGCCCGATTTTTTTGAAAATCTCTGAATTAGAAACATTTTGATTTTTATTTAAAATAAATTGTCTTATTTCTAAATGTGTAGGAGACCCGAGATTAATTTTCTTGGATATCGTATGTTTGTTCAATAAATTATTTAAAGTATTAAAAAAATTCTTAAGTGTAAAAAAATAGGCGCAACAAATAAATTGGATCTTAATTTTATCTATTTTATAAAATAAGAAGGGCAGCTCGGTGCACAAAGCATCCCCGCGCAGCGAGGGTCCGGGGAAGGATCCCACCACAAGGGTGAAATGTGGGCAAACCTTACCCTGCATCTTTGCACGAGGTTGCTTCAAGGACTCGAACCTGCGACCTAAAGGTCACACGGTGTAACGTCCCAAGGCCCTGTACTTACCATCGAGACAGCGTCCACCGATAGCCTCGCCTGGCGATCGTTATCGGGCTGCAGCCCAAGCACCACAACCCTTCTCCAGCCCACAGGCGGGTTGTTGGTGGCCACAGCCTCCCTTTGGTGAGAAGTGATCCAGTTAAGAGCTCAATTGGTGATGAGAAGTGAAAGAACTATATAGTTAAGCGTACTCGGGCTGGAGTAGTACTGGGATGGGTGACCTCCTGGGAAGGCCCCGTAGAGGCTTTTAACTGGATCACTTCTCACCAAAGGGAGGATGTGGCCACCAACAACCCGTCTGTGGGCTGGAGAGGGGTTGGGGTGCTTGGGCTGCAGCCTAGTAACGGTCGCCAGGCGAGGCAGTCGGTGGACGTTGTCCCGATTGTAAGTCCAGGACCTTGGGACGTTAAAAAAAAGTTCACCCATCCCAGTACTACTCCAGCCCAAGTGCACTTTTTGTAATGGTCCAGGCCCGCCAACACGGGACCCAGCTGGCACCGCCGACACCGACAGACCGGGCCCGCCAACACGGGACCCAGCTGGCACCGCCGGTTAAGCCTAACCAAATGGTCTGCAGACCATGCACCCCAACCCCTCCCTGTCCCACCACTGAGCACAGTGGGTTGTTGGAAGTCGTAGCCCCCCTTTTTATGAGAAATGCTTTAGTTAAGAGGCAACGCAGGGACTTCCCAGGAGGTCACCCATCCCGTGACTACTCCAGCCCAAGTACGCTTAACTATGGAGTACTTTCACTTCTCATCACCAATTGAGTTGCATGTCAATTGGTGATAAGAAGTGAAAGAACTATATAGTTAAGCGTGCTCGGGCTGGAGTAGTACTGGGATGGGTGACCTCATGGGAAGGCCCCGTAGATGCGCTTAACTGGATCACTTCTCACCAAAGGGAGGTTATGACCACCAACAACCCGCCAGTGGGCTGGAGAGGGGTTTGGGGTGCTTGGCCTGCAGCCCGATAACGGTCGCCAGGCGAGGCTGTCGGTGAACGTTGTCCCGATGGTAAGTCCAGGGTCTTGGGACGTTACATACAAAAGTGGCTGTAGCCCGATAATGGTCGTCAGGCGAGGCTGTCGGTGGACGCTGTCCCGATGGTAAGTCCAGGGTCTTGGGACGTTATATAAAAAGTGACTTTTTAATGTAACGTCCCAAGGCCCTGGACTTACCATCGGGACAATGTCCACCGACACCCTCGCCTGGAGACCGTTACCAAGCTACAACCCAAGCACCCCCAACCTCTCTCCAGCCCACTAACGGACTTTTTTATGTAACGTCCCAAGGCCCTCAACTTACCATCCGGACAACGTCCACCGACAGCCTCGCCTAGCGACCGTTACCGGGCTGCAGCCCAAGCACCCCCAACCGCTCTCCAGCCCACTGCCGGGTTGTTGGTGGCCACAACCTCCCTTTGGTGAGAAGTGATCCAGTTAAGCGTCTCTATGAGGCCTTCCTAGGAGGTCACCCATCCCAGTACTACTCCAGCCCGAGCACGCTTAACTATATAGTTCTTTCACTTCTCATCACCAATTGACCTGCAACTCAATTGATGATGAGAAGTGAAAGAACTATATAGTTAAGCGTGCTCGGGCTGGAGTAGTACTGGGATGGGTGACCTCCTGGGAAGGCCCCATAGAGGCGCTTAACTGGATCATTTCTCATCAAAGGGAAGTTGTGGCCACCAACAATCCGCCAGTGGGCTGGAGAGGGGTTGGGGTGCTTGGGCTGCAGCCCGGTAACGGTCGCCAGGCGAGGCTGTCGGTGGACGTTGTCCCGATGGTAAGTTCAGGGCCTTGGAACGTTACACACGGTGACACCTTATGTAACATCCCAACTTTAAAATAGGGTCTAGCCGGTTCGGTTGAACCCTTGGAAGAGCTTAGGCTGGGTCATAGGACAACCATGACTCGACCTTCACCACCTAATGGTGGTCATTTGGAGAAATAACTGTTTTGGGTAGCATTGTGCTTCGCCGCAACGTCAAAATTATTTATTGAGCATACGTGCTCCGAATTGAATTCTGTCAGTCGCGTTAGACTCGTATAGTTGATACGAGTGCAACGGAACTCGTTTCGTTTCGATCCGAGGTCATATGTAGAATATGACTATTTTGAGTATCGTAGCGCGTCACGACGATGCAATTTTAGAATATGGAGCATACGTGCTCCGAATCGACTTCTGTCAGTTGCGTTAGACTCGTATGGTCGAAACGAGTGCAACATAACTCGTTTCGTTCCAATCCGAGGTCGTTTCGAGAAAATGACTATTTTAAGTAATATCGAGCGTCGCAACAACGACATTTTCAAATGTTAAGCAAACGAACTCCGAATTGAATTTTGTCAGTTGCGTTAATTAGACTCGTATGGTCGATACGAGTGCAACAGAACTCATTTCGTTCCAATCCAAGGTCGTTTGGAGAAAACGACTATTTTGAGTAATATCGAGCGCCGCAACAACGCCATTTTCAAATGTTAAGCAAACGAGCTCCGAATTGAATTCTGTCAGTTGTGTTAGACTCGTATGGTCGATACGAGTGTAACAAAGTTCGTTTCGCTCGATTCCGACGTCGTTTGGTCAATTAAATAAAAATAAACGTTCGTAAAAATATAAGAATTTCGAGATACGCAAACGCTTGACGTCAACCCCGTCACATCGATATTGACCCGACACTCGACGACTCGGACCTACTATGACTTTGACCCACCTAGGGGACCCACCCGATGGTTGACTTTGGTCAAACCTCTTTAAAATGCTATTTTGATTTTTTTTAAAACCCCTCCACCACTCCCCAAACTCAACACCTATCAATGCCATCATGGGCCCCCCCTCATGCAAGGTGTTAGGCCTTGGGCCAAGCCAAGAGGAGCCTCTCTCTCTCCTTCACCTCTTCTCTCTCTCTCTCTCTCTCTCTCTCTCTCTCTCTCTCTCTCTCTCTCTCTCTCTCTCTCTCTCTTCCCCACATGCCTAAATAACCTAGCTAGGCTTGTATGGTGTACAACCCACCAATGGATGGCTGCCACCTTCCCCTAACCAGCTGGGAGGAGCCAACCCTCCCCTCCATGGAGAATAATCCCACATCGGGGAGAAGAGGAGGGGGGGGGGGGGGGGGGGGGGGGGGCACCTCAAACTCCTATATAAGGACCCCTCTCCCCTCTAGCTAGACTCACTCCTCTCCCCCATCTCAGTCGAGCCCAAGCCACCCACTGCCGGAGCTCCACCTCACCGGAATCCTCCCACCCGAGCTCCACCACCCTCCACCACCACTAATGGTGAATTTCGCCGAGGACCTCCGGCGACCTCGAAACAACGCGGGATCATCTCCTCTCCTTCCTCCCTAACGTTCGGACGTCTCGTATGTGATCTCCGGCAACCGGAGCGCCGCCTCCGTCCTCCCTCTCCTCCGTCTCTTTTCTTATAAAAATTAACTCCGGCGGTGGCCGGCGGCGGCAGGCCGCCGGACCACCGCCGGAGGGAGCGCCCGCCCCTGCATAGTCGGCCGGGGGTGGAGCCATGGACGGCCGGCTGCCGGCCGGCGGCGGGGAAGGCCCGCAAGGGCGGCGGTGGTGCACGCGTACAGGAATAAATTCTGTCTAAAATTTTATAAAATTGAATAATTTTATATATTATCACATTAGAATTTTCTGGACCTTATAGGAATCCCAAGTGCAAAAACTTTGAACATGAAAGTTGCTCATCTTGGCAAGGGTTACCTCCTGTAAAAATTTCATAATTTTTGGAGGAGGCTAAATATTTTTAGAAATTAAAATACTGTGATATTTTGGGTTTTTGAATTATCAGAGGGGCTTAATAGTGATGGAAAATTCTGATAAAATTTGAGAAGCTTCCTACTACTGACCTACATTTACTGTAATTATTTTGGAATTTTTGAAATAGTTTTACTATTTATTGATGCTTAAAACCTATGTTATAACTTAATAACGAATTACGCTCTCCTCCAGCACGTCTCCATAAAATTATGGGAAGCTCGGGAGGCTGGATCGCACCCTCTAAAAGTTTGGGTATTTTTAAAAAGTAAAAATGTCGACGCGCAATTAAGATCGCAATCGCGAGGCAATACCGTCAATTCAATAACCTCAAGATAATTAAAAATGTGAAATCAAGGCACACTAAAATAAGGAACCTCATAAAATATAAGTAAACTCCTATGAACGGAGAAAGAACAGAATTTCCTCCTATGAACGGAGATGGAACAGAATTTCCTCCTATGAACGGAGATGGAACAGAATTTCCTCCTATGAACGGAGATGGAACAGAACTTTCCTCCTAAGAACGGAGTCGACTTTGAAGCCTCTTGTTATGGAGTGATTGGACTACTAACCTATTTATTTATTTACTTCCTCCAGTCTCGTGCTGGTCTTGCATTTACTGCTTTCTGTACTTTCTATTCTCCAGTCTAGCACTGGTCCTGATATTATGGCCTCTGCTTTCGGCCTATTTTACTGCCTGATATTATGGCCTCTGCTTTCGGCCTATTTTACTGTCTGATATTATGGCCTCTGCTTTCGGCCTTATTTCCTGCTTGATATTATGGCCTCTGCTTTTGGCCTATTTTACTGCTTGATATTATGACATCTGCTTTCGGCCTATTTTACTGCTTGATATAATGGCCCCCTGCTTCCGGCCTTTATTACTGCTTAGGATGCACCTTAATTATATTTTAGTGCCGATCTGGCCGCCCCTTGTAGAGCAGAGCGGACAGATCGATGTTTTTGGCCTTTTCTTCTTTATTGCCTATAATTTAGAGTTGACGTGAAGATGAGACATTCCTTCAGCGTCAACCCTAAATAGTGCCGAACTGGCCGCCGCCTGTAGAGCAGAGCGGACAGATCGATGTTTTGGCATTTTCCTCTTTATTGCCTAAAATTTAGAGTTGACGTGAAGATGAGACAATCCTTCAGCGTCAACCATAAATAGTGTTGATCTGGCCATCCCTTGTAGAGCAGAGCGGACAGATCGATGTTTTGGTCTTTTCTTCTTTATTGCCTATAATTTAGAGTTGACGTGAAGATGAGACATTCCTTCAGCGTCAACCCTAAATAGTGTCGAACTGGCCGCCGCTTGTAGAGCAGAGCGGACAGTTCGATGTTTTGGTTTTTCTTCTTTATTGCATTTAATTTAGAGTTGACGTGAAGATGCCCCATTCTTTCAGCGTCAACCATAAATAGTGCCGAACTGTCCGCCGCTTGTAGAGTCAAGCGGACAGATCGATGTTTTGGCCTTTTCCTCTTTATTGCCTAAAATTTAGAGTTGACGTGAAGATGAGACATTCCTTCAGCGTCAACCCTAAATAGTACCGATCTGGCCGCCCCTTGTAGAGCAGAGTGGACAGATCGATGTTTTGGCCTTTTCTTCTTTATTGCCTATAATTTAGAGTTGACGTGAAGATGGGACATTCCTTCAGCGTCAACCCTAAATAGTGTCGAACTGACCGCCGCTTGTAGAGCAGAGCGGACAGTTCGATGTTTTGGTTTTTCTTCTATATTGCATTTAATTTAGAGTTGACGTGAAGATGGGGCATTCCTTCAGCGTCAACCCTAAATAGTGTCGAACTGTCCGCCGCTTGTAGAGCCAAGCAGACAGATCGATGTTTTGGCCTTTTCCTCTTTATTGCCTAAAATTTAGAATTGACGTGAAGATGGGACATTCCTTCAGCGTCAACCCTAAATAGTGTCGATATGGCTGCCCCTTGTAGAGCAGAGCGGACAGATCGATGTTTTGGCCTTTTCTTCTTTATTGCCTATAATTTAGAGTTGACGTGAAGATGGGACACTCCTTCAACGTCAACCCTAAATAGTGTCGAACTGGCCACCGCTTGTAGAGCAGAGCGGACAGTTCGATGTTTTGGTTTTTCTTCTTTATTGCATTTAATTTAGAGTTGACGTGAAGATGGAGCATTCCTTCAGCGTCAACCCTAAATAATGCTGAACTGGCCGCCGCTTGTAGAGCAGAGCGGACAGATAGATGTTTTGGCTTTTCCTTCTTTATGCCTATAATTTAGAGTTGACGTGAAGATGGGACATTCCTTCAGCGTCAACCCTAAATAGTGCCGAACTGGCCGCCGCTTGTAGAGCAGAGCGGACAGATCGATGTTTTGGCTTTTCCTTCTGTATTGCCTATAAATTTAGAGTTGACGTGAAGACGTGACATACTTTCAGAGTCAACTCTAAATAATGCTGAACTGGCCGCCGCTTGTACAGCAGCGCGGTCGAATCAATGTTTTGAAGTCTATTCTTGTATTGACAGTAATAAATATTCCTACGGGAATATGTTGAGCCTTTGAGAAAATATTTCTACAGGAATATATTGTGCCTTCGTGGAATATTCCTACGGGAATATATTGAGCCTATGAGAAAATATTCCTACGGGAATATATTGTTGCCTTCGAGAAGTAATTCCTACGGAAATGAAATGTTGCCTTCGAGAAGTAATGAAATGTTGCCTTCGAGAAGTAATTCCTACGGGAATGAAATGCTGCTTTCGGGAAATATTCCTACAGGAATATATTGTGCATTTGAGAATTATTCCTCCGGGAATATAAAATGTGCCTTGGGAGAATGTCGGATGGCCTATGAGTTTTACTCTACGGCAACCCGCACGACGGATGGTCTGGGAGGGCAACCCGTGCGAAACTAATAGAACTACGTGGGTCTGAGACCGTATGCAGGATGATACGGAGAACGTAGGTGGTGGTCGTGAGAAGACTGCCTCGGCCCAATAAGAGTCCAAATATCCACTCCCTTATAAATGTTTTATTATGTCTGTTTGTTAGTAGGGATTGGATTCTGTTCGTGGTTCTAATAACTTGTATTTGGCACAGGTGATAGGTGCGGATGAGTGACAACATCTGTGTGTGGATGAAGCTACAGAGCAGGCTACGTCAGGTACAAGTTGTTAAGCCGCATCCCTTTTGTTGTGCCCCACCTCACGTCATCTATATATTGGCGATGAATCCTTGACGGACATGATTTAATGCGGCGCAGGTATGAAAATTATTCATACAGATCTTGAGTTTAAGGTTTCTGTTATAGTTAATCTTCCGCTACAATACTACGTCTTCCGCTAAGTGCTATAAAGAGCACTCTTTAATGATGTCTTCTGCTAAGTGCTATAAAGTGCACTCTTTGATGATGTCTTCCGCTAGAATACTGTTTCCCCACTCTGTTGATGTGTAGTGACTTTCGCTTAACACCACCCCTAGGCGTGACAACAGAGTGTTCAAGGAAGGGGGTTGGGGAAGCTAGTACCTCCACCCTTCGGGATCGCTTCGGCGTCAGGCTAAAAGGGTGGTGTGCGATAAGATCCCCCGGTCGGACAGTCGATTTGGGAGGGGGGTCTTACACCTTAACCGGTGCATCAAGACTCCCCTTCTATCTATTTTATTAAATAAATCTAAAAATTGTTTTTACTCATGTATATCTTTAAGAACTCAAATTTTAATTTTTAGTGAAAATACAACAATGTTCAAGGGATTACTAAGAAATACGCATGACATGATTAATTTTTTTCTGTATGTTTACATTATAAGTGTGAGTTGTATTCAATTTATTTTATTAAAAGCTCATTACATAGTTAGAGAAAAATGAATGGATGAATGATTATTTGATGACATATATTAAAAAAATATATTTTACAAAAAAAAAACAATAAAACTATCGAGAAATGATCGTAGAAGATAAAACATCATAAAAGAGTATGATAAATATATCATTTTCCTCAAATTGATCACCAATTATAAAAATAGTGTGATATTGATGTAATATAGACATATTTTGATATATTTTTTTAAATAATTTTGTTCTCCGCTTACACAACAAAATTTCTATGCCCACCACTGCATGTTATGAAATGTAAATATACAAATGCAAAGACTAATGTAGCCATCCGGTTCCATAGGAATACACATCCGTTTGTCGAGAAATATATAAGTGCGTTCTCCCACCTAGTTTTAGGTGGGAGAGTAAATACAACTGTATGATCTGGCATCCTACGGCGGAGTTGTTTTCGCGAAATACTGACAGTATTTTTAGGGTAATGTTATTTGTACACCATAACCGGCAGTTCCTGCAGACCCCTCCTAACGTCAACTGGAGGCCGACTCCTCCCTCGACCTCTTTCCTCTCCCCTGAAAACCCAAACAAGGGTCCATCTGAGGCCTGCACCCTCTTCGCTTCTACCTCCAACGCGTCAAAGGCCTTCTTTAAGATCATGTCGCACTTGCATCCAACTATCTCCCATATTTAGAGCAATACTTATTACCCTGTATCCGCAATGCTCATCTCCTAAAACATCAATGGCATCAATGAGATGTGTACGAATGTTTGGGGGCATTTGTTTGCGCATATTTTCAAGAAAACCACCCCTTCGAATTGGAAGTTTCTTTGTCGCCTTAATCAATTTGACCTTAACATGTTTTTGTTCCTCATTTAGGACATGCTCAAAATGCGAAGGGTCTCTTTTTGTGGATTTATAATCCTCCAAAACATTCTTCAAACTTCCTTTCGGGCGACCCTTCAATTTTATGGGCATTTTAGGTTCCTTTGTTTGACTTGCATCCGGATTGACTAGTTCGCGCAATTTTCTTTTAATTTCCTTTTTCTGGAGATCACTAATACTACTATATTTTTTTTAAATTTCCTTCCACATCATTCTCTATATCAACACACTCATTTTGTTCTTCCTTCACTTTGAACTCAGACTTGTCAAGTAATGTTAACTGTTTCCACTGTTTGTGCACCATCTATAAAGGAATTGCGTTACTCTCTTTAATGTACATAACAAGCTCATGTGCACAAGGCAATCCAAGCGTATATCTGTTCTTATGTGTACATTGCCCATGCTCTACATACCCCGATTTTATTGTAACTTCTTCCTTTTTTATTATCTCTAATGCAGCAATAGAGACGTTACCAAGTAGCTCTGAAAAAAATAATGTTTTGAAACTGGGAAAAACTTGCATCCTACTTTGGCAAAATATTCGTTTGATTTTCGTGTGTTGTAAATTTATCATGTTGTCAAAAGTTTTCCAAACTGTGGTAAGATTTCCAACTGAAACTTCAAGGAATTTTTTGAGTTGACTATGCCCCTCCCTCTACACGGTTAGTAGTTGTGTTTCCAAAGTGCAAGTATTTATCTACCCATGCTGAAATAAACCTCTCTTTGTAAGGTTCTAACCATGTATTTGTAACATAAGTAATCACATCCGGGTACTTTGTAGCATAATCAATCACCATTTCATTCAATCGCATATTAAACTCATTTTCAGATATTGCATTCACAATATTGTGCCATACACTCAAAAAAACATCACATTCTTTTTCTTTAGTAAAATACTTTTTGCAGTGTGCCAAAATATTGCGATGTATATGTACTTGACATAACACACTTTTTGCTTTTTGGAAAACAACTTCAATTGCATTTATCAAAGCAATCACTCGGTCTGTTACAAAGACATTAGGCACCACATTCTCATCAAAAGTAAGCTTGAAACACTCAAGAGCCCATTTATAATTGACTTCATTTTTACTTGACATAAAGGCAAAATAAGAGTAAAAAGATTGATTGGTAGATGTAACACCAACAATGAAAAGTAGTGGCAAACGATAACGGTTGGTCTTGTAAGTGCAATCAATCATTAATGTAGTGGAGAACATATTACTTAGACGCACTGAAGTTAGATGTGCAAAAACAAACTTTCCAAAAACATAGTGCTCTCATTTACTTGAGTGAAACTAATATATCAGGATGCACTAATGCACTTACACAAATGTTGGATTGAAGTTCCACCATCTAGTTGAGTTCTGTATAGCTTTGTTTTATCATTGTAGATTGTTCCAAGTGATGTAGAATTCCCCGGATTTCTTTTCTTTAAAGCGGTTAAAATTTTACGAGGCTTACATCCGGCATCGAACATCTCTTCCACTATCTTGTTCTCATTGTCATCTAGTCTACCTGCATATCGATGTGCTTCAAGATGAACAAACTCATGGTTGTGCATACCATTTTTAGCTATAATTTTCCATTCATTATTCACATCTCTTTGTCCTCTCAATGCAAACTTACACCCGTAACGTTTGGAACTTGATTTTCTTATATTTTTCTTTATGCACTCTTTCTTGTTTTGACTGTCAGGAGGTAACCCGACTCTATCACAACCTAACGTTACCTTTGGTGATGCTCTGGATGTGATAATATCTGCTCTCAGAATAATGATAACAAATCCAAAAGTTTTTGCCTTTTTCCGCGCTCATTCAATCAACTCTTCTTTACTTGCAAAACTCATATTAGTATAAAAGTGCATTCCAACATCAAAACCGGTGTCTTTGGAGGACTCTTCATTACACAACAATAACAATTTTTCTGAACTCATTTCTATCAATCAAATGGAAGTACGATCAATAACCAAAAGTTCACAATATTGAACATAAACAAGAAAAAAAACTCAAAAGCTCTTGTCTAGCAATTTTAAGCCCCCAAATTTTTGAGTATTTAAATGAAATTTCTGAACTAATACATTATAAATAGTGTGATTAGAGGGGTGATTACAAATAGTGTGATTACATTATAAATATCTATATGTTCTTAACTAGCTATTTATAGTGTGATTATTCTGAACTAGCTATATGTTGTAATCACACTAATTATAAATAGTGTGATTCTGAACTAGATATAGTGTCCTTATAACTATTTATTATATGATGCAACTAGCTATATGAAATTTCTGAACTATTACATTATATGAAATTTCTGAACTAATTGTTGAGCAACACTATTCTGAACTAGCTATATGTTGTAGCTATTCTGCATTCCATGTTTTTTCTGCAGGGGAGAGAAATTTTGGAACCAAATAGAAAATCATCTATAATATAATATTTCTAATGCAAAGAGGTGTTGAGATTTTTACAGAGATAAGAATAACAGTTTTTCTATATTAAAAAAAAAACAGGACAAATTCCATCATGAGATCCACAATTTTGGGCATGCAAAATACTAATGTTCAAATTGATATACGTGGTGATTATCTTAGTAACTATGAAATACCATCCAAAGGAAGGAGAAAAAGCATTCTTCTTCGGGGGGGGGGGGGGGGGGGGGGGGGGCGTTCTGGACGGTCTTCGTCGGGGCGGTGTTCTGGGCGGCGTCGGGGTTGTGTTCGAGACTGGCGGCGTCGGGCTCCAGAGAGGAAGAAGACGACGAGATGCCGGGCTGGAGGGCGTCCGACGAGCGGCGGCCGGAGGATTCCACGTGCGAGGTGCGGCTGGAGGAGGGCGGGTTTCGCGATCGGCTAGGTATCGGGAATATGGACAGGCGGCTGGAAGAAAGGGGGTACAAATATAAGAATTTAGGGTTATAAAAAGGGTTGTTTTAAAAGGAGTAACGAGGTATGAATAACTAAAAATGATGTACAAATAACATCACCCTATTTTTAATTGACAAATTCGATCAATCACAGAGAACCAAAGATTTGATGCGCGCGAGAAACCCACCTAAATTTTTTGTCACGTTTGTCTCACTTCCAACTTCAACAAAGCCAAAGCTCAGCCAAACAGCTTTTATAAGATTCCTCAACCGGTTTTCCCGCCATCCACCCCGCTCCTTCTCCAGGTTCTCCTATTATAGCTTTCCCTGCACCCACGATCCAGCGAGTCCATCTCCGCTACAACAACGGCGACGGGAGAAGCTTCGATGGATGAATGGATCCGGTCATTAGAGCCGCATCATTTCCTCCTATTCTTCCGCTTTGATGCTCCACCGCTCCCACCCTCGATGATCTTACTCCTCCCATGGCGTCCCTACGCGCCGGCGTCCTCCTCAAACTTCTCCGCGGCATTGAATCGCCCGCCGACGATTTCCCCTTGGCGGAGGTTTTCTCCGACTGCGACGGATCGGCCGTCCTCCAGGTGACGGGAATCATCCCCGCGCTAGCAGGATCCGAGCTCTTCCCCGACCGTGGCTTCTATCTTCAGGTATCGGATTCTTCTCACTCCACCTACGTTTCCCTCCCACCGGGACACGACGATCTCATTCTCAGCGACAGTCTCCAACTCGGACAGCTCATCCACGTCCGTCGCCTTGAACCATCTTCTCCTGTTCCCGTTCTCCATGGTTTACGCCTCCTGCCTGGCCGCCATCCCTTCCCGCATGATACCACTTCCATACCCGCGACTATGCCCTCGTATTCGACGAGATGCCAACTTATGGATTCCTCACCTACAGAGAGGAAGAAGATGCAGCCACGATCTGGGAACATGTCAAGGGTAGATGTGTGGAAGAGTGGATCAGCATCACCAGCTAAGAGGCAGGAAAGTGGGAGGGCTTCTCCTGCCTTGAGTCAGCTGAGCAAGGTCAGTAGCATCGACAAGCAAAACAGAGAATGGGACGTGTCTTCAGTTATTAGTAGAACTCCGGTCATGGATCTCTCGTCTACAGAGCGGAAGAAAAGGCAACCACCAACTGGGAACATGTTAAGGGTCGAGGCGTGGCAGAATGGATCAGCATCACCGGCAAGGAAGCAGGAAAACAGGAGGGGTTCCCCTGCCGCGAGTCAGCCGAGCAAGGTCACTCGTATTGACGAGGAAAGCAGCGAATGGAATGCGTCATCGGCTATTACCAGAACTCCAGACATGGATTCCTTATCCACGGAGCGGAAAAAGAGGCCACCACGGACGGGGAACATGTTGAGAGTTGAGGGACGGAAGAGTGGCTCAGCGTCACCGGCACCGGCAAGGAGGCCGGAAAACAGGAGGACTTCCCCTGCCAGGAGTCAACTGAGCAAGATCAGTGTAAATCGTACGGATGAGGAAAACAGCGAATGGGATGCGTCTTCAGTAATTACCAGCACTCCCTCTTCTTCCTTCGATTCTTTTTCACCAATGGTGTCAAGGACAAAGGCGATGAGAAAGATCTGGGAATCCACTGATAGGTCGAAGGGTGGGAAGCAGCAGACCAAGCCCATTATTAGAACAAGAAGTGCCACTGTGAGTATATCACTTCTCTAAATACTAGACCATGGCTTCTTTGGTGTTAACTTATTTTGCTACGGTCAAAAGCTTCACATGGTTATAATTGTTCAGTAAATTGTTTTTATGCTTCTTAGAAGGAAACTTATATTTGATTGCTAACCAGAGTATGTATGCACATGTTATGATTGAAATATGAATTATGTGAACGCTCATGATACAATTGGCAAAAATATATTGATTGTAGCATTAAAAGCAGTAGATTTAGGGATGATTTCTGAGATGTATAAGCAATATACAAACAAGAAATTTGTTGGAAGTATACCATGAAGTTTGATTATCTAGCTCTACTCAAAATGATTGAAATGACAGTTTTTTAATGTGGTGATTAGGGATCCTGACGCTCGACAATCCTATAAGTGTGACTAACGGTTAGATGCGGACACACTTTCGACAATTATTTTACTTACAATAAATTTCTTTTATAAATCAATATAAGATGATATGTCACACTAGTTAAAAGCGTATAAACAAGGAGAGGTGATACAAATGTAAGAATGTTTGAAGTCAAATAGTCAAGAAAATGAAACATACAATGCTTCAAAACTTGAAAACAAAGACCGCAAACTAGTATTCTTCAAATAGGAAATTAACACACGACTCAATTATAAAGTAATTGACTTCAAACTAGAAAGTTTACACAACTAGGTAGCAGAGGGCTTGGAGGATGTAGCTTGATGTGCCGGCTAGTAGCGGGAGTCGGGGAGTTCTGGCAGCAGAAAATAAATTCCTGGGTGCTGGAATTAAATTCTCAAGGCTCAGGGGTGCAGCCCAGCTGCAGGAAATGGGATGAGGAGTCACTTTCAGCAGCGGGGATGTCTGGAATTAAATTCCAGGTGGGTGTGGGCTGCTATGTAGGATCATGCAGCAGCTTTGTGGTCTTCAGGAGAGGAATTCAGAAACGAGAATGCTGGATTCGGACGCTCCAGCAGACAGATAAGAAGGGGTGGTGTGGGAAGGGCTGCTGCGTGGAGTTAGCTTGATTTCTGGGTGGTCCGAGAGATGAATTCCTGCTGCAGGGAGGTGTATTTCACGGATATTGTGGGCTGACAGGAGTGTTGTGAAAATACGTTCCCACGGACCTGAGTGCACGCGATGGTGCGAGCTGAGATACCTGCAAAAGTCAGCGAAAAAGTGCAACAACAAAGCAATAACAATCAGACGCAAAGACGTATACGTGGAAAACCCCCAAAGCAGGGTAAAAACCACGGGACGATCGGAGTCCAACCCGGAAAGCCTCCACTATATAATATTCAACAATACAACGGCTTTCCCCCGCGATCCTCAGATGGATCCTACAGCTAGCACAAATATAAAGACAAAGAGAAAGATACAGGTATACCGACAAAGACGACCAAGTTTGAGTCAGAGTGACTCGCTCCAAACTGGTTCTCTGAATCCTTTGCAGTCTTCCAAGATCTTTCAATATTGTGCCAAGCTGTCCGCCTACGTCGACACACGACGTCACCGGCGACTCCGATCAGTCCGCAACCCGTCAGTAGGTTGCCCCGTTCGAGGCCCAGATGCCTCGCCACCAACGTCCACTTGAGGCTAAGATGCCTCCTCGCGCTGAACGCCACTAGCCGCAGATGCGGCCCAATATACTCGTCCGAGTAAAATACGGCGGATGCACACCGCCGTCCTTTGCGCCAAGATGCGCACTCTGCACCACTGCACTACCACGACCGTGATCCGACAACACCGCCGACGCTTCAACGGTCCTTGCTCTCCCGAGCCCAAATGGCGGTCGCCAAACACCGCTTACGCCGCTCCGGCTCCGCCCAAATCAGACTTCGCCTACGCCGCTCCCCCGCACACGTGCGCCGCTCCCCCGCACACGTGCACCGCAGCCCCGCCACACAATCACGGCGCCACCACCGCCTCCGCAACGGCTCCACCAAAGATTCCTTGGCGCCTCCGCCCTTGCGACAATCGCCGCCGTCAAAACTCACACCGGACTCCAAATGACCTCAAGGCTTCCAACATTCGTTGCTCTTCCGTCCTGCCGCCGTGCTCCAAGATCGCTGGCGAGAAATACCGCCCCGGACTAGAGAAACAGAGGAAACACGGAGGGGAATGAGAGAAATTTGTATGCGGCTGCTTGAAAAGAAGAAGACCGGAGGCTGCTTCAAACTTCTCACGCCAAAGTACGGGCTACAGCAAATTATTAGGTTTTCATTTATTTATATTGATGTTCACGTGGGCCACAGGTGAGGTAGATTAGGAATATATTTATTCTTTTCCTTTTTTTTATATATATCTTACTATATATGTTATTACGTATATTATTATATATATAATGATAATATAATAATAATATATATAAAACTTAAGGATATGAGTCCCGATCATATAAGTCCCATGATCTCGTCAATTCGACACGATCGCGCCAGAAGTTCGCCACGACTCAATCCAATCCATTACGGACCTCTCGACGTCCGTCGCCGCAGGTTTTGTCCACCTAGGAGGGAACCCGAACCCAACAAATCTCCCCTTCCCGATTAGGAGGAAGAGCTCGCCAAAGTGGCGACCTCCCCGCGAGACCCATCACTGCAACTATGCATCTCTTCCACGCAAACAGTCAAACTCGATGTAGGATCGTGACAATCAAACGTCACCCGACGCTGCTGGCCAGCAACAATATGAGAACCGCTCTCCTGTCCTATCACCGTCGACTTTGAGAAATGTTGTCTCACTTGCCTGTAGCATTTCTTCCCACTGAAAAATCCGCGCTGCCCACGCCACACACCGGTGGCTCTGTCACCTCTGACCTTGTGCTCCCCCGCACCTGCAGCTCTCGCCTCCACACAATAAAGGCTGGACATCATTCTACCGTGGCCTATGACCAGAGAACCTCTGGTCAGTCTCCATCGTCTGTCACCAAATATGCTAACATAACCTTCCGCATCCAATCGACTAACAAACAACAAATTGAACTGGATGTCAGGTACGCGACGAACGTCCTTGAGCACTAAAACGGAACCTGTGCTCATCTTCAGGTGCACATCACCAATGCCGATAGCTTTGCAAACTCTCCCATTTCCTATCCTCAACACTCCACAATCACGTGCAGTGTAGGTAGCAAACTGTGCTCTATCGCTCGAAATGTGTGCCGAAGCTCCTGAGTCCACCAACCACGAACTGTCTCTACGAGCGAGGTCAGCCGTCACCTCATCACTCGCAAAGAGTGATATATCATCATCATAAGCTGTCATTACTGATGCTGACGCTCTGTCCTCATCTTGCTTCCCTGATTCCCGCACTTGCAATTTCTTCCAAGCATTGCACTTCCTCTTAATGTGTCCCTTCTTGCCACAATGAAAACACTCAATATCTTTCCGCGGCCTGGACTTGCTCCTGTTAGATCCTTTGTCATCTCTGCCCTTATCTCTCCCTCTAGACTCAGTGTATAAAATATTCGAATGAGCAGAGGGGATAGTCTCATAAGCATCACCCTGAGATTTTCTCCTCACCTCCTCATTCAAAATCCCACTCTTCACAACCTCCATAGTCAGAACACCTCCTGGTGACGAGTTAATCAGTGAAACTCGTACCATCTCCCAAGAGGCAGGGAGAGACTTCAATAACCACAGAGCATTGACCTCATCATCAACGGTCACCTTCATGGCAGATAACTGATCCAACACTCCTTGGAACTCATTCACATGATCAAGTATAGGTGTGCCCTCCTTATACTTGCACTCACTAATCTTCGTCAGCAACAAAAGTTTGTTCAGACCCGTGCTCTTCGCATACAAAGACTCCAACGTCTTCCATAGCATCTTGGCATCAGTGATACTCGCCACATGATTGTAAACGTTGCGCTCCACAAATCGCCTAACAAAACCACACACCTTACGGTGTTCAATCGCCCGTTTTGCAGGATCCGTATCTTTGGGCATCTCCCCAAAGATAGGCGAGTGCCAACCCTTGACATAGATCAAGTCCTCCATCATCATATGTCACTCATGATAGTTTGCCCCATTCAACATCATAACCATCTCTGAACTCGATTCCATCTGCACTCAGCCCACTGTCAACTCTGACCACTGATCTTGGAGTCGATTATTTCAAAGAATGTGATTAGAGAGGATAGGGAGCGGACCAATGGTCGTCACCTACCGCACCTATTCACAAACCTGAAATATCCGATCGACTCGACTGAACCTGGCTCTGATACCACTTGTTGTGAAAATACGTTCCCACGGACCTGAGTGCACGCGATGGTGCGAGCTGAGATACCTGCAAAAGTCAGCGAAAAAGTGCACAACAAAGCAATAACAATCAGACACAAAGACGTATACGTGGAAAACCCCCAAAGCAGGGTAAAAACCACGGGACGATCGGAGTCCAACCCGGAAAGCCTCCACTATATAATATTCAACAATACAATGACTTTCCCCCGCGATCCTCAGATGGATCCTACATCTAGCACAAATATAAAGACAAAGAGAAAGATACAGGTATACCGACAAAGACGACCAAGTTTGAGTCAGAGTGACTTGCTCCAAACTGGTTCTCTGAATCCTCTGCAGTCTTCCAAGATCTTTCAATATTGTGCCAAGCTGTCCGCCTACGTCGACACACGACGTCACCGGCGACTCCGATCAGTCCACAACCCGTCAGTAGGTTGCCCCGTTCGAGGCCCAGATGCCTCGCCACCAACGTCCACTTGAGGCTAAGATGCCTCCTCGCGCTGAACGCCACTAGCCGCAGATGCGGCCCAATATACTCGTCCGAGTAAAATACGGCGGATGCACACCGCCGTCCTTTGCGCCAAGATGCGCACTCTGCACCACTGCACTACCACGACCGTGATCCGACAACACCGCCGATGCTTCAACGGTCCTTGCTCTCCCGAGCCCAAATGGCGGTCGCCAAACACCGCTTACGCCGCTCCGGCTCCGCCCAAATCAGCCTTCGCCTACGCCGCTCCCCCACACACGTGCACCGCAGCCCCGCCACACAATCACGGCGCCACCACCGCCTCCGCAACGGCTCCACCAAAGATTCCTTGGCGCCTCCGCCCTTGCGACAATCGCCGCCGTCAAAACTCACACCGGACTCCAAATGGCCTCAAGGCTTCCAACATTCGTTGCTCTTCCGTCCTGCCGCCGTGCTCCAAGATCGCTGGCGAGAAATACCGCCCCGGACTAGAGAAACAGAGGAAACACGGGAGGGGAATGAGAGAACTTTGTATGCGGCTGCTTGAAAAGAAGAAGACCGGAGGCTGCTTCAAACTTCTCACGCCAAAGTACGGGCTACAGCAAATTATTAGGTTTTCATTTATTTATATTGATGTTCACGTGGGCCACAGGTGAGGTAGATTAGGAATATATTTATTCTTTTCCTTTTATATATATATATATCTTACTATATGTATTATTACGTATATTATTATATATATAATGATAATATAATAATAATATATATAAAACTTAAGGATATGAGTCCCGATCATATAAGTCCCATGATCTCGCCAATTCGACACGATCGCGCCAGAAGTTCGCCACGACTCAATCCAATCCATTACGGACCTCTCGACGTCCGTCGCCGCGGGTTTTGTCCACCTAGGAGGAAACCCGAACCCAACAAGGAGGGGATTGTTAGGGAAATACGACGCTCACAGAACACACAAGAATCACAGAAAAAACAAGCAATAAAACACACAAGGATTTTAACGTGGAAAAACTCCAAATCGGGGAAAAAACCACAATCACCCGCGCCCAAAAAATCCACTATGAAGAATGATCAAAAGGAATACACCTCTCCTCTTCTGCTGCGCCTCCTCAGATTTTCAACACTTCGAACCCTAAGCGAAATCGTGGTGAGTGTCCAGTACACCCAACACAGTCAGACTCCACAATCTAAAAGGAATTTCGGTTGAGAGGAGGGAATGGGAGAGGGCCGGTTACGGTGGATAAAATGGGGTGGTGGGTTCTATGTTAGGAAAGGTGGTCCCACGTGGGATTAATTGGGATCTAGGGGGGTGACCGGCTGGACTAAGAGGGAAATGGGGTTAGTGGAGTAGTGGGTAGTTATGTATGTAGTGGGAAAATAGTGGTAGTAGTGGTAGTTATGGAGGTAGTCCGGAGGGGAGGTGGTTATGGTAGTTATGGGGTAGTGGCTGGCCGGAGTTGGTCGCCGGAGTTGGCCGGAGGTGGTCGATGGCAAGCCAGCCGGTGGTGGTGGTGGTGGCCGGAGGTATTTTTCGGCGATCGTCAAAAATTTGAAAATGGAGGAGTTGATATGGGGATTGGAGAGGGATCGCCGGAGGTGTCCGGAGGTGATTTTCTGGCGATCACTGGAGGTGGATGAGAGGAGATTTTGGGGGATGTTTTGGGTGGTGATTGGACGAGGGGAATTGTGGATGTGGTCGGTATGTGGAGGGAGGTGGTTCCACGACAAGGGGAGGTTGAGGCCTGAGGGTGTCCGACTATGTGTAGGAAGGTGGTTCCACGGCAAGGGGAGGTTGAGGGTGGCCGACTATGTGGAGGGAGGTGGTTCCACGGCAAGGGGAGGTTGAGGGTGGTCGACTATGTGGAGGGAGGTGGTTCCACGGCAATGGGAGGTTGAGGGTGGTCGACTATGTGGAGGGAGGTGGTTCCACGGCAATGGGAGGTTGAGGGTGGTCGGCTATGTGGAGGGAGGTGGTTCCATGGCAAGGGGAGGTTGAGGGGTGGCCGACCAAGGGAGTGGGGAAGGGGGATAGAGGGGCCAGCCAAAGGTGAGGGGAGGGGCTTCACACCAATAACCCAACTTCGGCACCGGGGTGATCTAAAATAGGGCTTCAACAGTCAAATCTTCAATGCCTCAAATATGAGTTCTCTATCCGTATTTATAGACTACGGGGTCATCATGGACGGTCACGATTCTCCATTCTCCGATCATGACGGGCCTTAAAATAAAATTAAAGAAATACAGAAAAATAACTAAAAATCTTGTATCGTCGATCCGTATAAAATGGACGGCTCCGATCATCGTGTAGACCGATGTGTGTCGTGATCCTCATCAGCTCCGTTTGGTGCGGCGTTTTTGCTCCAATGAGTTTGGACAAAAACGCCACCGCCATAGAATGTATGGCATGCCAACAGTTATGACCACCACCAAGAAAATAAAACTACTTTTGAACATAAAATTGTATGAAGTTTCTTAGGTGAGGTCGGGCGTTCACGAACGCCGGTTCATAACCACCGCGTTCACGACTGCCACCGCCGTGCCAAACAGAGCCTAGGTCATGGGAAGATTATGGTGGTCAAGAGGCGCATAAAAAATAGAAGCTACCCACGAATTTGAATAGGGAACTAGAGTTGTTGGAGTTCAAAGACGAGGTTCCAAGGAATCCATAAAGACATGCTCATTTGGATTTATTCATAATTGCTGATGAATTCCACCTATTTTGGTTATTGATCTCAGTCCATAGACCATAAATTTCAAGAAAGGAGCGAACTTTCCAAGAAGGGCTTTCCTTTTTTAAGTACATAAGGGTCTGTTTGGCACGGCGTTGGCAGTCGTGAATGCGGTGATTATGAACCGTCTTTCGTGAATGCCCGACCTCACCTAAGGAATTTCATCCACTTTTATGTTCAAAATTAGTTTTCTTTTCTTGGTGTTAGTCATAACCGTTGTCATGTCAAGCACATATTTTATGACAGTGGAGTTTTTGTCTAAACACACCGGAGCAAACACACCGCACCAAACGGAGCCTAAGAGGGGAAAGAGACTTGGAAATGACAAAATCTGACCCTTGGAAAAAATAATGTCTCCTGATTGTTCTTTGATCATTGCTAGGTACTTAAACATACCAAATACAGCAGTCGGAAAGAACAGCACATGATCATCTAAACATTAGAGTTAATAAGCAAAGGTATATCAGAAATCTTATTAAACATTGATTAAATACATGTCCATTTGATATTTACCACGGCCCAATAAAAGTGTATCAATCCTAACTATTACATTGTTTAGAAGTTCAATACCTTCGCAAAGGACTACAATTAACATAAAACAGGTAATCTTCCTGGCATATTCAACTTCTAACTAACTGGAAACCTCCAATATCCAAAAAATGAATCAAAATATAATCCACATCTCTTCTTTTTATTCTTTATGCATGCTTTAGATTTATGCACTTATTGATCTTTCCGCTATTTTGAATGTTGTTTGATTATACAAAGTAATCTGTTAACTGGTTTGAGTTCCAATTCTCTGATTGCCTTCTCATTTCTTAGTTCTCTCAGGGAGATTTTACTCATTTCTTCGCGGCCAAGGACGAAGTTTTAGAGAATCAATGGACTGGAAAAAGAGAAGGTGATGCAGGATTGACGGAGCTGCTGAATAATACTACTACTAAACGAAAACTCACTACTCAAAGCAAGGCATCTACAAAAAATTCTTTTGCAGCAAATCCATTTAGTATATATGACGATACGAAGTGGCCGGAGAGCAATGTGTTGTGGGGTTCGCTTTCACTGAATTTTGTTAAGTATGGAAAGGTATGCTTATATCCTATTGCAGCAATCGTTCAGGAGAGTTCACTGAATTTTGGTAGATTTCTTATTGCTTTAACAATTTGTTTTGTAGGAAATCTTGAGTCAGAGAGACGCCGCCCTCTATACTGCTTTGGATGCGTTGCAGGAGGCTTGCGCGCTGGAAAGGTTGATTCGATGTCTCAGGTGAGATGTTTTTGTTGGTCCTTTGTCCAATTTTGTGAAATGATTGCAAGAATATTTTCATTTAGATAGTAGAGTGGAAATTGTCGATGAAATGTTGTTAATCGGATTAGAAGTGCGTCTAGATACGGTTTAATGCGCTTAATTAAAAAGGATCTTGTCACTGGTCAGTGGAGGATCAGATCAAAGTCGACGACCATGTCTTTATTTTCCTTCCTTGATGATCCTTATGGTCTCTTGTAGAAACCCTGGATCAGATCAAAGTCGACGACCATGTTCTTTACTTTTGTCCAATACAACATTTAAATATCAAAATTATCATAGTAAACAAAAATTAAACTTGCGAAAAGAAACAAGTGTTAATAAAAACGATATCAAAATCTCTGCCAAGACACTGCAATCCGTTTCTTGCTTGTGAATTTGCTCAGAATGCGTCCCTAAAATCTTTCACGGCCTTTGATTTTCTCTTGCTTAAACAAGAATGTATCTTGATTTAGGGGCTCTTCGGTTTATTGTAATATACTATTTGCACTTTGGGGCTCTTCGGTTTATATAATATAGGATGTTGCACTTTGGGGACCCTGTGCACGACCGCTTTGATTTAGGGGCTCTAATATAGGATTCGCACTTTGGGGCTCTTCAGTTTATGCAATATAGGATTTACACTTTAGGGAATCTTGTTCAATGCTTGTAAATACTAGAGGATGTGTACCGGTCCCTCCGTGCACAACAACAAAATACCCAACTATCACTCGAGCGACGATCAACTACTTTGCACGAGGATAGTGTGCACAACAATGTAGATCAATATTATCTAGATAACAATGCTGTTTAGAATACAACATCAATACATCATCCATCAAAATGCAGCGTGTTTAGCTCAATCTTACTTAAAAATGTAATATTTTTTAAAAATTCATCAAGTGAATGCCTATTAATTTTTCTTCAGTGTGTTGGACGATCCAGCACGAACAAAAAAAAACATGTTAAGATTAGTCTCACACCGCCTATCCTATCTTTCACCCGGGTTTTGGAATGAAAAATGAGTGTGGTGATTTAACATGGTATCAGAGTAGATTCACGCTGAGGGGGCGTGCTGGACTGTCCAGCATGAACAATAAAAAAGATATGCCAAGATTAGTCTCACACTGCCTAGCCAGACGGTCCACTCGTGCTTATAATAGGCCCCACCCGGCTTTTGAAATGGAGAATGAGTGAACCAAAAACAAGCTCTTGAATTCATCATCTACCTGAGACTCCCTAACAATCTCTGTCTTCTCATGCCAGCGCCTACTCAGAGCTACAAGCAAGCAAGCAGTACGATCCACAGCTGGTCGTCGACAAGTTTCTGAACTTCCACCAAGATCTCTCCAGCGCCGCATCAGCCGCACAATCACTAGCTAAACCAAATCCCACCGTACCAGCTTCCGCCATGGAAGCTGCAAAGGAAGCATCGGAGAGAAGAACTTGCGCAGCCTCGTGGATCAAAGCAGCCCTCGAATCGGAGCTCTCGAGAACTCCTGTGAAGACGGCCGTCACGGCGGATCGTCTGGCTGCCTCCAGAAAGCTTCAAAGCTCCCTGTACAGGCAAAGGAAATGCGCCGCCGACACGGCGGCGAGGGGAAGCTGCAGTTTAACGGCGGCCGACCGGGCAAAGGCGCTGCAATCCGAATGCAACAGATGGTTTCTGAGATACGTCGAGAGGTTTCTGGATCTTGTCCACGGCGACGGCGGCTACACGTCGAATGAGTCTCGGATTGCGACCTTGCTGTGTCAGCTGAAGCGAGTCGACGACTGGTTGGTCACCGTCCCCGGGAATGTCCGATCGAGAGAAGGTATTGTTGTGGAGGACGATGAGGCGGAGGCGTGCGGGAGGGTGAGACGGAAGATTTATGACTTCTTTCTAAGGCATGTGGAGAGCGCCGCCATGGCTTTAGACAGCGTGATCGCCGCCGATCAACATCGGCCGACGGAGTCCGGCAAATACTTAAACTAAAAACATTTTTTCTTATAGACAGTATATAAATGGACTTTTGGCACTTTGCACCTTTTAATTAGGGGGTTTGGCATTTTGCACTTTAATTATTTAGTTTAGACATTTTGTATCCCTCAAATAGGTTAAGTGTGGCATATTGCGCCCTCACCTAGTATTTTTAACTACTTTAATTCTATGAAAATAGCTTGGTGAAGGTGCAATATGTCACACTTAACCTATTTCGAGGGTGCAAAGTGCCAAAACTATATAATCAGGATGCAAAATGTCAAACCCCCGAATTTGAGGGTGCTTAATGCCAAAAGTCCGTATATAAATATATATTATGAAATCATACATTATTAGATATGATAAATAGATTGCAAATTAGTGCTTAAATTTTACATAATTTGCATATGACTGCTTTGATTAATAGATTGTCAAACTTCGCCTAATCACCTCATCTAACCATCCCACCTAATCACCCATTGCGTCCCATGTGATAATTTTCTCATTTTTGGCCTTATAAAAATAGACACCACAGATATTTATGTACCATCATGTTTTGCCTCATACCCCCCCCCCCCCCCCCCATCATGTTTTGCCTCATACCCCCCCCCCCCCCCCCCCCCCCCCCCCCCTATTTGAAGATCCATATCAAATACTAGCCGTTGGTGTTGGAACATGGAAGAGGAGATTGAGGTTGAGGATCAATGTGCTCAAAATTCATCACATCTTTAACTACTATATACAAGACTTGTCTTTGGTGCAACATTCAAAATTGACAAATATAACATCATTCTTTTACTCCAATGACTTAACATATATTATAAAAAAAATGCAAATTAATAAAATATAATGACTATTTGTGTAATTACATCTTATCCATATAATAAAAATAATAATGCAAATTCATAAAATCCAAAAGCTTTTTAGTAGACATCCTAGACCTACTATGATAGGTTATCATTAGGCCTCCAAAAACTAATTTCAAAATATAATGTAATTTTGAGTACTCATATGTATACTGTCGTATGCAGTCACAACCCGCTCGAATGGAGGCGCAACCCGCTAAGAGTCAGCGAGCACGGGCGAAGGATATCAAATCAAAATATAAAAAATCAAATTTAAATATGAATTTAAATAAAATGTAAAATAAATTTGAAATCATATATGTAAGTGACAGTGTACGGGTAGGGGGCCTCCACACGCGATACTACACCGATCACCACATTGCCTCAACGCAATTGTGCTCCCTCCGCTCGCAAACCCTCTGAGCATATACTCCGCTCGTCACTCAATTTGTCGCGTGGCCGGGGGATTTGCGAGCGGCGGGAGCGCCATTGCGCCGGAGCAATGTCATGACCGCGGTACTGCCCTACTTATAAAGTGAGTTCTCATATCTGTGTGTTCTCGGTTTCTTGTTTTTTTTTCCAGCACAATATGCTTTTGAACATTATTGCGGGCCTTTAAACATGCAGCGGGCCTTTAAGAAGGTACCAAGCCTCCAATAAGGGGATTTTTTTTTTGAAATTGGGCTTTGTTTTCAAATCTAAGTCCATCTGAAAGGAGGGCTCGACACGTGACATAATCTCAAAACGCCGATAATGTTATTTTTGTAGCGTTGGTTTCTTCACAACAGATCATCTTAGAGTTCATTAAAAGTAGTTGAGGAAACACATGAAGCAAAAGAGAGAAAGAAGGAACAGAAAAAGCAAATATAGGAGAAAGAAAGATAAAAATATTTTTTTTAATAATCTATTTAGAGCTATCTAAATGGAAAAAAAAATCAAGAGGGAAGGAGCCATGAAGGCTATCTATAAATGAAAAAAAAAACCATTTCAAAATAATAGATTCTTCCACTTCCAACTCCGCTTACAAATCTCTTCCCGTCCCCCTCTTCTCCTCCCATCATCACCGGAAGTAATTTAAAACCTCCTGCCGACATGAGCGGAGCTTCTCCTTCCGGTAGTGGAAGATTGCTCACCAACCCTCCCTCCGATGGAATTTCGAACCTCCGCTTCTCAAATCACAGCGATCACCTCCTCGTATCATCCTGGGACAAGGTACCGTCTACTTTTTGTCTAAATCCTGCTTGCGAAATATCTAGGGTTTCTAGTCTCATTGAGTCATTGTTTCCTCCTGGGCAGAGCGTTCGTCTCTATGATGCCAGCGCCAACGTGCTCAAGGGCAAGTTCATGCACGGCGGCCCAGTCCTTGACTGCTGCTTCCATGATGATTCCTCTGGTTTCAGTGCCAGCGCAGATCACACGGTTCGGAGGTAGGAGAGGATGAAGGAATGTTCTACACCAGGCCGGCTCTTTAGGGATCTGTATATGTGTATATTACTATTTATTGCTGTTCAGTTTCGTACGACCATATCAAGTATATAGGGCATTTTAGTATTTTTTTTTAAATTTCTTAACTCATTTTTGTTGGCATACCTTTACGAAATGTCTCGAGATGAAGGAGTTGTAATGCCCCTTACCTGTTTGTTGAAAGGCCTGATTGAGCCTTCAACACTTTTCTGCTGTACTATATCCAGTATTGGATCCAAAATCTCCGCGTTATGGGTTGGGGGAAATACGAAATGAGTCATGTTCTATAATTAAATTTCCATCCTGATATTCTAGGGTTTTCTAGCAGGCAAATACATTGGTTCTCCATAATTAATAATAAAATTTGATCCATTACATTACAAAAAAAAAACATCCACTCCATACTCTTTTATTACAAATAGCTTTCATTATCTTGAGTCTAAGATAAAAGAATGGGATTTTGTTGCTCTCATTTCAAGATTGCGAGCTATAGTTTGCAAGAACTAAGAAGAATGATGGTTAGAATCAGACCTAATAGTATGCAAGAATGAAGAGGAATATTTATTGGAGTTACCTTTATAATGATATACATTTACGTTCTTTTATTTCAATTTTATTTTCATTTCACTTGCATCCATAAATTTGTATAACACTTGCTATAGTATTTGTATTTTTTCTACACGAGATCCTCTGATAGCCCGTTTATCTATCTAGTACCCAATATTTGTATCGGTAGGTGCATCATTTGCTCTGTCATCTGTGGAGGTAGTGAAACTAGCAACTCTTTTGGGGTAGACCCCCACAAAGGGCTTTAGTTGTGAGACATGGAAGACTACATGGATCTTGGCATCAGTTGATAACTGGAGTCTGTACGCTGCCTCACCTATCTTCTGAGTAACCTGAAAGGGTTCTTAATACTTCAGTGTCAACTTGTGATACGCTTCCCTCAAATGTTGTTGTCTCTCGGTAGGTATGACGCTTCAACCATATCCATTCGTTGGTTCCAAAGAAATGCTAGCGGCACCCCTTGCTGTAAGATTTTCCATGCGTGCTTACTCCTGCTGTAAGTGATCACGATCCTCTGTGAGGACCTGATCCCGAGTAAGGAGAGAACGATCCACCTCGTTAACTGCAACAATAAGTCAGGAAACTTCGGGCTCTCATCTCTCTACTATATATGGTCTGAAAGGGGGTTGTTTGTAGAGATGTATGCCGCGAGGTGTTGTGGCAGTACTCCACCCAGGCTAGCCACCACACCCAATCCTTGGGTTGATCTCCTGTAATTAGATCTGTTACGGTTCTGGTTTGGTACCGGTTATACTGAAATTGTGAACTGAACTGCTAAGGTAACAACTCTTCAAATTAGACCAAAAATCTTATTTGGTTTGACCGGTTTCGGTTCCAGTTCCAAAATAATTTTTGAAACCGTCGTGTCTACGGTTCTGGTTCACTAAGAACCAAAACCAAATTATTTATTGGCGGTTCGGTTCTATACGGTTCCGGTTCAGTCACTTAGATTTTAAAATATAAAAATATGTAATCCGATTCGTTCAATTAGATCATCCTATAATCAAGTTGTTTTACTATCTTTAGAGAGAACATAGTTAAAAAAAAAAAATACAACATTAAAGAAAAGTATGAGCAATAATCAAGTGTGTAGCAAATGTTTTGTATAACCTTTTAACCGATTAACTAAAATTAAGACAATCTAAAAATATTGGCACTGCATCAAAATCACCTACAACTAGATATGAAATAAAAATCACCTACAATTAGATATGAAATAAAAATCACCTACAACTAGATATCAAATAAAAATCACCTACAACTAGATATCAAATAAAAATCACCTACAACTAGATATCAAATAAAAATCACCTACAACTAGATATCAAATAAAAATCCCCTACAACTAGATATCAAATAAAAATCACCTACAACTAGATATCAAATAAAAATCATCTACAACTAGATATCAAATAAAAATCACCCACAACTAGATATCAAATAAAATCACCTACAACTAGATATCAAATAAAAATCACTACACTTGATTCAATGTCTTCTTTACAAAATTCAAGTAGGAATGTGGGATCAAATGTACTTTACGCTTTTTAAAATGAACTTAAATAGTGCTATTCAACAAAAAAGCAATTAGAAAGGATGTCAACTATATCAAAAGAAATTATGTACTTACAAAAATAAAGAATGCCAATTATACAACAACAACAACAGAACCCATATAGTCCCCAATCATTGGGGGTATGGGCGGGGAAAGATTGGAAACAGACCTAACCTTTGGCCCTATGCACAAAGTGGCTTCTCTCAAAGGAGAAAGACCGAACCTTTGACAATAAATGCACAAAGTGGCTGCTCACAGATTACCACTGAAATAGTGGCCCCCTATACTGTCACGTTTGCTGCGGAATCATGCCCTCAAATCAAAGCCAAAGACATCAGAGAGGGCAGACCAAAGAATCCATTTTGATTTATGTGCACATAACCGTGCTTCCTTCATTCAGCATCCAGAGCATTGGCCTTGCACAAACAGAACTGGATATTATAAATCTATAATATTATATAATAAAAAATATTATTAGAATAAAATAATAATAATAACGGGTTGCGGTTCGGTTCTGCTTCGGTCCGGTCCGGATCGGGTCTAAAAATTCTGAAACCACTCGAGGCTTGTATGTTGCGGTTGCGGTTCTGGTCCGGATAATAAAATGAAAGAACCGCACCCAGACAATTGTTGTTCACGATTTCAAAATTCAAATAGGAACCTAAATAATTCGCGAACGGTTCGGTCTGGTTCTTTGCGGTTTCGATTCGGTTCCAATTCGGTTTACGGTTTTCGGTTTTAAGTGACAGCTCTACCTGTAATCCATCTCAAGTATACCTCGAATGTGCGATTGACCACACGCCCACACGGTCTACCCGTTTGCCCATCTGACTGCAGATGGTAAGCGGACGACCGAGCCAATTTGGTGCGCCGGGGGTGAACAACTCCTTTTAGAACCAACTGTGAAGAGTGAAGACCTTGTCGCTGCCAGAAACGATGCTCTCTGGAAGGCCATAGAGTCGAAACACCTGGTTAAAGAAGACGCGCAACACTACATGATATGAAGGGGTGAGCCAGTATGATGAGCTGCACCCATTTTGAAAAGTTGTCTACGGCCATAAGTTGGATTGATTTCCCCTTTGATATAAGCAACCCTTCTCTGAAATCCATCAAAATGTCGGTCCAAATTTGGGTCAGTACGTGCAAGGGCTATAAAAAACTGGCCTGGTGGAGGGCCAGACTTGTTGTGAGGACACACAGAGCAACCCACAATGAACTCTTGGACTCGCCGCCTTTGCCCCTTCCAAAATAATTTCGCTTAGGTGTGCTAGAAGGTCTTGTGCACTCGTTTGTTATGCAACCCATGTATGCCCTCCATTAATGTCGGAATCAGTGGCGATGTTGGTACCAGATACAATCTACTCTTGTACAAGATGAGGTCATCTTTAGTATCCCTATGTGTGGTTTGTGTTTGGGGGGGGGGGGGGGGTCTTGTTCACTCCTTCGTGATGCAATCCATGATTTCCCTCTAGTAATCTCGGAATCAGTGGTGATGTTGGTGCCAGATACAACCTACTCTTGTACAAGATTAGGTCATCTCTAGTATCCCTATGTGTATGTGTGGAATGAGGGGGTCCCCATCTTTGATACAGTGTCGTACCTCTATAAGTACGGAGAGAATCACGTATCTACCAGTGCGGGGTAGAAAGCAGCCCAAATGTAAGTTGTGGTATGAAAAAAACTGTCCCTTCACGGGAGTCTTGGCGTGATAGGGAGTCCGCAACGCGATTGAGCACTCATGCCTTGTATTCCACTTTGAAATCAAATCCAAGTAGTTTTCTCACCCTCCATTGTTGTGGTATTGTGTCGAGCTTCTGCTCCAGCAGGAATTTCTAGCTGAAGTGGTCTGTTTGTAGCAGAAAAGTCCGTTCCCAGAGGTAAGACTGCAATGCTAAATGGCCTTGGCGGGACTGATATCCTCATGCTTGTAGGCGGGCAACTTCTGACGGTGAAGCGTTGTCTTTCTGTTGAATAGGCAATAGGGTACCCCACCCTGTTGCAATACTGATCTAGTTCTATTATGCCCAAAGCATCACACTCTACCTAAAATTCTTCTGCGAAGTTTAATTGACGTAGGTTTGGTCCAGTGATCAATGTTTGCTTGAGATCCTTGGTGGCGGCATTGGCGCCATCTTCCCATAGAAATGTGTTTTTAAGGAGCACAATCAATGTCATGACAATCACACTATACCCCTTGAAGAAGCATGTTGGATTTTCTATAAACAGCACATCACATGCGTGCAGCGGAATAACGAAACAAGAACAACCCGAAACAGTTACAGGATCTTGCGGTTCATAAATCTAGAAATAAAAGAGCAACACATTGCAATATACCTGAAAGGGATTGAGTTAACACTCAACCAAGATGCTCCAAAAGCAGATCCAAAACCGTGTGGCTGAGTTCCAAGCACAGAAAGTGTATCTGTGCCTCTATAGCAGTCCCCACGAGCGAAGGAGAGCCTCAAGCCTCTTGTCGAACAAGATCTGGGTCGGAGAAGAAGTGTCATCAGCCTCTCCCACGGATTGCTAGATCCGACAAAGGGAGAGGCGATGACGGCGGATGGGATCTCGTGGAAAACCCTTGCGGAACAGTTTCGCCTCTATCTCAGATAAGATGCCTTTTTGGAAAACCTAATTGGTTCCCTATTTATACTCAGGGGCATAAAATTGGATATCCGCAGACCCCAGTCGTTAATAGGAGTATTCGATGTGTATCGTCGTGATCACTGAATATCGTCGAGACGATCTCGACGATATCGTCGTGATGACCTATATCGTCTTGACAGTCAAGACGACATAGTCTTGATAACCTATATCGTCGAGAGGATCTTGACGATATCGTCATGATGACCTGTATCGTCGAGAAGATCTCGACGATACTATCTTGATGCCTAAAATATCGTCTTAACAGTCAAGGCGATATCCCTCAGCACTCGACGATACATCACAGGTGATAGTCGGTCGTATCGTCGTGATCATTCGACGATATTCACAATATCGTTTTGATGATCTCGACGATACATGCAATGTCGTCTTAAACACATGCCAACATGCTCCATACAATATTCATAATATCTGTGGAACATTTAGCCCACTCGACCTAACTCCAATGAGTCATAAGATTGGTCCTTCACTCATATCCATTATGAGTAAGGCCAACACAATCCTTCCTCCAACTTCTCCAAACACTCTTATGTGCGATCCTATAGGCTCATATTGCGTTGACAGTGAGACTAACTGCTTGATTGCTTTGAGATCACCTTGGAAATACCAACAAAGCAATGGTAGTATCCTGTGAGCCGTAAGAACCCATAGGGCTCGCGCGGTTTCTGGGTGGTGGCCATGTCTTGGAAGGCTGAACATGTCTTGGAGGGCTGCAAGAAGGGGAAAACAGAGGGAGAAACGACTGCTAGAGGATATGGAGAGGCCGCCGAAGAAGGCAAGGGGCTCCAACGACAATGCAGGTGGTTGCTATGGGCAGGGCTGGGGTCGTTAGAGGGTTGGGTGTCGACAATAGGCGATTCGGATGAAACCTAGGCGCATTTGCAACAAGAGATCAATGTGGGTTTGCTGCGAGGGATGCTGATAGCTATTGGAGGATGTGGTTGCGGAAACAGGGGCATCAACACCCCAGAGACTAGAACCGGTTGTTTCGGCACCGCGCGGTACCCTCAACGTCGCATTGAGGAGGAGAGGACCGAGCGACTGCCAGTTAGAAGTCAAACACTCGGTGAAAACCAACCCCAAGCAATCATGTGAAATATAAAGGGAGGAGAGTTTACATTAAATCACCAGACGTCTGAGGTCGTCCGAATGTGTGATTTAACATAACTTCCAAACCATGGTTCATAAAAATATAAAAAAATATATAAAAAAAATATGATCTTCTATCGTTATTCCGACGATCCAAAAGCTATCGATCTCATAAATTGCTAAAATGATGCGCAAATGATCCCTATAAACCAGTCTCTCATCGGACATCTGTGGAGCCTTCTATCCCGTAATCATTGTGTGTTTATTGTTTGGTTGTAATTTCTTTGTATTGAATTATGTGTTAATTCACTATTTCTAGTAATATTGTATCATAATCTGTGTCAAGGCTTTCGGTACCTTTCCGGGCTTAGTTCGCTTATGTGCGCGTTTATTTTCACTATTGCATGTGTACTACTTAATTTGTTTCGTTACTACAGACTCTATTTGAATGCGGTTGTTGCCATACTATTTATAATTCTCTTTATTGCAAGCTCAAGTGTCGGATAAAGTTCATAATTCATATAGGCATCCCTTGAGTCGTCCTACACACACCGTTAGACTTAGATTCTGCCTGCGCCACATGCTTATTAATTGTCTTCCTTCTCATCTAGAGTTGATTTTGCATGCTCTTTACTTCCTTATTGGTCATTCCTTTAACATCCACCTGTTAGCCTTGTTTTGACTCTCAATTTTGCACCCTAAGAGGACTTAGGAGGAAGAATTAAATTACTAATTTTGGGTTATAATATTCCCAGTGACAGGGAATCAAATAAAAATATTTTGGGTATGATCTTTAATTGGTAGGATAGGTAGGTTCAACTAGATTGATTTGTACTTGGTGCAGTAAAGATCAACCGCTCAAGAAAATGATTGTCTGTCAAGGGATAATACAAAAAGATATTATCTCTTTCATATAAATATTAAAAGCCTGTTAACATTCTCTTCATTTGAATTGCTTTTCTACGCTCCTTGCTTCGTTCTTGTTTCAAGATCCACCTCTTCACCCTCCTTAGGCTCTTGATTTTGCACCCTAAGAGGGCTCAGTTAGAGAGAGAAAATGGCATCGAGGGGAGAGAAAGAGATTGGATTATGTATTTGAAGAATGTAAGTTATTCTTTCTAATTCTATCATAAGCTATGTGATGACTCATCAAACTTCTCATTTGATAAGAAATTGCAAGAGTATAAAATCTGAACTAGTCATTGGTGAAATGGGACTTCAAAATCTATAATTAAAGGTCACGCCTTCTGAAGAGAAGTTTGAGCAGTTTGTTTCTTTATTCTCTCTTGGAAATTTCTCTTTAATCGAAGTGTCTTATCCTCTAATTCCTTCTTGTTGAAAAGGCAGGGCATGGTGGCCAATTAACCCGCAGCCCGACTGCAGTCGAAGCATCCCAACCAAATCACCCAAGGCTAACCGTCGTCGGGATTTTGACCAATGGGTAGGTGTTAACACAACTCCTCATTCCTCAACACCCTCGTAAAGGAGGTTCCGAGATCGATTTCCGGCCTCAACAACCTACTCATTGGTCAAAGTCCTGACGACGGTTTTCTTTTGGGGCCTTTTAGGCCTTGCTCCAATCTAATTCCTTTTTTGGAGGACTTAGTGCCATTAAAAAGTGGACTTAGATAAATTTTATTCCTAATTCTGGGATCTGCGAATCACACTTTAGTTGGCCTCTATAGGATTTGGGCTTGCTGTTGCAATTAGATCTAGACTTGTTCAGCTTCCTGAAGGTCTCAATGACCTCAATGAGATCCTAAAGAATGATCTTGAAGCCTTTGTAGTTCGTCCCTGATAATAATGATTTCATTTTTCAGGTTGGATTCATGTTTGGCTTCTGAAGGTAGCATCCACTAGTCGACTGATTTTCCTTTCTAAGTTTCCGTTTCTTTAAAAATAGACTCTTCTATTTTTGGAGTGTAGTTCTCAGCAGGATATTGGCGCCTGTCTAATATTTTTTCTGCAAATACAAGTCTAGTCAATTATTTACCAATCATATTTCTCCAACTGTTTTTGACTTTTTGTTATACATATTCTCCATCATCATTTAAAATGTCAATGCTTGAATTCTGCTACCACCACTTGAAAGAATTAAAGAACTGCCTTTCCTGTTTATTCTTTCCCTGTAAAATAGATATGTCTTTAGCTCTGGCAAGGAGGATATTTTGGGACGGCATGCTGCTCCAGTACGTTGTGTTGAGTACTCCTATGCAACAGGTTGGTAGTTGCATTTATGTGCATGATATTTTTATTTGCTTATGTTCTCCTAGTTGGATTAAAATATAATTTAACAACAAATCATTTTGAGGAAGCGATGGTGAATCAATATAACATATTCTTAATGTAAAAATGATATTTATTATAAGTGCGACATAATGGACACATTAGAAAATAACCCCATGCGATGCATGAGAAATTAACAAGTTTTTTTAATGTAATTGTAATAACTATTTTAAATATTAGATATTTAAATTCTTTGAGGATGTATGCAGGAACTGAAATTTATCTAAATTAAGATTTTCCACTAGTAAATATAATTATATAATGTTGTTGTTTGAATGCATGAATAAACTCAATCACATTAATTATTATTTTTCTAAAACTAAAAAAAAACTCTAAACACTAAATGTTAAACACTAAATTTTAATCCATAAATCCTAAATCCTAAGTCTTAAACTATAAACCCAAAAGTGTCAAATATGAACTTACCATCCATGAAAATTATTTGTAGAAATATTCTCTCTGAAGTTAGTATCAGATATTACAGAAATTGGTAAACTCAAGTCAACTTTCTTCCGCTCAATGCGTTGTTACAGAATTTGTCCTTTTTTATCCCATTTCTTTTGTTAATATCAAAATCACTAGCTACTTGAATTTGTAATTATTCAGTTATATAAAATTTTGTTTACATCATGCAGTTTTATGTACAAAATTCATTCTTGTTTCAGGTCAAGTGATTACAGGTAGTTGGGACAAAACATTGAAATGCTGGGACCCCAGAGGCGCAAGTGGTCAAGAACACGCTCTTGTTGGAACATACCCACAACCTGAAAGAGTGTATTCTCTTTCCTTAGTTGGCCATCGCCTTGTTGTAGCAACTGCGGGCAGACATGTAAATGTATATGATTTGCGAAATATGTCTCAACCTGAACAGCGTAGAGAGTCATCCTTGAAATATCAGACTAGATGTGTGCGATGTTATCCTAATGGGACAGGTAAAGCTTCTACGCTTAAATTTCTTAGCATAGCACCTGTTCATCTATAAAATAATGTAGTTTGCGTAAATGGATGCTTTATTTTAATCCAAAGATCTTCCTTTATGTGATTTCACAGTCTTAAATATTTTTTTAGTATAGGAGGAAATTTGAAATTCTCACAGCTAATGTTTAATGTTACTTTTTATGTAAGATTTTTGATATATTTAGGTTTTGATTGGTAACATGATACTTGTGCGTAGCTTTAATAAACATGCAAAGTAATAATTTAGTTGAAAAGAGGAATACCTTCAATGTTTCACTCTCTTGAAGAACTATCTAAGGCTTGGTTCTCTTTAAGTAGATCGTTGCTAGGGCCACAAGCTGGTTCAACCGAACCCAAGAAACACTTCTCGTTACACTCCCCCTTCAAGTTGATCATGAGAGTCAAACATGTTTAACTTGTCAATGCTAAGATGAAAGGAAGTGTTGTTAAGGCCTTTGGTGAAGATATATGCTTTGACTAAACGAACATAATATATATAGTTCCCATTTAAATAAATTTTTTGTCAAGTTCGATATGTTTTGTGCTATCATGTTGGATAGAATTGTGAGCAATGTTGATAGCTGCATTATTATCACAATATATGTTAATTGGTGTTTCTGCCAGGAGTTTAAGGACTCTCATCATAGTTTTGAGCAACAAGCCCTCGCAAATACCTTGACCCAAGGTTGCAGATGTCAGATGTCGGGGACACGTCTGTTTAGATTTTGCATGTTTGTTTTAATATGTCGGAGGATATATCAGAGATATTTCTATAGAGTTTTAGTATTTCATTATTTATATATAAATATAATCATTTTTTTTATTTTTATGTACTAATACATTAACAATTTAACATTTAGTGAACTTCTAAATCGACAAAACTAGTATAAGCATTTTATGTTATGCAGATAATAATGGTATAACACAAGGAAGAAAGTCATACGAAGCAGGAAGCCAGGAAATCGTCGACGGTGATGGAAGATAAGGAATCTTCAGTCCAAAATTCAAAGGTCAAGCATAACTGAAGTCAATGATGGACGAGCACAAGAAAAAAGGTCAGAGGAAGCATGCAGATAGTCGAGCGCAAGGACACAAAACAATCAAAAAAATGAAACTATTTCGTTTAGTTGTTTATTAAGCCATAGACACTAAATAAAATAAATTTAAAAATTCATCCGATATATTATCGATATATATCGGCCGATATATCGATGGATATATTGGTCGATAGCTAGTATATCGGAGATATATTCCAAAAAGGATATTTTGCCAAAACAAATATTGGAAACATGTCATTTTGTTCATGAAAACCTTTATGTCGGGCGATATGTCGGCCATGTTGGACAATATCCGCAACACTGTCTTGACCCATTGATCTAAATTCTGCTTCTGCACTTGACCGAGCCATACCATTTTGTTTTTTTGCTTCTCCAACTAACAAAATTGTCACCCACGAAGGAGGATTACCCAATGGTAGATCTCCTTTTTGGGGTAGATCCTTCCCAATCCGCATCAATGTACAATTCCAAATGTAACTTGGTGTGGTCATTTGCCCTTTTTGAGAACATGATTTCTTTTTCTAGATAAGTGTTCAAATATCTAGGGACCATGTGAGCGGCTTCCTCATATCTGACTTAAAGTGCATGAACTGATTGAGAGCTCCAACAACATAGGCAATGTTTGGTCTTGTGTGAGAAAGATAAGTTAGCTTTCCCACAAGATAGGTAGCAACTTCTTTGATAAACTCTCTATCTTCTCGGCCTAGGTAATGATTTGTTTCAATATGTGATTCAATTGGGTTACATCTCAACATCCCTGTTTCTTCCAACAAATCTAGGACATACTTCCTTTCGGGGATGAATATTCCCTGATTAACCTTGACCACCTCGATCCCGAGAAAGTATCGTAATGGGCCAAAGTCTTTTACCTCGAATTCATTTGTAAAATGAGTCTTTGGACAATTTATCTCTTCTACATCATCCCTGTAATAACCATATTATCAACATAGACAATCAAAGTTGTCAACTTCTCTTCTTTATGCTTGATGAAAAGTGTGTGATCAGCTGCACTTTATAAATATCCTTCATGTTTTGTCGAATCACTGAATCACCCAAACCAGGCTTTTGGTGACTGTTTCTACCCATACAAAGATTTTCTCTGCTTACAAACGTTTTGTTGTGAATTTCTAATAACAAACCTTGGTGGTGGAGTCTTAAAAATCTCTTCCAAACTTCCATGGAGGAAATCGCTTTTTACATCAGCTGATGCAATTTCCATCACATAATAGTTGCATAAGAAAGAAGTACTTGAACAATGTTCGTCTTTGCTACATGTGCAAAGGTCTCAGAGAAATCAATGTTTACTGTCCGAGTCCTTTTGCCATCAATCTTCTTTGAATCACTCCACTACCCCTTCAGAGTTTTGCTTAATTGTAAATACCCATCCACACTCAACTGCCTTCTTTTCTGTAGGCAGAGTAATCATGTCTCAAGTATGATTCTTCTCCAGAGCATTCATTTCCTCATCATCACATTTTCCACTTAGGATTCTTTAGAGCGTCTTACCAATGGTTAGGTATAGAAAGAGGCAAAACAAGCTATGAAGGTTTGGTGAGATGATGAGGGAGAAGTATATGAGGTAAAATGAGATATGAGATGTTAGAGTAGATGTACAAGCACCTTTATAGAGAGCAATTGAGCGATCATCCATAACCGAGTCTGAAGCGAGTATCAGATATCGGTCTGATAAGACATGCCCCATGCTCTTGTGTCGTCGAGTATAAGTTACATGATCTGCAGACGGCATACAACAAATAGTGAGAATGGAGTCGCTAATAGGTAATATCTGAGTAGTGGGAATGGGTTGGGTGGCTCATCGTTGTCCTCACTAGACGGGCTCACATCATTCACTCTCTCCCCTTGAAGTGAGGTATGGAAGTAAAGTTAAAATTCACAAAAGGTGACATCCATAGGCACATATGTCTTACAGGTGGGAGGATGGTAGCGTGTATCAAGCTTGTAATTGCGGCCGACATTTTCGACATGTCATTTTTTAGGGAGAATCGACACCTTTTCGCCACATTTGATAATTCTGGCATTTTCCAATATTGCGCCTGACATGTCGGCCCAATATTGCGGCTAATGGCGGCCCAATATTGCGGCTTTTTTTTAATTTGTTTAAAATTTTTTATAAATTTTTTTTGTATAGAATGAACTAATCAGAAGATTCTAGCAAGATTCTTCCATAGTAGGTCGAGATCCATGTTGGGCATTTGGTGAGAAGGTGACTCCAAATGACACCAATCAGATACGATTAAACATTTGTTAATTGTTTAATTTTCTCATATGAATTTTAGTCTACACTTAATTAGATAAAATAATTATCATCTAATTAATAAATGAAAATATTATGAAATATATATAATTATAATATTACAATCCGAATTTTGAAATGTCCCCGTATATCCCCCGTAATCTGATAAATCCGACATAAAAAATCCAAACCGACATGAGCCCGACGTCCGACATCTGCAAACTTGGCGTGTATACACTTTCTGAATGGGTCTATAGCCAACAAAGACACAATGCAGTGCGCGGGGATCAAGCTTCCCACGATTCGGTTTATGAATGTGGACAAATGTGACACAATCAAACACACGAGTATGAAGATGAGGAGCAACCCCAAGTGTAGAAGCGGGTGAAGTGAAACTAAGCACACAACACACTTGAGGGAAGGTGATTAATCAGATGAGCATCAATGAGAACTGATTCCCAATAACAATTAGGATGAGCCACAACAAGAATTGATTTATCCCAATAACAATCAGTAAGATGCATAGTAAAAGCAAGAGACCATGCAACCTCAAGAAGATGTCTATTCTTCCGCTCAGCTACCTCATTCTGATCGGGGCTAACCACACATTTAGTTTGATGAACAATGCCATGAGAGAAGAATCGAACTTACCCTCAGTATATTCGGTACCATTATCACTTCATAAAATCTTATTTGTAGCATTAAACTGGGTGACAATCATAGCATGAAAATACTTTATTCTTATGACACATCAAATAAACCCAAGTGACGCGCAATGGCAATTTATGAAAGTAACAAACCATCAATGACAAGACAAAGATGGGGTGGGAATAGACCCCCAAACATCAATATAAATTAAGCTAAAAGCTTCAACATGATGTAACGATACATGACTAAATGAGAAACACTTAGGTTTAGCAATTTCACAAACATCACAAGGGAAATTTTAAAAAATTGCAGTAAAAAGGGAAAAAAATACGTCGCATAAATTCTATGAAGGGATGCGATGCCAACACATGAGATCCATAGAACTAGTGGAAGTAAGGGCATGGGTGGGAGCACAATCTAGAGCGTAGAGGCCATCATGCATCCTACCAGAGTCAATACTTAGATCCTGAAAAACAACATGAATAAGTGAAAAGTATCCACACAATTCAAGCAATGAGTAATTGCTAATAGAAAGGAGATTCATGTGAAAGGCAGGAACATGAAGAACAAAGGACAATGCCAAAGTATGATTGCAGGTAATACTTCCTTTTCCTGAGATGGTTGCATGTGATCCATCTGCAATATTCATTTTATCCTTCCCAGAGTGTAGGAGGTGAAGCTATGAGTTGAACCTGTCATGTGATCATTGCCCCTTGAATCAGTAATCCACTTTGTAGGTGGTTGGCTGGAGAGCGGTGTGCTGGAGGAAGGCAGAGTGGCCTTGGTTGAGTATGTGGTGGCCTCTTTGTCGAGAGGCGCATTTGTCCTTGTAGTTATCTGTTGTATGAAACGATGCATAGCCTCAAGTTCCTCGCTGGAGAAACTATCTACAAGAGGGTCTGGAGGAGGGCTACCTTTTTAGGTGTAGTATCAATTAGGTGTGCTGCCGAATATCCAGTTGATCTTCCACTATGGCCACTGGCCCGACCACGATTGGCAGGCTAGGCAAAGACAGTTCTAATTATCCCGTTCATGAACCAAGGTCATGTCGTTACTATATCTCAGTTGAATGTGATCAAATTAATCCAACTCCCGACGTAACTTCTCAAACACAATAATATTGTGCTACGGAGATATCCCCCTAGACAAGACGACAATATGAGGCTGGAGTTGGTAGACTTGTGCGTAGTTTCCTTGTTTAAAGTATGTAGTTTTTGCCTGATTCCAAATAGCTGCAATAGTATACATGAGAACATAGTTCTGATAGACGAACTTGTCGTATGAGCTTAGGAGTTAGGACATCACCGTCGATTCATTCGTGTTCCATCAATCCCGCGTGTGATCATCTCGTGGTGGTTCATTAATCGTTCCATCACGGTGCATGAGCATGCGACATTGGTAATGGGCAAGATGAATGGAGCGAGACCAAACAAGGTAGTTTTGTTGTTGAGAGGCACACGAATAATTGTGGTAGGATGGGAATGGTGTTCTACAAGTGACATGCATCGGAGGTGTGCCACCGGTTGCAGTTTCATAAAGAAGAGCTTGAAGACACAGACGTCGATCACGGTGTGGGGAGAAGACAAACTTGTGGAACAGAAAAACTATGCTGGAAGGAGCGGAAGGGAGAATCCTTTCAATCGACGCCAAAAAGAAACAGAAAGGCTCGGATGGAAGGCATTATTGGCGTTGAATAGTTTCTAGAATGCGTCGACGACAGGCGTCGTTGGAAATCTTCGCGGGAAGGCTCGTTGGAAGGACGTAGCAGTGATGGCTCGCTGGAAGGAGTCGCGGATGCGGTCAGTCGGTCGAGGAAGGGACTGCTCGCTGGACACGAACAGTCGAACAAACGAAGCAGCAGAAGGCGTCAACTGTGTTGCTGGGAAGCGTCGAACAGTCGACCGAATGGATCGAAGCAGAGGAAGTGCAACTCAACAATCTAGCGTTTGATCGGAGACGGAAAGGAGTCGCTCTGAAAGCAAGTTGAAAAAGGAATACCTTCGATACTTCACTCTCTTAAAGAACTATGTGAGGCTTGTTTCTCCTTAAGTAGATGACAACTAAGGCAACGAACTTGTTCGACCAAACTCAAGGAACACTTCTCTTTACAGATTTCTTAGCATAGTACTTGTTCATCTAGAAAATAATGTAGTTTGCCTAATCTAAAGATCGTGCTTTCTGTGATTTCAGACTCTTAAATATCATTTTAGTATAGGAGAAAATACAAAATTGTCACTGCTAATGTTTTGTGTTAATTTTTTTGTAAGATTTTTGATATATTTGATTTTGATTGGTAACATGATACTTGTGCGTTGCTTTAATAAACATGCAAAAGTAACATTTTAGTTCATCTGGAACAAATTTAGTTGAATTCCCTCTTCTATCATGTATTTCCTCCAAGGTTGTGCGGCATAGAGAGAGCACTTGGTGGGCAACACTGTTTATCTCTGCAAGAGAAGTAGTCACCATACTTGGTATAACACCTGTAAGGACCTTATATGAAATTAAATATGAGAGGTTATACCTATGTAGTGTTTGTTTTTGCATCCATTCTTTTGATTGAATCATTTATTCCCGGCCTTCGGAATAGTGGAGAAATTTGAGAATTTCAAGAGATACTTGGATAATTGTTACAATATATTATTTAAGTTGTGTGAAAACTTAAATAGTTGATCTGTCAAAAGTCTTCCAAGAATCTGAATATGGCTTCATTTGGTAAACTTGCATTTTCTGTACGAGATGTATTAAATTCCACTTCATAAAGATAGTTGAACCTCCTGAGTATTATTCACGAAGCTGTGCATTTGAGTGCACATGGCTTCAAATTGTGTTCCAACACAGAAAAAAATTGTGGATTGGTAGGTTTTTGAAAGCAATATGTTATCAAATATTTCCAAGTTTTGCCATAAAAATGGTGATGCGGAGCAGAGACGAGGACGAGTTTTGGGCCCATTCGGGGCTGATTTGGCGACTTACCATATATGGCGTGCCCGGATCGACGATCGGACTCCGCAGATGTGTTCGGATTCGCGTTGCGAATCAATTTGATATATTGGTTTATGTATTTGGACTTATTATTGTTTTATTTTAGGGGTTTTCCATCCGGCCAATCATAGCCGTTGATTGGGATGCCCTAGTTTTGGTTTTAATTATAAATAGACTCTTAGGGGGCTGATTTGAGACATTGCAGAATTTGGTGAAAAGTATTCCCGGATTCCAGCGATCAACCCGCGGTGCCGACGCCGTGGAACCCTAGGTGACGACTCCTAGGTGCTCAAACTTCTCCCCAAGGTACTACCCATCCATTGCCTCCTTCCTCCCCCTCCAAAACCCCTTTCCGCCACCCTCAAACCCCCACCAAAACCAGCTACGGTTGGCTGTCCAGAAGGCTGTCCAGAACTCCCATTTTCCATTCACGGGTACTATTCAAAAATGAAATTTCCTATTCATTTATAAGGTTTCCCTTCCCCCCCCCTCCCTGTTCCACCGTCGGCCTCCCCAACTCCTCCAGCAAACTGCCGCCCCTCCTCCCAGCCTACATCCCACTGCCGCTCCTCCTCCTGCTGCCTGTCCCCTGTCCAGCCACCTCCAGCCACCCTTCCAACCAACAGCCCACTGCCGCCACCCTCTTCCAAGCCCAGCCCCGCCTCCACAGCCCCTCCCTTCACCCGCCAGCCCCCTATCTCCCTTCCAGCAGCCCCACCGTCCACCTCCAGCCCTAACCGAACACCTCCAGCCCTCCCCTCGTGGATCCACCTTCCTTTTACTCAAAAAAACTCTAGATCAGTCCAGATCTAGGATTCTCGCTTCCCGATCCGCTATTCCCTCCACCATACGCCACTTCACTTCCCGGATCCGCTATCATACACCGGATCTATCCATCCCCCACCCGGATCTACTCTCTAGTGGTCGGATCTATCCATTTCCGGCCCGATCTCCTCATTTTCCACCGTGGACAGCCATCACCAATCCGTCACGCCTCCGGTTCCTCCTTCGGTCGCCGATCTACATACCCAGGGGCGGACCTACATAGGGTCCAGGGTGGGCAGCTGCCCACCCTGGATTTTGCGAAATTTTCAACAGATTAGGGGTTTTAAATTTTTTAAATTTTTTAATATATATAAAATTATTATATATATAAATAAGTAAACAAAATATTCATATGTTTTAATTGGGTGCAGTGGTACAGGTTTTGGATGATTTGGGTGTGATCAGGGATCGAAACCTTACATCTTTTTTTTAAACCTGTTTTTTTTAAACCCTCCGATTTTAATCGATGGCTAAGATTTTAAACCCTCCGATTTAGGTCTTCCGTATCCCTCCGCTGCGAACCCTCCTCGACAGTTGGTTTTACCAGTTGCAACAGCTACAGTTGAGAGGGCATTTTCTGCAATGAATATCGTGAAAAACCGTCTGCGTAATCGGATGTGAGACTCAATGATGAATGATTGCTTTGTTACATATATTGAAAGAGATATATTCAAAAGTATTGATAATGAGACTATCATCAAACGCTTTCAAAATATGAAAAGTCGACGTGGTCAACTATGAAAGGTAATGTTATGTGTTTTTAATTTTAATTTAGTTGAAAAATTCTTAAATATGCATATGTTAATTTTCTTGTATTAATACAGTTATTTGAATAATTTAAGTTAATTTTTTTAGCCACATTATGAAATGAGTCTGCCCACCCTGATATTATTTTCTGGCTCCGTCGCTGTACATACCCGGACCCGAATTCTTCATTGCCTCGGATCAGCCCACTACTTTGTGAGTCTTATTTGTATTGGATTATTATTTTCAGCATATTTATATTGGATGGGATCTTGTACCTGTTTTGAATATCTTGCATATAGTTGTTTGTTAGATTATTATTGTGATTTGCAGGGTTTATTCGCCGCGCGCTCTTGCTTTGGCCCTCCACGCGGAGGAAAGCTTAAGCTTGTTTGCCCTAATAAAATTATTTGTGCTTTGCCATGAATTAATTGCGCGTGGGATGTTTAAATTTATTATCTAATTTGGATTCACGCCGTCGGATTTGCATAGCATGTAGGGTTATATCGCGGATTTTCCGCCGCCTATAGATTCGTCCTGCGTCAATTGGTATCAGAGCCAGGTTGCGCGCACTTTTCGATACGCAGTCGTAGAGTCTATAGGTTTTTCGTTATGTTTAGGTGTCACGATTATCACGATTATTCCTCCCCTCACTTTGGAGGTCTCGAGTCCACTAGCACCCACTCTCACAGAGCCCCGTCAGGGAGATCTTCACGTTACTATGACGATTATTCTCGATCGCAGCACACCACTTTTAGAGATCGTGTTGACCCACCGACACGAGACCACTACACCAGAGATGATCAGTATGATGGTTGTCGTCGTTCTTATCCGTACACGCGAGCGGATCGTGTCGATCCTTCGACACGACTCGGTTACCTTAGGAATGATTATTATGAGGATCGTTGTTCCGAGAGAGATCTTGAGAGTCAGTTTCGTATTGCTGCCCCTTCCTTTGACGGCTCATCGAATCCCGAGTTTTTCAGTTATTGGCTCGTGGATATGGAGTATTATCTTGACCATTTTGAGGTATTCGGTGAGCGTCGCGTCAAGTTTGCGAAACTTAGACTTTTAGATCAGGCGAGGGCATATTGGGCTAGCGTTGAGAGGACACGCGAGCGAGACCGTCTACATCGTGTCAATAGTTGGGTGGACATGAAGCGTACATTGTGTCAGAGGTATCTGCCTTCATCGTATCGGAGTCGCTTGCTCGACCAATTATTTTCCCTTCAGCAAGGATCCATGTCCGTCGCTGAGTACAGGGATCGCTTTGATGAGTTAGTTGTGAGGAGCGATATCCGAGAGGACCCAACCATGACCTCTTGCAGATTTCGGTCTGGCCTTCGATCAGACATTCGTACTGAGGTGGCTTATCATAGCTCGAAGTCCCTCGAGCAGACATATCAGCTTGCCCTTCGTTACGAACAGTCTTTGAGATCCGCAAGAGCTGGTCGGTTGGATAATCGCTCTGACCTCCGCAGTACGAGCTCCTCCCACACCGAGGACACCACTCTGCCTACCATTGTTCTGTCAGACATGACAGAAGTGATACCTGATACAGATTGCTCTCACCCCAGTGAGGTGCTTAGCCCAGTGAGTGACCTATCCCTTGTTTTTGACCCGTCTCTCGTGACCTCGACTGAGAGTGAGCCTGAGCGACCTCTTGAGCCTATGGTGTCGTGCCCCTCACCCACACCACCACCTCTGGCATGTCATGGATTGATTAGCACCCCTACCCTGGACTCACATCTTGACACCGCACATACGGATCCATTCTTGCGTGTAGGTCTATGCCACTCTCCCCTTGTCATTACCCCGAGTCACATCACGACCGAGAGACCAGAGCCTGATGTTGATCTCATAGTGGCTATGTCATCCATTCACGGGGACACTACCCCTCACGATGGTACTCATCTGGAGGACCATGACCCTAGTGACGAGTTCCATGAAGAGCCCCCAGTTGAGCCTCCTGATGATCCACCACATCCTGGTGAACATGCGATTCAGGTGAGGCGCTTGTTTACGAGTTTCGAGTTGTTAACGTCTCCTCCCCTATCATCTCTGGCCTTGTCCCAGAGGATGGGTCGTGAGTGGAGTAAGACGTATGTAGGGACTACCTTGAGCACACTAGAGCCTACTTATATTTTGAGGACCTACGTTATGATACATCTCACTCGTGATGACTTTTGGGACACACCACCCGCTGACCCACCCGATGAGTTCTTTCTTTTCGGGGACACTCATCACACTATAGAGCCACGTTTTCTAGACGGTGCACATGATTTTCACTTAGGCGGTCGTCGCATTCGCGATGACTTTTATTACACACCTCCTGGTGAGCCCCCTGATGTGTCACGTTCCCTGAGAGACACTTGGATCTTTATGAGCTCGTATTTGAGTATAGTTGTCTCTCACGATCATCTGAGCACTCGTCACACACGAGATGAGTTTTTCTACACTCCTCCGAGAGAGCCTCCTGATAGGCCACCTCCTTTGGTAGATTGTCAAGTGGATATTATCCTTTCCCGTAGCGAGTATTTTGTGTCTGTCGTGTCTCATTTACATCATTTGCATGAGTCTGTTGAGTCATTTCGTCATCATTTGCATGAGTCTGTTGTGTTGTTTGTTCATCGTTTGCATGTGTGTCATGAGTCGGTCCGACGAATAATCCATATTGATAATAAATATTGTAAATCACATGCGGATGTTCATTGGCAAGTGCAGGTATTTCATGAAGGCGAGCAGGTGATAGTGAGAATCTGCGTTGTGAGGCTCCGTGCGAGGCTTGCTAAAAGCTCGAGCGTTAGGCGAATGGATCTCTATATAATCATGAGACGGATCGAAGCAAGCATCTACGATCTTGATATCCCTGCAAGTATGGGTATCCACCTGATATTTAGTGTTGAAGATATGATGCCGTACTACGAGCCTCGCGAGTATGTGGACCCAAGCAGTGGGGACTTCCAGCCGCCCACACCTCCACTCCCGTTGCCTTACCACCCTCATGGCCCACCCACGTCTGATGGCCACCACTACTCACCCACTTCTGACACCCACCCACCTGGGGACTCGTCTTCTTTGGTTCTACCTACGGCGCCACTGATCGCACCGGGATCCACCACTCGTGAGTTGAGCGTTGAGAGCTTCATGGAGACCAGATTCCACCAGTGCATTCCTACTACATACGTTGGTGACACCTGGGTACTTGCAGCAGAGCGTGATCGATTCACCCCTGGACTTCGACTTCAGTACGGTTGTCTCCATTTACCGGAGATGACAGCTTTTCAGTCGGGGAGAGTCGATCGACGAGGCCACTTTTCAGCGACGACACTTGAACGACCTCTGGCGGACCTCTTCGAGTTGTACCTGGCATTCATCGAGAGAATTCCGATCCCAATTCATCGGGAGATGAATTCTTTCAAGCCGGGGAGATTGATGCGGAGCAGAGACGAGGACGAGTTTTGGGCCCATTCGGGGCTGATTTGGCGACTTACCATATATGGCGTGCCCGGATCGACGATCGGACTCCGCAGATGTGTTCGGATTCGCGTTGCGAATCAATTTGATATATTGGTTTATGTATTTGGACTTATTATTGTTTTATTTTAGGGGTTTTCCATCCGGCCAATCATAGCCGTTGATTGGGATGCCCTAGTTTTGGTTTTAATTATAAATAGACTCTTAGGGGGCTGATTTGAGACATTGCAGAATTTGGTGAAAAGTATTCCCGGATTCCAGCGATCAACCCGCGGTGCCGACGCCGTGGAACCCTAGGTGACGACTCCTAGGTGCTCAAACTTCTCCCCAAGGTACTACCCATCCATTGCCTCCTTCCCCCCCCCCCCCCCCCCCCCCCCTCCAAAACCCCTTTCCGCCACCCTCAAACCCCCACCAAAACCAGCCACGGTTGGCTGTCCAGAACTCCCATTTTCCATTCACGGGTACTATTCAAAAATGAAATTTCCTATTCATTTATAAGGTTTCCCTTCCCCCTCCCTGTTCCACCGCCGGCCTCCCCAACTCCTCCAGCAAACTGCCGCCCCTCCTCCCAGCCTACAGCCCACTGCCGCTCCTCCTCCTGCTGCCCGTCCCCTGTCCAGCCACCCTTCCAACCAACAGCCCACTGCCGCCACCCTCTTCCAAGCCCAGCCCCGCCTCCACAGCCCCTCCCTTCACCCGCCAGCCCCCCTATCTCCCTTCCAGCAGCCCCACCGTCCACCTCCAGCCCTAACCGAACACCTCCAGCCCTCCCCTCGTGGATCCACCTTCCTTTTACTCAAAAAAACTCTAGATCAGTCCAGATCTAGGATTCTCGCTTCCCGATCCGCTATTCCCTCCACCATACGCCACTTCACTTCCCGGATCCGCTATCATACACCGGATCTATCCATCCCCCACCCGGATCTACTCTCTAGTGGCCGGATCTATCCATTTCCGGCCCGATCTCCTCATTTTCCACCGTGGACAGCCATCACCAATCCGTCACGCCTCCGGTTCCTCCTTCGGTCGCCGATCTACATACCCGGACCCGAATTCTTCATTGCCTCGGATCAACCCACTACTTTGTGAGTCTTATTTGTATTGGATTATTATTTTCAGCATATTTATATTGGATGGGATCTTGTACCTGTTTTGAATATCTTGCATAGTAGTTGTTTGTTAGATTATTATTGTGATTTGCAGGGTTTATTCGCCGCGCGCTCTTGCTTTGGCCCTCCACGCGGAGGAAAGCCTAAGCTTGTTTGCCCTAATAAAATTATTTGTGCTTTGCCATGAATTAATTGCGCGTGGGATGTTTAAATTTATTATCTAATTTGGATTCACGCCGTCGGATTTGCATAGCATGTAGGGTTATATCGCGGATTTTCCGCCGCCTATAGATTCGTCCTGCGTCAAATGGGTTTGATGATTTTTGAAATTTAAATAATTTGGAACTTATAAATGATGCATTTCTCGAATAATCTTCAGTTTACTTGTTCAGTTCTCTTTGAATCCTCTCAAAGCTTCTATAATTAACTACATGTCATCACTTGAATTTTTTTTTCGTCTCTCATGAAGACGAGCCTAATTTGATGCCCTTGTATGGTTACTAAGTGCTTGAATCACACAAGTTAATAGAAAATTTGTTGTGAGACATCATGTTACCGATACAATCAAGCAGAAAGCAATAAAAGAATGCAGAACATCGGTTATATACTCAACATCACTTTTGATGAGCTGACACACTTTCCAGTGGCGGCAGGAGCGCAGGGAGCCGCCATAAATAATTAGTCATGTGTTAGTTAACTAGTAAATTAATTGATTGATTAATATTAATTAATTAATTTAATTAATATTAATTAGTTAGACTATTTTGTTTTGTAGTTCTTTTGTCTTACATCGGGCCTTCATCCTTTATAAGGAGACCCTAGATGGTATAATGAGCATCTTTGGATCATTGGTCTTTTGGGCTCTCATTAGAGAGAAATTCTTTGGAGAACCTAGCCCCCGAGAGCTTCGGTCGAAGCTTGTCTTTGGATCATATTTTGTATGTTTCGTTGTTTAATGCAAGTTTCTTTTGAGTATTCTCTCATCTCTCTCGTCATGTCGTTTGTGAGTAATGTAACTTTGCTTCTCTCCCAAACCCTAGCAATTTCTCCATTGGTAACAATGGTTCGACCTGCCTCTCTTTGCCCGCTACCTCTGCAGTCGCCGTGAACGAGCCACGAGATCAATCGCTTCATCCTCTACCAACCAATCATAGGCGCATATGCTACTCTCCATGCCAGGCTAGACCAAATGGAGGCGCTTAACGGCAGGCGCTTCCCCTGTGCAACTACCGACCCTTCTGGAGATACCCTCCATGATCGCTCCCTCTCTCGCACCACAAGAATTTGTTGTGGCGTATTCCACCTAGTAGTCGACGAGAAAGTAGCGGGGAAACAACAATCAATGACTCAATTAAAGGTCTCTGCCTCGCACGCGTCCGCTGTCCTGCCAGACGACTCCACTAACGAGCCCAACCTTGAGGCCGACGAGCCAGGAGCGCGGCAACAACAATTGGGTAAGGTTCGCGTCAAACACAACGTGGCTCTCGTCAATTCGTATATCAGTAGGCACACCCGCCGATGGTCGAGGCAAGGACACCGTCGTTTACTCCTCCCTCGTCGTCCAGATACCGCACGATCTCCAGTGACTACCGATCCAGCGCCCCACCTAAGCACGTCCTCCCCGCTTTCAACTCCGATACAACCGTCATCCCTCATTCTCATCCCTCAAGGCTATCGTTGCTTCCACCCTCACCTAAGCATGTCTGCACAAAATGACCTACTACTCCACACCTTGAGCGCCCCACCCGCCCCTACACAATATGTCTTTGGAGCCTTGAATACACATCTACTGTAGCCCTCCTTTCTGACCATGAGTATCACGTGAGTGATTCTCTGTCTGGTACCTATAAAATACACCTCACGCCAACGCCCTTTTCACATCATTTCATAATCGACAAAGCAACTCTAGACCAACCACACTTCCCAACCACTCCTCATTTCCAAAAAATACCCTCTCCAATAATTTGTGTTGGTCCATCCTCATTTCCAAAAAATGCCCTCTCCAATAATTTATGTTGGTCCATCCTCATTCCCAGAATCACGCTATGTCCGCTCCGCCACATCTCTATTTTTCTCCCATAACTGTCCCCTTTAATAAAATCGTAGCCACTCTCCAAATTATTAAGGATCCCAATAAGTACAACCGACCCTCATCAATCTCACACACGTCATATTGCTTCCCACCCACTCAATTGAAGGATAACATCACATATACTTCCTCTCAGAAGCGTCGCTTCCCACCCACTCAATTGAAGGATAACATCACATATACTTCCTCTCAGAAGCTCAAACTTGGGGGACAAAGTTGAATTCAAGAGCGACATTGTTACAGATACAATCGAGCGGAAAACAATAAAAGAATGCAGTGTGTCGGTTCTAACTCGACATGACCTTCGATGACCCGACACACTTTTGAATGGCAGCAGGAGCACATTTGGGAGTCTCCATAGATTAATTAGTCATGTATTAGTTAGTGAGTAAATTAGTTGATTGATTAATATTATTTAATTAATGTTAATTAGTTAGACTATTTTTGTTAGGCTAGGGTTCCAAGAAGAGAGATTAGGAGAAGAGGGGGGAGAAGAGACGGAGGAAGATGAGAGAAATTCCAAGACACAATAATAATCCAGCATAATCTCAAAACAAGGGTACCCCGGGCTTATATTCTACCCGGTGCATAAAAGGAAAAATACAATAGCACGGTGCGAGAATAAAAGACTGATACAGCGCCGCCCTCATGCTTCGGCGCGCGTGCCGTGTTCCCTCCTTCGATAGACCCGCCACACCGGCGGCCGCCCTTCGCCGTCCCCGTCGCCGTCCATAACAATGTCGCCCGCTGGGAAATTTGCCTTGTCCCAAGGCAAAAATCTAGAAATTGTTGCTGCAGCTCGGCACGGTCGACCCACGTCGCCTCTGAGTCTGGGAGGACATGCCATAGAACCAAAGCCTGCTCCACTGCCTGGTCCGCTCGCTGTACCGTGCGAGTGTCGATGATGCGTTGGGGGTGAACTGCTGGTGGCATAGTGCCTGTATTCGGTGGTGGAAGCGCCCCCTCGACCGGATGATCTACAATCAACCGCTTGAGCTGCGACACGTGAAATACCGGGTGGATACGACTCTCGGGCAGAAGGCTGAGGGGGTAGGCCTGAGTGCCTACTCGGGCCAGGATCTCGAAGGGGCCATAGAATTTGGCCGCCAACTTGGAATGGGTCCGAGAAGCAGCCGAGACTTGGCAGTGCAGGCACAACTTGAGGAAGACTGAGTCGCCCTCGCTGAACTGAACGTCGAGGCGATGGCAATTGGCCGCGATCGTCATCCGGTCCTGGGCGTATTGAAGGTGCTGGCGTAGCTGCTGGAGTATGGAATCCCGATCTCGAAGAAGGTTGTCCACCGCGGCCACCACACACTCCCCCGGAAGGGTGCGGCTCAAGACTGGGGGGACGCCCGTAGACGGCTTCAAACGAAGTAGTGCCGGTACCGGAGTGGAAAGAGGTGTTGAAGGAGTATTCTGCCCAGGATAGCCACTCCGCTCAGGCCCGCGGGTGGTCGCACATGAAGCACCGCAGGTAGGCTTCGAGGCACCGGTTCATGACCTCAGATTGGCCATCTGTCTGCGGGTGATATGATGTGCTCATGCATAGCTGTGTGACTTGTATCCTGAAGAGAGCCTGCCAGAAGGCACTGAGAAAAAGCGGGTCGCAGTCGCGGACAATGGAGCGCGGTATCCCGTGCAGGAGGACGATGCCATCGACGAAAGCTGCGGCGACAAGAGGGGCTGTGAAAGGGTGGCGGAGCGGAATGAAGTGTGTGTACTTGGACAGGCGGTCCACCACCACCAGAAGACAATCCCAAGTCTTGGAATGGGGCAGGCGAGAGATGAAGTCCATGGAAATGTCTTCCCAAATCTGAGTGGGGGTGGGTAGGGGATGAAGGAGATCCCCAGGAAAGGTGGCCTCGTACTTGACCCGCTGACACGGGAGGCACGCTGCAACGAAGGCCTTGCCTTCTGAAGCATGTCGGGCCAGTAAAGCGAGGCCGCGAGGCAGCGGCACGTCTGGAAGGCGCCTGCGTGTCCTCCCCCGGGAGTGGCGTGGAACTCGACGAGTAGGCGTGTGATCAGCTGGGAGGAGGTGGGGATCACAAGGCGCTGCTGGTAGTGGAGACGGCCCCCACGAGGTGGTATGGTGGGCAGGACGACGGGTCGGCCCAGAGAGCCCGCACGATCGTCTGAAGGGTGGGGTCGACGGTCACCTCCCGCTGCAATATGTCAGCATCTTTCCAATAGGGACGCGAAATGGCCGCCAAGAGGGCTGTCCGCGGGTGGCGGTAAAGAGCGTCGGCAGCACGTTGGACGCGCCGGCCTGAAACTCAATGTCAAAATCATATCCGAGGAGCTTGGCCACCCAAATCTGTTGCGCCGGGGTTGCGATCTTCTGATGAAGCAGGTAGCGAAGGCTTTGATGGTCCGTCCGAACGGTCAAGTGGCGGCCCAGCAGGTATGGACGCCAGTGTTGGACAACGAGTACCAAGGCCATCAACTCTGACTCGTAGGCGGAGCGGGAACGAACGGTGGAGGCGAACGTCCGACTGAAGTAGGCTATAGGCTGCCCGGCCTGCATCAAAACTGCGCCGACTTCGGAGCCTGATGCGTCACATTCCACCACAAATGGCTGCGAGAAGTCTGGCATGGCGAGAACGGGGGCGGTACTCAAAGCTCGCTGAAGGGCTCGAAAGGCACCGTCGGCTGGGATGTCCACTGAAATCTTCCAGCCTTTTCCTTCTTCAACAACTCGGAGAGCAGCTTCGCGAGCTTGCCATAATCCCGGATGAACCGACGATAAAAGCCGATGAGGCCCAAGAACCCGCGGACGTCGCGGAGGGAGCGGGGAGTTGGCCACTAAAGGACGACTTGCACCTTCTCCGGATCCATGGCCACCCCATTGGCCGAAATAGTATGGCCCGAATAGTTGACCTTCATCTGACCGAAAACACACTTCTTAGGATTCACGCAGAAAGCGTTCTCCCGGAGGGTGGCGAGGGTGGCGCGAAGGTGATCCAAGTGAGCCTGCCAGGATGAGTTGTACACAAGAATATCATCGAAGAATACCAATATGTACCTGCACAGATCTGGGCGGAACAAGTCATTCATGGCAGCCTGGAAGGTGGCGGGAGCGTTCGTCAGGCCAAAAGGCATGACTAAAAACTCATAATGGTCGTCGTGGGTGCGGAATGCTGTCTTGGGCACGTCCTCCTCGCGCACCCGTATCTGGTGGTAGCCAGCCCGAAGGTCTGGCTTAGAAAAGAAGACCGCGCCCTACAACTCATCCAAAAGCTCCTGAATGACGGGGATCGGGTACTTGTTGGGGACCGTGGCCTTGTTGAGCTCACGGTAATCCACACAAAAACGCCAACTCCCGTCCTTTTTGCGGACCAGTAGGGCGGGGCTTGAGAACGGGCTGGAGCTGGGGCGGATGATGCCTGCAGAGAGCATGTCTCGGACAAGCGCCTCGATCTCGCCCTTTTGGGCGTGTCCGTAACGGTACGGCCGGACTGAGATGGCGGTCACCCCCTCTCGTAGCGGAATATGATGATCTGTAGGTCGAGGCGGAGGGAAGCGTGTCCTGTCGGCAAAAACATCCAGAAAGCCGTCCAGAATGGCCTGCAGTGCTGGAGTGGGTGGAGGTGGTGGGTCGGTCGTGTCCGCTATGTGCCATAAGGCGGCCGCCCGCTCCACCTCGGAGGACTTCTACAGAGACTGAAGAGAGACGACACGACGGAGAAGGGAGGCCTCGCCTTGCAGGAGGTAGAGTGTGCCCCCACAGAAGAAGCGCATCGTCATGCGGATCCAATTGACGTTGACGTCTTCGAGAGTCCGGAGCCACGCCACGCTCAGGATGACATCAACTCCGCCCAGAGGAAAAGCGTAAAAGTCGGTCTGGAAGGGACTCTGACCAAGCATGAGAGTAAGGACCGCACAGAGGCCTCTCGTAGCCCGCTGGTGGCCGTTCCCCAAGCAAACTTTAAACGATCAGTGGCTTGCACTGGAAGAGCCAAGCGATCTACAAGAAGCTGAGAAATGAAATTGTGGCTGGCGCCACTGTTGATCATCACGACTACCGAGGTCCCTTGGAGAAATCCCCGCATCTTCATCGTCTGAGGGCTCGAAATCCCGCCGACCGCAACGAACGAAAGGTCAAGACGGTGAAAGGTGGCCTCAGGCGGATCCTCGGTGGTGGTGTCGGCCTTCAGAGCCTCAAAATCTGCCAAAGTCACCTCCGGTTCCTCCTCGCCGATGAGGACCCGAAGGGTTTTGAGTCGGCAATCATGTGTGGGTGTATAAGGTTGCTTGCATCGGAAGCAGAGACCCTTAGATCGTAGGTCGTTGTATTCCTGGTTGGAGAGCCATGGATGGTTTGGGGGCCGGGGGGGGCGCGCGACTGTGGTGCTGCCCGTCCCGGGCCGGGTGGAGGTTCGAGAGGTGGAGGACGAGGGAAAGTTGGACGCCGAGGTGGCGGCCGCGGCGCGGCGGCGGGGGGTGGTCGGCCCGGCTCAAGTGGTCGAGAAAGGAATTCCGCTTCACCCAAGCGGGCAAGATCCATGGCCTCCGTCAAGGAGGGAGGGGGTGATGGGTACGGACCCGTGCCCGGATGTGAGGGCGCAACCCATGCATAAAGAAACTGAGGTAGTGGTCCGGCGGGAGGCCGGGAACGTGGGTGGCGAGGGCGATGAACTCATCGGAGTAGTCGTCAAGGGTGCCCATCTGGCGGATGCCGCAGAGCGGCTCCACGGCGGTGCCGGAATAGCGGGACTCGTAGCGGCTGATGAGGTTTTGTTGGAGGGCCGACCATTGCAGTGTCGGGTTGGTTTGACGGAGCCATCAGACCCAGTGGAGGGCGGAGACTTCCATTCCGATCATGACTGTGCTGACTTTAAGATTGTCGGGCATTTGCTGGAGTTCAAAGAATTGCTCCGCGCGGGCGATCCACCCTAACAGATCGGTGCCATTGAAAGAGGGCACCTCGAGGGACCCGGGGCTGCCGGCAATGGTGGGGAGAGGGGGATTAGCAGGCGGAGAATTGTCCGGAGGGGTGCCCAAGATAGAAGGGGAATCGGCGTTGGAGGTGGCGGAGGGAGAGGGGCGACTGGCGTGGAGGGCGTCGAGTTTGGAGTCCATACGGAGGACGAGTGCTTGGAGGGAGGCGATGGAGGCATCGTGGTCTTCCAATCGGCGAAGAACAGCCGGATCGGAGGCCGGAAGAGAAGGCGTGGAATCTGGGATGCCCATGAGACGGCTGGAACGACGTGGCATGCACGCAAGAAACCGAAGTAGGGTGGGGAAGGAAGTTCGTCTGGAGGGGCCGCTGGATCGGCCGCTGGCCGCCGATGGGAGGGAAACTAGATGGGGGAGAGAAGCCGGGTACGGAATCGGGAAAGGCAGCGGCAAAAAGGTCGGGATCTGGATCGTGGACTGGCGCGGTTCGGGATCTGGTAGCGGGACTGGGAATCGGGATCGGGTAGCGGGGCTGGTGGGGGACGCCGGTACCGAAGCGGGATCTGGTAGCAGGATCGGGATCTGGTAGCGGGACTGGCGGGATCGCGGAAACGAAAACGGGTATAGACGCGGTTCGGGATCGGGGAAGAGGCGCTGGATCGACTTCGGGCGGCGGAAACCGCGGCCGGAAGAGGGCAGGTCGTACCACTTGTTAGGCTAGGGTTCCAAGAAGAGAGATTAGGAGAAGGGGGGGGGGGGGGGGGGGGGGGGAGGGGGGAGAAGAGAAGGAGGAGGAAGATGAGAGAAATTCCAAGACACGATGATAATCCAGCATAATCTCAAAACAAGGGTACCCAGGCTTATATACTACCCGGTGCATAAAAGGAAAAATACAATAGTACGGTGCGAGAATAAAAGACTGATACAGCGCCGCCCTCATGCTTCGGCGCGCGTGCTGTGTTCCCTCCTTCGATAGACCCGCCACACCGGCAGCCGCCTTTCGCCTTCGCCGTCCCCGTCGCCGTCCGTAACAATTTTGTTTTGTAGTTCTTTTGTCTTATAGTGGGCCTTCATCCCTTATAAGGAGGCCCTAGGTGGTGTAATGAGCATCTTTGGATCATAGGTCTTTTGGGCTCTTGTTAGAGAAAAGTTTCTTGGAGGAGCCAACCTCCGAGAGCTTGACCGGAGCTTGTCTTTGAATCGTATTTTGTATGTTTTCATTGTTTAATGCAAGTTCTCTTTGATTGTTCTCTCATCTCTCCTGCCATGTCGTTTGTGCACAATGTCACTGTTTTTCTCTCAAACCCTAGCAATTTCTCCATCGGTAACACATCATGCTAGAAGGAGCTTAGCTTGCTATCATTGCTTTTATGTTAGTTTGAAACTATATCCTATAGTTAAAATTATATTTTCCCCATTTCTTATGGATTCAATCTCTTTTTTGTTTTGCTTTACCTGATTCCTAATTAAAGAAATTGTTGTCACCAATTTTCAAAATTCCATTCAAGCTTGTTACCATCTCAAGTGATGTCATAATGTTTACTAAATTGTAACCTTGTTGGATGCCCGTAGGTGGTGTGATTGACTATCTGTGGTCATGTTCACGACATGTCACAAATATTTTTCAAATAATTCTTGAAAAAACATCATATTATATATATTTATACATGTTACGCAACATCATCCACAGGATCCCAGCCCAAGACTGAAGACTCACATGCAATCTTTGGATCCATTTTATAATTAGATTATACATTCTATAGAGATCATTTCTCCGTATTCCATTAATTAGCATTCTTTCCTAAAATTACAACATTAATATCATCGTTAATAATTACTTCTGGATAAGACTCATAATATTAAATGCACATAATTACCCCTCATCACTATTCCCATTTATGGTGGTAATTGCCCCTTCATATTCCTTCCCAAGGCGGCCTACCTCATAATAATGTCTTCTTAATTGCTTGGATTCTGACAAACCATCAATCACACCTAGGTGGCTACTCAAAAAACTTCTTTTGCCTTTGGAAGATACTGAGAAAAATATACCTTGTCCCCAAGGGAGTTTGTTGAGTGAGAGAGAGAGAGAGAGAGAGATTATATCATGTCATCACGCTACGACTTGTCCCAATCATAATTTTTGTAGAAACTAGTTTGTTAGTGCTCTTTGTAATTTTTGCTGCGAAAATAATCTATCCACGTAAGGTTTTTTGCTTCTTTACAGTCATGTGTTATTGACGCACGAGAGGTACGCGTGGAAGACGTGCTAGGTGCAGATGCTTTTGTAGGCGTGAACAATGCATGTATGCTAGTCACATGTCATAGTGTGTGCGTGTGCGAATTTTTAAACTGCGTGGGACAGGTGCGTGGCTTGGGGAAAAGTAGTCGACATGGGTGGGTGCATCGGTCAACATGGTTAAGCGAGAAAGTTAGCATTTGAGGTGGCACATTGGGCCTACTAGGGTGGTATTGTGGATGGAGTGGATGGAGTGGATGGCATATGTTGCGCAGAAACTGGCGAAGAAGTTGGGGCGTGGAACAATGATTTCAAGCATAAATTTGTGGAAACCTGTTTTTTCTATAGGAATATGGTTGTGGATGTGTTGAGTAACAATATACATTCCCTGCTCATACTTCTTGTATGACATTGGAGGCCTTCTTGTCCGTACACCAATTTTGGTACCGGTGACTTCTTTTTTGTGTACCTTGTATTCCTCAAAATGTATGTTTAGCAACATTATTTAGTAAGTAGCATAGCTTGCTGAACTGCTGAACTGCCGAACTGCCGAACTGCCGAACTGCCGAACAACAAATGTGACTGTGGTCTACCAATAAAAGGCAGAACAGCCGAACATCGACGCTCGAACGGTCTCCATCTCGTTGGCTTTTGGAGGCGAATGTGATTCTTGGAAAAACTTACTCAAACCAAGCCTTAGTGTTCTCCATTCACTCTGAACTTCATCATCCACTGTAATATAAAGCAAATGCTTTATCTATGTTTTCTTCGTCATAATCGTCAACCTCTTGCGCTTGTTTGGTTAACTTGAGTATGTACTTAATGAGGTAAAGTTTTGAAGTTTATTTTTCCTTCCTGATCTTCCCCTTCCTGTTCACCCGGTTCCCTCTCTACCTCAGCTTCCACCATCGCTTCCACTACCTGAGCAAGGAACCCCTATTCCTATTCCTATTCCTTCTCCGGATGTTCCCCTATCTCCTTTCCCTCATGTGTATCACCGGCGCTCCTCACGTATACAGGCTCCTACGTCCCTGCTTCCACCCGTGCCTGCTTCGGCCTCAGATTCTGATGATGCGGATTTGGATGTTCCGCTGGCTCAGTTACGAGATAAGTTTGCTTCTACTAAACACCCTATTTCTAACCATGTTACATATCATCATCTTTCTCCTGGCCACCAGTTTTTTATCGCTTCTCTTTCATCTGTCGTTATTCCTAAGACTTGGCAGGAAGCTCTGGGCATTCCGGTTTGGGCTCAGGCTATGAAAGAAGAGATGGCTGCCTTGGACAAGAATCACACTTGGGATGTCACTCCTCTTCCACATGGTAAGAAAGCCGTTGGCTCAAGATGGGTCTTTTCCGTCAAGCAAAATGAAGACGGGAAAGTTGAACGGTATAAGGCTCGGTTGGTCGCCCGTGGGTACACTCAGACTCAGGGAGTTGATTACCAGGAGACTTTTGCTCCAGTGGCTAAGATGGATTCTATTCGGGTCCTTCTGTCTGTCGCCGCTATCTTGGGATGGGACCTCCACCAGTTAGATGTCAAGAACGCTTTTCTCCATGGCGATCTTGAAGAAGAGGTGTATATGACATTTCCTCCTGGTTTTGTGAGAGATGGAGGGAAGCCCCTTGTTTGCAAGTTACTGAAATCCTTGTATGGATTAAAGCAGTCACCCAGAGCGTGGTTTGGCAGATTTCTCAAGGCTATGCTCAAGTTTGGGTATAAACAGGCACAGTCAGACCACACCATGTTCATTCAGAGACGTGATCAGAGTATTGTGGTTCTCATTGTCTATGTGGACGATATTGTTATCACCGGTAATAATGCGAGTGAGATTGCCAATCTCAAGTCCCTCTTGGCCAAGGAATTTGAGGTGAAAGACTTGGGAAAGTTACGATACTTTCTGGGAATAGAGGTTACTAGATCTGATCAGGGCATCTTCATATCTCAGCGGAAGTATGTCCTGGACTTGCTTCAAGAGACCGGGATGCTTGGGTGTGTTCCTGCGAACACCCCTATGGAGGAGAATCATGGGATCTGTGACGACAGTGACAGTGACAGCGTTGAGGCCACCCGCTATCAGAGATTAGTTGGGAAACTGATTTATCTATCTCATACCCGTCCTGATATCACATATGCTGTGGGTATTTTGAGTAGGTATATGCACGCTCCTCGCTCGCGTTTCCGCCCCCGAGCGCAGCCCGTCGGTCTTCCCTGCTCCGGACGTCTTCTTCTCCGACCGTTTGAGAGTCGACCGGTCCTCTTCCTTCTTCTCCGTCCGTTTCATGCCGCCCTAGGCTACTGCCGTCGATGCCAGGGTCGGCACTGATGCCTCCTGCCGCAGCCTCCTCCTGCCGCTGATTATCTTTATCGGGTGCTGCTTCTTGCCGCAGCCTCCTCCTGCCGCAGCCGCAGCCTCCTGCCGCAGCCTCCTCCTGCCGCAGCCTCTTCCTGTCGCTGATTCTCCGGCAACTGCTGCCCTCGCAGCAATCCTGACGACTCTACGCTGCTATGTCCTAGCGTCTTGCCGCCGTCTTGCCGCTGTCTTGATCCTTGCGTGGCGTTTCTCTGTTTATTGGTAGCCCTCCTCTTGCTCTTATGGGGGATTCTACGGGTTCTTCGCCGCCTGTGAGTGAGATTATGCCAGCGATGGGTGACCCGCAGTGGACCCATGGCCACTCGGGCTCTTTGAAGATCACCACCGTTCCCTTGGATGGAACGAACTATCTGGAATGGTCTCGTGCTGCTCAACATGTGATCCGCAGCCATCAGATGTTTGGCTATATTGATGGCTCTATTCGGGAGCCCGCCAAGACTGACCCTACGTGGCGACGCTGGGACTCTGAAAATTCCCTTGTTGTTTCATGGCTCCTTCATTCCATGTCCCCCAAGGTATATCGGAGTTACATGCTTCTGGACTCGGCATATGATATCTGGACCCGGGCAAAAGACACGTACTCGCAGATTGGGAGTTCCACTCAGATCTATGAACTTACCCGTCGCATTCTGGAGCTTAGACAGGGATCTCTGACTGTGTCTGCCTACTTCTCGGAGTTTGAACGCCTCTACCAGGAGCTGGACTTCTTTGAGCATTTCACGGCTTCCTGCACGGCCGACGCCGTGAAGCTTCAGGAGAAGGAGAACCGTTACCGCTTGCATGTCTTTCTGATGGGGCTTAACATGGAATCTGATACTGTCCGGACGCACGTCTTGCATCGTTCACCCCTTCCGTCCCTACGGGAAGCGTTCAGCATGGTCCTTGGTGATGACGATCGCCGCCGATCCCTCAGCACGCCTGCTCCTGCAGTGGATCGGTCTGCCTTTACTAGTGTTGGTGGTGTTAGTCGAGGAGGTTCCACCAATACCAGCACGATCCCCACGTGTGATTACTGTGGTCGTCGGGGACATGCTCGGGATGCATGCTTCAAGCTGCATCCTCATCTTGCTCCTTCTGGTCGTGGTCGTGGTCGTGGCCGTGGCGATCGTGGTCACGGTCGTGGAGGCTACCGTCAGACCGGGACTCGTCCTCAGGATGCTGCTTTCTCTACGGATGTGTATGATGAGGGTCTCTCTACTGCTTCCGGCCAGCTTACTTCTCAGGAGTTGGATGCCTTCCGCCGCCTGCTTCATTCTCAGTCCGATCCGTCCCAGGCGGCCTCTGCTTCTATTGCCTCTATTGCCATGCCGAGTGCTCCTACTGCTACTGCTTCCTCGTCTGAGTGGGTTCTGGATTCCGGTGCCACCCATCACATGACCGGCTCTTCCTCAGGTTTTCACTCTTACTCTCCTTTGTCTGGTAAGGACAAAGTTATGTCTGCAAATGGCCTGCTGACCCCTATTGCTGGCAAAGGCCAGATCCTTTGTTCTCCTACTATTTCCTTACCTTCTGTTCTTCATGTTCCTTCATTTCCTCGCAATTTACTCTCCATTAGTAATATTACCCGCTCTCTCAATTGTTCTGTAACTTTTTTTCCTGACTCCTGTGTTTTTCAGGAACTGGGTACGAAGCGGAGCATTGGCAGTGGTAGGGAACGCGGTGGCCTGTATTACTTGGATGTGACCTCCTCCCAGGCCCTCTCGAGTTCTGCTGTTACTTCTGAGGATGTTCGTCGCTGGCACCTCCGGCTTGGACATCCCTCACCCCTTTATCTTCAGAAACTATTTCCCGCTTTCTCTCATGTTTTAGATACCTTTGTTTGTAATGTTTGTGATGAGTCTAAGCATGTGCGCCATAGTTCATCACATTTATCTTCTCCTTGTACTACTCCGTTTGATGTTATTCATTCTGACGTTTGGGGTCCGTCCCCAGTTTCATCTTTTTTTGGTTTTCGATGGTTTGTCACCTTTATTCGGGTCAGACATCAGCAGGCAGTGTATCGCGTCCTACGATACCTTAAGAAGGCCCCAGGATGGGGACTTCTGTTCTCAAAAAATGACCACTTGAAAATAGAGGTTTACACGGATGCCGATTGGGCCGGCTGCCGTGACGATCGAAAATCCACTACTGGTTATTGTTCGTTCGTTGGAGGAAATCTCGTGACATGGAGGAGCATGAAGCAGCACGTTGTGGCCAGATCTAGTGCCGAAGCTGAGTACCGTGCAATGTCACTTGGAATGTGTGAGGGACTTTGGCTATGTACTGTCATTCAAGACTTGGGTCTTCCCAGAACTTCTCCTTTCTCCTTGTTCTGCGACAACAAGGCTGCTATCAGTATAGCCCACAATCCGGTTCAACATGACAGGACCAAGCATGTTGAGGTGGACCGTCACTTCATCAAGGATCACTTGAACAAAAGAAACGTGGTTACTCCATTCATCAGTTCAAGAGATCAACTGGCCGATATGTTCACTAAAAGCTTGGGAAGTGACATTTTCACGGATGACATCAGAAAACTGGGAATGACGGATATCTACCATCCGACTTGAGGGGGAGAGTTGAAATATATTATTCAAGTCGGTGTATCGCTATATATTATTTAAGTCTCTTTTGTAACGCTATATATATCCCCATTAGAGGATGAATACTATGCTTGATTTTATTCTTCCTAATCTAACTTATAGTACTGTGCATTATCATTATGTCCCATCTACATTATAAATGCTTGTAATATGCCATTAAAACAACTTTACTATTTTTTGTTTTTTATGTTAAGGAGTGCGAACCAGGGCAGGGGGTTTATTTTAGGGTGTGTGAAATGAAGGGAAATTGAAACTGATATCAAATATGAGTGATAGTTAATTTCTAAATATACTAGTATTGACTCTTACCCATTAGCTTAAGCTTTTGGATTGATGCATTTTTATCTATCAGTATATTGGGCTCATCTTGTTCCCCAGTGTCCCATTTTCCTAACAATTTAGAAACATACAATCTTCATTTAAATTTTTGTGCCAACATAGCCTGCCTTCTAATGTATTATGTTATTCTCTATTTTGCTACCTTGTGCAGGTTTTGCCCTGAGTTCTGTGGAGGGTCGAGTTGCTATGGAGTTCTTTGACATGACCGATGCAAGCCAATCTAAAAAGTATGATTAGCTTGTCTATCTATTTCAATTTTCAAACTACATCTATTTTAACTTAGCATGTGTATTTGTGTATCAATTGCTTCTGGCATTGTATTATTTCCCATATCCAGGAAGGACTGTTATTGTTAGTATTGTTTATCTTGAAGTTGCGTGACTGCTTTCCATTTCTTTCTTTTCTTTGAAAAGCATTAAGTATTTCAAGCACGTTAAGGTTCTTTTTAGTGAATTTTTTTACGGCCCTGACTGTAACATGTCGGTGGCTTGACAGAGTAGTGCCCAAAGAGAGTTGGCGCAAGATATACAACTGAGTTGGAACCGTAGCTTCCTAAGTGAGGAGCTCGGGACAGTAGAGCTACCAATCCCTAACTCTAGGATAAGAGGATAGAATTAAAGAGAGGTGAGGAGATTAACTTATTGCTTACCATTCTACGTCCAAGGGGCCCCATTAGATAGCATTACAATGAATACACTTTGCATTTTGGTCCACACACTCGGACTAAATATAACAATACCCATACATGAAAATAAAAAGACCGATATGCATATTTAATATTTAATTACTTGATAATTAATTACACCAACAGATGATGCTAAACATAACTCCTGTTAGAAAAGAGCTTAGAAAAGCCCATGTAATAGGCCCATCTTTGGGCCCATGTATTCCTTCTCCTCTTTAGTCCCACACCTTGTATAGGTTTTTCTTCCTCTCTTCCTCTACTATATATTTGTACTCTCTCTCTCTCTCTGATAAAGATATACAAGAAATATTTATAAGGTTGGGGATTTCCAACATGGTATCAGAGATAGGTTCAACTCTGTTCTGAAACCTCCCCGACCTTCAAGCGGTCTTCCTTGTTTTCAGACCGCAGCCCCTGCGGTCTCTCCCTATTCAGACCGCATCATCTAATCGCAGCGCCCTGCGGTCTCTCCCTATTCAGACCACAGCGCCCCCTCGTCCTCACCCTCCTGCGAGATCTCCTCTCCCACTCCTCATCGCTCTTATAGCGTCTCAGCCTGACAAGTGGGCCCCCTCCCTGCCGATCTCCTCGGTCTGCAATATCCCTCGAAGACCGCCGACGTTCTTCCTCTCCCGAGCTCTCCTCTATTCGCAGCTCTAGCCGCGCCCTCTGCCAAACTCACAGACCGCCCGCACTCTCCTCTCTGCCGAGCTCCTTCCTCCGTGCTGCTGTCTAGCCGCAGCCTTTCCCTGCGGCCTCTCCCTGCGCCTTCCAGCAGCGATCTCCAGCTGTTCGTGCGACCTCCCAGCAGTCCTAGTCGCAGCGCCCTCCAATTTCTAGCGGCTTCATCTAGTCGCTGCTCTGCCCGCTGCCGCTCTAGACTGCTGAGGTCTATTCTTCTCGCGCGGTTTGCCGAGACCGTCTCTGCCTCTGCTCAGTCCGCTGCTCCTCAGACCGCTACTCAGCCCGCTACCCAGATCGCTGCCCCTCATCTCGCTGATCAGCCCGCTGCGGTTTCCTATCTACAAAACTGCCCGGTCTCCCTGCTCACGGTTTCCTCCTCGCTGCTTCAGTCGGCCTCATGGCTTCCTCGGTAAACTCCTCTGAATTGCCAAACTCCTCTGAATTGCCCGCTGCTCGTATAGCTCCTTCTCTCGAACTCCGCGATGAGCTGCGGATCACCACTATTTCCCTGTCTGGCAAGAAAAACTTTGTGCCTTGGGTGCACTCTGTTCGCCGGGTCCTTCAGGCCAAAGGACTCTTGCTTCATCTCACGCAGGCCCCTCCCTCCCCTTCTACCGACGATTGGCTGCGGAACGACGGCCGAGTTCAAACATGGCTTCTCAACTCCATGGATGGCGAACCCTACCAAATGGCCATGTATCACGAGACGGACAAGGGCATGTGGGATGAGCTTCATTCCTTGTATTCGGGCAAGGACAACCTTCAACACTTTTATGACATTATTACTGATCTCCAGGCCCTGGATACGGGCGGGGCTGCGAACATGACCTTCTTTGTTGCTCGGGCTAAGGGTCTTACTGAAGCATGGATTCAGCATCAGCCATCTACCACTGATCTCGCGACTCAACGGTCTCAGAAGGAAGCCGTCTGTATTGCTATGATGATGGCCCGTGTTCCTCCGCATTTGCACAGTGTTCGAGCCCAGATACTTTCCTCCACTACCACCCCTTCCCTCCATGATGTTTGCTCTATGTTACTCAGGGTAATTCCTCCCTCTGAGACTCCCACAGGTTTCTCCCCGGCTCTTCTTCAGCAGCCTCTTCTTCCCACTCCTGGTCCTCCTCGTGGCTCCTCCAACAGGGGAGGTCGCCACCCGTCTCGCGGACGAGGACGTGGCGGCCGCTCCAATCTGCGTTGTACTTACTGTCACCGCGAGGGACATCTTGAAGCCACCTGTTACCGCAAGCATGGCCTGCCTCCTCACCTTGCCGCCTCCGCTGCTGCTGCTCCGCCTTCACAGGATTCTGCCTCCACTACCCACCAAGACATCAATGAGCTCCTCACCCAACTCCAGCAGCTTCAAGGTGCCCTCAACCGTTCTTCGGCCACGGGTGCCTCCTTTTCCACTGAAGGTATAACCTGTCTCTCTCATAGCTCCCACTGGATTGCCGATTCCGGTGCTACTCATCATATCACCTCCCAGAGGCCCCCAAAGTATATACAGTCGGCTCATCCTCAGTTCATTACTGTCGCTAATGGCGACACTACCCCGGTCTCTGGTGCAACAGACCTTCACCTCACTCCAAATCTCCCTCTATCCTCGGTTCTTCATGTTCCGGACTCTCCCTTCAATTTACTCTTTATTAGTCGTCTAACACAGGAACTTGATTGTTTTGTTACTTTTTCTTCTTCATCATTTGTTGTGCAGGATCGCCGAACGCGGAATATCATTGGTAAAGGGCGGCTGGAAAATGGACTGTATCTCTTGGATATCCCACCTATCGCTCTCTCTGCTATCTCCACCACTGATTGGCATCGCCGCCTAGGGCATGCTCCCCTTCCAGTTCTCAAGAAAGCTCTTCCTGGTGTGTCCTTACAAGAGTTTACTTGTGAATCTTGTATCTATGGCAAACGACATCGTTCGTCTTTTCCCCCTACCTGTACTCGGAGTAGTACTCCATTCTCTTTAGTTCATTCTGATATATGGGGCCCCTATAAAGTCCCTAGTATTTTTGGATATCGCTACTTTGTGACATTTATTGATGATTACTCACGACTTACTTGGTTATATTTACTGCATGACCTTACTGAATTAACATCTGTGTTCCGCACTTTTGTCACTGAAATGCGTACACAGTTCTCTACTCCGTTAAAAATCATCCGCACTGACAATGCTCGTGAGTACACCGGTCGCACTTTCTCCAATCTTTGCTCCGAGTTTGGCATCATACATCAAACCTCCTGCGCTTATACTCCCCAACAAAATGGTGCGGCCGAACGAAAGAACCGACATCTTCTTGATGTAGCTCGGTCCCTTATGTTCCAAATGCAGGTACCTACCGAATATTGGAACTTTGCGGTTTCTACTGCTTGTCATCTCATCAACTGCATGCCCTCGTCTGTCCTTGCTTTCACCTCCCCGTTCAGTCTCCTTTTTCCCTCCACCTCTCCTTTCCCTCTCACACCCCGTGTCTTCGGCTGTGTTTGCTATGCTCATCTCCTTGGCCCACCTACCGACAAACTTGCTGCTCGTGCCATCAACTATATGTTCGTTGGTTATTCCCGAACTCAGAAAGGTTGTGTCTGTTACTCTCTCACTACAGGCAAACTGGTGGTCTCGGCTGATGTAACCTTCTCTGAGGACCTACCATTCCACTCCCATACCCCTCAATACTCTCTCTTTCCCGACTCCTCTTCCTCGACCAGCCATCCCGGTCACGACTCCGTCTCTACCACAAACTCCACCTTCGATTCACATTCCACCCATGGCACCTCCACCCCTTCTGCGTGTCTATACTCGCCGAAAATCCAAGGATGCCCTCCTACAACAGTCTCCTGATGCCAATGACATTCCGACAACGGATGATCCTGCGAACGCTTCTACGGCTCATCCCTTGGCCAACTACGTCTCTCTACATCGCCTTCCCCCCTCTCCAACAATTTGCCACGTCTCTCGCTTCCGTTTCTCTTCCTAACACTGTGTAGGAGGCTCTTCACCATCCAGGTTGGCGGGCAACCATGGAAGATGAAATGACAGCCCTCTGGGCGAACCAGACTTAGGATCTGGTTCCCCTTCCTCCTGGACACTCCTGTGTGAGCTGCAAATGGGTCTTTGTTATTAAACATGCTGCTGATGGCACCATTAATCGCTTGAAAGCTCGTCTCGTGGCCAGGGGTTTCACTCAGCAACAAGGACTCGATTATGAGGAAACCTTCTCCCCGGTGGCCAAACTGAACACTGTTCGTGTTCTTATTTCCTTGGCTGTCCATCGTCATTGGCCCCTCTATCAGCTCGACATCAAAAATGCCTTCCTCAATGGTGATCTGCAGGAAGTTCTTTATATGCTCCAACCTCCCGGGTTTGAGACCACGGGGGAGTCCTCGGTCTGTCGTCTCCGGAAGTCTATATATGGTCTCAAACAGTCACCGCGCGCTTGGTTTAACAAATTCAGCAAGGTTGTTTGTGCCATGGGATTCACTCGCAGCGCGGCTGATTTCTCTCTATTCACCCGACATCGGTCCACCGACACTGTGATTCTTCTTGTATATGTTGATGATATCCTCATCACTGGCGACGACACTACAGGGATACAATATGTTAAACAGCAGCTGAACTCGGCATTCCAGACAAAAGACCTGGAAAATCTTCGATACTTCCTTGGGATTGAAGTAGCAAGACGACCTGACGGTCTTATTCTATCACAACGAAAGTACTGTATTGATCTCCTCCAAAATGCTGGATACTCTGGTTGCAAACCTGTGGACACTCCTATGGATGCAAATCACAAGCTTCTGCTCATAGCTCTGACTTCGACCAACTGCTTACAAACCCCGAATACTATCGACGCTTGGTCGGAAAGCTAATTTACCTTACAGTGACACGACCGGACATCTCATTTGCCGTAGGAGTAGTAAGTCGGTTTATGCATGCTCCCCGGACATCTCATCTTCAAGTTGTTGAACGTATTCTTAGATATCTAAAGAACGCTCCAGGGCAAGGATTGCTGTACAAACCTTCTACCTCTCTATCCCTTGTAGCGTACTGTGATGCTGACTACGCAGGATCTCTTGATGATAAGCGCTCTACTACTGGTTTCTGCACATACTTCGGTGGACAACTCATTACCTGGCGTAGCAAGAAACAAACTGTGGTTGCTCGCTCCTCTGCTGAGGCCGAGTACCGGGCCATGGCAGCCGTTGCTTCTGAGTTGACTTGGCTTGAGAACCTTCTGAATGATTTAGGTGTAAGACTCTCATCTCCGGCAATCCTTCTTTGCGATAGTCAAGCAGCAATACACATCGCCAAGAATCCAGTTTTTCATGAACAAACAAAGCATATCGAAGTTGACTGTCACTTTATCCGGGAGAAGGTCCAGTCAAAGAAGGTAGAATTGGAGCATGTTCCCGCTACAAGACAAATTGCTGACATCCTCACGAAAGCTCTCTCCAGGTCATTATACTATCAGTTTTTATCCAAGCTTGGTGCATACGACTTGTACGCTCCAGCTTGCGGGGGAGTGTTAGAAAAGAGCTTAGAAAAGCCCATGTAATAGGCCCATCTTTGGGCTCATGTATTCCTTCTCCTCTTTAGTCTCACACCTTGTATAGGTTTTTCTTCCTCTCTTCCTCTACTATATATTTGTACTCTCTCTCTGATAGAGATATACAAGAAATATTTATAAGGTTGGGGATTTCCAACAACTCCTAATAACAACAGCTAAGCATGATACTAAATGCTACACATTAATAACAAATCCCACGGGCCATAACACCATAACAAAGTTGTAACAAATTGGTGCTGCTAAAATGAAAATCCTGTTTAAGAATTAAGATATGGCTTATTTGTTAATTTACTGGAACATGTTCTATATGTTATGTGCACATACTCATACAATAAACCTTTATTTTCGAATATAATTTTATTAGTGACAATATAATCTCATTTCCAGGTATGCATTCAAGTGTCATCGAAAATCAGAGGCTGGAAGGGACACTGTATACCCTGTTAACGCTATTGCATTCCATCCCATGTAATCTCATCTTCTGTTTTTGTTTGAATGATGCTACTACAAAGTTTAAAGACTAAACCACATTTTCGTTAACTTTTTTTCCTCCTTGCAGATATGGGACCTTTGCCACTGGAGGTTGCGATGGTTATGTTAATGTCTGGGATGGAAACAACAAGAAAAGGCTATATCAGGTATATTACTTATAGCCTTAATGTTCCAATCAAATGCTATTAACACTTTTGACAACCGCCCTTTGTTCTTATATATGCATTTCTTCAGTACTCAAAGTACCCAAGTAGCGTAGCAGCATTATCTTTCAGCAAGGACGGACGACTTTTGGCTGTTGCATCTAGTTACACATTTGAAGAGGGAGATATAACGTGCGTTTATAAATATCTTTTTATGATTCCTAATTTAGCTTTTCCTATGAGTTACAGTATGCAGTTTAATGGCTATTATGTATTCTTGCAGTCACGAACCTGATGCTATCTTTATTCGGAGTATTAATGAAGTTGAAGTCAAGCCAAAGCCTAAAGCAATACCTGCTGCTCCTCCCTCATAATGGAACATTTTGTGAAGAAAAGGTTACCATTAGTTGACATTTCTTATTTCTACCATTTTAACTTCTCTTTTTTAATTTCCTAGCATATATCAAAATTATATTTTAACCAATTTGTGTTCTGAAGTTCAATGGAGAGTGGATGATAGGAGGATTAATTTAAGCTAGTTATGATAGTAGCGAGACAATTATTCAATCCCAAAAGTTAAGTCAATGGTTCATAGTCTATTAGTCTGTCAATTCACAAATATCTTATTCATCAAATTTCAGCCATATAACAGGAACGGTGGAAACCAGTCGTATGCTATAATCTGGTCTGGTTAAAACAAATTGAGTATACTTATAAATGGTTTGATAGGATCACGGTTTGAGGAAATCATATGGTCTACTGAGGGGATGATTTCTTTGAGGCATTTGGGGTCTTTAAAAGCAATTTCTTGTAAAATAAATGTAGTTGATTCGACCATTATACATAAGTGGGTGGCCTCAAGGGAGAAGAGTCCATCTGAGCCTCTTTTCATTTATCTTTTAATATTAATATGTTATTTAAATAGTTTAGCTTTTTTCTTATTAGGCGTGTCTTCATCCTTATATATTAAGGATGTTAGATGTATTGTATTGTATATTCTGGTGGTAGACCATCTTAGGCTCACCTCTGGGTGTTGGGATCACCCTCTTCTGTGTATATATATGTATCCTTAAGTGTGAATAAAACACTGACGGTTGCTGCTCCTGCTACCGACTCTTCCATTGTGAGCACGACCGCCTCCACCAAGGGCTCCGACTTAGCGCGGTGGCGCTCTGACGACTCTCGCGCGATTGCCGAAATCTGTCAGTCTTGCGAGCTTCCCATTCGGATGGCTGTCTACGAGCTCCCTACGACCAAGGCGATGTGGGATCACTTGCGCCGTCTCTACCAGCGTGATCAGTCTGTTCAGGCCTTCTTTGCTGAGCTCCTTGATCTCTGGCGTCAGTGCGACGAGATGGCTCCTTCCCTCTGTGCAACATGCCATCAGTGTGTTGCTATCTCTCGGGATTGCGACAGTCAGCGCTTGTTTGAGTTTCTTATGCGCCTACGCCCCGAGTTCGAGTCCATTCGCGCTCAGCTTCTGCACCGGCATCCCCCTCTGTCTCTCAGCGATACTTTGACCTTGGTGATCGCTGAGGAGACTCGTCTCCAATCCTTGGACTCCGCTACTTCTCCTGGTGGGATGCCTCACGCTGTTCTGGCTGCTCCCTAGCTTCCACCACAGTCCTCTCTTGTCAGTGCTCCTCTGTTGCCTCGCCAGGTTATATTGTTCCGGTGCGCCCTGTTCAGCTCAGTCCGGTGCTCCCCGTCGCCCATCTGTCCGCTGTCACTACTGTCAGTGCCTTGGTCATGTCAAATCTGAGTGCCGCAAGCTTCAGAAAGCTCAGCAGTCTGGTCAGTACTGTGCTCCCGGTGCTCCTTTCTCTGTTGTGACACAGTCTCTCTTTATTTCTGAGCTTGCACAGCAGATTGCTCAGCAGCTCTCTCAGGGATCACTGCCTCGCTCTACTGTCTCTGTTCTCTCACCGGATGCTTCTGATGCCTCTACCTCTCAGCCGGCAGCTTCAGCCCCTTTAGGTATCTCTTCCTCCTACTGGTTGCTTGACTCTGGAGCCTCTTTTCATATGACCCATGATGCCACACACCTCTCGTCCTGCCAGCCCGTTTCCCGTGCCCTTAGTATCATGGTAGCAAATGGTACTATTCTCCCCATTACTAGTCGTGGTCTCCTTCATACTAGCCGTTTTCATATTCCCGGCATTGCCTACATACCCAAGCTATCCATGAACCTTATATCCGCCAGCCACCTCACATCCCATGGTTGCCTTGTTGTTTTTGATGAGTTTGTCTGTCGTGTGCAGGATCGTTTGACAGGTACACTACTTGGAGCTGGCCGTCGCCGTAGTGGGGTGTACGTCCTTGATCGTTTCCATCTTCCTTCCACTTCGTCATCTCCGGCAGCTACCACCTTTTGTCTTCCTTCGGTGGCTTTTTCTCAGTGGCATCACCGTCTTGGTCATCCTAGTGGATCGCGCCTTGCGTCGCTCATTAGTCATGGTTTTCTGGGTCGTGTTTTTGTTGATCGGTCTCATTCATGTACGGGTTGTAAGCTTGGTAAACAGCTCCAACTCCCATATCCGTCTAGTGAGTCAAGATCTTCGCGTCCTTTTGATTTAGTTCATTCTTATGTATGGGGTTCCGCACCCTTTGTATCGAAGGACAGTCACTGATATTATGTTATCTTTGTTGATGATTATTCTTGTTACTGTTGAGTTTATTTTATGCCTTCTCGTTCTGACTTCTTCCAGATATATGTTACTTTTTCTGTATGGTGCGCACCTAGTACTCCGCTTCCATTCATATTTTTCATTTCGATTCGGGGGGGGGGGAGTACCTCTCCCATGCTTTCCGCGATCTGCTGGCTAGCCACGACACTCTTCCTCAGCTTGCCTGTCCCGGTGCCCACGCTCAAAATGACACTGTTGAAAGAAAGCATCGTCACATTATTGAGACAACACGTACCCTTCTTATCTCCTCTCATGTGCCTCCTCACTTTTGGGCTGAGGTTGTTTCCACTGTTGTCTACCTTATTAATCTGAAGCCCTCCACTTTCCTTCAAGGTCAGAGTCCTGCTGAGTGTTTGTACGCTCGACCTCCACGTTACACTCATCTTCGTGTTTTTGGTTGTCAGTGTTATGTTCTACTCTCTCCACGTGAGTGCACCAAGCTCTCTGCTTAATCTGTATCATGTGTCTTTCTTGGATACAGTATTGAGCACAAGGGCTATCGATGTTTTGATCTCGTTGCTCGTCGTTTTCGGATCTCACGTGATGTCACTTTTGATGAGTCTCACCCTTTCTTTGTGTCCTCCGTCCCCCCGACCTCGCACTCATCCGTGACTCCCTCCGATGTGCAGTTTCTCACTCTTCCCACCTCACCACCTCATGTCCCATTCTCTCCACCGGTTTGTCCTCCTCCTCCTCAGTGCCACCGGCCTCTCCGGTCTCTCCTCCCACCTCCTCCTCTCTGTCACCCACCTCTTCCTCCGATACGCTCATCGTTCCCCTTCCACATCACTACACTCATCGTCCCCCTCTTGTTCCCTCGCCTCCAGTACCCCCCGACTCAGTGCCTGTCTCCTCCAGCGAGGTCCCTGTGGATGATCCTCCTGCCCGTCGCAACCCACCTCGTGAGAGACGTCCTCCCGACCGCCTCAGTCTTGCTACACTACCTCTGGACCTGCCTACCCTTCTTGCTACCGCCTGTGGTACTCCAGAGCCGACTTCCTATCATGAGGCTGCCCAGATACCTGAGTGGCAGGCTGCTATGTCTGCTGAGCTAGAGGCGCTTGAGCACACTCGTACTTGGGAGTTTGTTCCTCTTCCCCATGGTGTTGTTCCTTTTACTTGCAAGTGGGTTTTCAAGGTCAAGACTCGCTCAGATGGTTCTGTAGAGTGGTACAAGGCTTGACTCGTGGCTCGTGATTTTCAGCAGGAGCGGGGACGGGACTATGATGGGACTTTTGCTCCTGTCGCTCACGTGACTACGATCCCTACTCTTATTGCAGTTGCAGTTGTTCGCTACTGGTCTCTGTTTCAGCTCGACGTGAAGAATGTCTTTCTTCACGACGACCTTCAGCAGGAGGTATACATGCTCCCTCCTCCACGACTTGTCTGTCGTCTGAGGAGAGCTCTTTACGGGCTCAAGCAGGCGCCCCGCGCGTGGTTTTTATGTTTTAGCTCCGCCATTACAGCCGCCGACTTTCAACCGAGCCCACATGATCCAGCTCTGTTTGGGCACTCCTCTCGTGGTCGGACTCTTTTACTACTTTATGTGGATGATATGATCATTACTGGTGATGATCCTTCTCATGTTGCTTTAGTTAAGGATCATCTTCAACAGCAGTTTCAGATGACTGTCCTTGGACAGTTGAGCTACTTCTTAGGCCTTGAGATCACATCTACAGACCGTGGTTTTCAGCTCTCTCAGCACCGTTACACATCAGATCTCTTAGCTCGGGCTGCTCTTTCTGACTCTCGCACTGTTGACACCCCTATGGAGCTTCACCTTCAGCTACAACCAGATGATGGAGTTTCTCTCTCTGATCCTACTCGCTATCGTCACCTTGTTGGGAGTCTGTCTACCTTACTATTACTCGGCTGGATATTGCCCATGATGTTCATGTGTTGAGTCAGTTTGTTAGTGCGCCTACTTTTGTGCACTATGGTCACCTACTGCTACTCTTGCGTTATCTCCGGGTGATGACTTCACGTGGTCTCTTCTACTCCAGTAGCAGTTCTCTGCAGCTTCGTGCTTACTCGGATGCTACTTGGGCCAGTGATCATGTTGACCTTTGATCTGTCACTGGTTTCTGTCTGTTCTTGGGTACTTCACTTATTGCCTGGAAGTCCAAGAAACAAACCGGAGTTTCTCGTTCCAGTACTGAGGCTGAGCTGCGTGCCATGGCTACAACTACTAAGGACATTATTTTGCTCCGCTAGCTCTTTGAGGATCTTGGTGTCTCTTCTTCGGATCTCACTCTACTCCACTGTGATAACACCGGTGCCATTCAGATCATCTTGAATCCGGTGAAACATTCTTTTTCCAAGCACATCGGGGTGGATACTTTCTTCCTTCGTGAGCAGTATAGTCGGGGCACTCTTGGTCCTTCTTTTGTTCATTCTGGCAGCAGCTTGCAGACTTGATGACTAAGCTGCAGACTCGGACCCAACATGCTTATCTTTTATCCATACTCTCGGTTTATGAACCCCCGTGAGTTTGAGGGGGGGTGTTAGATGTATTGTATTGTATATTCTGGTGGTAGATCATCTTAGGCTCACCTCTGGGTGTTGGGATCACGCTCTTCTGTGTATATATATGTATCCTTAAGTGTGAATAAAACACAGATCTATTTTCATTATCAAAGGAGAGCTAGATATTGTTGGAGGGATATTTCATGTCATAGTCTTTTGGAGTCGACCTAGTACTGGGTAAGGGATCCAACCTCTATTTTTGGCCAATGCATAGCTCTCAAGTTTTAATCATTCATCTGCGTGTTTTCTTAAGTGCATTTCTCTTCTTATTCTTAAAACTTAACAATTGATCTAACCTGCCCTCCATCTTTGTCGGCCGCCGTGATTCAATATCTATCACTCTCTTCATTACGATGAATACAATTGTCACCTGTTTGCATGTCGGTTCTATCAGCTAGCAGACATCCTCACAATGTTACACGAGAGAACCCACTGACTCCTCCCATTTTCTAACATGGCTGATATCCCAACCTTCCATTGACAACCATCTTGCACTGATTGTTTCTCCCTCCACCTCAGTTCCTGGCTTCCAGCTTGCAGCCCCATGCGACCCCTACTACATCATCTTTCTCACCTGCAAAAATTTACAGCCCATGCAACAATTCCGCCTCCCTCGCCTGTTCCCAGCACGTCTTGCGCAGTCACAACACCGACCATGCCATAATAATTCGACAATGACTCCCACTTTTTTGCCTCTTTTGGCACTTGACATCAACTTCGTTTCTGTCGTCTCCCCAACTTATTTCGGTTTTGCCATGTCTGCCTTGTCCTTTTTCGCTTATCACACGCCTTGCTCCTACTATTACACCTCATCGAGCCCCGTGATCACTCTCTCGTGCTATAAAGGCACCCTCTCAACCTCCTAATCTTCTTGCCCCCTCACATCGACCCCTTCAACACTATGCAACGACTACACTCCACAACAAGCCACAATCCTTTCACCGCCCCATGTCATGTACGAGCAATAAAATGCAAAATATATCCAAATTCACTAACCCAATGTTACGGAGCTGCATGACGACGACCCTCCTTGGAAAGTTTACACGCGCCGGGCGTGTATATCGGATGGGCCCACCATTCGCGCGAAAGATAATTAATAATTTATTTGCTGCTTTGTTTGCTTCAAGTGTTTTATTTGTTGCTTTGTTTGCATGATTTATTTTAAGTAACTTCTTATTTCCTTTTCAGAATATTTCCTTTTGTATTCGCTCCTCATCGCTATAAGAGGAGACGTAAGCCCTGTATTATTTTTTACCCTGGAATGAATGTGTGTGTTCTCTTCTTCTCTCTCTTAGCCCTAATTCATTCTCTCTCTCCCTCTCTCTCTCTCCTAACCCAATTTCCCGACCTTTAACAACTGGTCCGACCTGCCATCTCCGCCCGCCAACAGCCGCCGGAAAACTAGCCCCGCCGTCGTCTGCAGTCCCGCCCGCCCGCACTCGCCGCCGACCACGCCGCGGTTCTGCCCGCGCCCGTCGCCGCGGTTCCGTCCGCGCCGGCCGCCGCCGCTCTTCCGCCGCTACAACCCTCCGCATCGCAGCCCGTCCACCTAACCGCTCTGGAGGATGGCCCCCAACACCCGTTCCATGGCAGAAGTTCCAGCGGCGGACTCCAACGAGGCACTCCTCCGCCGTATCGATGCACAGGAATCCCTCGTGACCGCCATGCAGGCCTCCCTTGCCGCCCTTCACGCAAAGTTTGATGCCTTCCAACCCACAACCGCCTCCTCCACCAACGGATCTGCATGCCCATCCACCGGCGCGTCCATCTTCGGCGCGGCACCACCTCCGCACAACGGAGATTCCGCGGTGCTAGTTCCTCCAGGCCGTCCATCCCTCACATTGGATCTTCCAACCTTCGCCGGTGTGGACCCAATCAGGTGGATTGCCAAGGCGGAACAATACTTCGATCTCCACCGTACGCCCGAGCAGAACAAGGTCTCTACCGCCATCGTAGGGCTCGACGGCTCCGCCCTTCATTGGGCCCGGTGGCTCCGCCAAACCAACCAGGCTATATCCTGGCCGGAGATCAAACAGGAGATGATCCGCCGCTACGACAGCCGCTACTTTGGATCTGCCATCGAACGGCTGTGTGGGTACGCCAGATCAGCGCATTGGATGATTACATCGATGAGTTCGTGGCCCTCGTCACCCATGTTCCGGGCCAACCACCAGACCATTACCTCGGCTTCTTCATGCAAGGCCTTAAGCCCAACATCCGGTCCCGACTCCGCACCCATCACCCCCGGACGGTGTCCGAGGCCCTCGACATGGCATGCCTCGTGGAGGCGGACCTGTCTCCGCGACCTCCACCGACTCCAGGCCGGCCTCCGCCGGGCGGCCGACCATGGCGTACCGCCAACCCAGAACCACCGGGCCCTCGGCCGCCTCCGGCTGGCCGGTCGGGCCGCCCAGGACCCCCGCAACGAATCTCCAACCGTGAGTTCGACGACCTTCGTCGCAAAGGGCTCTGTTTTCGCTGCCGTCAACCCTACTCCCCTAACCACGTATGCACGGTCAAGGAATTTCACGACATCATTGGCGACTTTGAACCAGAGATCACCTTGCAGGACTTTGAGGACCTCGAGATCGCAGCAGAGGACACCACCGGGACCGCCACCGAGGCTGACCTTCACGTCTGGAACTCCCATGTTTTTCGGTGGGCGGCATCTTCGGCCCGCAAACCATGAAGTTGGCGGGCAAGTTAGGCGATCGCCGCATTATCATCATGGTGGACAGCGGGGCTATTCATAATTTCCTCTCAGTACAACTGGCCAAGCAACTCCGCCTAACGTCGCCAAGACGACCTTCCAGACCCATGACGGACACTACGAGTTCCTGGTCATGCCATTCGACCTGACTAACGCGCCGACCACCTTTCAGGCCACGATGAACGACATCGTTCGACCGGTACTTCACCAACATGTACTTGTTTTTTTTATGACATCTTGGTCTACAGTTCTTCTTGGCAGGAGCACCTCCAGCACGTCCGCCAGACGTTGGCCACGCTACGACACCGCCACCTCAAGCTCCACCCAACCAAGTGCTCTTTTGAGGTTCCGGAGGTGCGCTACCTGGGACACATCATCTCCGCCACATGGGACGCAATGCATAGCGACAAGATCGAGGCGGTTCTCCAGTGGCCAACACCATCTTCTATCTGCGATGTCCGCTGGTTCCTAGGCCTAACAGGATACTACCGCAGGTTCATACAGGGGTACGACACTCTGGCCCGTCCCCTCACCCAGATCCTGATGAAGTCAGTCGAGGTCACCTTCGAGTGGTCAACGGCGGCTTCCGCCGCTTTCGTCGCTCTTCAGCAGGCCCTGGTCCGCGCCCCGGTGTTAGCCATGCCGGACTTTACTCAGCCCTTCCTCGTGGAGTGCGACGCTTCGGGCATCGGCGTGGGAGCCGTCCTTATGAAGGCCGGCCGCCCTGTGGCCTACTTTAGTCGCGCCTTTTCCGACACTATCCGTAGCCGCTCCGCTTACGAGAATGAGCTCATGGACCTCGTCCTCGCAATCCAGCACTGGCGGCCCTACCTACTGGGCCGACATTTCGTGGTCTGCACCGACCACCATAGCCTTCGGTACCTCCTGCAGCAGATCACTACGCCCGCCCAACAGGTGTGGGTGGCCAAGCTACTGGGCTGCGACTTCAGGATCGAGTTTCTGTCTGGCAAGGCGAATCGCGCAGCCGACGCCCTCTTCCGCAACCCCAAACTGGCAGCCATCTCCCGCCCCGTCTGGGAGGGTACGAAGGCCCTCCAACGGGAAGTAGAAGCCGACCCAGCGCTCAACAGGATTCGGACAACACTCAACACGGACGTCGCAACCCACCCACCGTACTCCTTGGTGGACGGTCGCCTTCTCTTCAAGGGCTTCCAAGTACTCGCGCCCTCCTCCCCGAGCATCCCCCTGTTAATGGCAGAGTTTCATGCATCCCCAACGGGAGGACATGCCGGTGCTTACCGGACGTACCAACGGTTGGCAACTTCCCTTTATTGGCCTCACATGTTCCGACAGGTCAAGGCCTTCGTGGCCGCCTGCCTCATCTGCCAAAAATCCAAGTACGAAACAGTATTTCCGGGTGGTCTGCTTCAGCCTCTTCCGATCCCCGACCGCGTGTGGGACGACATCGCCACAAACTTCATCACTCGACTGCCTCAATCACAGGGACACGATTGCATCCTGGTCGTGGTGGACCGGATCTCAAATTATGCACATTTCATTCACCTCCATCATCCATACACCGCCGCCACAGTCGCCGACAGCTTCATCCAGGGGATCGTGCGCCTCCACGGATTTCCCCGGTCAATCGTGAGCGACCGCGACCCGCTATTCCTGAGTACCTTTTGGACTACACTGTTCTGTTTACAGGGTACCCGTCTTCGTATGAGCACGACATACCACCCACAGACCGACGACCAGTCAGAGGTCCTCAACCGGTGCCTGGAAACGTACCTTCGCTGCTTCGTGGGGGAGCAGCCTCGCAGTTGGGCCAAGTGGCTCGGATGGGCGGAGTACTCTTACACATGGTTTTCAGGATTGCGATCCGAATCTTAGGATCTTACGATTCTACGATCCAGATTTTGTAAATCGATCCGGATCTTACCTAGGATCTAAATCGGCACATCTACGACTGGGATCGCGATCCGGATCTTAGGATCTCTAGGATCGCGATCCCGCCCGATTCTACCGATCCGACCAAATGGAACTAGAGGCCAAAACCGACGTCTTTGGTCGCTTCCAGTCCATACAATGTCTTCCTTTTCCTTCCTTACCTGGTTCCATTTTAAGTGGTATCAATGTCTTATCTTATATTTCTGCGTATAAGCAATCCAGTGGATGGTAATCCAGTGGCTTCCTGTTTCCTACTTTCAGGCCGACGTCTAATCTTCCTTTCTAGCGTACGAGCAATCTAACGGTTAGAAATCCAGTATACAAGCAATTCAAGCTTCCTGCTTCCAGCATACGAGCAATCCAACAGTCTGGGTTCGTCTTCCTGCTTTTAGGCTTCCACCAATCTAGCAGTCCAGATTTGTTTTTATTGTTAGCAGACATTTGGTGTCCTACCTGAAACTGAAAGTGAACTTAGTATGATATTATCTTTTTTATTTTAGTTATTCAAAAAAATTTAATATAATTATTTACATACTGCTCAATTTATTGATTTTTTGCTAATTGAGCATGTGACTGGATGATACAAAATTAATTTTATATTTTGAGATTTATCTATGAATGTTGTAGGATCTTGCGACCCTCGATCCGATTCTACGATCCGATCCGATCCAACCTCGAAATGATCTTACCTAGGATCTCGATCCTGACAACCTTGCTCTTACAACACCGCCCACCACCAGGAGATCGACACTACTCCTTTTGAGGCTGTCTATGGCCGTCCTCCACCATCTATTGTCCGTCACCTTCCAGGGGAATGCCAGGTGGAGAGCCTGGTCACCGCTCTCCGCGATAGGGACACCATTCTGGATCATCTGAAACACCACCTACAACGGGCCCAACAGAAGATGGTTTCCTTCGCTAACAAGAAGTGTCGGGACCTCTCCTTTGAAGTGGGAGAGAAGCTAGGAAGCACCGGTACGGGTACGGGTACCTGGTACGATACGTATCCGGTACGTCGGTACGACAGAATTTAAAAAACAAGGATGCGGGTACGGCGGGATACGTTGTATTAAATATAATAAATATATATGTATATATATATTAAAAATGCAATTATAAATTTTCAAAATAAATTTCACAGAGATTTCTGTACAGAAAGAAATTTCTGTATTTCTGTACAGAAATTTGATATCTGTACAGAAATCAATTTTCTGTACAGAAATCAATTTTCTGTGCAGAAATCAAATTTCTGTACAGAAATTTTGATTTCTATACAGAAATCAATTTTCTGGATTTCACAGAGATTTCTGTACAGAAAGAAATTTCTGTATTTCTGTACAGAAATTTGATATCTGTGCAGAAATTTGATATCTGTACAGAGTACAGAAATTTTGATTTCTGTACAGAAATCAATTTTCTGTACAGAAATTTTGGTTTCTGTACAGAAATCAAACTTCTGTACAGAAATTTTGATTCCTGTACAGCAGAAATCAAAATTCTGTACAGAAATCAAAAGTGATTCAGATTTCACGCACAGGTAAAATGATTTCAAACTTCTGTACAGTAAAGGTAAATTGATTCAGATGATTCAGATTTCACGTACAGGTTGATTCATAAGAAGAAGAAGACTAACAGAGAGGAGCACAACAGGCAGCGTAATAGAGAGGCGATCGGCAGCGTAACAGAGAGGCGCACAGCAGGCAGAGCAGCGTAACAGAGAGGCGATCGGCAGCGTAACAGAGAGGAGCGCAGCGATCGGCAGCGTAACAGAGAGGAGCGGCGTAACAGAGAGGAGCGGCGAGCGGCAAAAACGCGTAGCAGCGAGCGGCAAAAACCTAAAATAGCGATACCAACGTATTTCCGCGTACCAAATGCGTACCCGTACCGGAAACGTATCCGGTACGGGTACGGGCCTGTTTTAGGTGTATCCGTGCTTCGTAGGAGAGAAGGTTTTCATCAAGCTTCATCCCTACCGCCAGCTTTCAGTGGCACGCCGACCATGCCCCAAATTGGCGCCACGGTTCTTCGGGCCCTTTGAGACCATCGCCCGCATAGGGGCGGTCGCTTATCGCCTATGCCGCCCAACTGGGAGCCGCATTCATCCGGTCTTCCATGTCTCACAGCTTCGGCGCGTGGTGGGGGAGCACACCACCACGGACCACATCCCGGATGACCTCGACCTCGCCGGGGAAGCGCCCTACTACCCCGCCTCGATCCTCGACCGCAGGTGCCGCACCACGGGGGACACTACATCGGAAGAGGTTCTCGTGACTTGGACCGGCCGGCCCGACTCGGACGCAACATGGCTTCCCCGGGATGATTTCATTCCCCAGTTCGCCGACTACTGCCTTGAGGACAAGACACATTTTCCAGACGGTGACATTGTTACGGAGCTGCATGACGACGAGCCTCCTTGGAAAGTTTACACGCGCCGGGCGCGTATATCGGATGGGCCCACCATTCCCGCGGAAGATAATTAATAATTTATTTGCTTCTTTGTTTGCTTCAAGTGTTTTATCTGTTGCTTTGTTTGCATGATTTATTTTAAGTAACTTCGTACTTTTTTTCCAGAATATTTCCTTTTGTATTCGCTCCTCATCGCTATAAGAGGCATACGCCCTGTATTATTTTTTACCCTGAAATGAATGTGTGTTCTCTTCTCCCCTCTCTTAGCCCTAATTCGCTCTCTCTCTCTCTCTCAGCCCTAATTCACTCTCTCTCTCTCTCTAAACCCAATTTCCCGACCCCTAACACCCAACATTATCCAATTGAACCCACAACAACCCCTCCAATTAAAAGCCAGTACTCATCTCTGTCCAGCCATCCAACCCTTCCCCAGTAGCAATGATTCCTCAAATTTCATCTGCACCACACACTTCCAATTTCCTGTTTATCTGTCACCCTTACACATTCTACAACTTTTGATTTTCTCACATCGTTGAAATTTTCATTCAAATGCTTCTTGTTTCGGGCCCGCCGACCATCCACGACATTGTTGCCCCGTGATACCCAATTCCACTACTATCACCATCATCCAGCACAGACAGTCCACTGCTCTTCATTCAGATTTTTTTGTTTTACTACAAGCTCAGTTTCCCTTTATCTTGGAGATGATCAAATTTTAAGGAGGGTTTGTAATTACGTATACACTCAAGTGGATGGTCCCACATCGAGAGAAGAGTTCAGAAGAGCCTCCTTTCCTGTCTTTAAATACTAATATATTCATTAAATAGTTTAGTTGTTGTCTTACTAGTTATGCCTTCATTTTTCTCTATTAGGAGAGCTAGCTGTAGTTTGAAGGATATCTCATACTATAGTCTTTTGGATTTGGCCTAGTGCTACTAGGCGAGGAATCTATCCCTCGATTATGTCATTTTTGCGATGGGATGCCTCTCAAAATCTGAAAGTCCAGGGGTGTCTTCACCTAGAGAGGGGTGAATTGGTGATGTCGGCTATTTTAATAACTTTGCGGAATAATAAATCTAAGTGCAACAATCACACTTCAATCAGAGCATAGACGCTTGCTATTTATAGTGGTTCCCCAAGACAACGTGTCTTTGGGTACTCCACTAACCCTCTTCGCCTATCTAGCAGTGTGGTAGACTCGGCACTTCTCCAAAACTCGGATCAAACAGATCTTACAACTCAGAGACCGCGTCTCCTACCTCAGGTCCCACGGACCCTACAACTCAGAAGCACTCACCGGCTTCCTACCTCAGAGACCAAGTCTCCTACACTCAGATCTCGCAGGATCCTACACTTAGGAACTATGTAAAGTCCCCTACCTCAGATCCTTAACAAGGATCCTACAACTCAGATCTGAAAGATCCTACAGCTCAGATTTCCTTAGAAATCCTGCAAATGAATATGTAAAACAATATTCTTACAAACAAAACTTAGACTCAGAAAGATTTCTCTTGTAAATCTGGAGTTTTCTTGAAGTCTTTAGCTGAAACGGCTTCTTCACAGATCTTTCTTGCAGTGAATGTTGAATATCAGAATCGGCAAGAAGATTGAATCTTTTCTTCAGAAGAAAGTATTGATCGGCTTGAATGTATTTCTTCTTTCTCTTGAGCTCTGTAAGCGAGTATGACTCTTGACGGCAACGAACTCTTCGTTCAGAAATAATTAAGGAAAAATGATTTCCTATCTAAAGATTAGGGTTTGCTGAAATCATCTCAACCTTTTTATAAGGACCCTTGATAACGGTCTCTTCCTCGTATGTCCTTTATGTCAGTTCTCAGCTTTCCATAAAGCTTAGCTTTCATCGGCTCAATCTGCGGCGACAATAAATGACGTGACACCAAAATCACGCTTTAATTTGTATTCAGGTCTTTCCGTCATTCGACTAGATGTCTAGTCGAATTTACTTCTTCTCGACGAATTTGCATTGTGTATAACTTTAGTTCAATTCTTCTGCACGAATCGTCTTGATGTCTTTGATAGTCTTCAAGACGATATTTCATTGTTTGTTCCTTCTAGTCGAATCATCTACACGAACCGACTAGGCAACTATTTATAATCTTCAAGACGATATTTGAGCTCTTCTAGCGCATCACTTTGTTATTCATGAAATGTCGTCTTTGTTCCTCGACGACATTTCAAGTGACCTCGACGATAATTGTCTTAGTCAATTTCTTCCTTCATATAACTGCTTTAAGATATATATATATAGTATACTTCTAAAACAATATGAAGGTATATGAACCTTGTCAAGACGATATCGTCTTGGAAAGTATTTTACCAAGACGATATTTAGATATACACATTCTTCTTCTAGACAAGACGATAAGAGTGATATTGTGAGTTTACAAGATGATATCGTCTTGGAGCTTAGAATCTTCAAGACGATATCAAGACCTTTACTCGACGATATTTAAGTTTACCAAGACGACATTTCGCTTAGGCATATTTTGATCTTCTCAACTCAAATCTTTTGCTTCAGCTCACTTGATAGACCTTTATACTTGGATCTTTCTCAGTCTTCTTTCAAACGATTCTTCTTGAAACTTATGCACTAAATATCGTCTTGGTAACCTGGGTCCCTTCTAATGTTTGAACTACTTATGCAGGATTAGGTAGGGTCCCACTCAGGAGAAAATGGAGTGGGAAGATAGATGTACGTCATGTATAAGGAACAAACTTCATCCAAGGGAGTGATTTCTGTCTTGAATCTTCCTCATTATTTATATGTTCAGTCGAATTCCAACATAGCCTGTTTCTGTTTATGTCAACTAGCCTTCTTTTCTTTGTTTGGCTTCCAGACTTTGCTTGCATATCTTTTAGAGAGTAAGTACAAGTTCAATATAGTCTAGATCTTAGGTCGACATGGTATCTTGTACAATGAGGGATTACATTGGCAAAACTATGTCTGATGACACTAAGTCTAGCCCTATTTTGAGCTTGTATTTTCATATACCTGAAATCATCTTGACAAGAAAGCATATGCATCAAATACAGATGTGTTCTTCTATATTGTGAGGGTTTCTTCAAATCAGGAACATTGTGGGCACTGTTCCCAACAAAATCTATGGTGTAATCATTCATCTTTGTATTTTCTCAAGTGCATCTCTCTTCTTTAGTAACACTCACCCATAAGTAAAGTAGTTTTACTTCATTATTTTACCACGTGAACCTTACCTCGAACCAAACACTAATTATTTTCTTGTAAATACTTCACAATTAAATTTCTACAACCTCTAAAATTGGGCTACCTCGCGAAGCATTGGAGATTAGATGATTAAGGCTCCGTTTGGCACGACGGTGGCGGTCGTGAACGCGGTGGTAAAACCGTCATTCGTGAACGGGCACCTAAGGAACTTCATTCACTTTTATGTTCAAGTGGATGAAGTTCCTTAGGTGGGCGTTCATGAATGACGGTTTTACCACCGCGTTCATGACCGCCACCACTGTACCAAACGGAGCCTAAATGAGTGTTACTATGTCTTAAGCTCTCTTCTTCTCATGCTCTTGTTTCTATCAAACACCAGAATTATTGATGCAAATCCTCTATGTAAACGGTCTACTCCATATCTTTGACATTATCATGTTTCTGTGGGCCTATATTGTTGCCACAGAATACTGTCTTTTACCTCAATTTTTTTGACAGTGTTCAGCTCTTAGCCACAGAATACTCTCTTTTACCTCAATTTTATTGACAGTGGAAGCTCTTAGTCACTGCCGTGATTTCTTGAATTCTGCTGATATGCACTTTGTTCTAAACTCCCACACCTTTTCTTTTGTTCTCTGTTTTTCTAGCATAGAATAAGGAGGTTTGTTGTGTCTTTAAATGTTTTTACATTTTATTGCTGGCAGTTCATTCTCAGCACTAAAAGGTTTGGTCCAACTATGTTTCGAAAATGCCATTGGATCACATCTCCTTGGTATTATTATTATTTTTAATTTTTTTAATCGACTTTTCATCATAATGAAACGCCATGTTTTTGACTTAATAATGAATGTAATTTTAACCCTCGGAGTTAACATGGTCTCTAGTTATTTCCGTCTTTCTTGATCTGCCTTCATTCTTTCAGCCTTTATACTCTGTTTTAGGGAGCTATGTTTGATTTGACAAGAAAATTGAGCCACGGAATTTGCAGTGATAGATAATTATCAGCAAACTGTAATTTATTTGACTCTTGTTATAGAATAAATCACAGGTGCGTTACCTCCAGCAACACCGAGTATTCACTCCAAAAAAAATGTCAACGATAAGTATTAGCTGGGGTGACCTCAAAATTACTGTTCATACATGATACCACCTTTCAATGGTACGTAAGTATATCCTCCGAAATATCTATTGACGTAAATGTTTGAAGAATTCAGAGCTATGGCTCATGAGATTTGCGAATGACTATGGATTAGGTCTCTTTATAATGATCTTGGCATGGAAAATAAGGACTCTGTTTGACTTTATTGTGATAGCAAAACAGTCATTAGTATTGCTCACAATTCTGTCCAACATGACCGCACAAAGCATGTGGAGGTTGACCGCCACTTCATCAAAGAGAACATAGAAGGAGGAGTTGTGAGCACACCATTTGTCCCCTCAGATCAACAATTAGCTGATGTTCTCACCAAGGGATTAAGTCCGAGTTCTTTCGAAAAAATCATGTGCAAGTTGGGCATGCAAGACATCACACGCCTAGCTTGAGGGGGAGTGTTAGAATTATATTTATTTTCCCGTCTTTTCGCTGGTTATATTTTTCCTTTATTGTCATTGTTGTTTCTCCCTCCTATATCTAGGAGTGAGCCTCCTTTCAAAGAATTAATATTCTCCAACAATTTGCAGACACACTAATTCGGAAAAGACTCTTTCCTTAATTAATTACAATACAAGTCAACTAATAATATTTAAACATTATCATTATTGTTCTCTTGCATAAATGAATCATTCATTACATGTCACCTAAAAGGGTTTCTTCACACTCCAACCGTAGGGTGTGCTCCTCCATTCAAGGTCTAGCAGTTGTTCTTGGAATAGTGGGGTGAAGTTGTTGGCACTCCCTAAAATTGCCTACCATTGAAAAGCATACCTTGCCTCAGATGCAGTCTGTAAGAGATGATTGAGTTTTGGGGTTGGTTGGTTGCTGAACATATGTGCTTGGAATGTTGGCTGGTTGTTGAACATATGTGCTTGGAATGTTGGCAATTTTGGGTAGCGCAGTCGGATATATTTCCAAGCCTTTTGCTCAAATTCAGCCCAAACTCTTAGTTGAGCTGATATTGATAGCACTATTATTATTAGAAGAAGAAGAAGAAGAAGAAGAAGAAAATACAACTCGTGAACCATTTCTCCTCAAGAGGAGAGAACCCAAAAGACTAGAAATGGTTCAAACTTGTGCCAGCTCATGCACGACTCCCTTATATAGACTCCTATGCATGAGTCTATCTATGCGAAGCCCGTCGTTGATTCTTAGGATGGGGGGATTTGGGGGTTGGCGCCGCCTAACGACAAGCATTGTGCGTGACTTATCATCTCTCTGTGGAGATAGATTATCACGTGAATCCATTAAATGCATCTTTTAGGATATCCTCTTAATCAGAAGAAAGTGTGTAGTTGTTGTGTTCCCCCCACTCTTTGACGTTCCTTCTCTCCATAATCCATGAGGGATGCCAAAATCTTCATAAGCAAATCGGCTATTGGGCTTTCGTCTTTCACAAAACAGACCCAGTTTCTCTATTGAAAGAGAGTTGGTATGTACCATTACAGTGGAAGGGTAGACGAAGGTCTCCTCCAAAGAGGACGAAGTCGGTGAGCCGATAGGCGAACAGTCCAAGAAGGCTCCAAAGGCCCCAAAGGGGACGTAGTCGGTGAGCCGATAGGCGAACTAGCGTGGCCGATAGGCGAAGTCAACATCTGACGAAGAGTACGTACGTAGTAGGTGAGTCACGATAGTGACGAAGAGGCGAAAAAAGGCGCTGAGCCGGTAGGCGAAGGATCATATGAGGGCTAACAATGGAATTAGTGGTGAACAAGAAGAATTGCGTTGGAAACGCAACTCCTATGGGTCCGTTTGGCGCGGCGTTTTTGCTCCAGTGAGTTTGGGTAAAAACTTCACTGTCATACAATTTGTTTGGCATGACAGCGTTATGATCGCCACCCAGAAAAAAAAAACTAATTGTGTACATAAAAGTGAAAGGAGTTCTTTACATGAGGTGAGACGTTCACGAATGAAAGTTCATAACTGTTGTGTCAAACGGACCCATAGCCTCTTCAAGCTTCTCGGATTAGTCTGCTTTAGCTTTTGTACTTCATTACATTTTTGAAAATTCGCACCTACTGTTTCAGGTACTCGCAATTCTGCTAGGGCCTCGGAACTTTAATGCCGCTCGAAAAAGTTGTGGCGCGAACACGTATATTTCAAATTTTCCGACTCTCTCTCTGTCGCAAGCTTTATAAACTGGATAGAGGGTACATTTGGATGCATTTTAAATTTGTTATATATTTTTTTGAAGATGAAGCTAATTTAGTGGTACTGCAGCATGATTTTGTGCTACAATTAGTAAAGAAAATGTGATGTAATGTGGTTAGAGGAGTTCTCATTTAGGATTACTTACATCATTTGTTGGCTGTTTCTTCCTATCCTAGCACAATAGCAAAAAGAAATGAGAAGTGTTAGTTGTATTAAATCCTAATCTATTTGTTCATTCACATTTAGGGTTGGGACGAAATCGACTAGAAGAAACTCGAGCCTACTTTGAGCGTCACTCGAGCTCAAATAGGTTCAAATTGTTTCCGAGCTTGCTCAAATTTATATGCTTTAGGGCACACTGTAATTTATTTTGTTTTGTTCAATTTATATTCAAATTTAAGTATGCTTGATTCGATCCGAGACCGACTTGAAATTCAGTTTTTGAGTATGCTTGATCTGAACTGAGACCCGACTTGAATTTAAGACCAACCCGAGTTCTTGGCTCATGACCGGTGGTTTTGATTCAATCCGAGACAATTCCCAAACTCAATTTTAAGCCATCTTCGAGCTCGCATTCCCAACGCGCCATCATGCCCACCAGCAGTCTGTACGCTGTGTCATTGTCCGTACTTCGGCTTATTTTGACAGTGTGCCAGCAGTGTGTTTCTCTTCTCTTAATCATTTTTTGATTGATATTTGTAACACTATGACTAAGGGCCCGTTTGGCACGGGGTGACGATCGTGAACGATGTGGTTATGAACCGTCGTCGTTCATGAACGCCCGACCTCACCTAAGGAACTCCGTACATTTTTATGTTCAAAATTGTTTTTTTTTCTTGGCGGCGGTGATAACTATTGTCATGTCAAACACATATTTCATCACGATGACTTTTTTGTCTAAAACTCATCAGATCAAAACACCGCGTCAAACAGATGACTGTTCGTAATCATCGCATTCCGGACCGTCGTAAGTAGTCAAAAGGCAGATTGCAGCTACATTTTTGTCATTCCCAGAGTTTTCCAGTGATGAAATGTGCTCATTTGAGCTTGTAATTTGTTGTTGGATTCCGATTGTCGTTCGCGGAAATTTGCGGACCCAATGGACGCCCATTCTCGGAGTGCATTGTCTTTTGCAAGTCTTTCCTTGCGCGGGTTGTTTACTCAGGTTGCTTTATTGGTTTGTTCACCTCGAGTCCGGCGATGCCCTAGTGCTAAGTTTCTCTCAGTACCTCAAAAAATATTGTTTTAACTATAGCTAAGTTTTGGACATTTTATTAGCAGCAAATGTGATGATAAAAAATCCTACAAAATGTTTTAAATAAAGGATGGAGAACACAACATCTCACATTACATTATAAAAATTGGAAATATATCTTAACATACTAGGTTTTAGTGTGAAGAGCTCCCATCTAAGAGTCTGTTTGGCACAACGGTGGCGGTCTTAAACACGGTGGTTACAAATCGTCATTCGTTTGGCGCTGTGTTTTGATCCGGTGAATTTGGACAAAAACTCTATCGTCATAAAGTATTGTTTGGCATGACAACGGTTATGACCGCCCCAAGAAAAAAAACTAAATTTAAACATAAAAATGGACGGAGATCCTTAGGTGAGGTCGGGTAGCCACCGCTTTCTTGGCCACCAACACCATGTCAAACGTGTCCTAAATGCAAAGTAGTAGTAGATCAAGCAGTAGTTAAATCTCTTCTTGAATTTGTTGCTACAATGAATGCCAAAAATGCCGAGATTTTAAAGTATCAGGATCCTCTCCATTTTTGACGAAATGGAGGGGATCCATTTCATGGCTCAGATCTACCGTCTCTTGATCCGACGGGTTCAGTTTTTTTCATCCTTTTATAGTTTTTTTAAGGGCGCTGCTATTAGCACTGCGCTTTTGTCTATTAGCACTCAAAATTTTAAAATTTTAGGGCTTATTAGCACTCACTTTTGTCTATTAGCACTAAAAAATGTAAAATTTTAGAGTGTTATTTTTAATAGCCGCAAACAGCCCTTTCCCCTTAGATGCATGTCCCTACACATCTCTCGCAGAAACGACGCCGTTGGAGTCGGCGGCGATGACGATGGCATTGGCGGCGGTGACGATGGCGTTGGAGTTGGCGGCGGTGACGATGGCGTTGGAATTGGCGGCGTCGACGATGGCGTGGCGGCGTCGACGATGGCGTTGGCGGCGGCGACGATGGCGTTGGCGCCTTGGCGGCGGCGACGATGGCGTTGGCGCCTTGGCGGCGGCGACGATAGTGAAAATGATATTTTTATTATGTTAAAAAGAAATTGACAAAAAAGTGCTAATAATAATAGTGCTTTGCTAATAGACAGGTTGAGTGCGAATAAACAATCACTTAAAACAGCGTTTGCTAATAGCGACGAGTATAAATAGACAAAAGCGCAGTGCTTATAGCAGCGCCCTTTTTTAATCTCAATAAATCTCCACCACTAGATATAGGTTAAAGTATTTTGGTGCATTCGATGATGAAATGGATCCCCTCCATTTTGTCAGAAATGACGAGAATCCGGATCCGATTTTAAAAGGAGGTTAGATTTAAAAAAATGAATTGTCGTCGTTGGTGTCACATTTGTTCTCATGATACCTTTTAAGTTAGGCTCCGTTTTGCGCGGTCTTTTTGCTCCGCTGAGTTGACTAAAACGCTGCTGTCATAGAATGTATGTTTGACATGACAACGGTTATCATCGCAATTTTTTTTTAGTTTTGAACCTAAAAGTTGATGATGTTCCCCAGGTGAGGTCGGACGTTCACGAACGACGGTTCATAATCACAATTATATAACCCTCATATTTGTCGAGCTGGTGTGACTCGACGCGGATGAGGTTGCAATAGTGAAAATGACCGTGACAGGCAAATTGACAGATTGGAGGCAATCGAGACTGACCGAAACCAAAAAAACAAGATCCGAGAAGAGGGAAGTGGACCGCAAGTCCACTTCCCGACTTGGACGAGTGGACCAAGGGTCCACTCGCCCAAGGTTCTGGGAGAGTGGTCGCCCGAATGGGGGGGGGGGGAGTGGACTTATAGTCCATTCGCCCTAGGCGACTGGGCGAGTGGACCAGGGTGGATCGTGAGGTTCACTCAGCCAGTTCAGGTGGTGGACCACTCGATCCGCTCACCCTACCACCGCGTTCAGCTCAAGTCTTTTTTTGATCTTTCGGGTTTTTGGTGGGACTTCCTCGCTGCAGCTCAAGAGGTTTATTTTGGGCTTCAAGTCTTTTTTGTGCAAGGTCCTTCTACTCTCAACGATTGGTCATGCGTTCTAGCTCAGGTGAAGTAAGGATCAGCTGCGTACCCGTTGCGAACGTCGAAGCCAATTTTCTGATTTCAACAACAACATTAATGACCGACACCGACGCACCAAACAGAGCTTTACAGTATGTTTGGTGCGGCATTTTTGCTTCGGTGAGTTTGGACAAAAACATCAGTCATAAAAAATATGTTTGGCACAACAATTGTTATGACCGTTGTCAAGAAAAGAAATAAAAAATTAATTTTGAACATAAAAGTAGATGGAATTCTTTGGGTGTGATCAGACGTTCGCAAACGGCGATTCATAGCCACCGCCCAGTTGTACCAAACGGAGCCTTAAACGTAAGGCTGTGTTCGTTTCGCGGGTTTTACACGGAGGGTTTTGGTTTTAGTCAAAAACCAAAATTTTGCAGGTTTTGATTTTGGTCCAAAACCAAATTTTTTGTTCGTTCACAAATATTGGTTTTGATATACCAAAAACTAATTTCTTTCTCTCAAAACCCGCGAAACGAACTTTTAAACCAGAAAGAAAATCATTAATTACGTCAAAAAACAATGTTAGGAATTAAATGATGTCATGGTTCCTTTGCTCGTAGTAAGTCATGCTTTCCCGTTGATCGCACGCCCACTTTTCCTCCCCATTATTAATTAATTAAAAAACCAGTTGGCGAAATTATAATACAATAGTAATAATAATACTATAATAATACAATAATAAATAAATCAAGAAATAAAAAAGAAAACAACGTGCGGAAATTTTCATGCCTGCAGATATATATACCAGTTCATAGGCTGACGTCTTCAAGCCAGCTGCCCTAATCTGGTCAAACAGTAGTCCACCCAACCAGCATCTTCTTTAATTATTTTCCAGTTGACTCTTAGCGGGTTGTGCCTGTATTTGAGCGGGTTATGCCTGCATACGACAGTACCTGATCGGTGACGGCGGGTTTTTCACGCAACTTATAGATATGAGTACCAAATGACCGTAAAAAATATACATCTATATTTTATATTTATTTTTTAAAAAAACATTTATATTTTAACAAAAAATCATTTTAAAATAAGTTATTATATTTCAAAATTAGTTTTTGGAGGCATAATGATTACCTATTTTTTTTTTAATTTTATAAATTTTCGTCATTATTTTTATTATTATTATAAGGATATTATGTAATTACACTAATAATTATTATATTTTATGAATTTTTATTTTTTTTTCTTAATATACGTGAAGTCATTTGAGTAAAAGAATGATAAGACAAATTCTTGTATATAGTAGTTAAAAAGATATATATTATTAAATGATTGATTTATTATTTTATTTTCGGGGTGATGAATTCCAGCGGGTTACTTTTCTGGCAAAGTACTTAAAAAGCGCGTTTTCGATATCATATGAGATAGCTTTATACACCCAGAAGCAATTAATTAATTAATTAATTAATTAATCATATGATTAATAGCAAATAAGTACGATTAATAGCAAAAAAGTGTACTGCGTTCACAAAGCCACATGCTGCTCATTTTCCACTTCCTATTTTATCAAACTATTATTAACTTCTAATAATTATTATTTTCAATTTTTTGAAGAGCTCGTGTGCGATGCAACCTTACTATCAAAATTAGGGGTTTAATTCGGATCGATTCGGATTGGTTCCATCAAAAATCAAGAACCAACAAATATTGCTTCGGTTCCAACATTTTTAAATCAGAACGGACCCATTCATTCAAAATTTAGAATCATACCCGAACCGAAAATTCTGTTCGGTTCTACCCGACGACATAATTACAACTAAAAAATACTTATAATTTTTTTTATCTTATTTTCCTACAATTTCTTACACAGCATATTTTGAATCTATAGAATATTGATATAAACATAATTTTTGTTGCATTCGGTTCTCAGTTCTCTTCAAATAAGATTTTCTTATTTTAACTTAAATGATATTTATGAAATAAGTACTAGACATTCGGTTCTCTGGTATCCAGCCATAAGAACCGAGATTCGACCCAAAAGGCCAGTTCTTGATTTTTCCAGAACCATACCCGAATCAAAAATCATTAGAACCGTCTTAAATTGATTGGTTCGGTTTGATTTTGGATCGATTCTCCGTTCTCCGGAGATTGGGGGGAAGCAAAGCGAATAACGAATCGGGGATGCTGTACGAGGCGGATTTAGGTCAGGGAAAATAGGAATTATTGGAGGGGGGGGGGGGGGCTGTTTTGCTATTATAATATTAGAGGAGTGAAAATAGTTTAATAGATTATTCCAAGTCAAAATTCAAATTTCTAGTACCAACATTTTTTATTAAATCATAAGATAAAAAAATTGAAGGATTGATATTCATTTTTATGATTTCATTTCATCAATCTATTTTTTTTTCTTTTAATGAATTAGAAATCTTGAAATATTTTTTATTGGATAACTATTGAAATAACTTTAGGCATGCAATTTTTTTTGTTGGAGCTAATACAATATTATTATTATTATTATTATTATTATTATTATTAGTGAAGGCGTGCGTATAAAATAGTGGGAGGGTTCTCTCTCTCTCTATCTCTAAATGCTTGTTGGAGTCTTTGCATAGAAGAAGTCTTCCGCCACCATCTCTTCCTCCCGACAATGAGACGTCAAGTCTAGTGGCTTCACATTATATACTCTTAATCTTATTGTTGCGGGTCGCTTAGGGCTCTTGGTAGACCGGTTTACTTGAACCACCTTAGCTCGGGAGCGAACCAAGCGCGCAAACAGTCAATTTGAGATTCGTTGATTACACTTGAACTTTTTAGCGTGGAAAAACCCGGAAAGGGTAAAAAACCACGTGGCCGGAGCTCTGCCGACCAAACTTCCACTATCTTCTGGGGGGTTACAATTAGAGAGTTAGAAGTCGAGCGCAACAGGCCGCTGCTCGTTACAACATCAGAGAGAGAGAGAGAGCGTTCCGAGGGCGACAGACCACCTCTCGGAAAAAACTAAGTCTTTTCCTTCTGAGAACGGTAGAGAACGAAAGTGAGAATGTCTTGTCCGCTTTCGTGAGGACGAAAGTGAGAAAGCCTTGTCCGCTTTCGTGAGGACGAAAGTGAGAAAGCCTTGTCCGCTTTCGTGAAGTCGAAAGTGAGAAAGTCTTGTCCGCTTTCGTGGAGACGAAAGTGAGAAAGCCTTGTCCGCTTTCGTGGGGACAAAAGTGAGAAAGCCTTGTCCGCTTTCGTGAAGACGGAAAACTTCAAGTCCACGAAGGAGATCTTCGAGCGCCGAAGGAGAAATCCGTGGAAATCTTCAAGGAGCTCTCTCTGGCCACCAAGGCGGGATCCCCTTAAATGAAACCTAGGGAGTCCTTTTATAGCTTTGGCCGGGGGTAGCCCGGTAATTTTGCCGTTGTAACCACCATAACCACCTGGGAGGACGAATCATATTTTCCGGTTCAGAGCCCACGGATCACCATTCTTCGTAAATGACCATGCTGCCCTTCAAGGAAAGGCGACAAGTTGTTCCTGAAAAGTGAGAAACTGAAAAGACAAAAAGTGAGCGAGTCGTAAATGTGAGCGAGCCGAGTCGGAAAAGTGATAAGTCAGAAGAGATAAAAAGTGAGATAAGCGCGCTCAAAAACGTTCTGAGCACGCAACGAACGGGGAATTACTCTGAACGGAGCCCGGAGCCCGAAAAGCGGGCGGTGAGCCGGAAGAGGGGGGACTCACCCCAATCTTACTACGGGGGAGAGCGGTTCGACCTCCCCTGAAGGCGGGCGCGGCGCGGCCACGCCCGAGGGAGGAGGGCGACTCCTCTCGGCCGCACCCCACAAAGGGGGGTGCGGCTAGGCCGCACCCCAAAGGGGGGTGCGGCTTGGCCGCACCCCAAAGGGGGGTGCTGCTTGGCCGCACCCCTCATGGGGTGCGGCTTGGCCGCACCCCAAGGGGGTGCGGCTTGGACGCACCCCAAGAGGGTCTCGGCGCTACCGCGAGCGCTACCGCGCGGTAGCGCCGCGCTTGCCGTGCGCGCTACCGCGCGGTAGCGCCGCGCTGCCGCGGGTGCTACCGCGCGCGGCCCGCTCGTCGTCGGGACTCGGGAGGGGACGGCGTCGCCGTGCACGTTGCGGTTGGTGGCGGTTTCGGCTTTAACCTCCCACTCTCTCCCACTAAAGTAATGGGGAGAGGGGTTTATGGGAGTAACCGCTATCCAGTTCTCTCATAAATGAGAGCTCATGATGAATCCCCATCATAAGCCCCCACAAACCTTCGGAGTCCGACCCTCCGTGTGAAGGAGTGTGAAGGCTTCATTCTTCTTGCTTTGACTCCGGTCATCATTGTTGTCGGCGTGCGGCGCGTTAAACCATGGTGGAGGTAAGCTCGTTATTTTCGTTGTTTGCAAAGAAAGGAGGAGATGGCGGAGCGCGCCCGCGAGGGTGGTTTCGACCGAGGTGGCAAGGCGTCGGGAGGGTGCGCGCCCGCGCGTGGGCGGCGCCGACCGTGGGAGTGAGCTCGCGCGCGGGTGCTGCCGGCCGCGGGATCGAGCCATCGGCATCCGGCGGGCGCGCGCGGCCCACGCGCGGGCGCAGCCTGCCGCGGGAGCGGTCCACCGGCGCCCTTCGCGTCCCGCGCGGGCGGCGCTGCCGGTCGGCGGGGGGTGCGCACGCGCCCCCACGCGCGTGGCGGTTGGCCGCGCGCGTGCGGTTGTTGGCCGCGCGCGCGCGGCGGTTGGCCGTGCGCGCGCGCGGCGGTTGGTCCTGCGTGCGCGCGGCGGTTGGTCGTGCGCGCGCGCGACGGTTTGTCGTGCGTGCGTGTGGCAGTTGGCTGCGCGCATCCCCCCCGCGTGTGCATGCGCGGTGTTTTTCCGCGTGCTTCTGCGCGACTGTTTTCCGCGCGCGTCCCCCGCGTGCGGCGGTTAACCGAGCACGCGGGGTGCCGTGTGCGTGTGTCTCGTTGCTCATGTGGTTTTTCGCGCGCGAATTGCGTTGCGCGCATGAATCGTTGCTTTCATGCAGTTGGTTGACACAATTGTGCGCGGGCGGGTTGAATTCACTTGACGCGCGTTTTTCAGGGTCTTTATGCACTTATTTTGTTGGATATATGCGCTGACGTGCGCGGATTTTCTTTTGCAGGCTTCGAAACGAAGCGGCTAGTCGAGGCCGATGCGCATGCGCTCTACTCTTGACGGCGCGCGAATTGACATATGGCGGAAGCGGTTCGGGTTGCCCCCGGATGTTGAGGTGAGGATCCCAGGGGCGGAAGAGCGCGCCCAAAATCCGCCGACCGATTTCATGGCCCTTTCGGAGAGCTGCTTGAAGTCCGGGTTTCGCATTCCTCCGCCCGAGGAGGTCGTTGAGATATTCTGATTCTGCGGTGTTCCGATTACCCAGTTCACGCCGGCGGGGTTGACGAATATTATGGGGATGGTGGTATTCTTTCGGGAACATAGCAAGCGCTTTTCGCTCGAGATTTTCAAAGATTGGTGCGAGGTTTCTACTGACCCGGGCGGTCGTATCGAAGTTCGGAGCAACAAAAGCTGGTTTCACTTTGGAGCGAAGGCTGATTACCGCCATATGAATACTCTTTATGGGTATGTCCGGAATCGATGGGAGCTACCGGAGTTATGGAGATCGCTTCCTGGGCGCTGTCGCCGGCAGACTGGTCGGGAAGATGAGTTCCTTCCTATCCCTGGTTTTCCTGGTCGAGAGGGGCTGTCGAAGGCCTTGCTTTCCATTTCTGGTTGCGTGGATGAACGTCGAATGCACTCGGTGGGGCTTTCCTGGGATCCCGAGCGGGAGACTACTGTTCCCTTAGATCGTGGGAAAAAGAGGAAGATCGTTATTAAGAACGGCCCTTCCGGTCCGCGCCCTATTCCACCGGCGCCTACGAGGCAAGATTGCGAGGCCGGCCCAAGCCGTCCTAGGAGTGAGCCGGTTTCATCCGATCCGTAGGTGGAGAATTTGGCGTCTCCTATTGCCGACTGGGTCCCGCCGAAGGATTTGCCGCCACCACCTCATCGAAGCGAGTTTCTTCTTCACTTCAAGCGATGACTTGTGCGGTAAGTGAAGCTCTTCTTTCTTGATCTCAGCGTTTACTCTCCGTTCTTATTTACGCTTGCTAACCGTTCGACTTTTGCTTGCAGGCAGAGGCTTTGACTAGCGTTGCGCTCACATGGAACGATCATTATGTGAGCCTCAAGGACAACTACTTCGCTCTTCAGGAGGAGTTACGCGTGGCGAGGTGTGACATGTCCGTTTTGCATAGGATGAGGGACCGTGACACAGCTCATATCAAGCAGTTGGAGGGTGAAGTAGAGAAGCTGCGAGTGCAGTGCGGCGGTGATAAGGTGCTCGCCCAGGATGCCCTTCATCAATTATCGGACGCACAGGGGGAGATGTTTCGCCTGGAGGGGGAGTTGGGCTTCCTACGGAGCGAGGTGGACCGACTGTCGTCGATCGAGCAGAGTCTTGAGGAGGCCAAGGTGACTGTAGTGGCCGAGTACAAGGATTCCCTCACCTTTGCGGAAGAGCGTTTCCAGATGGTGGAAGAGATTCGCGCCGAGGTGATGACGAAGGAGGTAGAGCCCTTGATAGCGGACGAGTGCGAAGTCTCTTTTCAGAGAGGCGTTCAGAAAACTCTCTGTATGATGGGGAGGAAGTTCGGGTGCGACACCGCTGGCCTCGGAGCCGGAGATCTTTCTGGGGATGACTACTCGGACGTGGCCGAGGACTGATGTTGTTTATCTTTTATTTTCTCGCTTTCAGCTTTGTTGTTTGTTTGTATGTTTGTCGGATGTGGTTGTATTTCCTTTATTGCATGCATTGTACTTGTTTTCCTGCATGATATTGTCAATCTGGTTGTTAGCACCTGCACAGTTTGATTGTTTTCAAAATTACAGATGAGTTTGCACGGGTCTGAGCCCGTGGCTTTTATACCAGTTTGCGCGAGTCTGCGCTCGCGGTTTATATATATATAATTAATTTGCACGAGTCTATGCTCGCGGATTTTACATAAAAAATTGTTTGCGCAAGTCTGTGTTTGCGGCTTTCGCACGAGTCTGGCTCGCGGCTTGGCCGGTGAATAGCGGGTGTATTCAAACCGAGGGTGAACGTAAGGGGGGCAGGCCCCTACGACACCGGGACTCGACGGCGGAGGAGAAGGACGAACCTTCAATCGACGACGGTGCAAAGTCCCCGGGGCAGGGCCCCGAAGTGGCCGGTGAATAGCTGGTGTATTCAAACCGGGGGTGAATGTAAGGGGGGCAGGCCCCTACGACACCGGGACTCGACGGCGGAGGAGAAGGACGAACCTTCAATCGACGGCGGTGCAAAGTTCCCGGGGCAGGGCCCCGAAGTGGCCGGTGAATAGCTGCTGTATTCAAACCGGGGGTGAACGTAAGAGGGCAGGCCCCTATGACACCGGGACTCGGCGGCGGAGGAGAAGGGCGAACCTTCAATCGACGGCGGTGCAAAGTCCCCAGGGCAGGGCCCCGAAGTGGCCGGTGAATAGCTGGTGTATTCAAACCGAGGGTGAACGTAAGGGGGGCAGGCCCCTACGACACCGGGACTCGACGGCGGAGGATAATGGCGAACCTTCAATCGACGGCGGTGCAAAGTCCCCGGGGCAGGGCCCCGAAGTGGTCCCTGTAGTAGAACAGTTTAGAACAGACCGAATATAACTAGAAAATATTGATACATGCGCAAGTGCAGTCTTGCGGCCTTTGAGCCAGTAAGTTTCTGATACATATTTTACGAGAGAGGAGGTAACGTCGGGCTCCCGTTATGCTGCGCTTGCTCGAGCTTTTTAGGTCATTCAACATGGTGGGCGGTGGTGACCCGGCGACTGATCTTTGGTGGCATCCCTCTGTGTCTCTTCACGGAAAGCTTCCAGGTGCCCTAACTGGACGAGGCGTTCAATTTCTTCTTTCAGTCTTGCGCAGTGTTCCGTTCGGTGCCCTCGGCGTGGAAGTGGCAGAATTGGGCTTGATCTCCCCTGTGCAGGGAGAGCCGTTTGGGCCAGTTGATAATCTTGCTATTGCTGATTACAGATAATATGTGCTCGCGGGGGGTATTCAGCGGGGTGAAGCTCTGGGAGTCTTAATTTGCTAGCCCTTGGGAGCAGTCTGCTCGGTTCTGAGTGAGCAGTTCTGCCTTCCCGAACTGCTGCTGCTGCCCCTTTCTCTTGCGGCATGTATCAAACTGCGGCGGATTTGCTGATGCCTGATATTTGGCTTTTTCAGCCAACATGGGAGTTGCGCGATCCTCCCGCGCGCCTTGCTTCTCAGACTTCGGTTTTGGTGACGGATCGTTGTTGATCCAATGGAGCTTGGAGGTGGGTGTGTCGAAACTGTGGATCGCATTCCTAAGGTTACTCCCTTTATTGGCCATGCTTCCGGACATGGAAACGTCGTGGTCCAGGGCGTCCAGTAAGAGGCTCCCAAATATTGCGTCGTAGGGGGAGTCTGCCTCGGCGACGACGAACTGAACGTCGTACTGGACCGGTTCCGCGTGCATCCCCACTTGGACGGGGAGGGTAATGATTCCTACGGTGGGTACCGTAGTTCCGTCTGGGAGCTCCGCCTCGCTGGCCCTGAGTTTGAGGTTCCCGCTTAGGAGTTTGAGCCGTATTACGGCAGCTAGGAATATGATGTTGAAGGAGATGCGGTGAGTTATCAACGCTCTCCTTAGCTCACAGGGTGGACTGCCTATGCTTGCGTCCAAGGCGAAGTCCATCCATGCGCAAGGACGCTCCTGGTGAAAATTTGTGCGGATCTTCTGTTGCTGCGTGCTCCACTCCGCCTCCCTTAGGCGGGGCGGTTCGTTCGTGCCGGGCTTTTCTTGCTCTTCTTCCGGGATCCTTGGCGCGCGCGCTTCGTGCCATTCAACGAACAGCTGGGACAACTCGGTGAAGTTGTGAATCGCTTCGTTTGGCAGGGATTGATACCAGCGGAGGGCGCTCCCGCGCAGTGTCCTGGTGAAGATTTTGCAGCTGATTTGGTCGGGAAGTCCGAACGTCTGTACCGTCATCAAGAAGTGATTAACGTGCACGTACGGGTCTTCTGTTCCGTGGAACTCCTTGATGTGCGGGAGCTTTAGCCACGACGGGACTGGGTATGCCGAAATTGACTCTGACAGGGGGGATTGCCTTTGTTGGTGCGCGATATCACTCGGATCCTGCCTCGCTGTGAGAGGGGCCAACTTGTTAGTCGGCCCATCCCATTGGAGCTGGATTGATGCAGCGATGAGCTCTCTTTTCGTTGGGCCTTCAGGGATTGAAGAACTGCATGCGTCAGATAGTTCAGGGGAGGTGTCAACCCTTGCTGGTTCCCTGAACCCAGGCGAAGCGGGCATTGCGTTCGGAAATCCTTTGTTCGGTAGTTGGGAATCCATTCCCACAGACGGCGCCAAACTGTTGCGGGTCGCTTAGGGCTCTTGGTAGACCGGTTTACTTGAACCACCTTAGCTCGGGAGCGAACCAAGCGCGCAAACAGTCAATTTGAGATTCGTTGATTACACTTGGAATTTTTAGCGTGAAAAAATCCGGAGAGGGTAAAAAACCACGTGGCCGGAGATGTGCCGACCAAACTTCCACTATCTTCTGGGGGGTTACAATTAGACATTTAGAAATCGAGCGCGACAGGCCGCTGCTCGTTACAATATCAGAGAGAGAGAGAACGTTCTGAGGGCGATAGGCCACCTCTCGGAAAAAACTAAGTCTTTTCCTTCTGAGAACGGTAGAGAACGAAAGTGAGAATGTCTTGTCCGCTTTCGTGAGGACGAAAGTGAGAAAGCCTTGTCTGCTTTCGTGAGGACGAAAGTGAGAAAGCCTTGTCCGCTTTCGTGGAGTCGAAAGTGAGAAAGCTTTGTCCGCTTTCGTGGAGACGAAAGTGAGAAAGCCTTGTCCGCTTTCGTGGGGACGAAAGTGAGAAAGCCTTGTCCGCTTTCGTGAAGACGGAAAACTTCAAGTCCACGAAGGAGATCTTCGAGCGCCGAAGGAGAAATCCGTGGAAATCTTCAAGGAGCTCTCTCTGGCCACCAAGGCGGGATCCCCTCAAATGAAGCATAGGGGGTCCTTTTATAGCTTTGGTCGGGGGTAGCCCGGTAATTTTGCCGTTGTAACCACCATAACCATCTGGGAGGACGAATCATATTTTCCGGTTCAGAGCCCACGGATCACCATTTTTCGTGAATGACCATGCTGCCTTTCAAGGAAAGGCGACAAGCTGTTTCTGAAAAGTGAGAAACTGAAAAAATAAAAAGTGAGCGAGTCGGAAATGTGAGCGAGCCAAGTCGGAAAAGTGAGAAGTCAGAAGAGATAAAAAGTGAGATAAGCGCGCTCAGAAGCGTTCTGAGCACGCAACGAACGGGGAATTACTCTGAACGGAGTCCGGAGCCCGAAAAGCGGGCGGCGAGCCGGAAGAGGGGGGACTCACCGGAAGAGGGGGGACTCACCCCAATCTTACTACGGGGGAGAGCGGTTCGACCGCCCCTGAAGGCTGTCGCGGCGCGGCCACGCCCGAGGGAGGAGGGCGACTCCTCTCGGCCGCACCCCCAAAAGGGGGGTGCGGCTAGGCCGCACCCCAAAGGGGGGTGCGGCTTGGCCGCACCCCAAGAGGGGCTCGGCGCTATCGCGCGCGCTACCGGGCGGTAGAGTCGCGCTTGCGGCGGGCGCTACCGCGCGGCAGCGCCGGGCGGTAGCGCCGTGCTTGCCGCGGGTGCTACCGCGCGCGGCCCGCTCGCCGGCGGGAGGGGACGGCGTCGCCGTGCACGTTGCGGTTGGTGGCGGTTTCGGCTTTAACCTCCCACTCTCTCCTCCAAAATGAGAATAGTAGCGGGGGAGAATTTTTTGTACGCGTAGTGTTTGATGGGACGGTGTGGGGCAGTATTTTTAGTTGAAATTACGACTGTAATGTAACTGTATTCATAGTTATATTTACAGTCATAAAAACGTATGTAATTTACAACTGTAACTTTATTAAAAAAATCACTTTTTAACACATGTATTTTCAGACTGTAACATATAAATATGAGATATTAAAATGATCATAAAAATAGGTAAAAAACCATGTGGCCTGGACTATGCCGACCAAAAGTCCACTGTATTTTCGTGATGTTACAGGGCTCTTTAGAGAACTCGAGAGCGATAAGCCGCCTCTCGTTACAATCGCTGGGGAAGTGAGAAAAGAGCTCCAATGATGACAGGCCGCCGCTTGCGGAGCTAAATATTTTCTTTTGTGCGGAGAGGAGTGTTGTGCTCTGCGTGCTCTGGAGTCTTTGGTTGTTGTTCGGAGGCTGGAGGGGCGTGCTCTGCGCGTCTTCTCATCTGCGGCTTGTCTCCTATTGTACGTGGAGAATTCTGGAGCGGAGGACTTGTTGTTAAGTGGAGGGCGTGGAAGGCGCTGCGTTCGTGGCGAAGTGCTCGCTGGGTGGAACATGAGCGGAGCGGAACGTTCGCAGGGTGGACTGCACGCAAGACGGAACGTGCCCAGGGTGAAACATGCGAACTGGCGCTCGAAGGAGATCGAAGGTTACTCGCGATCTTCGAAAACGCTCAAAGATCTTTGAAGGATTATTCTTCGAAGACGCGAGCAGTCCTTCGAAGGAGCTCTCTCGTGCGTTGGAGGAGAAGTGGGAGTAGGAGAAGATGGAAATGAAGGAGGGTCTTGGAGTCCTATTTATAGTTTTTGATGGTAGTTATGGTGGTTACGCGATTATCCACACACCATAATCGCTTCATGTGCTATACACACACCGACTATCTTATATTTTAATGTGTGTATACTTATGATATCTTCTATTCGCACACCCATTATGACATCCGTCTATACACACCAAATTAATGGGCGGTTACACGAGGGGGTTACGTGGCGACTGGACGGTGGAGATTTGGCAGTGACGAAAGGGGGCCGATCGGCGGCGGCGGTGGACTGGAACGCGGCCTTCCCGACGCCAATGTCTGAGAACGACTTTCATAATTCAAAATAAATTGTCAATTATTAATTTGCTCATACACACTTTAATTTGTCCACTAGCAAAAGGTCGATAGCTTCGGATCAATTTAACATGGGCTCATGGTTAGGACCCTTATGGGTCGATCGTGCTCGTGCACTCGATCTCTTTAGTACGACAATCTGTTCGTGCATGGCTCGACAAATTCATACATTTGTGCTCAAATCGAGTGGCATGATCTTCTGATGCTCATGTCAATGACGACAAATCTGATCCGTTATAACGCACCGATCATCGCTAAAATTTATCACGTGTCTTGCCTTGCGCGTGTCCCAGATGAAGATTTTAAGCCCGCCATCATATTGTCTGAATGACCGAAATACCCTACAACAAAGGATATATTCACCGTCAATCGGACTTTGGCGTCGCAGGTTCACCGCACATTGGACACTAAAATGAATCACATTCATTTTCTTCGCTTCAAACTCATTACTAATCCGCGCATCGGAAAATGTTTTGAGAGACGAAGGCCTGTGGTCGATGAGTCGGCATCTTGTTTTATAGGCTGTGCGCGCGTATACGACATGATATTAGACTCAAGACTACCCATCTATTCAAATTCTACGACCGCCTTTGACCCTTTTGACAAACCAACAATTAATTATTATTTTTAGATCTGAAAAAGTCATGTTTAACATAATAAAGAAATATGAATTACTACATATTATAATTATTTGAGACATATTAAACTTTAAAACAATTTAATAAATGCAGGCTCAGAGCTTTCGAATTTAAGCTATTTGGACTCTTGGTTATTCATTTGCTCTTCTCTAGTGTTTATCGCTCCCGTTCAAATAAACTTCTCCAAATCAAATCGGGTTCAGCTGAATACACTTTCTAATGATTGGTTCGACGTTGGGATGGTGAAATAATCAAAGTTTTAGATTCAAATTTACCTAGTAATTAAAAAAATTACATTATTGTTCGTGATGGATTACTCACCGATGGTGATTATTGTCAGGAATTCAGAAGTCACGTAATTTAATCGAAGTTAAGGAGGAAGGGGCGCCGGTGGAGAAAACCGTAACTTAACCAGCGATCCCCTTCTCGCTCCATCATCATCTAGGGTTTTAATGTACTCACTGCCTCCACTTCTATCGCATGCTCTCTCCCTTCTTTTTTTTACTCTATCTCGCTTTGTTATGTGTTTCGCTTCATTCTTCCCCTCCATCGATCTATCGCTCCCTTACTATCTACGTAACCATCTTTACTATCACGGAAAAATATGGAATTAAGAGGAATAATAAGAAGATGCATGTCGAGATCATTGTAGTGAAATGAAATCAAAAGCTTTTGTCGTTATGGTGTGAAGATTTATATTCCAAAAGAGTGTTTGCCAGTGGGATCGTCGAAATTTAATTTGTCCGATCTAGAGTATTTGACGGCGCGGGATGACATTTTGGTGGCTATAGATTTGGATTCATGAGAAGTTAGGAAACCAGACTTTGGAAATGACAATAATTTTGTCGGCTTAAATGTTAATTCTTATAATTTTCATTTTATTTATTTATTCTATTTTAATAATTTTTTAAACCTCAACTATATAAAGGTTTAGTGTGCAGCTTAGGAAAACTTCACCTTACTTCACATGTGTCCCCACGCATGTGTGTGTCTGCGTGCGCGCGCTAATATTTCTAGTATTTGTTTTGTGACCACCAAATATATAATTATTCTATTATTTTAAAATCATTTTATTAAATTATTTTACCCCTAATTATAAATATTAACATCGAGAATTTATATTATATAATTAAAAGTAATACAATGTATCAAAAAAATCTTATTATATGATTGAAAGTCAATTGTGTTAAAATAATGAGGGCAATATTAGAAAGAAAGAAAAAAGCATTTTAAATTTGTGAACTTTCATAATATGCAGCATAAAGTAATTAATGTTGACTTGAAAAAATATCTAAAAATAAATATCTTCTGATTATACACACAAATGGAAATTACCACATTTTGACAATCCTAAAGTTAGGCAAATTTAGTCCAAATGATTAGAACATTGCAATGATTAGAAATTAATATAAGAAAAGCTAGAAAAATAGGTAATATATATTAATATGATCATAATTAAATAAATAAAAATTTAAATTTAAAATGAAAAAACATGAAGAGAGACGGATGGACAAGGAGAATATCATTAATGGTGGGGACGCCATGGAAATGGACAAAAAAGCCCCCAGCCTTTCATTTCATTTTCCGCCACACCATCCAGGGGCATCCCCATCCCATCGCTATCTCTACCGTTACACGACCACTTTCCGAAAACGGCGTCACCAAAAAATGACCCCACTTACGTACCCAAAACGGGCTGTGTAACCCCAGACGTCCACGTCACACGATTTTTACATCATCGGGTCCAAACCGTGCGGTCCCGTTTCCCAGGTTAAACTTCACGGGGGTCAACGAATATGGACCGCCCAGGAGCCGAACGGGTCCAATCACCGACGGCGCCGTCGCTGTAATCATCGGCCAAGCGCTTGATGCACCATAGATCTTCGGCGCACGACAGCCGCCTCCAATGCGGGATCCCGTCCATGAGCGGCTCGCATGCCGCAACCTCCGTCGCAACGACGCCGCAGCCGCCGGCACGCGCCATGTTGTGCGCGTGGAGGCAGAGCGCTCGAAGAAGGTCGGACGCCGCCGGTCCTTCGCCGCCCAGACCGTACAGGAAGTAGCCGCCGAATGGTCGGAAGAGGTTGGGGAAGGATGGGATTTTTAGCCATGGGAACGCGCGGTCGACCACGCGCGTGGTCCACGCGAGGCCGCGGAGAAACAGAGAGGCGCCGCGGAGCTCGAGGCGAAAGAGGGAGCTGCTGTCCCAAACACTGAGAATCGCCCAGGACTCCGGGGAGTCGGCGAGGAAGCGTTCTACGCCGGGAAAAGCGGTGGAAGCGGCGGAGCCGGAGGGGACGGCGATGAAGGTGCCGAGTGAGAGGGGGTTGCGTAGAACGGCGTCGATATCGCGGGGGAAAAACTCCACAGTGGAGAAGCGGCGGCGGTAGAGGGATTCAGCGTCGGCGGGAGAGAGGCGGATGAGGGTGGTGGCGCGAGGGACAGGGAGGCGGTGGCCGGAAAAGACGGGGTGGACGAGAATGCTCGGTGTCCGGAACTTGGTGTAATGAAGACGTTGGGTGAAGAGGCGGATGGAGGCGTCGTTGTCTTTGTCGGTGGCCATGTAAGCGTATTCAGCGCCCTTGGAAACGAACCATTCCTCCATTCTCTGCACCAGCTTGATACCAATTCCAATCCGCCTGAAATCGAAAAAAAAATTCCGAAAGCCGGCAGTGAGAAACAGAGGAGAATTTGTAACATCAAACAGAGGGTTGATGCATGAAGTCTCACCGGTGTGACGGGGAGACGCGGAGGCCGAGGATGTACGCAGCTTTTGTATAGACAGGGACGGCTTTTCCGCCGCCGGTACGGCGGCGTATTTCCTTCCCGCAGGCTACCGATTTGACGCAGCCGCGGATGAGGCCGACGATTTCTCTCTGCGGCCCGTCTGTCTCTGCGACCTGAATTAGTTTACCAAAAACCGGCCGAAGGTTAAGTTTTTAGTAAATAGTAAAAAAAAAGTGAAATAGCAGGGGTGGGTTCCATGCACGCACCAGCATGAGGAAGGAGGGGGAATGGCGGATACGGCAAATTGGGTCGCCGAGAAGGTCAGTGAAAAGGGAGACGGCGCCGCTGGGTCCCACCTCGCATTTCCGGTCAACCGCCTCCGCCCCTTTTCTGTCCGTCGCCTCCTCGTATTCTCTCACCACAACCTCCACCTTCTTCTCCGGCTCTGTTCTTCCCATCATCTTCACTTCTCCGCGAGATTAAAGGAGGAGAGAGAGAGAGAGAGAGAGAGAGAGAGAGAGAGAGAGAGAGGAAAACGGCCGCAGTCCCTTTTGAAAGAAAAAAAAAACTAGAACGGAGGCCTTTCAAGCGTGACGAGAGCGAAAACGCATGAAAGATTTATCAGAAACCATCACCGCTGCTCTCTCTCTCTCCTTCTAATCTTCTATCGTAGAGCGAACTGGTGTGTATTTATACCCGCTTCCCTCTGTACAGAATCCTTCTCTCTCTAACAAAAGCTCGGCGGAGATAGTTATTGCAGGAGAGAGAAAGGGCGGGGTGGCGGCGGGTGTGGCTGCGCCGTCTGATCAGTGACCGTCCTTTCGAGAATCGGCGGTCCAGATAAGAGATGATGCTGAACCTCCTCAGTCGATTCTGGCCAGCTGTTAAGTCAGTTTACATGTCATTTTTTTAATATCTAAATTAACGACAAACGATTAAATATTAAATAATCGCATTTGTTTATCACTTCTCAGCGCTAAACTATCAAAACATTATTAGTTCCAGAAAACAAAAGGAGTCGTGTTTTGGATAAATTCATAAATAAATCTCACTACTCGCACCCCTAAACTGTATTCCGCATCTCCGACTAGTTCTCGTCGCACCTGAGCAAGACTCATCCGCAGCATACCTTGCGTCCCAGCCATTGAAGGTAGTCTGCAGGCTGTTTTCTAGGTCGTCCATAAGATGTTTTACTGATCCCGCCGCCGTAATTGGTTCTATGATCCAGTTGGAAAACTTTGCATCCAAGTTGCTGAAGGATGCTTAAATTGTTGCTTCTTCCACTGCCCCCTAACCCTGCCTTTGGCTTCATCGCATATTGTTGATCAAGGGTTCGTCCACTAAAAAAAACGCGGAACAATTTCTCTACCCTTGCCTAAAACGATCATTCTTGATTACTCCACGCTACGATCGATCTCTTGAGAGACATCCAAACAACTTCTATCATGATGTAGTCACTAGACAAGTAAATGAATCAATGTGTGCGCCCATTAATATACCAATTCGAATGAGAGATTCCTTCATTGATTGGATTCCTTGATTTGTTGCATGTGCTCAACATGACACAAAAGGCGCGCTTTGACAAGCCGAGTTCCTCCACAACTCAGCAAGATAGCATAATTCGAGTCAATGGATCTATCAAACAACCATATTTCTAGAGATCCATCGACATGAAATGACCTATTTAACACTCCTTTCTATACTAAACATGAAACATCATGAATCCAATTGAGGCGGTTCAATGAAGGCGATGAGTGCTTTGAGGCAGTGAAGTACATGCAAAGCAGCGTATCGTCGAATTTTAGCTGAAAAAATTGCAAGGATGAATTGAATCGCACGTCGAATTCGAAGGAGAAGTGGATGTGCATAAGTAATTAGATCCTAAATTCGAGAGGCACCTTTTCATAATAAATGGTGAAGTTTTGTTGGAACCTTCATAGTTAACCTTCCACCAATATGAGTAGTCCTAGATTGGTGACTATAACATCCTAATTTTTAGTCTAGCCACTAAATGCTAAGTGGTCCAAGTACTTGAACTGAGTATACTGGAGGGTACGACCATCCTAACGAGACCATGAGTATGCCCTTTAGAGACCTATATCCCCTAAGAACATGGGACGCTACGAATTGATTGAATTGGCCCATGGTTAGCTTTACACCTCAATAACTGTGACTCATATCGATCTATCTGACCCATCTAACCTTAAGTGGTCCCAAGGAGACTCGCCTCACCTTGACAATATGGTCAAGACAACCTTTGAGGTTTGACTTGGAGATCAAATATTGGTCAATATGTTTGATTTAGCCCTCTCAAGACTTCTTAACCCTACCAAACCTAACCGACCAAGGAATTACCTTGGAGCCACTCCCCACCTCTAGTTGCCCGCAACCTCTATCTAGAGGTCAAACCTAGTTATATTCATGCATAATTTGTTGGGTTTCGTGAGCATCATACTCACAACAAAAAATCACGCCCCCCCCCCCCCCCCCCCCCCCCCTCTCAAGATTCATGCAAAACACATGCAATCAAGAAAACAATGTTTATATCCACGGCAAAATTATTTTACATGAAGAATAATTGATTTTAAGAACCAAAATATGGAACGAGATTCACGTCTCTATAAGTATCTACACAAAAGTCAGAAACTCCATGCAGTCCGTTTAATGGACTCGTAGATGGAAGACGATCAACCTTCTCTGCAGCAACCGACCCAAACCTTTTGAGGCTCACTGCGTGTTGATGTTAGGACAAGTAGGTCGCCACGACCTTCCGCGACGGCCCTTGAAGCGGCACAACCGTCTGGATTAAGATGCGGTCGATCGATAGGGCACCAAGTAAATTTTAAATATTCCAAACTCTTCTCCTACGAGATCTTTGGGTAAATGTAGGTGCTGATCGAGCGAGTTTCACTATTTCATCTAACAAAATAAAAATAGGGTGATATAATATGCATGTCATTTTCGGTTATGTGCAATATAAGGATAAATGCAGGCCAAACTAAAAAATCATAGAAAGCTGTGAGCACGTAAAGACCCTTGGCCTGCACGTAATCGTTATGAAATTATGTGGCCTGCACATAGCTGAAGTCGGCCTGCATATAGTTATTGCCTAAAAATATTGATAAAATCAGTTGGATCGAAGGACGGAGGATTAGCACATAAACTCGTAATTAGCAATATAATATAAATATAAAGGCGTGGCAGAATAAGTTTCCATAATTACCCCGACACAATTAGCGGAAAGCTTATAAGTACAAGAGATGTGGTGCGTACAGTCGCATAGGTGATGGAGTGCAGTAATGGGCTATGGCGGCTGTAACTGCGCCGTCCTGCGCCTGATATTAATTTTTAATCATCCGCGGCGGCGCGGCATCATTACGGCTACCCGCTCTCTCCTCATTTTTCGCCCGCACACTCCCCCATACGCTCGTCCAATCACTTCCTCCGCATATTTGTTTTCTGTGCGGGGCGGAGGAGCCTCGATGGTAACGGTTGCCGTGGTAAATCCATGCGTCGTCGGTTTGGCGCTGCCGCTAGATTAGCACCACGCGTCTGGCTGGGGTTCGACGAAGCGAGGGAGAGCGGTATGCTGTGCCGGCGGGCCAGCGAAACCTCATGTTTATGGGAAGGCTCGAAAATCCTCTTTCTACCGTTGGCTAATCCTGAGGGGAGAATTTCCTGCGCAAAGGCTCCAAAAAGGTGTCATTTTGACCCTAATTGAGGTCCCATGGGGTCCACCATGGGCCCACTAGAGTTTGTAGATGCGCATTGTGTGAAGAGAGTCCGATCAGGTCCCTTGGGGGTACAGGGTTTATTACTTTACGAGTGATCGTGCACGGGCCATCGTGTGACCAGTGGCGATTCCAGAAAATTATAAATAGAAGTGCACATAGCTGAACTTGGTTTGCAAATAGCTAAATTTGGTCAGCAAATAGCCAACTTTGGTCCGCAAATAGCCAATATTTGATCCAAAATAAACTAGTTACGTGACGTGAGAACGCTTCCATCTTATCAGAGCTGTTTCTCCCTCATCTGGCAACCGTTTTTGACACATAAGTAGTCAAAATTTATTGTCTCGACGAGAGCAATCCAAATCCACTAACAAATTTAAAAAAAAAATGAGGGTGCAAGTGTCCCTCGGGCCCCCTCTGGATCTGCCCATGCGTGCGACCGTGACAGTACCCCAGCCCCGACAGTGTCATGCTACGATCCAAACGATTTTCAAGGCGAAATATGCAAAATAGATCTTAACATTGATAGGAATGATTGCAAGATAACTGATCTCACCTAAGGGCATCAGCCCTGAACAGCTCGGATCTTCCGACGAGGGAGACTCTCCCGATTCAGCCGCACTAACCACAAGAACACACAATACATTCAACATGACATAATAAAACATACCACACACTATATATAGAGATACATATATATGATATTACCAAAATGTTGGAATATTTCTATTATATTCCTATATTAGTATACAAAATACTATAATTTCGTTTTTTAAACCTTTTACAGAAAAACAGTAGATCTATACAAATATATATGATTAGCAATAATAAAATAAATTGCATGAAGGGATGAGAAATAAAAGAGAGAAATATATAGTTTAGAATCGAGTCTGGGTAAGGCGTGTGATCACTGCCCTAAAGAAGTTGCACCACCCTCCGACAGGGCTTTCAACCGATGCTCACTCCTCCAAGGTACAACACCCGGCTAGATCCCGAAACTCCGATGTGCGCGGACATCGAAGAAGCACAGAACACCCGAACTCCCACTTGATGAAGCAAATGTAAAGAAAAAAAAATCACGTAGAAGATCGTCTCAGAATAGCAAGAGCAGAAGAGCGTATGAGAGCGTGTAAGAGAATCATTTCTTTCTGAGAAGAACATCAATATATATAGACAGAATATAGCCGGAAAAGGAGGATCTTCAAAACGGCAATATTTAAGAGCATAATAAAGATTAATGGTTACAAATGGAAGGCACATAATCGGGAAGATATACGTTGAAAATTTCCAACGTAAATCATGGCGAGAAACACGCATAAAGGAGCGGCAAAGAAAAGCGCGTAAAATGGCAGAACGCGTGAACGCAAATCGACGTTGCGTCGAGTGCATATCGACGCTACGTCGAGTTCTATCGACGCAGGACTTATCGACGCAAGCCATATCGACGCGACGTCGAGTTCAATCGACGCATGCGTCGAGTTCCATTCGACGCCACGCAACTCCAGCAGGCAAAACGACGCTACGTCGAAATCTATTCGACGCAGCTCCGAATTCTAATCGACGCATCTCCGAGTAAAATGCTATGAAACTATTTGGAACAAAAAGTACAATTCAATTCAATTTTTCCCCAAATCCCAAATCCCAAATCCCAAATCTCAAATCCCAAATCCGAAATCCGAAATCCGGATCCGGTCCGGTGCGGTGCGTGCTCACGCGTGTGGTTCATAGTTTCTCCTTATGTTCTTTTGAACAAATAAGAAGGTGTGAAAACATATATAAACTCTTTGGCAAGAAAGCTAAAAAGCAAGGTGGGACTAAAGGTTCATCCTTTCATTCATGAAAGGTTTCCCTCCAATTAATTTGGGTTCCCTCCAATTTTGGTTTTGGAGCTTTTCATCATATATGAATAGCCATACACCAAACACCAAAAAGCTATAATAAAACATTATAAATAAATGTTTATTTACAAAATTTCTAACAATCCCCCACAAAAGCGAAAAACCAAAAGCGAACTTCATAAATATGATATTACTTGTACAACCCGTATTCGCCGAGTGGGCCCCTCAAGGCAGCTGGCGAAACCTGGGTCGTCCGGATCATTCGCCGGGTCACTCGCCCAGGCTAAGTGAGGTAAAAATGCCCCCAAGATGGTGGAGGTAAGCTATAGGAGAGAAGACGCTAGGCGAGTGGTGCCCTCACGGACCACTCGCCCAGAAGCGAGGGCATTCGCCCAGCCAGGGGACCACTCGCCCAGAAGCGAGGGCATTCGTCCAGCCAGGCGGGTGCTCAGCGAATGGTGCCCTCACGGACCATTTGCCCAAAGGGCTGTGAGGGGAAGATGACCATAATACCCCTGGTGGGCTGCAAATAGCCCTTCAGAACAGCGGAGTTAGGCTATTAGCAGACCATTTTGGGGTGCTGTTAGTAGAATTAAAAGGCGGATTCATGTTATTTGCAGACCAGCCTAGGAAAACTATAAATAGACCCTTAAGGGCACCTTGGAGGAGACCCGATTTGAGAGAATCCTCTCCTCTAGGCTAGTTTTGGTGGGCAGCCAGTGCCCTCCAAGGTGCCCGGTTGAGCTTTGGTTTGGGAGGGGAAGCTCTCTAAGATCTTTCGGGTGTGTGGCGGGACCTCCTCGCTTCAGCCTTGGGTCTATTCCATTTCCAGCATTCACCGTCAGGAGAGTCTAGTGAGGGACAAATAAGCATCGGCTACACCCCCAGTGGGTCCGAACTCAAGAGACCAGTTGCTGGTTTCAACATTTTTGGTGCGGTGAGCGTGGACCGTAGCCGGTGAAAGAAAATCCCAAGCTGGTTTCGATGACAGGAGATGGAGGAAATGGTTCTGACTCAGGTCACTCGCAGCCACCAGCGGCAGGGGAGTGGCTGGAGATGTTTGAGAAGTTCAAGCGAGAGGTCCTGCAGACAGTTCTCGCGGCAAGGAGCGAGTGCGAGACCCCGGCGGTCCCAGTGGTTCCGCCTTTGCAGATCGGCGAGAACGCACCAGGGCAGCGGCCGGGGAAGGAGGTGCCAGCAGAAGGAAGCGCGCGAGATCTCCCCGGACGGCAGCTGTTCAGCAGTCCGGCGAGTGCTGAGGTGTGTTAGTTGGTCCCGCGCGAGAGGACCACTCGCCGAGCAGGGGAAGGGAGCCCCTTTTGCGAGATGATCCTCTCGGCCCCAGTGCCAGAAGGGTTTCGTGGGCCGGAGATGTCCTACTACACCGGCAAGGAGGATCCAGTTGTGCACCTGCAGTGGTTCGAGGACATGACATCAATCCTTCCCATGTCGGATTCTTTCCAATGCCGACTCTTCGCGACCACCCTGAAGGAGAAAGCAAGGGACTGGTTCCACCAACTTCCCACAGGTTCCATCTACGCGTTCGATGATCTGCGCCGAAGCTTCCGACTGCGTTTCTCGACGTCAAAAAAGAGGAAGAAGGATGCAGAGGCTCTCTTCAAGATCAGACAGTGGGAGGGGGAATCCCTGGCTAAGTACGTGGACAGGTTCCAGGAGGAGATACACCTAGTGCAGGAGGTGCCGGGTTTCGCCCTCCAGATGGCATTCATCGTAGGGCTGCGAGAGGGGTTCTTCAAGATGGACCTGAAGAGAAGACCTCATGTATCCTTCGAGGAGTTGATGGAGAGAGCCGCGGAGGAGATTGAAGGGGAGGCAGCCAACCCCGAATTCTACAAAAGGTTGGCAAAGATGAGCGAGCCCGAGGCGAGGCAGCCAGAGGGAAGAAGGCGAGAGGAGCCCAGGGGCCAGGGGTTCGAAAGACCACCTCGGGTTTGGAGGAACCAAGAACCCAACAACAGGTTGGGCTGGAGGAACCAGGAAGGACCAGCGCGAGGTCAGGATGAAAGGTACCAAGGAAGGGAGGCAGGAGGAGTGAATCAGGGGTGGAGGCAGGGTCCCAGACCCCCTCACCCCCCGAGGGAGCAAGCCATGGCGGTAGGCCGAGGGAGAAGAGGTAGAGGAGCAAGAGGAGGAAGAGGAAGAGCGGGAAGAGAGGACAGGGTGGCGATGCCTTACTGTGACTTTCATCAGGAAGAAGGTCACGCGATCGCCACCTGCCCGGAGTTCTTGGAGATGAGGGAGAGAGGACAGCCACGCCGGCAGCAGGCCAGAATTGAGGAAGTGCTCCCAGAGGCAGAAGAGGACCGGTGTGAGGATAGGGCAGATACAGGAACCAGGGGGGAATCAGGGTGATTCACGGTGGGGTTGGGATAGAGGCCTCTCGCAAGAGAAGCTTCCAGGCCATGTTCCGAAGGGACGTCGCGTCGACTTCCCAGACCCCACCCTCCTCTGAGAAGCTCACCTTCTCCTCAGAAGATATGCCAGATTACGAGGACCCATTCTGCGACGCCCTGGTGATCCAGACAGCGATAGAAAACTTCACGGTCTCTCGGATCCTGGTGGACAACGGGAGCTCGGTGAATGTGATCTTCAAAAAAGCTTTCGACGCGATGGAGGTAGAGAAGAAGAGAGTGCAGGCCTCCGACGGACCACTGTTTGGTTTCTCGGGAGAGCGGAAGGAGGTCGAGGGAGGCGTAGGTCTCCAGGTGACGCTAAGAGGAGTCCCAAGAAACTGCCGATTCGTCATCGTGGACGCTCTGAGCAGCTATAACGCCATCTTCGGACGACCCCTCATCAGCGCCTTCCGGTGCGTGCCCTCATCGTACCATCAGTGCTTAAAGCTCCATAGTGGAGGAGTCCAGATCCGCGTCCGAGGAGATGCTAAGGTGGCGAGGCAGTGCTACGTGACTGCCGTCAACACCATTTCATGGATGGCGGATGCCGAAAAGATGGATGAAGAGATGGTGAGGCCGGAGGGGCCAGGAGAGGAAGTGGAGAAGAGAGAAGTAGGTGGAGAGGGCGATGCCCGAGAGGAGTTGATGGAGGTTGCTCGTGAGGAGCAGGAGGTCGAGGTGTTGGAGGTCGCTCGTGAGGAGCAGGAGGTCGAGCCGATGGAGGCGGAAGGAGCTGCAGGAGAAAAGGCCCGGGAGGAGGGGCGAGAAGCAAAGGGCCAGTGGGAAGAGCCAGCCCGGCTCGAGGCGGCAGAAGAGGTGATAGAGATGGAGGTTACCGCCCAGGCAGGAAGGGTGGAGAAGGTGCGGATCAGCGGGGGCCTCGGCCTGGAGGACCAGAGAAGGATGCTGGAGTGCATCCAGAAGAACGTGGACATCTTCGCATGGAGCGCATCGGACATGCCGGGCATCGAGGCGGACGTGGCTTGCCATCGTCTCAACCTCGATCCAGAAGCCCGCCCCATCCGGCAGAAGAGAAGGACTATAGCTAACAAGCTCGAAGGACCGATCCGCGAGGAGGTGGCAAAACTCCTCGAAGCAGGTTTTGTAACAGAGATCCAGTACCCAGGCTGGGTCTCCAATGTCGTAATGGTAAAAAAGGCCGATGGCCGCTGGCGTATGTGTGTGGACTTTTCATTGTTAAATAAGGCCTGCCCTAAGGATTGTTATCCCTTGCCTCGGATCGACGCGCTGGTTGACTCAGCCGTCGGTTTTTCTGTGATGAGTTTTTTGGATGCTTTTTCAGGTTATCACCAAATAAGAATGCACCCCCCGGACGTCAGAGATGTCTCGTTCATCACCAGGGAGGGATGCTACTGCTATAAGATGATGCCCTTCGGGCTGAAAAATGCAGGAGCAACCTACCAGAAAATGATGGATCGGGTATTTAAGAAGCAAAGGGGAAGGAACCTGGAGGTCTACGTGGATGACCTTATGATAAAGAGCAAGTGTGTGAGCTCTCACATCTGGGACCTCGAGGAGACCTTCGCCACCCTACGCAAGTACAAGATGCGCCTAAACCCCCTGAAATGTGTGTTCGGGGCCAGCAAAGGGAAGTTCCTGGGGCACCTTCTCACCCCCTGGGGGGTAGAACCTAACTCGGACAAGGTTAGGGCTATAATGGAGCTGGGGTCGCCACGGAACGCCAAGGAAGTTCAGCGCTTGACCGGAAGACTCGCCGGGCTGAACAGGTTTCTCTCCCGGGCAGGGGAAAAGTGCTCCCCCTTCTTCAAAGCGCTACGAGGCAATCGGAAGTTTGAGTGGACGAGAGAATGCGAAGAGGCCTTTCAGGCCTTGAAGAGCCAACTCACCAAGGCTCCGCTACTGCAAAGTCCCAAAGAGGGGGAGGATCTACATCTATATCTCGGGGTCGGGGCGGAGGCCGTAAGCTCCGTCCTGGTTCGTGAGGAAGGCAAGAAGCAGCTGTCAGTCTACTACGTAAGCAGGGTCCTGAGGGAAGCGGAGCTCAGGTACCCAATTTTAGAGAAGTTGGCCTTTGCCCTGGTCATCGCAGCGAGGAAGCTCAGGCCATACTTCCAGGCCCATTCGATCCAAGTAGTGACGGACCATCCTCTCCGCCAGATCTTCGAAGGAGTGGAGCACTCGGGAAGACTCGCAAAATGGTCGATCGAGCTAAGTGAATTCAACATTACCTTTGTCCCTCGATTATCTATGAAGGCGCAGGTGGTGGCTGATTTCATGGCAAATTTCGTGGCCGAGATGAGAGAAGACGGAGCCCCTCGTCACGTTCCATGGAAGCTGCTGGTGGACGGGGCTTCGGGCAAGAATTCTCTCGGAGGAGGGGTGGTGCTGGAGAGTCCCCACGGAGTAAAGATAGAGCAGACGCTAGTGATACACTTCCCAATCACCAATAACCAGACAGAGTATGAGGCTGTAATCGCCGGCCTGCGGTTGACCCGGGAGCTCGGGGTCCATGACGTGGAGGTCCTCACTGACTCCATGATAATAGCTTCTCAGATAAGGGGAGAGTTCGAAACAAGGGAACCTCTGCTCATGAAGTACTTAGCAAAAGTCAAAGGTCTCGTGGGGACGTTCAAAACTTTCTCCATCCGGCATGTCCCTCGAGAGGAGAGCACCCCGGCAGATCGGTTGGCAAAATCTGGTCCTCGAGCCGGAGGGACCCTGACGGACCTATTCCGTCCTTCGATTGAAGAGGGAGAGCTCATGGAAGTAGAACAGCGGCCCTCCTGGAAGGATCCCTTCGTCACCTTCCTTGCAACGGGAAAATTTTCGGAAGAAGTTCCGGACCAGAGGCGCTTCCGGTATAAGTCTGCCTACTACGTGCTCCATGAGGGTGACTTGTATCGGAAGACCCTCTCGGGCCTCCTGGCCCGATGCATCTCGGAGGAAGAGGTCCCAAGGATCTTGGAAGAAGTCCACTCCGGCGAGTGCGGCAGCCACTCGGGGAGCAGGATGTTGGAGGCAAGAATCGTAAGGCAGGGGTACTTCTGGCCAACCCTAAGTAAAGACGCGGCAGCCTTCACCAAGAGATGCCAGAAGTGTCAAATGTTCGCCCCGCTTCAGCTCATGCCAGCTCAGAGGCTGAAGAGTATCACGGCGCCCTGGCCATTCGCCATATGGGGAATGGATCTGGTAGGACCCTTCCCCCAGGCTAGTGGGCAGAGGAGATTTCTCCTAGTCATGATTGACTACTTCACAAAGTGGCTGGAGGTCAAGGCGTTGGCTAAGGTCACCTCCCAGGTAATCCGCAACTTCGTATGGGGGGAGATCATTTGTCGACATGGGCTTCCGCAGGCCGTAGTCACGGATAACGGACCGCAGTTCGCAAGCGAGGAATTCATCAGCTTCTGTGGCCAGTTGGGGATAGACCTTAGGTTTGCGTCCGTCCACCATCCCAGGAGCAACGGGCAGGTAGAGGCGGCGAACAAGGTCATCGTGAATTTGCTCAAGAAGAAGGTGGAAAATCTCAAAGGCAATTGGGTGGAGCAGCTCCCCTCGGTCCTATGGGCTTTAAGAACCACCCCCAACACCGCCACGGGAGAGACCCCTTTCAAGCTCTCTCACGGCTGCGAGGCGGTCATCCCCATAGAGTTCGAAATTATGACACCACGGGTAACGGTCGCCGCAAATGGTGAGGAAGATTGGAGAGCCGAGAACGAGGAGGAGTTGCGGCTCTCCCTCGACCTCATCGAAGAAGCTCGGGATCGAGCAGCCATTCATCAAGAAGAGGTCAAGCGACGGATGGCCAAATACTTCGACAGGCACGTCAGGATCAAGCAGTTCGAGAAGGGAGATCTGGTACTCAAAAAGGTCGACGCGGCTGGGAGGTCCGCCGCGGTGGGAAAACTCAACCCCAACTGGGAAGGCCCCTATGTCGTGAAAGAGGCACTAAAGTCTGGGGGGTATCGCCTTCAGAATGTGGAGGGCCAACTCCTCAGCCACACATGGAGTGGCGACGACCTTAAACGCTTTTATCCTTAGTACCATGTAATAATGATGTTTTTTTGAATGAAAGCATTTTGTTTAAACTATGTGTATGAAAATGATGTTACAGCTCGCAGGAGAGACCCTGGATGTTCAAGAGGTTGGCCCCGAGCAGACCCGCTGTCCAGGCTCTCATCTAGCTGGCAGGTCCGAAGGCTCACTCGGTGGCAGGTTCTATGTTCCAGAGGTTGGCCCCGAGCAGACCCGCTGTCCAGGCTCTCATCTAGCTGGCAGGTCCGAAGGCTCACTCGGTGGCAGGTTCTATGTTCCAGAGGTTGGCCCCGAGCAGACCCGCTGTCCAGGCTCTCATCTAGCTGGCAGGTCCGAAGGCTCACTCGGTGGCAGGTTCTATGTTCAAGAGGTTGGCCCCGAGCAGACCCGCTGTCCAGGCTCTCATCTAGTTGGCAGGTCTGAAGGCTCACTTGGTGGCAGGTTCTATGTTCAAGAGGTTGGCCCCGAGCAGACCCGCTGTCCAGGCTCTCATCTAGCTGGCAGGTCCGAAGGCTCACTCGGTGGCAGGTTCTATGTTCCAGAGGTTGGCCCCGAGCAGACCCGCTGTCCAGGCTCTCATCTAGCTGGCAGGTCCGAAGGCTCACTCGGTGGCAGGTTCTATGTTCCAGAGGTTGGCCCCGAGCAGACCCGCTGTCCAGGCTCTCATCTAGCTGGCAGGTCCGAAGGCTCACTCGATGGCAGGTTCTATGTTCCAGAGGTTGGCCCCGAGCAGACCCGCTGTCCAGGCTCTCATCTAGCTGGCAGGTCCGAAGGCTCACTCGGTGACAGGTTCTATATTCCAGAGGTTGGCCCCGAGCAGACCCGCTGTCCAGGCTCTCATCTAACTGGCAGGTCCGAAGGCTCACTCGGTGGCAGGTTCTATGTTCCAGAGGTTGGCCCCGAGCAGACCCGCTGTCCAGGCTCTCATCTAGCTGGCAGGTCCGAAGGCTCACTCGGTGGCAGGTTCTATGTTCCAGAGGTTGGCCCCGAGCAGACCCGCTGTCTAGGCTCTCACCTAGCTGGCAGGTCCGAAGGCTCACTCGGTGGCAGGTCCCATGTTCCAGAGGTTGGCCCCGAGCAGACCCGCTGTCCAGACTCTCATCTAGCTGGCAGGTCCGAAGGCTCACTCGGTGGCAGGTTCTATGTTCCAGAGGTTGGCCCCGAGCAGACCCGCTGTCCAGGCTCTCACCTAGCTGGCAGGTCCGAAGGCTCACTCGGTGGCAGGTTCTATGTTCCAGAGGTTGGCCCCGAGCAGACCCGCTGTCCAGGCTCTCATCTAGCTGGCAGGTCCGAAGGCTCACTCGGTGGCAGGTTCTATGTTCCAGAGGTTGGCCCCGAGCAGACCCGCTGTCCAGGCTCTCATCTAGCTGGCAGGTCCGAAGGCTCACTCGGTGGCAGGTTCTATGTTCAAGAGGTTGGCCCCGAGCAGACCCGCTGTCCAGGCTCTCATCTAGCTGGCAGGTCCGAAGGCTCACTCGGTGGCAGGTTCTATGTTCCAGAGGTTGGCCCCGAGCAGACCCGCTGTCCAGGCTCTCATCTAGCTGGCAGGTCCGAAGGCTCACTCGGTGGCAGGTTCTATGTTCCAGAGGTTGGCCCCGAGCAGACCCGCTGTCCAGGCTCTCATCTAGCTGGCAGGTCCGAAGGCTCACTCGGTGGCAGGTTCTATGTTCAAGAGGTTGGCCCCGAGCAGACCCGCTGTCCAGGCTCTCATCTAGCTGGCAGGTCCAAAGGCTCACTCGGTGGCAGGTTCTATGTTCAAGAGGTTGTCCCCGAGCAGACCCGCTGTCCAGGCTCTCATCTAGCTGGCAGGTCCGAAGGCTCACTCGGTGGCAGGTTCTATGTTCAAGAGGTTGGCCCCGAGCAGACCCGCTGTCCAGGCTCTCATCTAGCTGGCAGGTCCGAAGGCTCACTCGGTGGCAGGTTCTAAGTTCTCAAGAGATGATCTCAAGAGCATTCGCATAGACCACGCGTCGGAGAGAGGATCACACCCCACTCTCTTGACTACCTAAGCGAAACCCCGTGATACGCGAATGGTAAGGTTCACTTGGTAGCGAGAGATCGAAGAGGAACGACCGACCTAAGTCATCTTCGAGCATTCGCGGGGTGGCCAAGACAGTCGCATCACGACCCAACGTCCTAATGAGCCTAGCGAGGTGTGGTGGCGAATAAGAAGAATCGGCGTCCTAATGAGCCTAACGAGGTATGGCGGCGATTGAGAAAAAAGCTGAGAATAATGCAAATTGTAATCAATGAAGTACATCTTTTACAAGCACTCGCCGGTTCAAGATTACAATCAAAAGTATAAACGCAAAAAGAGGAAATACAAGAAGCCCTTCTCAAGGATCAACAGACTTCTCGCTTGAAGATCCGTCGCTCTCGTCAGAGTCTGGAACGAGGGCGTCTTCTCGCGGCTCGATGTGGTCGTCCTCGGGAAAGGGAATTGGGATGTAAAGCTCGGGGATGACTTGACGAGCGGAAAGGCGTTCGGCCTCCGCCTTCAGGTATCCCGCTCGCCGCAGCACCTGCAGCGCGTGCTTGACGGCATTTTGCGCGTTCTCTTGCATCAGCTGCTCCAACTCGTGGTGGGGATAAAAATGGCCCCCACTCCCCGGGTCGAGTGCTGACGCACCCGCCTCTCGCAATCGATGGACCTCGGCTTTGGCCAGACGGATTTCATCCTCAAGGCCGGCCACCCGAGCGCGGAGCATCTCAGCGACCATGGTATCCTGAAAATAACAACAAAGGTGGTAAGAATAAAGTTCGTCAATCGGCAACAAGTCATTCGCGAGAAAGGAGAAAACATACATACCTCTGCGACTGGGCGGTTGGCGAGAAGGGTCTCCGCAGCCGTCAGCTTGGTCCTAAGCTCCATCGCCTCAGTAGAAGCAACGGACCGGGACTCCTCAACCGCCGCCAAGTCCCGCGCCAGTTTGATGCTCCGGCGCGAAGACATGTGCGCGAGCTCGAGCGCCCGCAGCATGGCCCTGGCACTCTCGTGGGCGAGAATCTGGGTCGTCTCGGCATCGTATACTTCGGCGTCTTCTCGGCCATAGAGGGCATACGCGATGGCGTAAGCCTCCCCGCTAGCAAGATCGCTCTCTATCCACGACGGATGGAGGGTGGAGAGCGAGACCCGGTTCGCATTCCTGTCCCACTTAACCAAGGGAGCCCCCGAGGGGTCCATGTACTTCTCGCCGCTGGGGAAGTTCCGATGGTCCCTGGGAAGTGAGGGCGGCGGCAACGACGGTCCCGCGTGAGGGGTGGTCTCTCCTGGCGCACTCGTCCCCAGTGCTTGGATCTGAGCACTCGCCGCGAGGGTCTCGCCCAGGACCCCCTTCCCCTTGGCGGAAGGGGTTTTTTTTGGATTTCTTGGAGGTGGAAGGGGTCGGCGCCGCTGGCTTGCGCTTCTTTCCGCCAGGATTGGAGGAAGAAGGTTCCTCCCGGCAGGCATCCGCGGCGGCCTGTGCGAAAGAGAGGGTAGATCCGGAAGGACGCGGCGGATGAAGAGGGAAATGACGCACACCTGCATAATATAACAAACGGTTCTAGCGAATGATGTCAAAATCACAAAGCGAAAGAGAATGAAGTCTCGAACACTTACCCTCGCCCTGCGGAATGGGTGGAAGCGAGTTGACGTTTCGCCGGAGGTGGACGAGATCCATCCCGTGCTCCAGGATGTATTGGTGAAGTTTGGCCTCGTGCACCCCTAGGGTCGGGGGGCGGAAGGTTGACTCCTCCTCCTGCACCGGCGCGAGAAGAGTGTTCCCCAGGTTCCCGCTTACGAAAATAAAGCGGCGAACCCAGTCATGGTTCTTGTTCGGGAGCCCGTAGTGCTTTAGGGGGCTCTGTCCCGAGAAGAACGAGATACCATGGGTGCAGCGGAAGGTATAGAGCTTGCGGAAGACGGGCAGCGAGAACTCGATTCCCTCCTCTCGCAGGTAGCTCGCGTACCCAACCAGCATAGCGATGGATTTGGGGTTGAGCTGGCCAGGCACGACCCCGTAGTACCTGAAGGTCTGGCGGAGTTCCGTCCAGATCGGGAGGCGAAACCCCACCTCGAAGTGTTCTAGCGGGATCGCGAGAGCACAAGGCGAGATGGAATTCAGGCGCTCATCCGGCCTGGGCTTTCGCGCCTCGAAACCCGGCGGGACGTAGTCGGCGATGGCAGTCGGGTAGGCCTCCTCAGAGAGGTCGCAGGAATCAAAGACGTGGTTGGCGAATACGCTGGCGCACTTGGCTCTGCCTTCCGCATCGCCACCCATTTTTGTGAGTAAAGAAGAAAAGAGGGGCAACAGATAAGGAAGAAGCGCGAGTGCTAGCGCAGGGAAAGAGAGCGGATGGTTAGGTATTTAATACGGTGGTTGAAAGACCTATTTATAGAGGGACTAAACGGCGTTTGGACTTTCGAGACCTCGGGTGTGCGGATAGCCATCACGCCCTCCCGACACCTCGAAGCCCGAGCCGGTCCCTCTCGCCCATTAATGGCAAATGACCTATGTCCATTCATTCCGCGGCTACGCAACGAGATTGGAAGAGCATCCGGCTATAAGTTATCACTCGGCAATACCCAAGCAAAGCTATGAGATACGAAAAACGAATAAAGAAGCATTCGCAAAGCACAGAGAAATTATTACAGACAAAAATAACGTTCAACATTCGCAGCATAAAGTAAGAAAAGAAAACAATAAGAGGGGTGGACTTTGGGTAGGTCAGATCTCCTCCCAGATCCATCGACCTCGCTTTCGCGACCCAGCTTCCATGGGCATTCGCGGGCGGTAATAAGCGAGTATATTGGTGATCTCACGAGAAGCCAGTTGGAGTTGGTCCCGGGCTTGCGCGGCGTATGTTCTGGGAGACAACTCCCCTCCCTCACCCCCTAGCCGCTCCACCTCCGCGAGAAGATGCGAGTGACTTCGCCGAAGGTCCTTCAACTCACGCGCGACCCTCAGCCGCACCTCATCCACCTGACCGGCGACGTTCCGCTGGACGTGGATGAGCTTCCCCAAGACCTCTGAGATCCGATCCTTCAGGGTCGCGTGATCCGAGGGATCACCCAGGAAGTCAGCAAGGTCCCCAGGGGAGGGAAGAGGTGAGAGCATTCCCTCTCCTCCCTCATAGTAGGAGTCGAAGGGGGAGGCTTCGCGATAGCCTGCGGAATCACAACTAGGTTAGAGGTAATAAAACACGCGAGTACAATAGAGGCGGGTGAGTGAACTGACCTGGGGTGGGGTCCGGGTGACCCGAAGGACGAGACGAATGGGGGTGCGTCCCAAACAGCCAAGCGGGAGGTAAGACCTTTCCCTTTCCTGGACGGTAAGGCTGTGAAGAAGGAGCTGGAGCCTCCGCACGGTCATCAGCACAGAGATGCTGATCCGGCTCTCGCTCAGGGGAGACCCTCCGTTCATTCGCAGTGACAGAGAGGTTCACCTGAGCGGGGGGACTGGGAGGAATGGAGTCCCGCAGCGGGACGCCCGTGTTGAGGGCTGCGAAAAGATAGTGGTTAGTAGCCGACAACATAAAAAGAAAAAAGCGAGAAGGTTCACAACTCACGGGATTGGGGTGCAGTCTCCCCAGGAGGAGGCGGAGGAGCAAGATCCAGATCGGGAGGAGGTACCTCGTCCGCGGGAGGTGGCACCACCACACTGCTCAGAACGGCCCCATGGCCGTCCTCAGGTACCAAAGCCCCCTGCGAATGGTCGGAATAAGTGCAGAGTAAGGGACAGGAACTAAATGGAGACAGGAAGAATCCTCATACCAGCACTGCGGGGTCCGGAAGGGCATCCGCCAGCGTATTCGCCGGTGGAGTATCCGCCGGAGACTCCGAAGCAGTCTCGCCTCTCTGACGATTCAGCCGAATCGTCTTGGCTCGACGCGAGACATAGGGGGCACTTGGATCCCGTTTAGACATTAGCCAGGGAGCAAATTTGGATGCCCTGGGGGCAGTCGCAGCTTGGGCCGCAGCTAGGCGGTCGATCATCTCCCGCGAGAGAGGTTTCGAAGAAGGTTTGTGGAAAGACATTGAAAATAGCGAAAGGTCTAGAGAAGGAAAACTCCGGGCCAAGGTATGAAAGTGGTCCAGCAAAAACCTGACAGGAGGAGGTATATATAAGGTGACGGTGGGACCCACGGAATCTTGTGGATCCAGTCAGCAGGCACTCATCGAATACAGGGTTGGACTGTTCTTTACGACCGTAGGAACCGCTCGTAAAGAGCGGGGATTGTGTACAACCCGTATTCGCCGAGTGGGCCCCTCAAGGCAGCTGGCGAAACCTGGGTCGTCCGGATCATTCGCCGGGTCACTCGCCCAGGCTAAGTGAGGTAAAAATGCCCCCAAGATGGTGGAGGTAAGCTATAGGAGAGAAGACGCTAGGCGAGTGGTGCCCTCACGGACCACTCGCCCAGAAGCGAGGGCATTCGCCCAGCCAGGGGACCACTCGCCCAGAAGCGAGGGCATTCGTCCAGCCAGGCGGGTGCTCAACGAATGGTGCCCTCACGGACCATTTGCCCAAAGGGCTGTGAGGGGAAGATGACCATAATACCCCAGGTGGGCTGCAAATAGCCCTTCAGAACAGCGGAGTTAGGTTATTAGCAGACCATTTTGGGGTGCTGTTAGTAGAATTAAAAGGCGGATTCATGTTATTTACAGACCAGCCTAGGAAAACTATAAATAGACCCTTAAGGGCACCTTGGAGGAGACCCGATTTGAGAGAATCCTCTCCTCTAGGCTAGTTTTGGTTGGCAGCCAGTGCCCTCCAAGGTGCCCGGTTGAGCTTTGGTTTGGGAGGGGAAGCTCTCTAAGATCTTCCGGGTGTGTGGCGGGACCTCCTCGCTTCAGCCTTGCGTCTATTCCATTTCCAGCATCCACCGTCAGGAGAGTCTAGTGAGGGAGAAATAAGCATCGGCTACACCCCCAGTGGGTCCGAACTCAAGAGACCAGTTGCTGGTTTCAACATTACTAATAATAAATAAAATCAAATACAAATTTGCTTCATCAATTTGTATCTAATGCAATGGGTATAGATGGAATGGTTACCCTGAATCTATACTTAGTACTTACTTCCTCCACCGAAGAGTATAATGTGCTAGAGGCTTTGAATTATAAACTTTTGACCGGTAAATTAGATAAGCACACAAAAGATTGGTTGTTCTTGGGTTATGGCGGTGGGCGCGTTAATGGCCATGCGCATTCCTTGATTTTTCATGAGAGTTATTTTGGGTTCAGCCCGGATCCCAAAGTTGCGGCCTCACAACAACTCCCACATAGGTGGTGCCTCAAGAGATAATCGTAACCAATATCTCGCAAAGAAATATGCCTTTGGCAACCATTAAGAACTTAATTAAGTTCATCCTAACTTGTTACGTAGAGCACAACATCATAGGAATGGGGAGAAGGTTTTCTCAACCTTATATTTTGTGCTCCCAACTACGCTACATCAACAGCTTCGTTTCTACCACATTGAACCCACTTCATGGGATCTCCAATCACATGGGTTGGGTATCCACCGTTGGCAGCAAATCATGTGGGCTTAAGCCCCATTCCCCTCGATGACAATAATATCTCCCTTCGGGACAATCCCTTGGTAAGATTATCAGCCAGATTCAATTCTGACTTTACATAGTTGAGTGATATCACTTCTTTTCTTCTTTGCTTCACGAACTTGTACCTGATTCTCATGAACTTATTCATTTTGGAATTAGTACTATTAGAAGCAGTTAAATCAATAACACTTTTGTTATCACAATGTAAAGAGATAGCAGGCATGGGGTTTTCAATTAAAGAAATTTCACTAAGTAAATTTTTAATCCATTCTGCTTCGGCACATGTAGTGTCCAAAGCTATAAGCTCCGATTCTATGGTGCTTCTAGAAATAACTGTTTGTTTTATAGAAGCCCATGAAATGGCAGCACTTCCAAGGAGGAATACATAGCCCGTCGTTGACTTAACGTCTAACGAATCAGTTACCCAATTGGCATCTGAATATCCTTCTAGTACTCCGGGAAATCCCGTGTACACTAAACTATAATCCATAGTTCCATGAAGATATTTAAATATTCTATTCAGTGCTATCCAATGTTCATCACTTGGATTACTAGTATATCTACTAAGGCGGCCTACGACATAGGAAATGTCGGGCCTAGTGCGGTTAGCTATGTATAGGAGTGATCCTATCATTTGTGCATACCTATGTTGATCAACAGGTTCATTAGTATTTTTACAAAGTTTTACACTAGCGTCATATGGAGTAGAAGCGGGAATGGAATCATATAGGTTGAATTTAATCAACATTTTCTCAATCGAGTGTGAAAGAGATAATGATACGCTAGCATCATTTTTGATTAGTTTCATTCCTAATATAATGTTTGCTTCCCCCAAATCTTTCATATCAAAATTGGATGATAAATTATTTTTGGTTTCATTAATAATTTTAATTGAGTTTCCAAAAATTAAAATGTCATCTACATAGAGACATAACAAGACAATTTCATTTCCGTCTTGTTTGGCATAAATACATTTATCAAATTCATTAGATTTGAAACCAAAAGTTAAGACTACGGAGTCAAACTTTTGATGCCATTGTTTAGATGCTTGTTTTAAACAGTAAAGAGATTTAATTAATTTACAAACTTTGGTTTCTTGGCCTTTGACCACAAAACCTTCGGGTTGAGACATGTAGACTTCTTCATCTAAGTCTCCATACAAGAATGCGGTTTTGACATCCATTTAAAGAATGATCATCCTATAAATTGAAGCCAAGGCGACTAGAATACGAAGAGAGGTTATTCTAGCTACGGGAGCATATGTGTCTAGATAATCTATTCCTTGTTTTTGGGCATAGCCTTTAGCTACAAGGCGAGCCTTATATTTATCTATGGATCCATCCGGATTTAATTTCTTTCTAAAGATTCATTTACATCCTATGGCTTTAGCACCGGGAGGTAAATCGGTTAGGATCCAAGTTTTATTTTCTAAGATAGAATTAATTTCTAGATTAATCGCTTCTTTCCAAAAGGGATAATCAGATGAGGTCATTGCATCCTCATATGTATTAGGATCTCCTTCAACTAGATAAGTGAAGTAGTCCTCCCCATAGGATCTTTCGGTTCTAACTCTTTTGCTTCTTCTAGGTTCATCATTTTCTAATGGTTCAATAGAAAAAGTGGATGGTTGGTTTGAGCTAGTTGAAGGTTGAGATGAGTTATTTAGTTTATATGGAAATTTATCTTCAAAATAAGCTGCATCTTTAGCTTCTATAATGGTGTTGTTAGATATTTCACTAATTAGGGAATTAGTGATGAGAAATCTATTAGCACTGCTATCGGATGCATATCCTATGAAAATAGAGTCTAATGTTTTTGGTCCTATTTTCTTTCTCTTAGGTTCAGGAATTGCTACCTTAGCTAAACACCCCCACACTCGAAGAATTTGGAGGTTAGGTTTTCTTAATTTGAATAATTCAAAAGGTGTCTTATTGTTTTGTTTAGATGGAATCCTATTAAGGATGAAGGAGGAAGTGAGCAACGCTTCTCCCCAGAGATTTTTCGGGGCACCGGACTCGGCTAACATGACATTGACCATGTTCATCAAGGTCCGATTCTTACGTTCAGCTACACCATTCGATTGAGGAGAATATGGAGCAGTCACTTGATGAATAATCCCATGTTCTTGGCAAAATTGGGTTAGTTCATTCGAAGTGTATTCTCCACCTCGATCAGATCTAAGAATTTTAATTGATGATCCTAATTGATTTTCTACTTCCGCTTTGAAAATCTTAAAATATGAAAAGACTTCATCTTTAGTTTTTAATAAATATATGTAACAATATTTAGTAAAGTCATCTATGAATGTTACAAAATATTTATTTCCACCTCTAGTGGGTTGGCGGTTCGAGTCACACACATCCGAGTGAATTAGTTCTAAAGGTTTTGAAGTTTTATCAACTGATTTAAAAGGCTTTCTAGAAAATTTAGCTTGCACACAAATTTCACATTTAGCACTTGGTGCAATATTGATTTTGGGAATCAAATTTAAGGACATCATTCTTTTCATGCAATCAGAATTCACATGTCCTAATCTAGCATGCCAAAAATCAGGAGAAGAATTTGAAACTAAGAAAGAAGAAGAAATTTGATTTACTTCTAAATCAGCAATATTTAATTTAAATAATCCATCACATACAAAACCTTTGCCAATAAAATTATCATTTAATGTTATTACAACTTTATTAGATTCTAAAACAATCTTGTAGCCTTTCTTCACTAGCAAAGATCCGCTAACAAGATTCTTCCTAACTCTCGGCACATAAAACACATCATGCAAGGCTAGTGTCTTCCCGGATGTCAACCTAAGATCCACTTGCCCACGTCCAAGTATTTGTGCCGAAGAGGCATCTCCTAAGATCACGCTTCCTCCACTGATGTCCTGAAAGGTGGCAAAGCAAGAACGATCAAAACAAGTATGAACATTTGCTCCGGAATCAAGCCACCAATCTGATGAACAAGTAAGAAGAAGACTAGGAGTATAATCTAACCTGAAGATAGGTTGAACCGGTGCTTGGATCATGTTGGCCTGAGGCTTGTCTCCACGAGACTTACCAACCACGGGTTCTGTCTTCTTGTAGAAGTAGTTGGTAGACAGATGGTTTGTGCGGCCGCAGATGAAGCACCATTTCCCTTTACCTGGGTTTTGGTTAGAGGGACCAGGCTTGGGATGATTGGGTTTTTGATGGCGGGAACATTGACGGAAAGGTTTCTTAAAATTCTTTCCTTTCCCTTTGAAGTGATGGTGGGAAGAATGATTGTCTTGCGATTCAGTGAGATTTACTTTAGGAGCAAGGTCTTTGGGGGTTTTAGAATTTTTGCTCTTATGTTCCTCCTCTATGCGGATTGCATTTTGGATTTGAACATAAGTGAGGTTTGATTGGTCATGCCTTAGTCTAGTGCTAAAGCCGGACCAAGAATCGGGAAGAGAATCAATAAGACATGCCACAAGATAATTTTCGGAAAGGATTGAGCCATCGACTCGGATCTTGGACAACATCTCATCTAGTTGATGGAGTTGAGGATTGATGTGCTTGGAAGCATCAATCTTGAATTTGTGAAGGTTGGAAACATTATAGCGTTCTATACCCGCATTGTCAAGGTTATAACGCGCTTCAAGTGCATACCATAAATCCTTAGCCGTACGATATTGGAGGAAGACATCGTAAAGGCTATCAGACAAAGCACTTAGGATTCGGTTACGACAATGATATTCAACATCTACCGGATCTCTATAAGGAAGACATCTTACGTAGGTTCTAGTGGTGTTTGCAGTTGAAGATGAGGACGATGGTAGAGTCGAAGCAACTGCATTTACAGTGCTAGGGATTTCAGTTTCTACAGCGGGGGCATCGAAGATGGCAGATAAAAGGCCTAACGTATTAAGCCAATATTCTATCTGAGCTTGCTAACGACGAAAACCATTTCCATTAAATTTCTCGGGTTTGATCCCGACGGAGTCCTCAGATCTAGATGCCATTAGTGATTTCTGAAATTTAAAATAAATACAATAAATAACAGTACATGTAAACAATAAAATAGAGATGATCATTTTGATTATTTGATTTTATTTATTCTATTGATGTGAAATTACAACTTCTTTAGATTGTTGGAATATTTCTATTATATTCCTATATTAGTATACAAAATACTATAATTTCGTTTTTTAAACCTTTTACAGAAAAACAGTAGATCTATACAAATATATATGATTAGCAATAATAAAATAAATTGCATGAAGGGATGAGAAATAAAAGAGAGAAATATATAGTTTAGAATCGAGCCTGGGTAAGGCGTGTGATCACTGCCCTAAAGAAGTTGCACCAACCTCCGGCAGGGCTTTCAACCGATGCTCACTCCTCCAAGGTACAACACCCCGCTAGATCCCGAAACTCCGATGTGCGCGGACACCGAAGAAGCACAGAGCACCCGAACCCCCACTTGATGAAGCAAATGTAAAGAAAAAGAAATCACGTAGAAGATCGTCTCAGAATAGCAAGAGCAGAAGAGCGTATGAGAGCGTGTAAGAGAATCATTTCTTTTTGAGAAGAACATCAATATATATAGACAGAATATAGCCGGAAAAGGAAGATCTTCAAAACGGCAATATTTAAGAGCATAATAAAGATTAATGGTTACAAATGGAAGGCACATAATCAGGAAGATATACGTTGAAAATTTCCAACGTAAATCATGGCGAGAAACACGCATAAAGGAGCGGCAAAGAAAATTGCGTAAAACGGCAGAACGCGTGAACGCAAATCGACGTTGCGTCGAGTGCATATCGACGCTACGTCGAGTTCTATCGACGCAGGACTTATCGACGCAAGCCTTATCGACGCTACGTCGAGTTCAATCGACGCATGCGTCGAGTTCCATTCGACGCCACGCAACTCCAGCGGCAAAACGACGCTACGTCGAAATCTATTCGACGCAGCTCCGAATTCTAATCGACGCATCTCCGAGTAAAATGCTATGAAACTATTTGGAACAAAAAATACAATTCAATTCAATTTTTCCCCAAATCCCAAATCCCAAATCCGAAATCCGAAATCCGGATCCGGATCCGGTCCGGTGCGGTGCGTGCGCGCGCGCGCGTGTGGTTCATAGTTTCTCCTTATGTTCTTTTGAACAAATAAGAAGGTGTGAAAACATATATAAACTCTTTGGCAAGAAAGCTAAAAAGCAAGGTGGAACTAAAGGTTCATCCTTTCATTCATGAAAGGTTTCCCTCCAATTTTGGTTTTGGAGCTTTTCATCATATATGAATAGTCATACACCAAACACCAAAAAGCTATAATAAAACATTATAAATAAATGTTTATTTACAAAATTTCTAACAATCCCCCACAAAAGCGAAAAACCAAAAGCGAACTTCATAAATATGATATTACTAATAATAAATAAAATCAAATACAAATTTGCTTCATCAAGTTGTATCTAATGCAATGGGTATAGATGGAATGGTTACCCTGAATCTATACTTAGTACTTACTTCCTCTACCGAAGAGTATAATGTGCCAGAGGCTTTGAATTATAAACTTTTGACCGATAAATTAGATAAGCACACAAAAGATTGGTTGTTCTTGGGTTATGGCGGTGGGCGCGTTAATGGCCATGCCCATTCCTTGATTTTTCATGAGAGTTATTTTGGGTTCAGCCCGGATCCCAAAGTTGCGGCCTCACAACAACTCCCACATAGGTGGTGCCTCAAGAGATAATCGTAACCAATATCTCGCAAAGAAATATGCCTTTGGCAACCATTAAGAACTTAATTAAGTTCATCCTAACTTGTTACGTAGAGCACAACATCATAGGAATGGGGAGAAGGTTTTCTCAACCTTATATTTTGTGCTCCCAACTACGCTACATCAACAGCTTCGTTTCTACCACATTGAACCCACTTCATGGGATCTCCAATCACATGGGTTGGGTATCCACCGTTGGCAGCAAATCATGTGGGCTTAAGCCTCATTCCCCTCGATGACAATAATATCTCCCTTCGGGACAATCCCTTGGTAAGATTATCAGCCAGATTCAATTCTGACTTTACATAGTTGAGTGATATCACTTCTTTTCTTCTTTGCTTCACGGACTTGTACCTGATTCTCATGAACTTATTCATTTTGGAATTAGTACTATTAGAAGCAGTTAAATCAATAACACTTTTGTTATCACAATGTAAAGAGATAGTAGGCATGGGGTTTTCAATTAAAGGAATTTCACTAAGTAAATTTTTAATCCATTCTGCTTCGGCACATGTAGTGTCCAAAGCTATAAGCTCTGATTCCATGGTGCTTCTAGAAATAACTGTTTGTTTTGTAGAAGACCATGAAATGGCAGCACCTCCAAGGAGGAATACATAGCCCGTCGTTGACTTAACGTCTAACGAATCAGTTACCCAATTGACATCTGAATATTCTTCTAGTACTCCGGGAAATCCCGTGTACACTAAACTATAATCCATAGTTCCACGAAGATATTTAAATATTCTATTCAGTGCTATCCAATGTTCATCACTTGGATTACTAGTATATCTACTAAGGCGGCCTACGGCATAGGAAATGTCGGGCCTAGTGCGGTTAGCTATGTATATGAGTGATTTTATCATTTGTGCATACCTATGTTGATCAACATGTTCATTAGTATTTTTACAAAGTTTTACACTAGCGTCATATGGAGTAGAAGCGGGAATGGAATCATATAGGTTGAATTTAATCAACATTTTCTCAATCGAGTGTGAAAGAGATAATGATACGCTAGCATCATTTTTGACTAGTTTCATTCCTAATATAATGTTTCCTTCCCCCAAATCTTTCATATCAAAATTGGATGATAAATTATTTTTGGTTTCATTAATAATTTTAATTGAGTTTCCAAAAATTAAAATGTCATCTACATAGAGACATAACAAGACAATTTCATTTCCGTCTTGTTTGGCATAAATACATTTATCAAATTCATTAGATTTGAAACCAAAAGTTAAGACTACGGAGTCAAACTTTTGATGCCATTGTTTAGGTGCTTGTTTTAAACCGTAAAGAGATTTAATTAATTTACAAACTTTGGTTTCTTGGCCTTTGACCACAAAACCTTCGGGTTGAGACATGTAGACTTCTTCATCTAAGTCTCCATGCAAGAATGCGGTTTTGACATCCATTTGATGAATGATCATCCTATGGATTGAAGCCAAGGCGAATAGAATACGAAGAGAGGTTATTCTAGCTACGGGAGCATATGTGTCTAGATAATCTATTACTTGTTTTTGGGCATAGCCTTTAGCTACAAGGCGAGCCTTATATTTATCTATGGATCCATCCGGATTTAATTTCTTTCTAAAGATCCATTTACATCCTATGGCTTTAGCACCGGGAGGTAAATCGGTTAGGATCTAAGTTTTATTTTCTAAGATAGAATTAATTTCTAGATTAATCGCTTCTTTCCAAAAAGGATAATCAGATGAGGTCATTGCTTCCTCATATGTATTAGGATCTCCTTCAACTAGATAAGTGAAGTAGTCCTCCCCATAGGATCTTTCGGTTCTAACTCTTTTGCTTCTTCTAGGTTCATCATTTTCTAATGGTTCAATAGAAGAAGTGGATGGTTGGTTTGAGCTAGTTGAAAGTTGAGATGAGTTATTTAGTTTATATGGAAATTTATCTTCAAAATAAGCTGCATCTCTAGCTTCTATAATGGTGTTGTTAGATATTTCACTAATTAGGGAATTAGTGATGAGAAATCTATTAGCACTGCTATCGGATGCATATCCTATGAAAATAGAGTCTAATGTTTTTGGTCCTATTTTCTTTCTCTTAGGTTCAGGAATTGCTACCTTAGCTAAACACCCCCACACTCGAAGAATTTGGAGGTTAGGTTTTCTTAATTTGAATAATTCAAAAGGTGTCTTATTGTTTTGTTTAGATGGAATCCTATTAAGGATGAAGGAGGAAGTGAGCAACGCTTCTCCCCAGAGATTTTTCGGGGCACCGGACTCGGCTAACATGGCATTGACCATGTTCATCAAGGTCCGATTTTTACGTTCAGCTACACCATTCGATTGAGGAGAATATGGAGCAGTCACTTGATGAATAATCCCATGTTCTTGGCAAAATTGGGTTAGTTCATTCGAAGTGTATTCTCCACCTCGATCGGATCTAAGAATTTTAATTGATGATCCTAATTGATTTTCTACTTCCGCTTTGAAAATCTTAAAATATGAAAAGACTTTATCTTTAGTTTTTAATAAATATATGTAACAATATTTAGTAAAGTCATCTATGAATGTTACCAAATATTTATTTCCACCTCTAGTGGGTTGGCGGTTCGAGTCACACACATCCGAGTGAATTAGTTCTAAAGGTTTTGAAGTTTTATCAACTGATTTAAAAGGCTTTCTAGAAAATTTAGCTTGCACACAAATTTCACATTTAGCACTTGGTGCAATATTGATTTTGGGAATCAAATTTAAGGACATCATTCTTTTCATGCAATCAGAATTCACATGTCCTAATCTAGCATGCCAAAAATCAGGAGAAGAATTTGAAACTAAGGAAGAAGAAGAAATTTGATTTACTTCTAAATCAGCAATATTTAATTTAAATAATCCATCACATACAAAACCTTTGCCAATAAAATTATCATTTAATGTTATTACAACTTTATTAGATTCTAAAACAATTTTGTAGCCTTTCTTCACTAGCAAAGATCCGCTAACAAGATTCTTCCTAACTCTCGGCACATAAAGCACATCATGCAAGGCTAGTGTCTTCCCGGATGTCAACCTAAGATCCACTCGCCCACGTCCACGTATTTGTGCCGAAGAGGCATCTCCTAAGATCACGCTTCCTCCACTGATGTCCTGAAAGGTGGCAAAGCAAGAACGATCAAAACAAGTATGAACATTTGCTCCGGAATCAAGCCATCAATCTGATGAACAAGTAAGAATAAGACTAGGAGTATAATCTAACCTGAAGATAGGTTGCACCGGTGCTTGGATCATGTTTGTACAACCCGTATTCGGCGAGTAGAGTCAGAGGGCACCTGGCGAGTAGGCCGATGCCTCTCTCGGCGAGTAGAGCCTAAGGCACCTGGCGAGTAGGCCGATGCCTCTCTCGGCGAGTAGAGCCTAAGGCACCTGGCGAGTAGGCCGATGCCTCTCTCGGCGAGTAGAGTCAGGAGGCCTAGCGAGTAGACCGGTGCCTCCCTCGGCGAGCAGAGTCAGATTCTGGGGAATAGAATCATCCGGGCACCCCCAGTGGTCTGCCTATAGCCCTTCGGGACAACGGAGTCTGGCTATCTACAGACCAATTTGGAGTGCGTTTAGCAAAACAGTAAGGCGGAGTTACGCTATCCGCAGGTCATCCGGACCATTCTACCCCTGGGAAGTCTTTCCCTATAAATAGGACCCATTATGTCTCAGATCAAGATAGATCCACCCCCTTGAGAAAGCCTGTACTTTCTTCCTCGTGCTGCCTGAGACAGGCTCAGCTTCTGGTTTTCGGGAGGGGAAATCAAGTTAGATTTCCGGGTTAGTGGCGAGACCTCCCCGCTGCAGCCAGTGGGTCATTCTTAGGGAGCTACCCAACAACCAGTGAGGGTTGGTTCATAGTTCGGGACACTTAGTTCTAGGATCCGACGAGGAGAGAAGTAACTCAAGCTACTCCCCAAGTCTCGAACAAGTTGGACCGGTATCCGGGTTCCAACATTTTTGGTGCGGTGAGCGTGGACTGTAGCAAGAGAAGAAAATCTCATCTGACGATCCCATGACTGAGCGTGACGAGTTGGGAACCGACCAGGGGAACTCGCCGCCTTTGGGCGAGTTCGTGACCAAGAGTGTCTTCGAGCAGGGGATGAAGGCGATGGAGGATACCATCCGGAGGTTACTCACACCTCGTGCCGAGGTGGGAGTATCCCCCCCTATCGCAGTCGCCTCGCCCACGGAAGCAGGTCCTAGTCAGCGCCTCGGCAAGGAAGCGCTCCTAGGGGAGGAAGACCAACCGCTCCGCGCGCGAGTGCTCTTTGCCATCCCCACGGAGACTCGCCAGTCAGAGGGAGAGTACGACCAAGTTCGTCCCATCCGCCAACTCGCCCCGCGCAGTCCTTTCTGCGAGTTGGTGCTGTCTGCTCCCATTCCTGCAGGATTCACAGAGCCCGCCATGAGTTTCTACTCCGGGAAAGAAGATCCCGTCAAGCATCTGCAATGGTTTGAAGATATGGTCTCCATCAAGCCGATGACGGATCCCTTCAAATGTCGGTTGTTCGCCATAACCTTCCAGGAAAAAGCCAGAGATTGGTTCCACCAGTTACCGGCGGGAAGCGTCTACGCGTTCGATGACCTGCGCAGAAGTTACTTGCTCCGCTTCTCCACGTCCAAGAAGAGGAGGAAGGGTTCAGAAGATCTTTTCCTTATCAAGCAGAGACCCCAGGAGATGCTCGGGTCGTATTTGGATCGCTTTCAGGAGGAGATCCTCCTGGTCCAAGAGGTCCCTGGACATACCCTGATCTTGGCGTTCAAGCTGGGGTTGCAGCCAGGGTTTTTCAAGATGGAGATCACTCGCAATCCCCCCCTATCGTTCGAGGAGTTAGTCAATCGGGCCGGGAGGCAGATCGCGGGGGAGGCAACCAGCCTAGAGTTCGTGGCCAAGTTAGCCAGATTGGAGGGAGGGGAGAAAGAAGGAGAGGGGAGCGGCCGACGCGAGTCCAAGAAGAGAGGTGAGCTGAGAAGGCGAGAAGAGGGAGGGTCCCGGGAGAACAGGGATCAGCGAGATCAGGAGAGAAGGTTCCAGGCTCCGCCTCGCCGGCCGGCCTGGAGGCCTGCTGGAGGAGGCTACCAAGGGAGACCAGGAGGGAGGTACTCTCCGGAACGACGAGACCGCTGTCGCTCACCCGAGCGGAGGCAAGGACAGTGGAGGCAAAACCAAGCGCCGCCCAGAGAAGCTAATGTGATCAGGAGGGGACGAGGACGAGGAAGAGGGGGAAGGCCGCGACAGCCCCGGGGTGAAGAAGAGCGCCGGGCGATGCCCTACTGCGACTTCCATCAGGTAGAGGGCCACGCAACGGCCACGTGCCTTGAGTTCTTGGAGTTGAGGAGAGGAGCTGGAGGAGCCCAGGAAGGGCATGAGAGGCGAGAAGGAGACATGTTAAGGATCGAAGGGGGAGGAGCCCCCTCCCCAAGGAGGTGTGAGGATAGGGGGGATCTGGGAGCCCATGGGGGGATAGGGGTCATCCACGGAGGAGCAGGGTTGGAGGCGACCCGGAAGGGGAGCCTCAACGTCGTGTATCGGAAGAGCGTGGCCTCTACCTCCCAGGTTCCGCCACCGTCAGGAGAGATCACTTTCTCGGAGGAAGACATGTTGGGGAACGAAAACCCTTTCTGCGACGCGGTGGTGATCAAGGCCGCGGTGGAGAACTATACGGTCTCTCGCATCCTGGGGGATAACGGGAGCTCCGTCAATGTCGTGTTCAAGAAAGCGTTTGATGCCATGAAGGTGGAAGAGAAGAGGGTTACCTCGATGGAAGGACCGCTCCTTGGGTTCGCGGGAGAAAGAAAAGAAGTAGAGGGAGGTGTGGAGTTGGTGGTGACGTTGGGAGGGACCACCAAGTGTTGTAGGTTTGTCATTGTAGACGCCCCCAGCAGTTACAATGCCATCTTTGGCAGACCACTCATCAGTGCCTACAAGTGTGTGCCCTCCTCCTACCATCAATGCCTGAAGTACAACCAGGGAGGCGTGCAGATCCAGATCCGGAGCGATCCCAAGGTGGCGAGGCAGTGTTATCTTAACGCTGTCAACATGATCAGCTGGAAGGAGGAGGCAGTGTTGGGTTTTTCTAGAACCATACATCAAATGTAGGTGCAACGGAAATAAACAGAAACAACCCAAAAAGGTTTGGATCGGCCATGAATGTTGAATCAAGAAGTTAACAAAATGCTAGGTATGAAATTACCTTTGCGGGATTGGATCAAATCCAACCTAGATGCTCCACGAGTTGATTCCTGTCGTCGGCTATGCAAGAGTTCCCACGTAGAATAATGTCTACGTCTCTACAGTGATCCACACGAGCCGGGAGAAGAACGACTGCACCTTGGACTTCCATGAACTGCTAGGTTCGCTCCAGGAAGAACACACACGACGACGATCGCCGGAGAGGAGGTCGGCGGACGCGATCGAGCGACGGAACACTTCCGTCGGCTAGGGTTCGTGAGGCGAGAACGGAACTCCTTCCGTCGGCCTTTCTTCTCGTAAGTTCTATGAACCCTAAAAACGAAGTCCTATTTATACCCAAAGGATAAACAGCTTCTAGAAGAATCGCTATCCGCAGACCACACATCAGAATAAGGGCTTCTGTTACAATTCGTCGGAATTCCACGGAAGATCATTCGTCGAGATTCCACGGGACAATCCGACGAATTCGACGAATCAGATCAGACGGCAACATTTGCCGAGAAAACGATCTCTGTAACAATTCGTCGAGTCTTCACGGGACAACCCGACGAATCCCGACGAATCAGATCAGACGGCAACATTTGCCAAGAATGATCTCTGTAACAATTCGTCGAGTCTTCACGGGACAACCCGACGAATCCCGACGAATCCCGACGAATCCAGACAGACGACAACATTTTGTCGAATGAAGGGTTTCTGTAATAATTCGTCGAGTGTTCACGGGACAATCCGACGAATCCCGACGAATCCGACGAATTCTATCCGTGTAAACCCGACGAATTCAGACAGCAACAACCTGCTGGATTTCCCCATTCTTTATATGGTGATTGGTAACATTTACCAACACAGTCAATCTACCAACTTCTCCACATGCTCTTATGTGCGACCCTGCAGGCTCATATCGCGTTGGCAGTGAGATTACATGTTTGACCACTTCTAGATCACAATGGTCACTCCAACAGTCTCCCACTTGATCTTGAAAGTATCAAACCAAAAACCTCACAAACAATGAGCGGCATCTAGCAATGCATCATTGCTCCCCAAGCAATAAGAGTTCATAACTCATAAGCCTTTATGACCAATGTTCCAGCGTTGTCTTTGTCCCTTTGTCCCTTACATCCGGAAAGAACTAGAGGCATGGACCGTGTCACCCTCATAATAGCTCAATCCAAGTTTCTTGATCTAGAACGGACTTCCAGAGAATGGTGAGCTCAATATCACATATTGACTCTACCAAGCATGGCCATGCATTTCTCAGTCCAATTCCATCAAGGGGCCCATGGATGCAACTCCTGTTATATAGGAGGACAAATCCCATATCTGCTCACACCCAAACACCCAAATGATTCGTAACGTACCCAACGACCACCCTTATCATCAACCTTCTTCAAGGAAGACTTTAGATGACATCAAAGCACGCTCTTCCTCACTCGGTGAATGCTGTGACTTCAGGTCAAAGGACCACAACACCATTGTCAAATGAGACCTACTTGTGACACTTTTAAGTAACAATCCACAAAGTAGTCTCAGGTTGGGTCTGTCCAGTACAACTTGTTCACTAACAAGTACCCACGTGATGACTTGATATCACAATATCATGACCTGTGAGAACCGGTCATCAGTCAACACACATGCTAGTCTTAATGTATCATCATCACCCTTAGCTTCTACGATGATACCTCGACCAGGGACCTTTTAAGAATGAAGCTTCGAAATCATAGGCTCTCACATTCAAGTCTCGTACTTGATGTCCTATGGAAGCGAACATTCTAAGGGTATTTATCACGAATTTTATTCTATCATATAGAAACAGTATATCGTAATAAAAGAACTTGACATTAATCGTAAAAAGAAATAATTGGTACACAATTCATCATATGAATAAATTTTAAACAGCCAACAGAATATTTATTTTACATGCAACCCACAAGACTCCCACTAGAGTTGATCATTCAGGTATCGTATACCCATTGATCTAGTATGACCATCATGCTTTCTCTGCGCGAGAGGCTTTGTCAGTGGATCTGCAATATTCTCCTCAGTCGGCACTCTGCAAATGTTCACATCTCCTCGTTCGACAATCTCACGAATAAGATGGAACCGCCGAAGTATGTGCTTGGAGCGCTGATGGGATCTAGGTTCCTTAGATTGTGCAATTGCACCATTGTTATCACAGTAGAGAACTACGGGACCAACAATGCTAGGAACTACATCTAGCTCGCCGATGAATTTCCTAATCCATACAGCCTCCTTCGCTGCATTAGCTGCATCGATATACTCGGCCTCAGTTGTAGAATCAGCAACTGTCACTTGCTTGGAACTCTTCCAGCTCACAGCTCCTCCATTCAGGCAAAACACAAACCCTGACTGAGACTTTGAATCATCCCTATCAGTTTGGAAGCTGGCATCCGTGTAAATACTTACAACGAGCTCTTCCTTTCCACCATACACCAAGAATACATCCTTAGTCCTTCTCAAGTACTTCAGGATATTCTTTACGGCTATCCAGTGACATTCACCGGGATCAGACTGATACCTGCTAGTCATGCTCAAAGCAAAAGAGACATCGGGTCGAGTACATAACATTGCATACATGATTGACCCAATTGCCGAAGCATATGGAATCAACTTCATGCGGTCCTTATCTTCACAAGATTTTGGACACTGGTCCTTAGAGAGATTCACACCATGAGACATGGGCAAAAATCCTTTCTTGGACTCAAGCATGTTGAACCGCTTCAACACCTTGTCAATGTACGTACTCTGGGTCAAACCCAGCAACTTCTTCGATCTATCTCTATAGATCTTAATACCGAGTATGTAAGTCGCTTCACCCAAGTCCTTCATAGAAAAGCAGTTCCCTAGGTTGTTCTTAACAACTTTCAGGGTAGGTATGTCATTCCCGATCAGCAGTATGTCATCTACATACAATATCAGGAAGACAACAATGCTCCCACTGATTCGCTTGTAAACACACGGTTCATCTTCATTCTTGACAAAACCAAACTCTTTGATCTTCTCATCAAAACGAAGATTCCAACTTCTAGAGGCTTGTTTCAATCCATAGATGGACTTATTCAGCTTGCATATTTTAGTGGCTTCATTTGGGGATACAAAACCCTCGGGTTGTGTCATGTACACTTCCTCAAGGAGGTTTCCATTTAGGAAAGCCGTTTTGACATCCATCTGCCAGATCTCGTAGTCATAATACGCAGCAATAGCAAGCAATATCCTAATGGACTTTACCATGGCAACAGGGGAAAAGGTCTCATCATAGTCAACACCATGAATTTGCTTGAAACCCTTAGCCACCAGTTGCCCTTTGAATGTCTGTACATTCCCATCCATGTCGGTCTTCTTCTTGAAGACCCACTTGCACCCTATGGGTCGTACCCCTTCAGGTGGTTCCACCAAGTTCCAAACTTGGTTTATATACATGGAGTCCATTTCGGATTTCATAGCCTCAAGCCATTTGTCGGAGTCCGGTCCATTCATAGCCTCTTGGTAGGTTGCTGGTTCATCATCATGATCCATAAGCAACACATTACCTATTTGAGACACGAGAAATCCATATCTCTCAGGCTCAAATCTTGGTCTACCAGATCTATGTAGGACTTGTGTTTCGTGAGCAGGTTCTCTAGCTACAACATCTTGTAGTCCTGGCTCAGAATCCAACTCTGGTTCATTCACTATTTGTGGTTCTTGAACTTCTTCAAGTTCTACCTTTTGCGTCTTTCTTGATAAGAACTCTTTCTCCAAGAAGACACCCGTCCTTGCGACAAACACTTTGCCCTCAGACGGTAGGTAAAAGTAATATCCCTTCGTTTCCTTAGGATATCCCACCAGATAACACTTATCTGATTTGGGTTCCAGCTTGTCAGGCATTTGACGTCGTACGTATGCCTCACAACCCCAAATTTTAATGAACGACATACTAGGACGCTTCCCAGTCCATATCTCATATGGTGTCTTTAGAACCGTTTTCGTCGGAGCGCGATTCAGTGTCATTGCAGCAGTCTCTAAAGCAAAACCCCAAAAGGAAACAGGCAAGTCTGCATGACTCATCATCGACCGTACCATGTCTAACAGAGTACGATTTCTCCTCTCAGACACACCATTATGCTGCGGTGTCCTAGGTGGAGTGAGCTGTGATACAATACCACACTCTTTCAGATGATCACGGAACTCATGACTCAGGTATTCGCCACCTCGATCAGATCGGAGTGCTTTAACCTTTTTACCCAATTGGTTCTCCACTTCATTCTTAAACTCTTTGAACTTTTCAAAGGTTTCGGATTTGCACTTCATAAGATACACGTATCCGTATCTACTGAAATCATCAGTAAATGTAACGAAGTAGAAATACCCACCTCTAGCCATAGAACTCATGGGTCCGCATACATCACTATGTACAACACCCAAGAGATCCTCAGCCCTCTCAGTATAACCAGTGAAAGGGGCTTTAGTCATCTTGCCTAATAAACAAGACTCACATCGCTCAAATGATTCATAATCAAATGAGTCCAATAGTCCATCTTTATGGAGCTTGGATATGCGCTTCTCATTTATATGGCCCAAACGACAATGCCAGAGATATGTAGGATTTGAGTCATTTGTTCTTAGTCTTTTATTATTATCTACATTATAGATCGGATGGTCCAGGTTCAAAACATAAAGACCATTAAACAATTGAGCTACAACATAACAAACATCATTCTTAAATATAGAACAACAATTGTTCTTAATTATAAAAGAAAATCCAATCATGTCCAAGCATGAAATGGATATAATGTTTCTAGTTATGGCCGGAACAAAATAACAATTATTAAGTTCTATTACAAGCCCACTGGGCAAAGAAAGACGGTAAACCCCTACGGCTACAGCAGCAACTCTTGCTCCATTGCCGACACGTAGGTCCACCTCTCCTTTACTCAGCAATCTCCTCCTTCCTAGTTCCTGCACATTTGTACAAATGTGAGAACCACATCCGGTATCCAATACCCAAGATGAAGGAGCAGAAAGGTTTATCTCTATAACATAAATATCCGAAGCGGAAGTCATACCTCCCTTCATTTTCTGCAGACCCTCAATGTACGAAGGACAATTCCTCCTCCAATGACCAGCCTTGCCACAGTGGTGGCATTTCCCTTCCTTCACGGTGCTCTTCTTTTTCAGCGCAGAAGATTTGGGCTCAAGATGTGACTTAGGTCCCACCTTCGTCTTCTTGAAGCCCTTGGCCTTACCCTTGCCTTTATGTACCATCAATATGGGACTAGCAGGCTTGGCCTTCTTCATGTTTATCTCGGCAGTTCGCAACATGCCTAGGAGCTCGGGCAGTGTCTTGTCTATTTCATTCATGTTGTAGTTCAAGACAAACTGCTCATAACTATCCGGCAACGATTGCAGGATAAGATCTGTGGCCAACTCTTGACCCAGAGGAAAACCCAGTCTCTCCAGGTTCTCTATATACCCAATCATCTTGAGTACGTGAGTACCAACCGAGTCTCGAGCTCCCATTTTGCACTGAAATAAGGCCTTCGTGACATCGAACCTCTCTTGACGAGCTTGCTCTTGAAACATTTTCTTTAGGTGCTCGTCAATCTCCTTGCACCCCATGTTCTCGTGTTGCTTCTGAAGCTCAGAGTTCATGGTGGCAAGCATAAGGCACTCGACGTCTAAGGCGTCATCGGTATACTTCTTATAAGCATCCTTTTCAACACGGGACGAGTTCCCGGTCGGCACCTCGGGGGCTTCTTCTTCCAAGACGTAGAGCTTTCGCTCTTGCCTGAGAACAATTCTCAGGTTCCTATACCAGTCCATATAGTTCGTCCCACTAAGCTTGTCCTTCTCAAGGATAGCTCTTAGGGACAAGGTGGAATGTGAACCACTTGCCATGGAGTTCTACAAGAATTCATGCAGAATCTAATTAGTACCAAAATTCCAAAATACAATTTATTTTAATTTGGACTTCAATTAAATACTCCCACTATTTTATTCAAATTGATAGCCCTCACTATCAATTCGGAGAGTCCATTGCGAGCTACTCTCTTAGTGGACAAGATCCGTATTTCACCAACACCACGAGTCCGCTTTGGCGTTCCTCTCATAATGCGGTTATTTAGGTAGGCAACGCTTGCCAATTGCATCCTCATGCAATTCTTGTATGGCTGGTGAATAACTCCTTATTCGCATCCATCATATGGAGCATGCCAACCCTATGCCTCTAGGCACTCAACCTTTGAGGTCACCTAGTTAAGTTAGACCCGATGTCGACAGTGGGATATCACAATTATCCGCTCGCACCCTTACCAAGATAGATTAACGCACCTTGCTTTGGCAAGCCCACACTTCATCGATCGAGGCAGGAAGAGTGTCATCCATCGGAAGGCATCCGAACACTTAATATTTGATGAAGGGATTTTAATTTTAATAATAGGTTAACACTTAACCATGATCAACATTTGATCAAAGTGCACATCCACAGAAAAAAAGCTTTCTAAAATCCTCATGCATCCCTTATGTGCACTACATAAGACTATCAACCTTTGATAGACGAAAGGGCTAAATCTGGACATTTAGAACTCTTCCAAATCTTCAGATTTACATGCATTGGACAAAGGCAAAGACAACTCGACTTAAAGCAGTAGACAAGCTCGTCTCTCATTGTTGGATTCAAAATCCAAAACAATACAAGGGTTCATTAACCACTTGAGGGACGGTTACTGCTAAGGAGACAATAATTTCTAACAATTAGAAATTACCACGAAATCCCAAACGTTCCTGGCGGGGTTCAATTTTTCAAAATCACCACCGATTTCCCATGGAAAAATCATCAACTTTTGATGTTCCAGGAAGAAATCTTGACATTTAGAACGCTTCCAAATACCTAGATTTGCACGTACTGGAATAACCAAACTTCTGAAACAAAATTCATGACCAGAACCTGGCTCTGATACCACTGTTGGGTTTTTCTAGAACCATACATCAAATGTAGGCGCAGCGGAAATAAACAGAAACAACCCAAAAAGGTTTGGATCGGCCATGAATGTTGAATCAAGAAGTTAACAAAATGCTAGGTATGAAATTACCTTTGCGGGATTGGATCAAATCCAACCTAGATGCTCCACGAGTTGATTCCTGTCGTCGGCTATGCAAGAGTTCCCACGTAGAATAATGTCTACGTCTCTACAGTGATCCACACGAGCCGGGAGAAGAACGACTGCACCTTGGACTTCCACGAACTGCTAGGTTCGCTCCAGGAAGAACACACATGGCGACGATCGCCGGAGAGGAGGTCGGCGGACGCGATCGAGCGACGGAACACTTCCGTCGGCTAGGGTTCGTGAGGCGAGAACGGAACTCCTTCCGTCGGCCTTTCTTCTCGTAAGTTCTATGAACCCTAAAAACGAAGTCCTATTTATACCCAAAGGATAAACAGCTTCTAGAAGAATCGCTATCCGCAGACCACACATCAGAATAAGGGCTTCTGTTACAATTCGTCGGAATTCCACGGAAGATCATTCGTCGAGATTCCACGGGACAATCCGACGAATCCGACGAATCAGATCAGACGGCAACATTTGCCGAGAAAACGATCTCTGTAACAATTCGTCGAGTCTTCACGGGACAACCCGACGAATCCCGACGAATCCCGACGAATCAGATCAGACGGCAACATTTGCCAAGAATGATCTATGTAACAATTCGTCGAGTCTTCACGGGACAACCCGACGAATCCCGACGAATCCCGACGAATCCAGACAGACGACAACATTTTGTCGAATGAAGGGTTTCTGTAATAATTCGTCGAGTGTTCACGGGACAATCCGACGAATCCCGACGAATCCGACGAATTCTATCCGTGTAAACCCGACGAATTCAGACAGCAACAACCTGCTGGATTTCCCCATTCTTTATATGGTGATTGGTAACATTTACCAACACAGTCAATCTACCAACTTCTCCACATGCTCTTATGTGCGACCCTGCAGGCTCATATCGCGTTGGCAGTGAGATTACATGTTTGACCACTTCTAGATCACAATGGTCACTCCAACAGGCAGAGGCGGTGGACCTGGTGATGGAGGAGATGGCAAGGCTGGAAGCAGCTGAGGAAGTAGAGGAGAAGGAGATCCTAGCAGAAGGCGGAAGGCCGGGAAGGGTGAAGGTCAGCAGGGAGCTGGAAGAGGAAGACAAGGAGAAGATCATGTCCTGCATCCAGAAGAACGCGGACATCTTTGCGTGGAGCGCAGCCGATATGCCAGGTGTCGACGCAGACGTCGCCTGCCATCATCTCAACTTGGATAAGGGAGTCCACCCCATCCAACATAAGAAGAGGGCAACCGCCACCACCCTAGCCGAGCCCATCAGGGATGAGGTCAGGAAGCTGCTGGAAGCAGGGTTTGTGTCGGAGATCCAGTACCCAGGCTGGGTCTCCAATGTTGTAATGGTGAGGAAGGGAGAGGGGAAGGGGCGCATGTGTATCGATTTTTCTATCCTTAATAAAGCTTGCCCCAAGGATTGTTACCCTTTGCCTAGAATCGACGAGCTAGTAGATTCGGCCGTCGGATTCCCCGTCATGAGTTTTTTAGATGCATTTTCTGGTTACCATCAAATCCGCATGCATCCACCCGACGTGAATATGAAGCTGTAATCGCCATCGTCACCGACAACAGCTTCATATTCTGCCTGATTGTTGGTAACCCCTCGCCATCGTCACCGACAACGGTCCACAATTCGCAAGCCTTGAGCTCGCTGATTTCTGCAGCCAACTTGGCATCGATCTCCGCTTCGCCTCAGTTCATCACCCACAAAGCAACGGCCAGGTCGAAGCGGCCAACAAAGTCATCCTCAACCTGCTCAAGAAGAAGGTGGAGAACCTGAAGGGTAATTGGGTGGAACAGCTCCCCTCGGTCCTCTGGGCCCTGAGGACTACCCCCACCACGGCAACCGGCGAAACGCCGTTCAATCTATCACATGGCTCGAAGGCTCTCATCCCGATAGAGTTCGAGGTCCGGAGTCCCAGGGTGGTGGCGGCAGAGGATGGGGATGAAGGGTGGAGACTCGAGAACGAAGAGGCGCAACGACTCGCCTTGGATTTCGTGGAGGAGCTTCGCGACCAGGCCACGATCCGACAGGAAGAGATCAAGCGAAGGATGGCGAAGCACTTTGACAAACAGGTCCGAGTCAAGCAGTTCATCAAGGGAGACCTGGTTCTCAAGAAGGTGGATGCCGCAGGAAGATCCGCCACGGTGGGTAAACTTCATCCTAATTGGGAGGGCCCCTACATAGTTTCTGAAGCACTAAAAACAGGTGGGTACCGCCTACAGAACGTCGAGGGGGAACTCCTAGGAAACACTTGGAGTGGAGACGATTTGAAACATTTCTACTCCTAATATCAATGTAATGCCTGGTTCATTTTTGTTATTGTTGAAACCGAAATCTTGCGAACAAGACTTGGTCTCTGTGGAGTTCGGGGTCCCTAAGAAGGGGTGGTCTCACACCTACTTCCCTCGAGCCAACTCTCTAGGCAAGAGCACTTAGATTTGGAAACGGACCAAGGGCTTAGTGGGGAGGTCCCGCCACATACCCGGAAGTCCCCTTGGAACTTCCCCTCCCAAGCCACTACTAAGCTTGGGCACCACTGGAGCCTCTCCTCACCCTCTATAGAGAGACTTGTTGGGGAGGGAGAGAGAGGAGAGAGCTAGCCTAGGATGAGATCCCCTAAATGGTGCCCCCCCTTGGTCCTATTTATAGGTTTTTCGGATCTGGACTGCGAATAGCCAAAACTGGACTGCAAATAGCCAAATCCCGTTGTTCTGAAGCGCTAAACGCAGACCGCTGGACTGCGAATAGCCAAAACTGGACTGCAAATAGCCAAAACTGGACGAGAAGGGGCCTCCCCTGGGCGAGAGGAGTACCTCGCGGGGCTCGACGAGCCCCCTTGCTGGGCGAAGGCGAGAGGGGGGGCACCCGCCCCTCCTCTCGCCCCTAGCTGGGCGCGGGCGAGAGGGAGGGCACCCGCCCCTCCCCTCTCGCCCCTAGCTGGGCGAGGGCGAGAGGGAGGGCACCCGCCCCTCCCCTCTCGCCCTTAGCTGGGCGAGGGCGAGAGGGAGGGCACCCGCCCCTCCCCTCTCGCCCCTAGCTGGGCGAGGGCGAGAGGGGGGGCACCCGCCCCTCCCCTCTCGCCCCTAGCTGGGCGAGGGCGAGAGGGGGGCACCCGCCCCTCCCCTCTCGCCTCTAGCTGGGCGAGGGCGAGAGGGGGGCACCCACCCCTCCCTTCTCGCCCCTAGCTGGGCGAGGGCGAGAGGGAGGGCACCCGCCCCTCCCCTCTCGCCCCTAGCTGGGCGAGGGCGAGAGGGGGGGCACCCGCCCCTCCCCTCTCGCCCCTAGCTAGGCGAGGGCGAGAGGGGGGGAACCCGCCCCTCCCCTCTCGCCTCTAGCTGGGCGAGGGAGAGAGGGGGGCACCCGCCCCTCCCTTCTCGCCCCTAGCTGGGCGAGGGAGAGAGGGGGGGCACCCGCCCCTCCCCTCTCGCCCCTAGCTGGGCGAGGGCGAGAGGGGGGCACCCGCCCCTCCCCCTCTTGCCTCTTACTCCTCTTCTGGTGAGAGCTACGGGGGTTCGCCGGGCGATACCCAAAGGTCTTAAGACCCCTTGGGTCTAGTCGACACGTCTCGGCGGCCCTCCGTGCTGGGCCTAACTCGATGGATATGGGGTTGTACACAATCCCCGCTCTTTGCGAGGTTGGCACAACCTCAGAAAGAAAAGTCCAAGCCCAAATATTCATCGAGGGGGCAGAACCTCGCTTCTGAGGCGCGTTTGGCCCATCCAGCTAGTGAGAGCCTGGAGTGAGGAGGACATCTCGATGTCGAACTTACCCATCCGAGGATCATTCGACCCACCCAGCTAGTGAGAGCCTGGAGTGAGGAGGACATCTCGATGGCAAGCTCTTCTTCCCGAGGATCATTCGACCCACCCAGCTAGTGAGAGCCTGGAGTGAGGTGGACATCTCGGCGTAGAACTTACCCATCCGAGGATCATTCGACCCACCCAGCTAGTGAGAGCCTGGAGTGAGGAGGACATCTCGATGGCAAGCTCTTCTTCCCGAGGATCATTCGACCCACCCAGCTAGTGAGAGCCTGGAGTGAGGAGGACATCTCGATGTTGAACTTACCCATCCGAGGATCATTCGACCCACCCAGCTAGTGAGAGCCTGGAGTGAGGAGGACATCTCGATGGCAAGCTTTTCTTCCCGAGGATCATTCGACCCACCCAGCTAGTGAGAGCCTGGAGTGAGGAGGACATCTAGGCGTTGAACTTACCCATCCGAGGATCATTCGACCCACCCATCTAGTGAGAGCCTGGAGTGAGGAGGACATCTCGATGGCAAGCTCTTCTTCCCGAGGATCATTCGACCCACCCAGCTAGTGAGAGCCTGGAGTGAGGAGGACATCTCGATGTTGAACTTACCCATCCGAGGATCATTCGACCCACCCAGCTAGTGAGAGCCTGGAGTGAGGAGGACATCTCGATGGCAAGCTCTTCTTCCCGAGGATCATTCGACCCACCCAGCTAGTGAGAGCCTGGAGTGAGGAGGACATCTCGATGTTGAACTTACCCATCCGAGGATCATTCGACCCACCCAGCTAGTGAGAGCCTGGAGTGAGGAGGACATCTCGATGGCAAGCTCTTCTTCCCGAGGATCATTCGACCCACCCAGCTAGTGAGAGCCTGGAGTGAGGAGGACATCTCGATGTTGAACTTACCCATCCGAGGATCATTCGACCCACCCAGCTAGTGAGAGCCTGGAGTGAGGAGGACATCTCGATGGCAAGCTCTTCTTCCCGAGGATCATTCGACCCACCCAGCTAGTGAGAGCCTGGAGTGAGGAGGACATCTCGATGTTGAACTTACCCATCCGAGGATTATTCGACCCACCCAGCTAGTGAGAGCCTGGAGTGAGGAGGACATCTCGATGGCAAGCTCTTCTTCCCGAGGATCATTCGACCCACCCAGTGAGAGCCTGGAGTGAGGAGGACATCTCGGCGTTGAACTTACCCATCCGAGGATCATTCGACCCACCCAGCTAGTGAGAGCCTGGAGTGAGGAGGACATCTCGATGGCAAGCTCTTCTTCCCGAGGATCATTCGACCCACCCAGCTAGTGAGAGCCTGGAGTGAGGAGGACATCTCGACAACAACTTACTCATCATATAAGCAAAATGACTCATCCATCTAACGAGGGGATTTCCCTTGTCAAAAACCTCCTGGCCTAACTAGCGAGGGGTAGAGCTTGTTACAAAGGAAAACAACAAAAAACAAAAAACACAACATACCCCCCCCCCCCCATGACACTCGCCTCTCAGGCTGCTTGCGCGAGATGATCATTCCTCTTCTTCTCCTGCCACTCCCATCCTGCTCATGCTCTCCATGATCTTCTCCATCTCCTCCGCCCCTGCTTGCCAAGAGATGTTGTTGACGGCTGTGACGTAGCAGTGCCTCGCCATCCTGGGGTCTCCGCGGATCCTGACTTGGATTCCTCCAGCGTTGAGCTTGAGGCATTGGTGGAAGGATGATGGTACGCATCGGAAGGCGCTGATGAGGGGTCTTCCGAAGATGGCATTGTAACTGCTGGGAGCGTCAACTATGACGAACCGACAGTTCCTTGAGCCTCCCCCCATCGTCACTTGGAGTCCAACTCCACCCTCCACCTCTTTCCTTTCTCCGGAGAATCCAAACAAGGGCCCATCTGAGGCCAGCACCCTCCTTGCCTCCACCTTCAACTCATCAAATGCCTTCTTGAAAATGACGTTGACAGAACTCCCGTTGTCAACGAGGATCCGAGAGACAGTGTAACCTTCGATGGCTGTCTGAATGACTAGCGCATCACAGAATGGATCCTCGTGATCTGGCATGTCCCTGCTTGAGAAAGTGATTTTCTCCTCGGGAGGTGGGTCCTGTGACGTTGAAGCGACGCTACGTCGATATACGGCGTGGAGGCTTGCCTTACGGGTGGCCTCGATCCCTACCCCCCCCCCCCCCCCCCCCCCCCCGTGGATCAACGCGACCCGTCCTTTGGCTCCTATGTCAGTTCGGTCCTCGCAGATGTCGTCGTCCACTACTGCTCCAGGTGGAACTTCTTCAATCCGCACCGGCGGCTGCTGTTGTGTCTGACCTCTCGCCTCTCTCACCTCCAAGAATTCTGGGCAGGTAGTTGTTGCATGCCCTCTGCTTGGTGGTAGTCGCAGTATGGCACCGCTCTCCCCCCCTTCTCCTACGGGCTGGGGTGTCTCTTGCTTCAACTCCTCCTCTTCGAATCGCCATAGCTTGAGCTGGTGGGGGTAGGAGCTGCCTAGGGGCCTGTCTCCAAGGAGGAGGGTTGGGCCTCCCTTGGCCTCCGTAGAAGTTTCCCCCTCCTTGGGCGAAACCCCTCCCTTGCTCCTGACCCCCCTGGGGTCCCTGGTATCCTTGACCCCTCTGCTCTTCCCTCCTCCTTCCTTCCTGCTGCCTGAGGACACCTTGCTCTCTTGGCTCGACCTCCACCAATTTCGCCAACTTCTTCGCCAGCCCCGGGTTCGCCGCCTCGGTGGCTATCTCCTTTGCAGCTTTCTCCATCAGGTCCTCAAAGGACAAGGGAGGCTTCCTAGTTAGGCGCATTTTGAAGAGGCTCTCTCGTAGCCCTACGGTGAAAGCCATCTGGAGGGCATACCCTGGCACCTCCTGGATGTTCAGGATCTCCTCCTGGAATCTGTCCATGTACTGGGCCAACGTCTCCTCGTGCCTCTGCTTGACCAGGAAGATGGACTCAGCATTCTTCTTCCTCTTCTTGGATGTGGAGAAGCGTAGCTGGAAGCTTCGGCCCAAGTCATCAAAGCTGTAAATGGAGCCAACCGGGAGCTAGTGGAACCAGTCCCTAGCTTTGTCCCTCAGGGTGGTGGCGAAGAGACGACACTTGAACCCGTCCGTCATGGGTCTGATGGAGACGGTATCCTCGAGCCACTGTAGGTGCTGGACGGGATCATCCTTCCCGGTATAAAAGGTCATGTTGGGCTCCTTGAAGCCTTCCGGGATGGGAGCCGAGATGATCAGCTCGCTAAAGGGTGACCCCCCACTCGCCGGCTTCGCGAGCTCCACTCGCGCGACTCCTGCTCCGAGTGAGACCCCACTCACCGGGCTAGGAAAAAGCACTCGCCCGGCGAGGTCCCGCTCGCCACTCTCCGTCACTGGTTCCTTGCCTGGCCGACCCCCTGGGGCAACCTCTCCTGACCCCCCTGAGCGGGCACTCCTTGCGACCCAGAAGGCGGTGTCTGGGGGGAGGGAGCCGAGCAGTCACCTCCCCTGGAGATGCCTTGGAGTAGCTCCATGATTCCCTTGATGGCCGTCATGAACTCTCCCCTTCCTACCACCTCACTTGGGATGTGAGACCCCTCATCGTCTCCTCCTCCGAGGTCTCCTGCCATGAGATTTGGCTCAAGGACTTCTGTGCTGACCACTCTCCACGCTCACCGCACCAAAATGTTGAAACCGAAATCTTGCGAACAAGACTTGGTCTCTGTGGAGTTCGGGGTCCCTAAGAAGGGGTGGTCTCACACCTACTTCCCTCGAGCCAACTCTCTAGGCAAGAGCACTTAGATTTGGAAACGGACCAAGGGCTTAGTGGGGAGGTCCCGCCACATACCCGGAAGTCCCCTTGGAACTTCCCCTCCCAAGCCACTACTAAGCTTGGGCACCACTGGAGCCTCTCCTCACCCTCTATAGAGAGACTTGTTGGGGAGGGAGAGAGAGGAGAGAGCTAGCCTAGGATGAGATCCCCTAAATGGTGCCCCCCCCTTGGTCCTATTTATAGGTTTTTCGGATCTGGACTGCGAATAGCCAAAACTGGACTGCAAATAGCCAAATCCCGCTGTTCTGAAGCGCTAAACGCAGACCGCTGGACTACGAATAGCCAAAAATGGACTGCAAATAGCCAAAACTGGACGAGAAGGGGCCTCCCCTGGGCGAGAGGAGTACCTCGCGGGGCTCGACGAGCCCCCTTGCTGGGCGAAGGCGAGAGGGGGGGCACCCGCCCCTCCTCCTCTCGCCCCTAGCTGGGCGCGGGCGAGAGGGAGGGCACCCGCCCCTCCCCTCTCGCCCCTAGCTGGGCAAGGGCGAGAGGGAGGGCACCCGCCCCTCCCCTCTCGCCCCTAGCTGGGCGAGGGAGAGAGGGAGGGCACCCGCCCCTCCCCTCTCGCCCCTAGCTGGGCGAGGGCGAGAGGGGGGGCACCCGCCCCACCCCTCTCGCCCCTAGCTGGGCGAGGGAGAGAGGGGGGGCACCCGCCCCTCCCCTCTTGCCTCTAGCTGGGCGAGGGCGAGAGGGGGGCACCCGCCCCTCCCTTCTCGCCCCTAGCTGGGCGAGGGCGAGAGGGAGGGCACCCGCCCCTCCCCTCTCGCCCCTAGCTGGGCGAGGGCGAGAGGGGGGGGCACCCGCCCCTCCCCTCTCGCCCCTAGCTGGGAGAGGGCGAGAGGGGGGGCACCCGCCCCTCCCCTCTCGCCTCTAGCTGGGCGAGGGCGAGAGGGGGGCACCCGCCCCTCCCTTCTCTCCCCTAGCTGGGCGAGGGCGAGAGGGGGGCACCCGCCCCTCCCCTCTCGCCCCTAGCTGGGCGAGGGCGAGAGGGGGGCACCCGCCCCTCCCCCTCTCGCCTCTTACTCCTCTTCTGGTGAGAGCTACGGGGGTTCGCCGGGAGATACCCAAAGGTCTTAAGACCCCTTGGGTCTAGTCGACACGTCTCGGCGACCCTCCGTGCTGGGCCTAACTCGATGGATATGGGGTTGTACAGTTATGATAAAACAAAACGATAACATTTTCCGTCATAAACTGGTAGCGCTTCACCACTTGGACGGTAGGTACAGAACGATGGGCCCCTTCTATGTCCTCGAGCAGAGAGTTGCCGTAGACCAGGCCGTAGCACTGGGCTCCTCCCCTGCAGGCTGGCTACTTGCCCCCTCGAGTGAGTTCTATGTCCTCGAGCAGAGAGTTGCCGTAGACCAGGCCGTAGCACTGGGTTCCTCCCCTGCAGGCTGGCTACTTGCCCCCTCGAGTGAGTTCTATGTCCTCGAGCAGAGAGTTGTCGTAGACCAGGCCGTAGCACTGGGCTCCTCCCCTGAAGGCTGACTACTTGCCCCCTCGAGTGAGTTCTATGTCCTCGAGTAGAGAGTTGTCGTAGACCATGCCATAGCACTGGGCTCCTCCCCTGCAGGCTGTCTACTTGCCCCCTCGAGTGAGTTCTATGTCCTCGAGCAGAGAGTTGCCGTAGACCAGACCGTAGCACTGGGTTCCTCCCCTGCAGGCTGGCTACTTGCCCCCTCGAGTGAGTTCTATGTCCTCGAGCAGAGAGTTGCCGTAGACCAGGCCGTAGCACTGGGCTCCTCCCCTGCAGTCTGGCTACTTGCCCCCTCGAGTGAGTTCTATGTCCTCAAGCCGAGAGTTGCCGTAGACCAGGCCGTAGCACTGGGTTCCTCCCCTGCAGGCTGGCTACTTGCCCCCTCGAGTGAGTTCTATGTCCTCGAGCAGAGAGTTGCCGTAGACCAGGCCGTAGCATCGGGCTCCTCCCCTGCAGGCTGGCTACTTGCCCCCTCGAGTGAGCCCCAAACCCTACTAAGTGCTAACCCCAAAAAGCAATCTCATAAGGGAAGAGGAGGTGAGGCGAGTTCCTTAAAACCTCCCAGACTCGTGAATATCGAAATTACTCGTCTATTCGTCAACCATCTCGCGAAAAGCCCTAACAAGGGGGAGAAGCACGCTCCAACCGCCTCACACTCTGCGAAGCCATAAGCAAACGGGCACCTGACTAAGGCGAAGAAAGCTCTCGCGCGAGCCCTCGCCACGAGCGAGTACCCCTTAGGCGCGAGTACGATACATAGGCAAGCGCGTCGCAAAAAAAAATATAATAAAAGTAATAAACAATAATGATGAGCGCGTCAGACGAGATTTAAGACAAGGGAAGAGGAAAGATCGAGCAGGTTAAAATATGGCGAGCACGCCCACCCGGTCAAACAGAAAGGGCGAGTACGCCGAAAATATTCCCAAGAGAAAATATCATTACAGGGCTTACAAAATATAAAAAAGAAAAAAAAAACGAGCTATTCGCTCTGGTCATCCTCTTCCGATTCGCCAGATGAGCCGTCACTTGGAGTTCTCGCCTGGGTGGGGCTCACCGCCTCGCGATATAGTTCTGGGAGAATGTCCGCGAGATCAACTGTGGCCCCCTCCGCAGTAAGAAGAAATCGCCGCCGGAGTCGCTCCCGCGTGAACACCGCCGTCTTGATGGCCAGCTGCCTGCGCGTCTCGGCAACCTGGGCCGGGGTGAAGTGAAGGAGCTGCGGAGCTGTGGACGACTCCCCTCTGCTAGGATGTCGGAGCTCAGCTATCTCCGATTCCGCCTCGGCAAGGCGAGTCCCTAGGTAGTTGACTTCCCGCTGCGAAGCGGCCAGCTGCGCCTCCAGCTCGGAGACCCGCGTCACCAGCACAACGGTGGACTCCTGCATTAGCAAAGGTCAAACAATAGCGTTGGCCAGCGAGTGGGAGGTAAATGGACAAGGACGCTCACCTCAGGGAGAACGAACTCCTTAGCCTTGGACCCGGCAAGCTCCTCCGCCATTGCCGCCAGCTTCCTCTCCAGCTCTTTATAGGTGGCGCCCAGCTCGCGGAGTCGCCTATTCGATTGAAGCCCCCGCCGCGCCGTCTGGTGAGCCAGCTCGGCGGTGCGGAGAGCAGAACGGCTGGTGAGGTTGGCTAGCTCGCGAATGGGAGCCTCTGCGAGAACTTCGGCGTCTTCTCGACCATATAACCCAAAGAGCAGGTTATACGCCTGCTCGCCTACCTCCTCGAAATCCTCCCAGGAGGGGAGGAGCAAACTCACCAGGACCCTGTTTGCATCATGGTCCCATATCAACAACGGATTACCTTTGGAGTCCTCGCTCCTCATCCCCAATCCAAAATTTGTGTGGGATGAGGGTTCAGGAGGCGAGCTCGTTGGAGGACGAGAAGATCTCCCAGTCTTCTGCTTCTTTCGCCTTGGCTCACTAGCCGAGGCGGCCTCAGGATCAACCAGACCTTTTCCCTTGTCCGTTGACGGGGGCGTCCCGCTATCCACCGAAACTACCGCCGCTCCAAGGGCCCCCTCGGGATGAGGCTCGCTAGACTGACGCCACGAGGCGTCGCAAGGAGGACGGGAGGGGATGACGCACTCACCTACAAGAAGGTGAAAATTAATTCAGATCCCTGCCAAGAGCAGAGGGTCGGGAGAAAGGGGAGGAAGCGCGACGAGTATTACCCAAGACTTACCCGCTCCAGGAGGCACGAAGGCGAGCTGATCCACGCCTCGCCGCAGGAAAACCACGTCCATAACCCTGCTCTTCATGTAAGTATAGAGGGCCAGAGCGTCCCCTTTCAAGCGAGGCGGTCTATACTCCGTCTCTACCTTTTGAATGGGGGCGAAGGGAATGTTCCCGAAGACGCCTCGCACCACGACAAATTTATCGGTCCAATGATGGACCTTGTTGAGTGTCTCAGCTACCTTAACGCACACACTGGTAAAGAACAAGGTGCCGTCTCCAGTCGCCTTCAGGGTCAGGACCTTGCGGAAGACGGAGAGGTCGAATTCGATCTTCTCCTCGCGCAGGTAACAGGCGTATGCGACCAAAACGCTGATCGCGTTAGGGTTGACCTGCGCGGGGATCATCCCGAAGTATCGAAGGACCTGGCGCACCTCAGGCCATAGAGGCAGCCTCAACCCCACCTGGAAATGGGCCAGGGGGATGGCGAGTTCACCGTCGAAGAAAGAGTTAAGGAACTCACCAGGGGTTGGCCGCCTCGCTGTGTAGCCCGGTGGCAGGTAACGTTTCTCGACGTCCGTCAGCTCCTCGCCCAAGGTCTGCGAGCTGGGGAAGTTGTGCGCTCGAAAATTGCGAACACAGAAGGCACGCCCGTCTTCGGATGGCTCTTTCCCCATGGCGGGTGGCGAGTAGAGGGGAAGGTCTAACAGGCGGGGTTCGGAGAAAAATGCTTGGAGGAGAGGGGGGTGTGGGGGCATACCCATCCACTCTATGAGGCCTGCTATTTATAGACTCCGCCTCATCCGGCCTGATCGCACGCGAACTGGATAACCACCTATGCGAGTACGCCTAAACGAGTAGCTAGTTCAACAACGCGCAGGTAAGAGGCAGCAACCCTAGCAAACATAAAATACAGCGCGGGTACAAAAAACCTTTAACAAAAATGCTCTAAGCGCATGGCGCGAGCACACAAAAGACAAAAACATCGCCCGCACATTACAGGTACTCGAGAGGTCGCGAGTGCCTTTACATATCACGCGTCAAAGAAAAAAATGGCGAAACGCATCAAAAGGGAGAATACAGCCTAAGAAGCTCCACCGCGGCGCCGCGGACCGCGACCCAGGCGACGCGTGCGCTGAGGGTGACGAGCTCTCCAAGTGATGCCGCGAGCTGCTCGCAGGTCTTCGCGGGCCTGCCCCAGACTCTCCTCACTTTGCCGGATGTGATCCTCGCCTCGGCGGATATGTTCTTCCAGTAAAGAGGCCTCGCCCACGGTGCCAGCCACCTGCGAGAAGCGGTGAAGATCGTCCTCGGTAGCTTGCTGGCGAGTCTCCACCTCGTATAATCTCGCCTCTAGGTCAGTCACCCTGTCAAAGAGGCCGTCCTCGTCCTGCACCTGCTGTTGAAACTCCTCCACTTCAGAGAGGCGGTCCCCGAGGTCAGCCAACCGCGCGTTCACCTCGGCGGGGGGCGTAGACATCAGAAAGGAATCATGGGCTCGAAGGACGGCAATCAGGCGAGCCCACGACCCCTCATTAAAGCCCGGGGGGCCCGTGAGTAGCTCTTTCAAAGGAGTAGACGCCTCGGGCGGGTGACGACCCCAGCAGCGAATTCGTCGATGGAGGACGACTGGAAGAGGGAGATCCCCGGTTATCTGAAAGGAGATAAAGGACAATGGTAAGCCACAGAAACGAAGAAGGCGGCGAAGATAAGCAAGGCGAGTACCCCCGTGAGTAGTGTCCCCTTCCTGGTGGCGAGGCGGATCTGCCTGCAACCTCCCAGTAGAGGCAGACAAGCGGAGAACCACACCGGTCCCCCCGGATAAAGGCCCTATCGTCGAAGATTTCCCTCCGGCAGTGGGGTGGGTCGGCTGACCTACCCCAGACTGCCGAGGAGGTGACTGCAAGGGAGGAGGAGGGAGGGCCAAAATCTGCCCTGGGGCCGAGGAGGATGCGGTCCCAAGACCCATCGACAGCGCCGCGCCGAATTGACCAGACTGATCCAGGTGACCAGGAAGCGCTGCGGGTAACAAAAGGTCAGTACAAATTCAGCCTAGTGGGGCGAGAAGATAGCGCCCTTACCAGAGGTCGCAGTGGGACGAACGGGAGGAAATAGCGGGGCGCCCTGATCCGCTGGAGGCAATCTCGCATCCTCGAGCCCACCTGTTGTAATGCCGACCTTGCCCCCTCCTTGCTGGCGAAATGAGTCAGCAGCGAGCTCTTCACGAATAGGCGAGGTCGTCACCTTCCCAAGCAAGGGTCCGCACCTCGCCGTGGATTCCGGATCCGTGGAAGATCTCTCGCGTAGCTCCAGGTTAGTTCTCTTCCGCTTGGACTTCCTCTTCCTCACGGAGCCGGGAGGGCGAGGCGTCAGGAACTCTCCAATGATGTCCATGACGGCCGCAGCCTCAGGCTCGTCATCAGCGAGCCCCCGGTCGGCGGCTGCGGAAGGCCCCCCCTTGGAAGACATTCTGGCACATGGGATAAAAGGCATACCCCCACTCTATTTATAGAGGAAAAGCCCGTGGGCTCGCCGTTTCGCCGAATAAGGGATTGGAATTTTCTTTCCGACCTCTAGCGAGCTCGCAAAGAGCGGGGATTGTGTACAACCCGTATTCGGCGAGTAGAGTCAGAGGGCACCTGGCGAGTAGGCCGATGCCTCTCTCGGCGAGTAGAGCCTAAGGCACCTGCCGAGTAGGCCGATGCCTCTCTCGGCGAGTAGAGCCTAAGGCACCTGGCGAGTAGGCCGATGCCTCTCTCGGCGAGTAGAGCCTAAGGCACCTGGCGAGTAGGTCGATGCCTCTCTCGGCGAGTAGAGTCAGGAGGCCTAGCGAGTAGACCGGTGCCTCCCTCGACGAGTAGAGTCAGATTCTGGGGAATAGAATCATCCGGGCACCCCCGGTGGTCTGCCTATAGCCCTTCGGGACAACGGAGTCTGGCTATCTGCAGACCAATTTGGAGTGCGTTTAGCAAAACAGTAAGGCGGAGTTACGCTATCCGCAGGTCATCCGGACCATTCTACCCCTGGGAAGTCTTTCCCTATAAATAGGACTCATTATGTCTCAGATCAAGATAGATCCACCCCCTTGAGAAAGCCTGTGCTTTCTTCCTCGTGCTGCCTGAGACAGACTCAGCTTCTGGTTTTCGGGAGGAGAAATCAAGTTAGATTTCCGGGTTAGTGGCGGGACCTCCCCGCTGCAGCCAGTGGGTCATTCTTAGGGAGCTACCCAACAACCAGTGATGGTTGGTTCATAGTTCGGGACACTTAGTTCTAGGATCCGACGAGGAGAGAAGTAACTCAAGCTACTCCCCAAGTCTCGAACAAGTTGGACCGGTATCCGGGTTCCAACAATGTTGGCCTGAGGCTTGTCTCCACGAGACTTACCAACCACGGGTTCTGTCTTCTTGTAGAAGCAGTTGGTAGACAGATGGTTTGTGCGGCCGCAGATGAAGCACCATTTCCCTTTACCTGGGTTTTGGTTAGAGGGACCAGGCTTGGGATGATTGGGTTTTTGATGGCGGGAACCTTGACGGAAAGGTTTCTTAAAATTCTTTCCTTTCCCTTTGAAGTGATGGTGGGAAGAATGATTGCCTTGCGATTCAGTGAGATTTACTTTAGGAGCAAGGTCTTTGGGGGTTTTAGAATTTTTGCTCTTATGTTCCTCCTCTATGCGGATTGCATTTTGGATTTGAACATAAGTGATGTTTGATTGGTCATGCCTTAGTCTAGTGCTAAAGCTGGACCAAGAATCGGGAAGAGAATCAATAAGACATGCCACAAGATAATTTTCGGAAAGGATTGAGCCATCGGCTCGGATCTTGGACAACATCTCATCTAGTTGATGGAGTTGAGGATTGATGGGCTTGGAAGCATCAATCTTGAATTTGTGAAGGTTGGAAATATTATAGCGTTCTATACCCGCATTGTCAAGGTTATAGCGCGCTTCAAGTGCATACCATAAATCCTTAGCCGTGCGATATTGGAGGAAGACATCGTAAAGGCTATCAGACAAAGCACTTAGGATTCGGTTACGACAATGATATTCAACATCTACCGGATCTCTATAAGGAAGACGTCTTACGTAGGTTCTAGTGGTGTTTGCAGTTGAAGATGAGGATGATGGTAGAGTCGAAGCAACTGCATTTGCACTGCTAGGGATTTCAGTTTCTACAGCGGGGGCATCGAAGATGGCAGACAAAAGGCCTAATGTATTAAGCCAATATTCTATCTGAGCTTGCCAACGACGAAAACCATTTCCATTAAATTTCTCGGGTTTGATCCCGGCGGAGTCCTCAGATCTAGATGCCATTAGTGATTTCTGAAATTTAAAATAAATACAATAAATAACAGTACATGTAAACAATAAAACAGAGATGATCATTTTGATTATTTGATTTTATTTATTCTATTGATGTGAACTTACAACTTCTTTAGATTGTTGGAATATTTCTATTATATTCCTATATTAGTATACAAAATACTATAATTTCGTTTTTTAAACCTTTACAGAAAAACAGTAGATCTATACAAATATATATGATTAGCAATAATAAAATAAATTGCATGAAGGGATGAGAAATAAAAGAGAGAAATATATAGTTTAGAATCGAGCCTGGGTACGTAAGGCGTGTGATCACTGCCCTAAAGAAGTTGCACCACCCTCCGGCAGGGCTTTCAACCGATGCTCACTCCTCCAAGGTACAACACCCGGCTAGATCCCGAAACTCCGATGTGCGCGGACACCGAAGAAGCACAGAGCACCCGAACCCCCACTTGATGAAGCAAATGTAAAGAAAAAGAAATCACGTAGAAGATCGTCTCAGAATAGCAAGAGCAGAAGAGCGTATGAGAGCGTGTAAGAGAATCATTTCTTTCTGAGAAGAACATCAATATATATAGACAGAATATAGCCGGAAAATGAGGATCTTCAAAACGGTAATATTTAAGAGCATAATAAAGATTAATGGTTACAAATGGAAGGCACATAATCGGGAAGATATACGTTGAAAATTTTCAACGTAAATCATGGCGAGAAACACGCATAAAGGAGCGGCAAAGAAAAGCGCGTAAAACGGCAGAACGCGTGAACGCAAATCGACGTTGCGTCGAGTGCATATCGACGCTACGTCGAGTTCTATCGACGCAGGACTTATCGACGCAAGCCTTATCGACGCTACGTCGAGTTCAATCGACGCATGCGTCGAGTTCCATTCGACGCCACGCAACTCCAGCGGGCAAAACGACGCTACGTCGAAATCTATTCGACGCAGCTCCGAATTCTAATCGAAGCATCTCCGAGTAAAATGCTATGAAACTATTTGGAACAAAAAATACAATTCAATTTTTCCCCAAATCCCAAATCCCAAATCCCAAATCCGAAATCCGAAATCCGGATCCGGATCCGGTCCGATGCGTGCGCGCGCGTGCGTGTGGTTCATAGTTTCTCCTTATGTTCTTTTGAACAAATAAGAAGGCGTGAAAACATATATAAACTCTTTGGCAAGAAAGCTAAAAAGCAAGGTGGGACTAAAGGTTCATCCTTTCATTCATGAAAGGTTTCCCTCCAATTAATTTGGGTTCCCTCCAATTTTGGTTTTGGAGCTTTTCATCATATATGAATAGCCATACACCAAACACCAAAAAGCTATAATAAAACATTATAAATAAATGTTTATTTACAAAATTTCTAACACAAAATACCCCTAAATATAAAATAGAGATGCATCATGTCACGACACAACGACCCTCCGGCGACTCGCACCCTCACCTCAGACACCTCATTTCTCTTTTTTCTTATTTCTCCTTTCAAAGCCACATTATGAATGTTTCGCCAAAAGGTACTTTTCCGATTTAACGCAGTATATATTAAGAAATTTTTAATTATTATTTCAATATCACTTGAAAGTATATTTTGAGTATATTTAGACTCCGTTTTCGGTCATGAACGCGGTGGTAAAATCATCATTCATGAACTCTAAGGAACTTGATTTACTTGAACATAAATCATCATTCATTAGGTATCGGTTCACGAATGACGGTTGTAACGCCCCGTTCACGATCGCCACCGTCGTGCCAAATGGAGCCTTAATTAGTATGAAATTTTATTTTTTTAAATGAGCAGAAATTTGATTTATTAAGAATTTTTTAAAGTTGAAATAATTTAAAAACGTCTAGGTCCATTTTATTGTTAGTACATGTAAATTTAAGGCAACTTTAAAGGACATCCCATTTTATTTTTTAGATTTCTCTGGTCCTTCTGGCCGCCGAGTTCTTCTCAGGTTTTAGTTTTTTTTTGCGATGTTATTAGTAGTCATACGACGACTATTCGTAGTTCTAAAAAATATCTAAAATGACTATTCGCAGTCCTAAAATACTTAAATTTATTGGACTGCGAATATCAATGGACTGCGTTTAGTCATTATAGGACTGCTTATAACATTGCCCTTTTTTTTGTTCTGAATCATACAACAACACTATTTTTCTCTAGTGCATCTAGTTTGTGGTGAATCTTACAGTTGGTGCGCTCTTCATTGCGGCGCTCTTCTTCGAGTGGTTGCAGATTCAACATTCTCGGGTAGTGGCGGACGCAGAAACATTTATTTTGTGTGGGCGGAGTATAAAATTATTTTTAAAAAATTCATAATTATAACAAAAATATTTTTATATTACAATAATAACATACAAAATATGTCTATATTACACAATACCACCTTTCACTTTAAATATTTTTGATATTATTACACGTAGAATAACTTAACAAAAAACTTATTTATAAAAAAAATTAACCGCAAATTTATTTATACTTTTTTTTAAATAACTAACTAATTTATAGAGAAATTTAATAAAAAAAATTTAAAAAACAACATAATAATTGTTGACGCCAAGAAAATCCTGACCTCAAAATTCGGACCGATGCAGCTGGAGGCTACTCGCCCAGCAGTCCAACGAGATGACTTGGCTGGCAACGACGACGAAGCTAGAAGAGCAACGAACCGGACCCCAGGTGCTGCGGCAGGGAGGTCCCACCACGTACCCAGAAGCTCAAGAGAGTCTTCCCCTCCGAAACCAAAATGGTCGAGCTTGGTACAAGGAAGGCATCGGCTTGGCTGAAAGCAAGGGTGACGGGCTCGAGAGTTCGGGAATCGGGGTCCAAAAGCTCAAGTCCAGGTGTCAATCCAAGTACCCCTGGGGTCCTATTTATAGGAAAACCAAAGGGTAGGGGGGGCCTTTTATAGCCCAGCCCCCCAACCCGGCGACTATAGGATACTCGGCGAGTACCATGCCATAGTCGCCCATCTGGCGAGTATTGGGTGCTGCTCGCACACGCCGGGCCAATACTCGCCCAGTGCTTCTGCTGTCTTCTGTGCGCGGCGAGCTCTTCTGGTTGATACTCGCCTACCTGGCGAGTATTGCCTGCATACTTGCCAGGGTCTCTTCTGCTTCTGTCTTGGACTGCTGGTCTCTGTGTTGACCCTTTGACCTTGACTTCTGCCTACGTGGCTTTGAGTGGGCCCACCCTCAGAGAATGAGGGTTGTACACAATCCCCGCTCTTTGCGAGTAACGTAGTTGCTTGGAAAGAATCATCCAACCCTTATTCGACGAGCTGTCTTTCTGGCGAGTATTTGGTTTATACTCGGCATCTCGCTGGCCGACGCCCGAGCTCTATAAATAGAGGGGCTGGGGTCTCTGATGGCACGCCTTTTCTGAACTCGCTCAAGATAACGCGCGACTATGCTGCAGAGGCTAAGGCGGCCATGGCTGGTCTTGTTGGCCTGTTCGACGGTTCTTCTCTCCCTCCGCGCCCAGGTCACGAGGTTGAGGACTTCCTCGCTTCTAAGAAGAGGAAGAGGCTCGCGAAGAAGAAGAAAGGGAAAAAGAAGGTCGCTGAAGACGATGTCGCCGCCCCTTTGGGCGACCAACATCAGCAGCTGCTGGACGAGTTGGGGCTTTCTAACGAGGGCAACTCGCCGGCCGCTGATCCTCCTGCTCCAAATGTCGTTGAGGAGGCGAGTATGCCTGGGACCTCGACCCAGAATCAATCGGAGAATCTCGCTCTTGCGCGAGGTAGAGAGCTTCCTACTCGTCACCTCCTCGATTAGTCTTGACTTGGTCTGTAGTCGCTAAATATTTCTGCTATGCTCGCAGATTCGTCTACCATCGGTGCTCAGGAGGAGCCTCTGACCGTGCCTCCTCTGAGATCGTCGTCAATGATCTCGCCTAGGGGTGGTGGGCGTTCGGCGCGAGTTCTCCACAGCTCTTTGCTGGAAAGGAGACTGATGAGCGAGCAACGGGCTCCTCTGGCGAGCAACGTGCTTCCACCACCACCGCCTCTTGATTCTTCGGGGTTGGCGAGCAGCTCGCAGCTGCCCGTGGGTGGGCTTCCGCCACATCCTCCTTTTCCTCCTCCCGTCACGACTCAGGGCGAGCAGCGCCCTTCGATTTCGACCGCTCCCTCTACTCACCAAGGTGAATCCTCGCGCCGTGGCGGGACTGAGGGCCCTTCGGGCTTCTTTCCTCCGAGGGGGGAGGGCGACCATCTGATAGTCGTGGTCGTGGGAACGCGCCTCCTAGCCGGGATCAGACCGCTGGGTCTCATCCTGCTCGGCGAGGCGATCATCATCATAGTACGTCTCCTCAGTGAGGCAGGGGCTCTCCTCGCTGTCATTCCCGCAGTCCTCGGCCAGGTACTTGGTCGCCATTTGTGATAGTCGCCATTATCTTCACTCGGTTCCTTTAGTCGTCAAAGTTCTGATATTTTTACCCTTTTTTGCAGCTCACACTCGCACTCCTATAGGAGCCTTGACTGATGCCGTCGGGCTTCCTTCTCGCGAGTATCAAGAGAAGGCTACTCGCGCGATCTTGGATCTGGAGGCGACGCTAGAGCGCTTGGCGGTCAGCGAGCCTCATCGCCGCCTGACTGACATGGAGTCGCGGGTTGAGCGCCTGGCGAGCACTGACGCTCATCGTCGCTTGAGCGAGCTGGAGGTGCGAGTATCTCGGCTGGAAGAGTTCGATACTCGCCTAGCTGGTGCAGAATCTCGCCTTCACACCGTTAGCGACCTAGAGCGCCGAGTTGCGAGACTCGAGCATCGTCAGCAGCTGCATCATGACGAGATGGTGGGGATGCGTGCGAGCATGGGCTCGGTCGGTCGGCTGGCGAGGATTGAAGATCAGCTGCGGCAGGGCGAGGACGCGATGTCTGTAGCCTTCGAGCACTTCAAGCGCGCTCGCAGCTTGGGCTGGGTCGGGCGACATCCTCAGCCTCCGGATCCTCAGGCAAATATTCAGGCGCCTCCTTAGATGTTGTCTTTCTTTATTTTCTTTTTTCCATGTTATGTCGCCCTTGGCGAGTACCCTTGTAACTCTGAAACATTTTTGATTTGATGTAATATTATTTAGGCGAGTATTGGAAACTCGCCCTCCATTACTTGCTCTGCTTTCTTTTTCTGTGATGGATTTTTTGTCTTGATTTTTTCTATCTTCTTTCATTTTGGCGAGTATTGTCTGCGTGTCACCTATGCATGGCGAGCTTCTTTCATGTTTTTTCTTGCAGGTCTTCTCGCCTTGTAGGTCGACTCCTTGCTGACGCGTGCTGTTGAGTTTGGCGACCTTAACTTAATACTCGCCACCCCCTTATTCCTGATCGTGTCGTCGTGCTCGATAAGCCAAGCTACCCGACTACTATAAATAGGGGGTGGGTGAGTATTTATTATGCTTTCGGCGACCTTCTAACTCATACGCGAGTATCTTCTGTCTTCCTCTCCTCTTCTTGTCTTCTTTGATACTCACCTCTCTTTCCTTCTCTCCTCCAAGATGTTTGACGAGGCGACTGTTCGGCGTGCCAATCATGCCAAGAACTTCGCGGCGACCACCTTCAAGAAGTCCGTCACGACTGAGAAGGACTTGGAGATCTTCAAGACGAAGTACATCCCGCCAGGGTTTGTCGCTCGGCTTCCTCGCCAGGGCGAGCGACTAAACACCGTCTTGACCACCGAGTGAGTGTTCCCTACTCGCCACTTCGAGGTGGGCTTGCGACTACCACTGTGGACAGAGCTCTCCCAGATACTCCGTTACTTTGGGATAGTCCCTGCCCAGATCAACCCCAATGGGGTGGCGATGATCGTGGGGTTCCTCTGCTACCTGCGTGACCAGGGGATCGCCTTCGACCTTTCCGTCTTTAGGCGGATATTTCACTTCATGGCGACAGACGAGGGCGCCGTCTTCTTGTGCAGCCATGTCTGTACGTTGGTCGGCACGGCGAAGAAGAACCACCGCTGGGGAGAGCGACTAGTCGTCATCGCTGGCGACTTCCAAGCGATCCCCGAAAGGTCCTTCCAGCCGCCGGAGAGCGTCTTCGGGGTTTCCTTCCTGAACGAGGGTGGCGAGAAACTGCTCGAATCCTTCAAGAATCGCCGCCTTGATGTAGTATTCTGGAGGAGGCGAGTAGACGAACTCGCTGAGGTGTTTCCGGGCGAAGGTAACCTATCGCGCGAGTATTCGCACTACTCGCTCTTCGTCTTCGTTCTGGCGACTAACTGGGGCTAACTCTCTGTTTGTTGCAGCAGTCCATGTTCTGTCACGCGAGCTTCTTCCCGTGGTGGTGAAGGTGACGGATTCCACACAGGGAGGTGCGGGGAACTCTGCTCGCGGGGATGGGGTCTACTCGCCCATCGACTTGTCGCCAGGAGGCGATGAGCCCTTGATCGTCGGCGAAGGATCTGGGCCTTCGAAGAAACGGAAGGAGAGGGGCGAGCCCTCCGAGCCCTTGAGGAAGAAGAAGGAGGTCGCTCATAGGGACCTTGGCAAGAAGGCGGACCCTTCTGAGGCTGGCGAGCCTTTCACCCATCCGAACTTCAACCTTGGTGGACGTGGCGAGGATCTCTATGGTCGCCCCTTGGGGACCTGGACGGAGAGCGCCCGCGTGGTGTCTCTAAGCTCCAACCTCCCGCCATGGTCGGAGGACTGGGAGGACAAGGGCGAGGGCTTCGACGTGCTCCACGCCGTCTATGGTTGCGAGGATGCCAAGAGACTGCAGGAAGAGACCTCTGAGTATCTCGCTCACCAAACCTCGCGATCTCTGCTGCGATCTGCCGAGCTGGCCCATTCGACGGCAAGGCGATTGCTCGAGTATGAAGGGGTGATCAAGATCCAAAGTAAGAAGATGATCTCCATGGGGCTCAAAGAGAAGGAGCATGAGGTACTCGCCTCGCTTCTATACTCGCTTGTGGGATACTCGCCACCTGACCGAATAGTTTGCTTACCTTCTGCGTCTTCTCTTTTCACAGGCCGCCGAAGTGGAGATGGCGAAGAAGACCTCCCAGCTGGAGAAGGAGCTGGACGACACCCGGCTGGCCTTGGAGGCCGCCCAAGTTCGCATCGCTGAGCTGGAAACTCGGCCTGCCGAGCAACAGCCAGCGGTGGCGGGCCCCTCCAGGGTCGGCAAGCAGATCAGGATACTTGGCGACGATATGCCTCGCATTCGTCGGGAGATCGCGCGAGCAACGGGGACTGTCATCCTGAGCCAACTGAAGGCGGACGACCTTCTGAAGCCGGCGGCGATGGAGCTGACAGTGGTGGACCTCATCCCGGCGCTGCTCGCCGAGGAGTCCACCTCTCCCTTGCGAGCATCTTCCCAGCTGTCTGGTGACTCCGAGGATGATGACTCCGAGGACGAGGATGATTACGATGGCGGCGATGAACCAGATGCTGACATTGATGGCGAGGATGACGCCTAGTCGCCTGGGCACCCTTTTTTGTTCGCCCGACGACCTTTTGTAAGCCCTTTTAAGATTCTTTTGTAATGTACATCAAACATACAAATGATAAAGGACAAAATTTTGCTCGCCTGTTTCTTCTGCCCTGCTTCCTGTCTTGAATGTCGCTTAAGCTCTTAGGCTCGAGGCGAGATTGAGTGCTCGCTAGGCTCTTAGGATCGGGGCGAGATTGAGTGCTCGCTAGGCTCTTCGGCTCGGTGCGAGGTTAAATGCTCGCTAGGCTCTTCGGCTCGGCGCGAGATTGAATGCTCGCGCCTGCCTACTCGCACCTGTATGCTCGCATGTGTATACTCGCAGGTATATACTCGCCTATCTGGCGAGTATTACCTTCATACTCGCCTTTTCAATGGTTCCTTCTGCTTGAGTCTAGTCGTGAGGGGCACTTGGAGGGTCTCGAGGGAAACATGCTCTCAAGGCCTTGCCTTGCACCTGGTGAAGAGTGCATTAGAATTATTTTAATAAAAATGGACTTTTTTAAGGGAAAGAGATAGGGAATGGCAGTCGGGGAGGTCGGGAAGAACACCTCTTCCCGAGGCCTACATCCTACTTGGATACCGGATGTCGACGAAGAATGTTATAAAGTAAGGAATGACGGTCGGGGTGGTCCAAGGGGACACACCATCCCGAGGTCTCCATCCTACTTGGATGTCGGAATGTCTCCATTCTTCGGTCGGTCGAATCGGTCTTGCCCTTTCCCAAAGTTGTAATGTCGGCTTCCAGACTTTCCCCTGGTAATCTCTCCAGTCGGATGAGCGATGCGGTCGGAGGGTAACTCGACCAACGTGCAAGGGGGGAGCTGATCTCGACCGTCAGTGCAGAGGCTTGGTATTAGGAGAACGCACTAGCGAGGCACCGTCCCATCATTCGTTCTGGGTTTTTATGAGGGTCAAGTCGGAGGCTCGTCTTCCAACTTGAGGTGTCGAATGTTGATGCAGGATGGCGTCAAGCAGGGAGTGGTAGTCGGGGAGGTCCAAGGGGACATACCATCCTGAGGCCTCCACCCTACTTGGATGCTGGATGTGGATCAAACCTGCTTCCTGTTGCTCAACAAATTAGCAGGGAGTCAAGCACACTTAAGCATACCAACTCACATGATCGGACACAATATTTTAGAAAAAACGGCTTGCTTCGCTGCGAGTTTTCAGCTCTTGAGGGTATACGACACCTTTATTCAAGGGTCCCTTGAGCTAGTTAAATCGATCATCTCTTCGCCGAATCAGGAGGTCGGTGTAAGACCCCCCCCCCCCCCCCCTCCCCAGACTGAACCTGGTTCAGGGAGGGGGGATCTTACTGCCCAAAGAGGACTACCCAGCGCTTTTCGGGTGGCGACGTCCCATCCTCTTAAGCGCTGAGCGGTCTCTTTGTCAGGCACAAGAATCATTACAACACATCAGAACGCACAGCGGAAGCAATCGAAATAAGAGAAGCTAAGCATGCTGATTACATTACATATTTAAATATGGCCGGGGCCTATCGTTTTACAAAATACTGTCTCGAAGGCTACATAGTCTAAAACAAAAGGGAGCCCTAGGCTAGTCCTTATACTCTCGAACTCACGTCTCTGAAGATAGGGGCGAGACTGGGGTAATCGAACGGGCCATCTCCAAGGCTCGTAACTCATCCTACGGTGCGGGGGCTCCTTGCCGTCCCATCTCCTGTGATTGGTTATAAGAAATAACCGTTAGTCACAGAGCTAAGTAGAAAATACATCCCCTCCCCGGATCCATATCCAGGGGGCGGTTAAAGAACAGAAATGAAATAGCCGAAGCAAGGTAGAGGGTTAGCAGCAGGTAAACATATATATCTCTCTCTATATATAGGGCTTCCCTCCCTAAAGCTCGTAACCGCGCCGTATAGTAAGTACACAACACTATAACACGCATACACGCACACCCAGGTATTCAAACTTGTACGCATACAAAAGACCCTGTGTCGACACAGTTTAGACCGCTTTATTTCAAGCAGGGGAGCTAACCCCGCGGGCCTCACCGATGTGGCCGTCGGTGACAGTGGCCAGTCTTGCCACTTCTGAATGTAGTCGTACCGTATCATTCAGGCCCTCCTGTACAACTTGGTGTACTAACTGGATGTGAGCGACATCCGACGAGCCGATTTGTAGGCCGACCAGAGGAGGTAAAACTGCAGGCTCGGAGGGTGATAACCCGTTGTGCACATCTCCCTGTCGCCATGAGTCGTCAACCCACCCGCACCGGTACGAACGGTCTGCGAGCGTGACCAACCTGCCACTCCCAAACAATCTTCACCCGCTTTATATAAAACAAGCACATAAGTGTCGTGGCAATTCTACTCGACCGGTCGCACAACCTCTGCTCGGGAGGATTAGCGGTATGAGGGCTCCTTGCTTGGGGCTAACTTGGGAGGAGGGACTCAACTCCGGGTTTTCCCCAACTAAGGCCTCGCAGAAGGGAGGATAAGCACCGCATGGTTGCCATGACAGCTCTGCATTAGCAAACAAATTAGGCCGAAAGCAGGGGCTATAATACTAAGCAGAAATGTAGGCCGAAAACAGAGGTCATAATAATAAGCTGAAAAGTAGGCCGAAAGCAGAGGCCATGGTAATAAACAGAAAAGTAGGCCGAAAGCAGAGGCCATGGTAAAAAGTAGGCCGAAAGCAGAGGCCATGGTAATAAACAGAAAAGTAGGCCGAAAGCAGAGGCCATGGTAAAAAGTAGGCCGAAAGCAGAGGCCATGGTAATAAACAGAAAAGTAGGCCGAAAGTAGAGGCCATGGTAATAAACAGAAAAGTAGGCCGAAAGCAGAGGCCATAATGACAGGACCAGTGCGAGACTGGATTTAAATGAAAGTACCGAAAGTAAATGCGGGGGACCAGTGCGAGACTGGATTTAAAGGGAAGTACAGAAAACAGTAGCAACATAAGGAAAGGGTTAGTAGTCCAATCGCTCCTTTATTATTGTCGCGGCGGGGGTTAAATTTCGGCGTCGCGCCGCGCTTTCGTTCCGATTCTCGCGTCGATATTTCGAGCTTAGTCGATTCCTTGGATAGGTACGCACAATTTTTAATAGGCATTTAGAAATATGCGTCGAGGGGGCGCCGATTTATTTCGATGAATTTCGCTCTTTTTCGGGCGTTTATTTCGCTTGTAAAATACTTTTGGAGGACCAAAATAAGAAACCACACCTCCAATTTTTTATAGTAGTTGTAAAACACCTTTAGATAGAGCCCCTAATTTTTGGTGATTTTTGCGAACTTGTTCGGACGTTTATTTTCTCAAAATAAACTCTATAAAGAGTTTTAAAAATAGTAAAATTCCTCCTAAAAATCCAAAAAAAATACAGTAGGTGTCCCTTAGGGTGGGGCACATTTTCTATTTAGAAAACTTTTTCTGAAACTACCCCATTTTTTCCTCAAAAAATTGGGGAAGGGGAAAGGGGAATTGGGGTGCGGTTAGAAAAAGGAAGGGGGCGGGCTGGGGTGCGATTAGAGAAAGGGAGGGGGCGCAGGGGTCTTGCACCCTGCGCCTTCCCGCGGCCCCCGCAGCGGATCTGCGACGGATCCGCTGTGGGGGGCACGAATGCTGAGGCGGAAGGCGGGAGTTAAGAAAACGAGGGCCGCTTGATCTCCTGGGGGAGATCGTGCGGCCCCCGATTGATCTCGGGTGGCTGCCACAGCCGCCGCCAGGCAGCGGCCGGCTGGGGCCGGCACCGCCTCCGGACGATACGCCGGGGGTCGGCGACCATTCCGGGGGTGGTCCGGCGGCCTGGCGCCGCCGGCCACCGCCGAAATTAGAGCGAAAGAAGGGGGCGGGAGGCGGAGGCCTGCATGCACCATGCATGCCGCCACGCCGCCGCCCCCGAGGGGAGAGGGGCTGGTGCCGCCCCCGAATGGTGCGCCGGGGGCCGGCGACCACTCCGGTGGTGGTCCGGCGGCTTGGCGCCGCCGGACCCCACCGGAAATTAGGTCAGGAGGCGGCGGGAAGGCGCGACACAGCTTGCATGGGCCATGCAAGCTGGCCGCGCCGCCGCCTCCTCGGGGAGGGCCCTCCCTGCCACCCCAGGTCGGGGCGCCGGGGAGGGGGCAGACTTCCGGCGGGGGTCCGGCGGCCTGGCGCCGCCGGCCGCCGCCGGGGTTGGCGTGGTTTCCCCTACAGGAAAAGAGTAGGGGGGAGGAGGACTCGGGCGCCGCCCGGGCTGCGTCCTCCGGCGACCCAGCCGCCTCCCCTTCGTCGGCGCCGAGGTCCCCGAGTGGGGACCTGCTCCCCCAGCGCCACCACCGGCGCTGGGGAGGGGGGGGGGGGGGGGGTTGGTTTCCACGGCCAGCGCCGCCACCCGAGCAAGTTCGGGGTGGCGTTGGTGGCGCTCCGGCGACGGGGAGGGGGCGGCTTGGCTCCAGGAGGTAAGAAGGAGGAGGGGGGGCGATTCTACCTGGAGGTGAGGTGGGGCTCGAGAGGTGGAGGGGCGGTGGCCGGCCATAAGGAAGGAGGAGGAGGTGGCGGCTTGGGGTTGGCTTGCTCCGGCAAGGTGGAGGAGGAGGAGGGTTGGGCTGCCAGCAGGGAGAGGCTGAGAGGGAGAGAGTGGGTGGGGGTTTGAGAGGGGCTGCCCCTCCTTTTATAGGAAAGGGGGGGAGCTCTCCCCCCCCCCCCCCCCCCTCCTTTTCCTCCACGTGGGGATAAGGGAGGGGGAGATATTTCTCCCCCTCCCCTCCCTCCTCTCTCTCCTGCCCCCATTGCCCAAATAGGGGGGGGGCTGCCCATTCATGGGCAGCCCCTCCTTTTGGGGGAGGGGCTTCTCTCTCTCCCCCCCCCCCCCTTTCTTTTCGTCTTTCTTCCAACTAATTTCAGACCGGGGGGGGGGGGGGGGGGGGGGGGGGGGTTGACCAAGTCAACTTAGGGCGGGGTCCTCCTTGGCCCCCGGGGTCCAACAAGAGTTGCCGGGGCCGATGCCGGGTTCGTATGCCTTATATCTCGTGCGTTGCACTGAGGCGATCTGCATAGTCGTAAAATGGCATACTCTCCATACGACCTTGAATCGAGGCCCAACTAATTCCGTTGCGCTCGTATTGTTCGTACGAGTTTTTCAGAACTGACAGAAGTTAATTCGGGGCTCGCACGGTCACTATTCATAATAATGAGGTAGTGGCGCGCTACGACACCCGAAATGGTTGTTTTCTCCAAACGTCCTCGGATCGAAGTGCAACAAATTCCGTTGCGCTTGTATTGTCCATACGAGTCTAACGGAACTGACGGAAGTCCAATCGGGGTTTGTTTGGTCACTGTACCCCAATGATTTAGTTGCGGCACGCAACGTTACTTAAGATGGTAGTTTTCTACTGCTCGGGCCTACTTTTATTGGGCTCACTAGGGTCTAGTGGCCTAATAAAAGTTGGGATGTTACAGTCGGCATCCAGACTTTTCTCCTTGTAATCTCTTCAGTCGGACGAGAAATGCGGTCGGTGGGAACCGGGGCCAACGTGCAAGGGGGGAGCTGATCTCGGCCGTCATTGCAGAGGCTTGGACTTAAGGGAACGCACACCCGAGGCACTGTCCCATCATCCATTCTGAGTTTTTACGAGGGTTAAGTCGGAGGCTCATTTTCCAACCTAGCGTGGAGATCGACTTCACTGGCCTTCTGTTGTAAAAGACTTTTCTGAGATAGGAAGGACTGCCTCATCCCCTATTTCAGGGAGACGTAAATTTTTATTTATAAATAAATTTACAAAACGAGGGGGCATGTACATTCCCCTTAGGGATAAAACCTTTTCAGGTCATCGCCGCTCCAGGTGTTCCCTAGCAGCTCGCCTTCCTGGTTCTGCAAGCGGTATCCTCCGGTCAGGAGAGCTTCTTGGATGATGAAGGGTCCTTCCCAGTTCGGGTTGAGCTTCCCGACGGCTGCTGACCTGCCTGCCGCGTCTACTTTCTTTAGGACCAAGTCACCTGCTTGGAAGTGTTTGAGGCGGACATTTTTGTCAAAATGTCTAGCCATTCGGCGCTTGATCTCTTCTTGCCTAGCTGAGGCCAGGTCTCGGAGCTCTTCGATGTAATCGAGGGACAGCTTCTGGGCTTCCTCATTTTCCAATCGCCATTCTTCGTTTCCGTCTTCCGCGGCTACCACCCTTGGGCTTCTGACTTCGAACTCTACTGGAATGAGAGCTTCCGACCCGTGAGAGAGCTTGAACGGTGTCTCCCCGGTGGCTGAGCTAGGAGTGGTCCTCAAAGCCCAAAGGACCGAGGGGAGCTGGTCTGCCCAATTACCTCTCAGGTTCTCGACTTTCTTCTTCAGCAGATTGATGATCAGCTTGTTGGCGGCCTCCACCTGACCGTTGCTCCTGGGATGGTGTACGGAGGCGAATCGAAGATCGGTTCCCAGCTGCCTGCAGAAATCTTCTAATTCCAGGCTGGCAAACTGGGGACCGTTGTCGGTGACGATGGCGAGAGGGATTCCAAATCGGCAGACGATCTCTCCCCAAATGAAGTTCTTCACGACTTGAGAGGTGGTCTTGGCCAAAGCTTTGGCCTCGATCCACTTAGAGAAGTGGTCGATCATGACGAGAACGAACTTCCTCTGACCACTTGCTTGTGGGAAAAGGCCGATCAAATCCATCCCCCAGATGGCAAACGGCCATGGGGCGGTGATTGATCGGAGCTGCTGGGCCGGCTGTAACTGAAGAGGGGCGAAGAGTTGGCACTTCTGACACTTCTTTGAGAAGGTCTCGGCATCCTTTCGGATAGTAGGCCAGAAGTAACCTTGCCTTAGGATCCTTTGCTCCAAAGTGCAAGTCCCAGAATGGCTTCCGCACTCTCCCGAGTGAATCTCCTCCAACACTCGAGGTACTTCGTCTTCAGAGACACATCTGGCCAGGGGGCCAAAGATAGTTTTGCGGTACAGCTCTCCGTTTTACAGTAAATAGTACGCCGCCTTGTACCGGAATCTTCTTTGATCACCTTCGCCTGTTGGGAGCTGACCGCTGACTAGGAAGGCCATGAAGGGATCCATCCATGAAGGGCGTTGCTCGATCTCCATCATCTCCCCTTCTTCAATGGATGGATGGAAGAGTTCGATAATAGTTCCTCCAGCTCTTGGCCCATACTTGGCTAAGCGATCTGCTGCCGAGTTCTCCTCTCTCGGCACATGCTCGACGAAGAAGGACTGAAAGCCCCCAATCAGCCCTTTCACCTTTACCAAGTACTTCTGCAGGATGGTGTCGCGCACCTCGAACTCGCCTCAAATCTACGACGCGACCACCATCGAATCCGTGAAAGCCCGGATGTCACGGATCCCCAACTCCTTGGCAAGGCGCAAGCCTGCCACTATGGCCTCGTACTCTGCTTGGTTGTTTGTGACGAGGAAGAGGATCTCGACGGCTTGCTCGATCCTTGTTCCCTGTGGGCTGACGAGCACGATGCCCACCCCCACAAAACTTTTGCCCGAAGCTCCGTCCACAAACATCTTCCATGGGATCAGATAGAGAGCTTCTTCTCCTGGCTCCGTTTCCATTGAGAAGTCAGCCAGGAAGTCTGCTACCGCCTGGGCCTTGATCGCTACCCGGGGTGAGAAGGAAATGTCGAACTCGCTGAGTTCTACCGACCATTTCGCTAACCTCACAGAATGTTCTACTCCCTCTAGGACATTTCGGAGAGGATGATCAGTCACAACCCGAATGGAGTGAGCTTGAAAGTAATGCCGGAGCTTCCGCGCCGACACCACCAGGGCGAAAGCGAGCTTCTCCAGGATTGGGTATTTCAACTCCGCCTTCTTCAACACCCGACTGACATAGTAGATGGGTAGCTGCTTCCTTCCTTCCTCTCGGACCAATACGGAACTCACTGCTTCTGCTCCTACTCCCAGGTAGATGAGCAGGTCTTCCCCTTCCTTTGGGCTCTGAAGGAGAGGTGTCTGAGTCAACTGCTCCTTCAATCTTTCGAACGTCGTCTCACATCCTTCGGACCACTCGAAGCTTTCAGTTTTGCGGAGTGTTTTGAAGAATGGAGAGCACTTCTCACCGGCCTTTGAGAGGAAGCGGCTAAGACCCGCCAGCCTTCCTGTCAACCGTTGGACTTCCTTCATCGTTTTTGGGGACTGCATCTCTAGGATCGCCTTAACCTTGTCGGGGTTAGGCTCTACTCCCTCCGGGGTAAGGAGATGCCCCAGAAACTTTCCTCTTCCTGCTCCGAAGGCGCACTTTGCTGGATTGAGTCTCATCTTGAATTTCCTTAGCGTCGCAAAGGTTTCCACCAGATCGGTCATATGTTCCTGGACGCTCTTGCTTTTGATTAAGAGGTCGTCCACGTACACTTCCAGATTCTTCCCCTTTTGTCCCTTGAAGATGTGGTCCATCATCCGCTGGTAGGTGGCTCCCGCATTCTTCAAACCGAAGGGCATCATCTTGTAGCTGTAGCAGCCATCATCGGTGATGAAGGAGACATTGCGGCAATCGGGGGGATGCATCCGGATCTGGTGATATCCTGAAAACGCATCAAGAAAACTCATCACAGAAAAACCGACGGCTGAATCAACCAACGCGTCGATTCGAGGCAGGGGATAACAATCCTTCAGGCAGCTTTTATTCATCAAGGAAAAGTCAACACACATTCTCCAGCTACCCCCTGTTTTCTTCACCATTACAACATTGGAGACCCAACCTGGGTACTGGATCTCCGATACAAAGCCTGCATCGAGCAGTTTTTTCACCTCCTCCCGGATTGGCTTGGCAAGGATGGTGGCGGTCCTCCTCTTCTTCTGGCGGACGGGCTGGATCGCGGGATCCAGGTTGAGGTGATGACATGCAACCTCAGGGTCGACTCCTGGCATCTCGGCGGCACTCCAAGCGAAGATGTCGACGTTCTTTTGCAGACACGCCGCCATCTCGATCTTCTCCTCCGTCTTTAGCGATCCGCCGATCTTCAGCAACCCAGGTACTCCCTCTGCGGAGAGTACCTCGATTTCTTCAACTTCTTCGGCCACCTCCAGCCTGGCCGGGCTCTCCAGCACCCTTCCGAACTCTTATGCGTCAGCCATCCAGCTGATGGTGCTGACGGCGCTGAGATAGCACTCCCGCGCGGCTCTTGGATCGCTCCTGATCCTCACCTGGACGTCTCCCTTGCAGTACTTCAAGCACTGATGGTAGGAAGATGGGACGGCCTTGAAGGCGTTGAGAAGCGACCTCCCAAAGATAGCCCTGTAACAGCTCGGGGCGTCGACGATAACAAATCGACAGTTGATGGAGGTGCCACCGAGCGTTACACGGAGGTCTGCTCCTCCTTCCACTTCCTTCTTCTCTCCGGAGAAGCCGAAGAGGGGACCATCAGCTGCTCGAACCCTTGCTGCTCCGACTCCTAGTCCGCTAAACGTCCCCTTGAAGATAACGTTTACGGAGCTACCGTTATCGATCAGGATACGATCAACGGTGAAGTCCTCCACTGCGGCTTGAATCACGAGGGCATCATGGAAGGGATTCTCATTCCCTAGCATGTCCTCCTCAGAAAAGGTGATCTCCTCCATCGGGGGTGGTGCTTGCGAGGTCGAGGCGACACTCCTGTGGTAGATCTGATGGAGGATCCCCTTGCGGGAAGCTTCCAGCCCCGCTCCCCCATGGATTACTCCGACTCTGCCTCCCTAAACCAGGTCTCCCCGACCTCCCTGGTCGACCCGGTCTTCGTTCCTCCTTCGAACGACGGCAGCCTGCCCTGCCTGCGGCTCGGCGGGGGCCTCTATCCTCCGCTGCTCCCCTCCACCTTCTCCTGCTGCTAGCCTCCTCCGGGCTTCCCAAAAGTCTGGGCAGGCAGCCATGACATGTCCCTCTGCCTGGTGGAAGTCACAGTAGAGGGGAACCTCTTCTGCTTGACGCCTCCTCTGCTTCTGCTTCTTCCTTCCTTGACGGCGGCCACGCCCGGCTACCGCCATCGCTTCATCTCTCCTCCTCTCCTGACGCCTCTCCGGCTGGCGAAAAGGCCTTCTCTCCGGGGATCTCCCCCTTTGATCCCGACGCTGGTGCTGTCCAGCAGGCCTCCATGGTGGCCGGTTGACGGGGACCTGATAGCGCCTTTCCTCCTCCTGACACTCCGGGGACTCGACGGGCCTCCTCTCGATGCTCCTCCTGGCTTCCTTCCTCCTGGGCTCATCCCTCTTCTTCTCTTCTCTCCTCCTTTCTTCTCGCCGCTCCGGCCTCTTCTTTTCCTCCCTCCGGGGTTCTCCTCTCTTCCTTTTCTCAGGGATCCCATCCCTTTCTCCTTCCTCGCCTCTGGTCACCTGCGCCAGCCTCGCCAAGAAGTCAGGGTTGGAAGCCTCTCCTCGGACAAACTTGTTGGCCCTCTGAATGAGGTTATCGTAGGAGTAGGGTGGATTCTCGCTGAGCTCCAACTTGAAAAGACCTTGACTTATACCGAATGTCAAGGCCAGCAACAGGATTTTGCTATCCACCTCCTGGATCTGCAGAACCTCCTCCTGAAAGCGCTCGATATAGGGTCCCAATGCCTCGTCCGGCCTTTGCACCAGATAGAACAGGGCCGTTGCCTCCTTCTTCAGCTTCCGGGCCGTGTCGAACCGGGTCGTCAGCCCATGGCACAGGTCTTCAAAGCAGTAGATCGAGCCGGCGGGCAACTGGTGGAACCAGTCCCAGGCCTTTGCACGGAAGGTGATGGCAAACAACCTGCACTTGAAGGCGTCTGACATGGTTCGGATAGAGACTATATCCTCGAACCATTGGATGTGCCGGACGGGGTCCTCCTTCCCCGAATAATAATTCAAGGCGGGGTCACCTGCCCGGCGACGATCCTCCACCTGGCGAGTATCACCTCCATACTCGCCATAAGGGCGAGTATCCTGGTACCTCGCCTGCTCGCCCGGCTCGCGGAAGCGAATCCCTTGCGAGGTTGGCTGGTAGAACTGCGACCTCCTTGGTCGCTCGGTCTCATCCACCACGTGCTCCTTTCCTGCTCGCCGAGGTGGACTCCCTCCCTCGGACGGAACTGGGCGATGCGGCGAGGTCGCCGTGACCTCGGCGCGCGGCTGAAGCACTGCTCGCATGGTCCCCTCCATACGATGCGCGAAGGCTTCGAAAACTGCTAGCGTCACGAACTCGCCACTTGCGGACGGGTTGCCAACTACCTCCTCATGGTCGCCAACTGCGACCATCTCGCCTTCTACTGAACTTTCTTCCAACGACTACGGTCCACGCTCATCGCACCAAAGTGTTGACGCCAAGAAAATCCTGACCTCAAAATTCGGACCGATGCAGCCGGAGGCTACTCGCCCAGCAGTCCAACGAGATGACTTGACTGGCAACGACGACGAAGCTAGAAGAGCAACGAACCGGACCCCAGGTGCTGCGGCAGGGAGGTCCCACCACGTACCCAGAAGCTCAAGAGAGTCTTCTCCTCCGAAACCAAAATGGCCGAGCTTGGTACAAGGAAGGCACTGACTTGCCTGAAAGCAAGGGTGACGGGCTCGAGAGTTCGGGAATCGGGGTCCAAAAGCTCAAGTTCAGGTGCCAATCCAAGTACCCCTGGGGTCCTATTTATAGGAAAACCAAAGGGTAGGGGGGCCTTTTATAGCCCAGCCCCCAACCCGGCGACTATAGGATACTCGGTGAGTACCATGCCATAGTCGCCCATCTGGCGAGTATTGGGTGCTGCTCGCACACGCCGGGCCAATACTCGCCCAGGGCTTCTGCTGTCTTCTGTGCGCGGCGAGCTCTTCTGGTTGATACTCGCCTACCTGGCGAGTATTGCCTGCATACTCGCCAGGGTCTCTTCTGCTTCTGTCTTGGACTGCTGGTCCCTGTGTTGACCCTTTGACCTTGACTTCTGCCTACGTGGCTTTGAGTGGGCCCACCCTCGGAGAATGAGGGTTGTACAATAATAAATTTATTTGTTTTCAAAACTTTAAACAACATAACAAGGAACTTGTCTGTAAAAAAATGTTAAACAATAACGTCATAATAACAAATTTATTTATAAACAATTTAATAACATAAAAAAACTTGTTTATAAAATAAAAAATTTAAATGTCAGTTGAGCTAAGAATACCATTTTCATATCAATATTACAATATTTTAATTAATTATTAGATAACTTTTCTGCCATAGTAAATCATCATGTTTTCTATTACTGAAAAATAGTATTTTTGAAATTCAGTGCGGGCGATCACTCGCACTCGACCCTATATGGGTTCGCCCCTATCCCCGAGCATAAATTAAATCTATTTATCGGCCTCTCCACCAAACAGTTCCTTAGAGCCATAGCTTTCTGTTTTGTCCCATTGAGAGGTAACAAATTTCCAAGTTCATGTCATCCTATCAGGCCACAGCTTCACCCAATAGGAATTTTTTAAAAATTAATTATTAGTTATTATTATCATTAATTATTCTTTAATGAATATAATGGGTGTATCATGGATGGGCTGATGCAACATGACTCTAGCTGAGTCAAGGGTTCCACTTTGCACCAAAGTTTGAAACACCTAGAAAAGTTGCCTTCATTACATGTTGATGGATTAACAAAGAAGTTAATGAAGCTCGGCAAGCCGGCCAGTTCTCGTCCGAACGAGTACGGCCGCGCTGATGTTGGAAGAATTGGAGTTATTATTAATCTTAGGCAATTGTTATTCACAGACCATAAATGTCCATCCGCAGACCAATATTTTTCTCATTTTATTTGAGTTTACAAATTGTTATCCGCAGACCAATTTTAAATTTGACCAGTTGATATCCTTATTCTCCTGAGCAGGGCCCGACAACGAGGGAACATCTTTGACGAGCTTTTGAGCACTTTAATGTGTGCACGGATCGTGATTCATTAAGTAAATGCGTGGATAGAGACTGGGTTGAGGAAGAAAGACGATTTCTTCGTTAATGTTCATGTGATTTCGGTTTTTTTAGGAGATTTAGATAGCTAGGGTTTGTTTAGGAATTTTTAGATAGCTATGGTTATTCTCTCCCTGTAGTATAGAAGGCGAAGAAGACGACTAAAGTTTTTTTTTCTTCACTAATCTGCGGATAACAAAACTATTTGCGAATAGACAAACGCAATTTGCGAATAACAACCGCCTAATCTTATTGAAGATAAGGAGTTTGAGTTAGTTGACAATTTATCCAAAAAAATCCAAAATTAAAAGATTAATATCATCAATGATATGATTGGGTAATTAATTTATGTTCCAATAATTCCTTTTAAATGTGATCATTCTTGAGTTTCAATTAATGGCCTATGGTGTGTAATTAATGTAAATATCATTTTAAAGTGACACTCATCGACATAAATGATATAAATTTAGCGCTCAACATTATTTACAAGTCTCTGTGACGTTTTATAGGAGAATAGATAGAAGAGATAGAATTGCGCGTGATTGTTTCGGCTGTGTTTGAAAACCCGGCGGGACGCCTTTCCGGCGGGGCTGACTCGGCGTGAAACTGTTTGGTAAACTTCTGGTGAGCTCCCTTTGAGGACGGCCGTCGTGAAAGGGTGCAAACCGGGCGTTCTACGTCTGGCCACCGCGTTCACCACCGCCATCCACCGCTTTCACGACCGCCATCCACCGCTTTCACGACCGCTGCCGCACGCCGTGCCAAACGAGGCCATTAATTTGATGTTGTTTTCAAAAAGGTTAGGAATACAATACCAATTTATAGCATTGTTTTTCACTCCCAGAAGAAACACAAGATCAAAAATAAATAAATTTATGAAAACAAAATAACATAATACTTGGTCAAAATTAAGCATGTTGCATGTCGGGTGAAAACATGCACAAATTCCAATTTATTTATTTCTTAAAATATTAGATTTATAGTTCCGTACACATCTTTCCTCCTCGGTCAATAAATTTAATTAAAATAATAATAATAAAAAGGTTAACAAAAAAATTCATTTGCATTTAAAAAAAACAAACAAACATAGCCTAAGTGAGAATCAAAATGGTTGCATGAATCTCTTATTGAAAAAGAAAAGTAAAAAAACTATGGAAATTGTTATTCGCAGATCATAAATGACTATCCGTAGACCAATATTTTCTCATTTTATTTGAGTTTACAAATTAAATTGTTATCCGCAGACCAATTTTAAATTTGAGCAATTGATGTCTTTATTCTCGTGAACAGAGCTCGGCAACGAAGGTACATTATCTGTGACGACCTTTTGAGCACTTCAACGTGTGCCCGGATCGTGATTCATAAAATAAATGCGCGGATAGAGACTAAGTTAAGGAAGAAAGCCGATTTCTTCGTTGTTCATGTGATTTCATTTGTTTGGGAAGATTTAGATAGCTAGGATTTGTTTGGGAAGATTAGATAGCTAGGGTTATTCTCTGTCTGTGATAAGGAAGGCAAAAAGGTCGATCAATTTTTTTTTCTTCACTAATTTGTGGATAACAAAAATATCCGCAAATAGACAAACCGCCTAAATATATATTAGAAAATAGATTTTCTCCATTGCTCACTTAAATAGTTTTGTTCTTCCTCCAAATCAATTATTAAAACAATATTTCAAGTAGCATTACTTTTTCAATCAATCAAAACAATGCTCATGTTTTATTTGTGCTCTTGGTGTATAGTGAATGGGAATTTTGGATCAAGACAAAATTATCTATACAATGTTGAATCAAACAAATAATTTATATTAATTAGTTGCGCTTAATTTAAGCTAAGCAAACACGCACTAAGTCATTTTGTTGATGAAAAAGACAAGCCCTTACAAATTAAGATAAGCTTAAAATAATTAATTGTATTTTGATTTAAGGTGTCACTGCTCAAGATGCAACCCTGCTATGTTATCCATTTGACAACCAAATTATTCGGATCACGGTAAAGAATATTTTTTAAATAATGACTCGCTGCGTTTTATAATATATAATGACACATCATTAACATACCCATATATGAATAAACACTTAATCTAATCACTAAACAAAGCAAAGGAGATCAACATCTAGCATTAACTCAATAATTATCATAACATGCATGACTAAAATAAAAATAAAAGATCAATCAATATTCAAATTTGTCTTATTACCATGCACCATAAAATCCCGACATAATGAAACTCTCAAAGTTATGAGTCTATTATAGTAATTATAGCTAATTTCATAACACATTATTGTAATTGTGTAGCACCGCATCCACATTAACTGTATAATTATGCAGGCCTAGCTGGGCTCCCATATCATACACTTATCATAAACAAAATATTAAAACAAGATATCATGAAAAAGTAAATCTCAATACATCTACTCAAATAGCAAATTATAAATAAAATCTACAAAAAGAAAGTGTCCATATAAACTAGAAAGTTACACAAGTAATTGGCCTTGAGAGCTTATACAAGCATGCATGTTGTACAACCCTGTATTCGCCGAGTAGGTCCTCGAAGCATAAGAAGCATTTGGGAGCGTTATTGTTCACTATGATCCGGGGTAAGGAAAGAGGAGGGCGAGCGGTGGAGGTGGAGACCAAGCCCCGCGAGGTACCCCCCCCTCCCCCCCCCCCCCTCGCCCGGTTCCGGGGGGAGGGGTTGGTCTGCGTTTAGCGCTCCAGAACAGCGGGATTCAGCTATCCGCAGGCCATTTCCGAGGGTATTTTGGTAATCTGGCAGACCAGTTTTTGTCTATCTGCAGCCCAACTTCAGAAATCCTATAAATAGGACCAAGGGGGCACCATTTGGGGGCAAGCTTATCCTAGGCTAGCTCTCTCTCCCTCTCCCTCCCCAGGTCTCTCTCTAGTGGGGTGAGGAGAGCCTCCAGTGGTGCCCAAGCCCGGCATTGGCTTGGGAGGGGAAGCGCTCTAAAGATCTTCCGGGTATGTGGTGGGACCTCCTTGCCGAGCCCTTGGTCCAGTTCATAGTGCCTCAACCTTCAACCTAGAGCTCTCCCTTGAGGGGAGTAAGTGTTGGTCGCCCCTCAGCTTGCTGAGGGCCCCGAACTCCACAGAGACTGAGGCTTGTTCACCAAGTTGTCGGTTTCAACATTTTTGGTGCGGTGAGCGTGGAGTGTGACCGATTCAAGAAACTCTTAAGATGAGCTCCATGGACGGAGGTGGAGGAGGTTCCGACCCAAGTCACTCGCACCCCCCGGTGGCTGGAGTGACGTTGGAGATGTTTGAAAATCTCAGGCGGGAGGTCATGCAGACCTTGCAGGTGGCTTTCGCCTCGATAACCGAAAGCAGGAGAGAAAGTGGACAGGAGGTCTCGCCTCAGCAGGTTGGCGAGAGCACCCTCGGGCAGCCATCCAGGAAGGAGGTGCCGGGAGGGGGCGAGTGGGGAGGCGCCAGGCCCCCACTCGCCCAGCTCCAAGGGGGCGAGTGGGGAGGCGCCAGGCCCCCACTCGCCCAGCCCCAAAGGGGGGCGAGCACGGGAGGTCCCTTTTGTGAGCTGATCCTCTCGGCCCCGATTCCGGAGGGGTTCAAGGGGGCGAAGATGTCTCACTACTTCGGCAAGGATGACCCCGTCTTACACCTGCAGTGGTTTGAAGACATGGTCTCCATCATGCCCATGTCGGACGCTTTCAAATGTCGACTCTTCGCGACAACTCTGAAGGAGAAGGCTAGAGATTGGTTCCACCAGCTCCCTGCGGGATCCATCTATGCCTTTGAAGACTTGCGTCGAGGCTTCTTGCTACGCTTCTCGACGTCAAGGAAGAGGAAGAAAGATGCCGAAGCACTTTTCAAGATCAAGCAAGAGCCAGAAGAGTCGCTGGCTCACTATCTGGAACGGATCAGGGAGGAGGTTCTCCTCGTCCAAGAAGTGCCCAGGTACACCCTCAAGCTCGCCTTCACGGTGGGGATGCGGGAGGGCTTCTTCAAGATGGACCTCAAGAGAAGAGCTCCTTTGTCCTTTGAGGAGTTGATGGAAAGGGTGGCAGAAGAAGTTGAAAGTGAGGAGGCCAACCCAGAGTTCACAAGAAGGCTGGCCAAGCTGAGTGAGCCAGAGGCAAGGCAGCATGGGAGGAAGGTGGAGGCTCCCAAGAGGAAGTTCGACCAAGAGGAGGACAACTTTCAGGAAGAGGGGGCCGACCTCCCGAGGTGGAGGTAGGGGCAGAAAACACCCCCTCCACCGCCCCAGCAAACCATGTCAATCGGCCAAAGAAGAAGAAGAACCGCGCGGGAGGAAGAGGGGACATTCGAGTGGAGTTAGCTTACTGTGACTTCCACGAGGAGGAGGGTCACGCGACATACACCTGCCCTGAGTTCTTGGAGTTAAGGGAGGCGAGGAGTCCGAAGCCGCAGCGCCAACAACTAGAAGAGGTCGAGGAGGACCATGCCTGGGAGTAGAAGCCCGAGTCCCGGTCACTGTGCTTAGTTTTTTCTTTGAGTCCATGTAGTAGGATGGAGTGTTTTCATACTTAGTTTTTCCTGCATGAAACCGGATGACTAATGTAATGAAAGTTCTTTCCAAAATATTTTTCCCCTCGGATGGTTCCGCTGACCGGGCTCTCACTAGACGGCAGGCCAAGTTGACCTCCTAGGGAGGGTAAGTGATGTTCCCCTTGGATGGTTCCGCTGACCGGGCTCTCACTAGACGGCAGGCCAGGTTGACCTCCTAGGGAGGGTAAGTGATGTTCCCCTTGGATGGTTCCGCTGACCGGGCTCTCACTAGACGGCAGGCCAGGTTGACCTCCTAGGGAGGGTAAGTGATGTTCCCCTTGGATGGTTCCGCTGACTGGGCTCTCACTAGACGGCAGGCCAGGTTGACCTCCTAGGGAGGGTAAGTGATGTTCCCCTTGGATGGTTCTGCTGACCGGGCTCTCACTAGACGACAGGCCAGGTTGACCTCCTAGGGAGGGTAAGTGATGTTCCCCTTGGATGGTTCCGTTGATCGGGCTACCACTAGACGGCAGGCCAGGTTGACCTCCTAGGGATGGTAACTGATGTTCCCCTTGGATGGTTCCGCTGACCGGGCTCTTACTAGACGGCAGGCCAGGTTGACCTCCTAGGGAGGGTAAGTGATGTTCCCCTTGGATGGTTCCGCTGACCGGGCTCCCACTAGACGGCAGACCAGGTTGACCTCCTAGGGAGGGTAAGTGATGTTCCCCTTGGATGGTTCCGCTGACCGGGCTCCACTAGACGGCAGGCCAGGTTGACCTCCTAGGGAGGGTAAGTGAGGTTCCCCTTGGATGGTTCCGCTGACCGGGCTCTCACTAGACGACAGGCCAGGTTGACCTCCTAGGGAGGGTAAGTGAGGTTCCCCTTAGATGGTTCCGCTGACCGGGCTCTCACTAGACGGCAGGCCAGGTTGACCTCCTAGGGAGGGTAAGTGAGGTTCCCCTAGGATGGTTCCGCTGACCGGGCTCCCACTAGACGGCAGGCCAGGTTGACCTCCTAGGGAGGGTAAGTGATGTTCCCCTTGGATGGTTCCGCTGACCGGGCTCTCACTAGATGGCAGGCCAGGTTGACCTCCTAAGGAGGGTAAGTGATTTTCCCCCGAGGTGACTCCGCTAGCCGGACTCTCGCTAGCCGGCAAGGTTGGAGGTCCTTTCGGGGAGACTGTGTTTTTTCCAAGGTAGCACCGTTAGCCGGATTTCCAGCGACACTCGTCGAATATACAGGGTTGGACATTTCTTTTCGAGCGTGTACCTCGCTCGAAAAGAGCGGGGATTGTGTACAACCCTGTATTCGCCGAGTAGGTCCTCGAAGCATAAGAAGCATTTGGGAGCGTTATTGTTCACTATGATCCGGGGTAAGGAAAGAGGAGGGCGAGCGGTGGAGGTGGAGACCTCCCGCTCGCCCAGCTCAGTAAGGGGGGCGATCTCCCCTCGTCCCGTGCCCCCCAAGGTAGGGGGCGAGAACCCCAGTAAGGGGCGGGACCAGCCAGGGGGGCGACCCTGGCTGGGTCTCGCCCAGCCCCAGTAGGGGGGCGAGACCAGCCAGGGGGGCCGCCCCTGGCTGGGTCTCGCCCAGCCCCAGTAAGGGGCGAGACCAGCAGGGGGGCCGCCCCTGGCTGGGTCTCGCCCAGCCCCAGCAGGAATGGGCGAGACCAGCAGGGGGGCCGCCCCTGGCTGGGTCTCGCCCAGCCCCAGCAGGTAGGGGGGCGAGACCAGCCAGGGGGGCCGCCCCGGGCTGGGTCTCGCCCAGCCCCAATAAGGGGCGAGACCAGCAGGGGGGCCGCCCCTGGCTGGGTCTCGCCCAGCCCCAACAGGAAGGGGCGAGACCAGCAAGGGGGCCGCCCCTGGCTGGGTCTCGCCCAGCCCCAGCAGGAAGGGGCGAGACCAGCAGGGTGGCGGCCCCTGGCTGGGTCTCGCCCAGCCCCAGCAGGAAGGGGCGAGATCAGCAGGGGGGCCGCCCCTGGCTGGGTCTCGCCCAGCCCTAGTTAGGGGGTTCGCCGAGCCCCGCGAGGTACCCCCCCCCCCCCCCCCCCCCCCCCCCGCTCGCCCGGTTCCGGGGGGAGGGGTTGGTCTGCGTTTAGCGCTCCAGAACAGCGGGATTCGGCTATCCGCAGGCCATTTCTGAGGGTATTTTGGTAATCTGGCAGACCAGTTTTTGTCTATCTGCAGTCCAACTTCAGAAATCCTATAAATAGGACCAAGGGGGCACCATTTGGGGGCAAGCTTATCCTAGGCTAGCTCTCTCTCCCTCTCCCTCCCCAGGTCTCTCTCTAGTGGGGTGAGGAGAGCCTCCAGTGGTGCCCAAGCCCGACATTGGCTTGGGAGGGGAAGCGCTCTAAAGATCTTCCGGGTATGTGGTGGGACCTCCTTGTCGAGCCCTTGGTCCAGTTCATAGTGCCTCAACCTTCAACCTAGAGCTCTCCCTTGAGGGGAGTAAGTGTTGGTCGCCCCTCAGCTTCCTGAGGGCCCCGAACTCCACAGAGACCGAGGCTTGTTCACCAAGTTGTCGGTTTCAACACATGTCACATCAAATCAAACATACTTCCTAGTCCGGAACATAAATAAAATGAAGTACAACATGCAAGAAGAGAAAATACTTCATGAGACTATTTTTGTTGGCTTTTTAGTTGGCTAGCGCTCACCTGCTTCCGATCCGTGTCCTGCAACTGAACGTCGTGAGATAGTAAAGGGGGATCACATATGAGCTAACCACAAACCTCATAACACCCTCACTCCTCCGGCCATCCTAGCGGACCCCCAGGAACCACATCAACCTTCAAGTCAGCCATTCGTACACAAATGACATAAACATGATCAAGCACATCACAAGCTATAACATAAGTGTCACAAAAATAAACCATGTTCTCTATGTTGAGCATTAAAATAATTAATGGGTCTACGATGCGATCATGTATAGTATGCAACTGAGTATCACCCACGAATCCATCACGACACCCTATTCACAATTACACAACGCACAAGACATCAACTTGAGTATAGCAATATCTCATTATCGCTAATGGGTATCCATTTCACGGTTGTATAACCCGCAATTCGTCGAGATCAGAAATGCATGAGGATAACACAAAAGACCTCCCCCACCTCGCCCCACCTGGGCGAGTACAGAAGACCTCCCCCACCTGGGCGAGTGCTGAAGACCTCCCACACTTGGGCGAGTACAGAAGACCTCCCCCACCTGGGCGAGTACAGAAGACCTCCCCCACCTGGTCGAGTACATAAGACCTCCCCCACCTGGGGCGAGTACAGATTTTCACCCCGTCAAAAGGCGGGAGCGGCTATCCGCAACTCATTTCTGAAGGCGGGAGCAGCTATTCGCAGTCCATTTGGATTTGCCTATAAATAGGACCCCAAGACACAAGTAGAAGGCACGTACCTTCACCCCCCCTATGGTGGGAGAGTACCTTGCCTGTCTCTCTTGTGTCAAGCTCAACATTGGCTTTAGGAGGGGAAGTTCCTATAGACTTTCAGGTATGTGGCGGGACCTCCTCACTGCAGCACACGAGTCTTGTTTATAGTCATGTTGGAGTGAGTTTGTATGCTCTCTAGCTTCTTATCACCTTGTCTTATGTGGGTCGATCACTAAACGAGTAGCCTTTGGCAGTTGGACCGGTATCCGGGTTCCAACAACGGTCCAGATCTATTTCTTGCTGATCCGACGGGTTCACTAATCCCATCCTTTTTTTATTTTCATTTTAATCAAAAAATTCTCCACCATTAGATCAAGTGAGAATGCATCCACACCACGAAATGGATACTATCTATTTCACCCAAATGGAGAGAATCATCTTATAATGAATTAATGTCCTAATTTTATTCATCTTTATTTATTTGTGCGTGCTCTTATTTTTTTTTTCAACTTTATTAATTGTTTATACAATAATTTTTTGCATGATGATTTTGTTACCTAATTAACATGACACACGTGGGTAACTTTACCATTAATTTGTTACATAGAGCTCATACGTACCATCACATGCATATTTTTTATGCATTTGCAAACATATACAAAAAAAATCAAGAAACATATGAAAAATATTTCAATCACAAGACATGCACAATATACATGCATTGTTATCATTAATTTATTCTATAGCTAATATATACACTTCTTAGAGAATAACATTGAAATTTGGTAGTTAAATTACTATCAATAAAAAAACTTTAAATGATAATAAAACATCATTATATTTAATTTCTAGGCACTAAATATTTTGTGTGTATTTCTGTTCGTGATTGATCACTAAATAAAAAACTATTTAGTGATCAATTTTTTCCCTAAATAATGATTATTTAGCGATGAAATATTATTTTATCGCTAAAAATATATTTTAGTGACTATATAATTATTTGTCATCAATTATGTGAAAATCATTATTTTGTTACCAGCATTTATATTTTGTTACTAAAAACTAATTTTCTTGTAGTTCATAATGAACAATGATAGAATGTAGAAGATCATATATAAATCAAAAGTCTGCATTTTAATAATATATTTAGACGCACACAAAACTTGATCGTAAAGTAACAACGTAACTTGACCGACATAAACAAAGTAGAGATATTTAGTATACGACTGGCTTAAGATTAACTTGATCAAAATATATAATTCATGCGCATAATTAAACACGAGAAATATATAGAGAAAATCAAATTACAATATACTTCTTTTGATCGCGTGTCCCTTTAATTGTCATGCCCTGGATTACCAAATTTTGTATATAAACATAACAGGCTTTTGTAGCGGGTCGCTCATTGCTCTCGTTAGTCCGGTCGAATTGAACAGTCTCAGCTCTAGAGTGAGCCGAACGCTCAATCAGTCAAAGTAAAGTGAGACAGCCTTCAAGAAGACTTTTTACGTGTAAAACTAGAAAAGGGTAAAAAACTACGCGGTCGGATTGATATCGATCAATTTCATTATATCTTTCGGTGTTACAAGTTGTAGAAATGTAAGAGGGTGATTGATCATCGCTCGTTGCAGGGGATGCAGAGAAGGTTGAGAAAGAGGAAAATCTGTAAGGAGAAAAAAGTTCTTCATGCAAGAGGCTAAGAGAGATCTTCAAGACCCCTTTGAAGGATATCTTTGAAGGATTCTTCGAACGCCGAATAAGAACTCTGAAGGATCTTCGAAGTAGCTCTGTCTGACGCTGAAGGCAAGTTCCTCTGAAATGAGGGCTCTGAACTCCTTTTATAGCTTTAGACAATATATATTTATTATTATTATATATATTATTATTCTAATATCGCTATATATATATAGCTATATATAAGTAAAGTAGACAAGTGGGTTGTCGGATATTCCTAACCATTTATTATTATGTTAACCCCGCTGTCATTTTTCTCACTATATAATTAATTTTGATTTTTGTTTATACACTACAGTGAGTCTACAGCTGACGTTGTGAAGTCCGAGGAATGGGCCCGAAGATCGATAATCATTTAATAATTCAGATTATTATTATTATTATTATTTTTTTGTTCATGCATGACAAATTGACAATCCTATGAAATGTAAATATATATATCATATATTTAAAAAGATTGTGTGTATAATTAATCTCACAGGACAGTAATTAATAGCGTGTATATCTCTTTACGCTAATAATAGATATAGATATCTCTTTATTGAGGGTAACATTATAATGGTATGGATCATCAAATCAAACGTAGCCCTTCATTTAATAAATTTTTTTAATTATATAAAAATTTCTATCCCTTTGGTTTGCAATCTCGTACTGCGGAGGACTAAGAGTGACGGGAGTGGCGTCGCGTCGAGGCACTGTCGTGATCGAGATATTGTCGTTGGCCGTACGAGGGGCCCTCGTGCAATGTCACATATATGTATTTGTGTGTGTGTCTATATATATATATATATACACAGTGAGAGAGAGAGATAAAATTATCTTACAATATAACTTTGTCATATTTTTTCCTTAACAAAATTAAATCATTTATGTTCCTAAGGTTGCAGGGTAATGTAAATTTTGTCTAAATTTTTAAGTTGTGTCATTTTTGTCCTCTTGACCAACATTCGACTTCACTTTGAGTGCAATTCAAGAGCTAAAAAAAATTCGTAGATGAGAAGTTCAGAAACTATTTTGATACAACTAAAATTTCAAGAACTAATTTAATATTGGCTTGAAACCTCATGGACTAATATGATTTTCACCGTATTTTTTATAAGTAGTGCATGATATCATACATTTGGGTGCTACTATTTTAGTTTCTATTTTTTTTATAGAAAAGCCAAATAACTATATTGTAAAACCAGTGACTATTGCACCTATAATAGAAAACCAATATTCAAAAGTTCTATAAAAATACTTGATTAAAAAGTATTGTCAAAAAAATACATTTAAGTGTATGTAATAACTACTGAAAAAATGAAGCATACTAATATTTCGGGAAAAAGGGAGATCATTTTTTGTAACAATTAGCATCTTTTACTATTATGAATATTTTGTTGGAATATTTCTAATATATTCACAATTAAATAATAACTTTATGTTTTAAAGGAATAATGATCATTGAATATGCATGGCAAGAAATAAAAAATGTAGAGATAATGAATTAGTTATAAATGAAGTATGCTCGTTGCCTTAAAGAAGTTGCATCATTCTCCGGCAGAGCTTTCAACTGATTCTCATATTTCCAAGCTGGTACAACACAGAGTTATATCCTAAAAATTTCGTTGTGCACAGACACTTAATTAGCACGGAGCACCCGAATTTTCATTTGATGAACCGAACGTAAACTAATTGAAGATTACCGTTCGTCGGTCACTGTCCTACACAAATAAAAAATTGCAAGATTAAAACAACGATCGATGATTGGTGAGCACGCACGCATCGTTTTTGAATTCTCCATATATTTTTTTTCCAACGTAATAAGAATGAAATATGATTTGTATACACATAAAGTTTAGGGAGTTTTACAAGGTGAAATGATTTCTCTTCAAATATTTATGTTTTTTTAATTTTTTTTTCCATTTTTTATAATTGTAGATCCTAAATACCAAATAATATAAATAATCCATAAATTATATTATAATTTTGTGGATTAAATTAATTAGGCCGAGCTTATCCGTACCTAATTTCCTTTGAAAAGAGTCAAAAAATACATGGAGGCAGGTAGGCTGGTAGAACTAGGCCACCTGGCAAATGTACAACTGCAACGAAACCCACGGGTCAACGCACCAAGCCCGATGCGCCTGAGAGAATGGGTCGACGTTTGACTCACGTGTCAATCTGGTGGGGTCCACCTATCTTGTTGACCAAGTAATGTCATGGTTTGATTAAAATGGGGGCCCAGGAGAACATTTTTGGTATGTTGATCGAAAAGAACCGCTTGAAATCTATTAGTGCTCACATATCAGTCGATCAGCAAAATTCGTTATTTAAAATAATTTAAAAAATGATATACGTTCGGATTTTAATTTACACAATATCCGATCGAATTTTTAAAAAAATCATTTTTTATAGAAAAAAATCATATTTAATATTTTATAATTTTAGTATAATTAAAATTAATTTTTGGGTGCCCGAGTGGACCTTCCTCTAGGTCCGCGCATCGGACCAAAAAAATTTTCGCCCATGCCGGCTCTCCTTTGAACTTGTGAACACGGTGGACTACTCGAATTAGGGTTTTGACATCCTCGAACCTGTGAAACCAAGGCTATGTTTGGAAGGGCGTCTGCGCTTCGGTGTGATTGTAGGGAACGTAATCGTAGTTTACGTGACGTTAATTTTTTTGCCTTTTCCTGCTGTTCTAAGTCGCCGCACCCTACGAACGGCAAAATACCGTCGTTCCCTGCCCTCGCCGCCTTCCTCTGGTCCAAAGCTCCGACAACGTTCGTCTCCCTTTCCGACCACCGGAGTCTCAAACAAAGCCCCAACCCTCTTTTTTCTCTACTCTTTAAGTTTTTTAAAATTAATTTTCATTGATTAATTTTATTTTTATTTTTTCTTACTCATTTATTTTCTTATATTATTTATTAGATATGTATTTTATTTCAATTTTCCTTATATTTTGTATTTTATTTTATGTTGGATTATATTATTTTAGTTTGTTTAATGTTTTACTTAAAATGAAATGACCTAAAATAGTAAAATGGCACAATTTCTATAATATTTTATTCAAGGGTGACAATATTTCTTGTTGTCTCTACCCTCAATGCTCCCCTATAAATAAATTTTTTTGCGTCGGCATTATCTCGCTTTCCTTCTAGCAAAGACGAACAAAACGCTCATTGAGTGTGATATCATAGTTAGTAATATGATTCATGTCGACGGTGTTCCTCGTCGTAATTCATGCAAATGTTACTTAAGAAATTGTCACTGTGTTGTTAAGTCATACAAGGGCAAAATTAGCTAGTATAATAAAATAATTAATATATTTAATAATAATTTAATTATATCACATGATAAAATTTATTATTAATATGTTATAATTGATATATTACACTATAGTAGTTTATTATAATAAAAACTATATGTTTATAATTGATACACTGAATCGACGGCAGTGCGTTACTACGGCAATATTTGATTGCTGCTCGATGACTGCTGCAATGTGAGGATAAAATGATTTTGCAGGGACATCAAGGAATGACCGAATACTCCCGCCAATGTATGTTACCAGTGGAAATCCAAACATTAAGGCTCTGTTTGTCGCGGCGGTGGCATTTTGGAGCGTTGGGAATTGAGTGATGAGAATGGAGGAAGTGGACTCCGATGACGTTGAAGGGCAAAAATGACGTCTTGGAGTACTGTGAATGGAGACTCTAGCTGGCTTACCAAAAAGATATTTTCAGCGGTGCTGCTTTCCCACATCGAAAATAGAGAAAAACGGCGAAATAAACCGATCCTTAACGTTAAACTCGGTTCACGCCTCTTTGACTTCGATACAAATCCCGTCGTATAATTAAAAAAATCAAATTGCTAATCAATTGCAAGACATCCAATGACCGCTGATCTTAGGCTCAAATTGATCCATGGCAATCCAATCGTCCACGTCAGCGTGGACCATCATCGCACGTGATAAAAAGGTAATTAATTATTATATTTTTAAAAAGGTAATGGCATGGGAGTAATAGATTATTAATACAAGATTATAACATGATTAGCAGTAAGTAATCTGGATTAATTCAGGTATAAGCGGCATAAGGCCTCCGGGCCCAATAAGAGTACAATATAGATTTCGGGCCCAACGATTTAGATCCTTTGCCCGCATAAAAAGCCCACGTGGCCGCAGACGGAAGCAAACAACAAGGGGAAGAGGACACGACAAGTACAAAAGGAGCCGGGCCGCCCAAAGAGGGCCAATAATTTAATTTCCGTGCGGTAAAAGCATCGCAGCCGTTCGTTTGATGGGAGACATGATTGATGGGAGAACATGTTTCTGACACGTCACTAACACACTCGCGGCGAACAGATGGTACGAACGTCCGCACAGAAGTGGGGCTCGATCTGAGTTTTGATTTCCTGACCACGTGTTCTGTCTCGCTGAGATCCGAGCCCTTCACTTGTCTTGCCTCTCTCTCTCTCTCTCTCTCTCTCTCTCTCTCTCATAGAACGATTTATAAATAGTTGGAATTATGCTATTCGCAGTCTAATTTTTTAATTCACATTTCACTCTCTTCAAAAGAAAGCTAGGCTCCGTTTGAGGGGACTTATTTTCACCGATCAAGTGGTTACGACCGCATGAATCAGACCTTAATTTCACCGGTCAAGAGGTTACGACCGCATGAATCGTACCTTAATTAAGTCCCCCCACCCAAACGATGCCCTGGTCGCCGGAGATGGGCATAATATATTGTGTAGCTCTAAGGCATAGTCAGATATGGAGCACAGTGGGAGTAGTTTACGGGGCGTAGTTAATACTTTTTCAGCCACCATCAACCATAATTTGCAGATAGACATGTCATCTCATTAAGATAAAATATGTCTCAATTATTCAGTGTGGCAGCGCTTGGAGGGAATAAGCAAGAGCATAGTCATGCGGAATCTCATCGCCACCATGTCGAGCCGAGGGAAACCGCTGGACTTCATTATGTTCATCGGGAATGATCGGTCCGACGAAGATATGTTCGAGACAAATCACGGATCCTCTCCGGCGAGAAAATTGCCTCTTGGTAATTTCTTATGTGTTAGCGAGCATGGTTGGGAGGAAACCGAGCAAGGCGAAATACTACCGCCAACCCCGTGAAGGCCTTCACGACGGAGTGTCGCAGCGAACGAGAATAACGGAGACGAAAGCCATACTAGAGATCGATTATATATATTTAGGTTTTTTTGGGGGTGCAAATAGTCATATTAGGACTGCAATTATATTTAGAGATTGAAGATTTTTGGGGGTGCGAATAGCCATACTAGAACTGCTTATAACATCACTCTAATAATAATAATAATAATAATTAATGCGAACATATTGATTTAAAACCGCATAGATAAACATAGACCTCTTTGCGAATATATACAACATACATAGAATTTAGAGTTTAAAGTTTAGGATAAATTATTTATGGCACATTGTCATAAGATTGTAACAAATTTAATTAATTTGTGATGTATAATAAATCATAACTAATATACTTAAAAGTGGATGTTATTGTTATTAATTTATTATGATCTTAAATTTTATTTTCATTTTACAGAAATTTGAAGAAAAAAAACCCAGTAAGATTTGATCCCTGTCAAAACAACTGCATAATACATTAATTTTCAAGCTCATTCAATTCTATTGCTTAAATATTTGTGGTAAAGTTTCATTAAATATATTTTATAAATAACTTATTCATGTCTCTCTCGCACTGATCTCTTTACACACACGAGTGATGGTGCAAGTAGATTCCCATCATCCCATGTCCCGCGCGGTAGTACTCACGCTGCTTTCATTCTCCTGTCTACAACGCGTTGTGATGAACGGACCCAGCCTTGCTCGACGCCCACTCGTTCGAAGAAATTCCGGAAGAAGCAATTTTAGAGAGAAAAAAACTAAGAAAATTATCGGTTTTAAAGGTCGAATTTACCGCTTTAAATCTGTCTTAAAAGAAAAGAAACACTTGTTCCCACAGATAGACGGCTCCGACCACTTCACATCGGTTGGTTGTTTTTTTGATAAATTTTTCTCCCTTTTTTTCTCTCCTTAATTTTTAAAATTGAGAACCTGAAGGTAGAAAATCCAAAAATATAAATATAAGAGTAATTTAGAAAATCTTAATATTTCATCCAATGTTACTTTCCCCTTTTGATATAATATACACACATCAATTTGGTGCACATTTTAACTCCTTTTAGTTCAAAAAAAAAAATTGATGATGGTGATGAGGCTCGGTTGAAGGAGTCCTTATCCAGGAGATTGCGAGTTCAAGACCCAGCCTATACAATCTGGCGCGGCCGAGAAACAGGCGCGCGGAGCTGATTGGACTGTCTTGGGCTGCAGTCCTAATGATCCATCATGCCCTCCGGCCGAAAAACGGAGTTGGGTCTAGAGTTGTGACAATGTTGATGTGCATTACTGCAACTTTGTTTTTAGCTTTTTTGAAAGTGAGAGCATTCACTATTTATAAAAATTATTTGGCTTCCATTCATCTTAAACTCTTCTTCTTTTAACATTCTAAGCAAAGTGTCTGTTTTACAAAAAAAAAATCTAAGAAATAACTTTTTCAATTCTCACAAATAAGTTTCCCACCGTTAGGAAGTGATCAAGTTGTAATGACCGCTTTTTAGCGTGACAATCCTGGTCGTATCGGGCTGCAGCTCAGTTGGTGATGAGGAACGGTTTAAAAACTGCTTATCAAGAGGGTTGCGGGTTCAAGACCGGGCCTCAACAATATGAATATAACTTTTCCCAAACAAAGGCGGTGGCGGTGCGAATATAACTTTTTCCCGCATCTATTATCTTCCCATCGGGGATCGCCTGATCGGACCGGACGGAAGGGGCAGCTGGGTTCAGTGGGAATCCCCATTTTGCTCGGAGAAATTAGCGCCACCGAAAGAGAGGGAATCGCTGCGGCCGACGGCCTCTCCCAAACAGAACAAAATGTGAATGAGTTTCCTGATCGGCTGAACCTGCACGCGTGCGGCGGCCGGCAACTACGGTAACTCCGGCAGGTAAAAAAAAAGGAAATATTACTGGGTGGCGCCGTGAATTATATTCCATATCTCGCACTGAGGGGGACACGTGAATTAAGTTCAACGCTGGGGGCGTCAAAAAAGACTGCAGATTTCTGCAGGTGTTGGCGGAGGAAAGCTGGAGTCAGAGGAAAAATCCAGAGAGATCACAAGAATTACGGGGCAGTCAACACGCAGGAAAATGTGAAATGAAAATTTATTGAACAATTATTGCGAGCCTATTTCCACCATTTGCGGTCGGCCAACCCCCCCCACCCCCAAAAAGCAGCTCCTGCCTGCAAGCGGCCGGCCATCGATGCATGGCACGCCGTGTAAATACTGCTCCGGCCCAGCCAGCAGTACGTACGTACTAATTAACACCACGGCCGGCATTTACTGCCAGCTTCCGGTCAACACCTCCGATCTCTTCGATCGTGCCAGTCATAAACATAAATTAACACCGCCGCGTTTCATCGGGATGGGAGAAAAAGTTTGCAGCTTGCTTTCACATTCGAGAAAAAAAGCATACTGGACTTTTGACAAGAGAAATCCGACAGTAATTTCGTTCGATTTTCGAGAGGAATTTCAACCCTCATGTACAACCCGTATTAGAGTACTGGATTTTGTGTATAACTTGGAATTCGTCGAGATCAGAATTGACTAAGGACAGGGACGGAGCCAAAAAATTTTCTTAGGGGGGGCACAAAGTTTTTAATAATTATAAAAAGATTTTCGTATAAGAAATACAAATAAAAACAGAAATATTAAAGTAAAACAATAAGTGTAAAAATTACCAATCATTATAGTTGTCCTCGTCAACTCTTTACAAACTTCAAAATATAAGATCACAACACATTTCTCCAAGAAAACATGAAATTTCTGGTGATATTGTTGTTTCCTGCAAAACATTATAAAATAATAAAAATATTAGATCTATTGAAAAAAAAATTTAAAAATATTTATAAAATAATTTAATACAATCTGTAAACATACCATATTTTTATAGCTGCCCTCGTCTGGTTTTCATTTTTTGAAACCTCTGAATGATTGTCTCTTTTTCGATATTTGCAAATACATCTTTTTCTATATATGTAATCAAACAGTCATTCATTAAAGAATCTCCCATTCGATTGCGCAGACGATTCTTTACAATGTTCATTGCTGAAAATGCTCTTTCGACAGTAGCAGTTGCAACTGGTAAAATCAATGCTAACTTTACTAGCAAATATACCAATGGATATAAAATATCCTTCCTTTTTTCTACCAATTTCTTTGCAAGATCTCTAATTCCATTTAATTGTCCAAAGTCATTGTCAGATTTTACATCAATAATAAATGTTTCCAATTGGCTATCAAGTTCCATAATATCCAAAATGGAAAAATCTGATGGATAAAACTCTGCAAGACGTTTCAGCTTTTGTTTATCAAAACTTGAAAATGTATTATTTGGATTTAAACATGCAATGCAAATAAGTAATTCTGTATTCGTCTCTGTAAACCTGTTGTTGAGTTCTTGAAGTTGCAAATCTATGACATTATAAAAAATCTCGGCTCGATAATAATGTAAATTTGTCATCTCGTGAACTCTTCGTCTTGATCGTCCTCGTGCCACATACATATTTTCCATTAAAGGAATATCAATTTTATAATTCTGACAAAATGATGAAACATCTTTAATCAAATTTTCCCATCCATTATCTCGCATATCTTGCAACCTTTGTTTTGATATTCTCACTAAATTTATTGCATTAACAATATCTTGTTCTTTGCGCTGCAAAGCTTGGGACAAAATATTAGTTATTCCCATAATATCTCTCATTAGATATAAAATGAAGGCATAATCAAAAGTTTGCAGAGAGTCTAGTAATGCGAAGACTGTTGCTTTCTGTTCTGAACTTGTATGTTGATCTCGCTCAACCACCTCGAGAACATCAATAACAGATGAAAATAGCACGATCATATTAATCAATGAACTATAATGTGAACCCCATCTTGTATCAGCTGCTCTAACTAAGCAAAATCTTGATGAATACAGCAGGCTTGGAATACAGTTGAAACTAAACATTATAGTTCTTGCTTAGCAAAATCTCATTTACTTCAATCATCAATGAAACTCAGAAAGAAGACCTGTGATCATAATAGACAAAAATGTTTATTCAAGATCTCATTACTTAAATCTTGCACCAGGTGCTGAACATTACCCTAAACCCTAAGACAAAAACGCTTACTTGCTTGCCTAGATGCGGGCTGTGACTGGGAAGCAGCCAAGCAGGGAAGAAGTCAAGAAGAGAAACTGACAAGTGACAAACAGTGAGTCAGACAGTCAGTGACTGCAGTCTGCGGGCCGGCCGATGGGCGCGACGGCGACGGGGAGGAAGCCGGAACCGGGCGGAAACTAGAAGCGGAGCGCCGGTCGCCGGAACCGCAAGCAGGGCGCGCGCATCGCGGACGTCGTCGACTCGTCGTCGTATCGCGCGGTATCGAGGAACGGATCACGGATGGAAGACCGAAGACCTGCGGGCTGCGGAAGAAGGCAAGAAGCGGCGGACCGGCGTGGTCTCGTACTCTCGTGGAGTTAGGGCTGAACGCTGAACCGGCATATAAAATTATAAAGTAATGTTTTTTTTTTTTAAATTTCAGGGGGGCACGTGCCCCCCCTGGACCACACTTAAATCCGCCCGTGACTAAGGAGACGAATATTCGCAGACATCTCCAGCAGAGTACTTGACATCCTCGAGGAAGCGAGTATGAACGAGTAACCATACCGCCCAGGCAAGGATTTGTCTATAAATATTGGAATTTTGGAAAAGGTTACCCCCCCCCCCCCACCACCACAAGTTTGATACTCGTCAAGTCTGTGCTTTCCTCGTACCTAGCTCACCATTTGGTTTTGGAGAAAAAGTTTTTCTAGTGGTGGGACTTCCTTGCTGAAGCAACTGAGGTGTGCTTGTAGACATCACGCTCTTGCTTTGGCCATTAGAGTTGTGACGTTCGGCCGCGGGATCAGTAATTAACTTTAGGCTAAACGTAGATCCGAACATTTGAAGTCGTGATTTTTCTGACTTCAACACGTCAGATTACCGGTTCCCGCACAAAAAGAATCCAAAAAACTTTACTTGACATAGAGAGTTTCTGACGCAGGATGAAGTGCAGGTGACAGCTCATGCGAATTGAGATGTGCATAAATAATTTCTGATGGATCGTACATCTGTCATGGCCCATTTGGTTGCATGTAGTTGTGGTAAATTTTGAGGTGCGAACAGTGATTTCCAGGAATGTCTGCTGCGGGACATCTGCATGTTGTGCTCATTTAATATTAATTGCTTTCTAATTATTATTAATTTATTATTATTATTATTATTATTATTATTATTTTCTTTGGCATTATTAATGAGCGATATTAAACGAATGCCAATTTTAGCAATATGCAAGCCACGGTTTTTAAAAAAATATCATTTTTCCTTTTAATAGTTCATATATTATGTATTTTTTTCTTCCATGCAACCGTGTACCTAAGGAGTTTACTCGTTTGTCCGAGTGCGATGTGTTTTTAAATTACACCTGGCCTAAAGCAATGGCGGCGATGACGGCGATGGCGGCGATGACGGCTATGGCGGCGATGACGGCGATGGCGGCGATGGTTATACTTCGGGACCCCATGGATGGGGTGCGGTTAGCGCCTTTAGGGATACTCCATCAATCTCCCAAATTTACTGACAAAACAGTGACATTCAACGTAACCTCGCACGCATGGTATTTTAATTACTTATTTTATGAATGCTATTTTGCTTGGTGATTTATTTAGGAAAATATTAATTTGTTTTTTATTATGATATGTAAATATGAAATTTGGCCTGCATGAATAATTTTTTGACCTGCATATATCCGCGACCTGCATATAGTCAAAACCGGTGTGCATTTAACATCGCTCTTATTAATTAGCTAGATTGTTGGAACAGGCTTTCACTCTAACAATTCCCAAGTTATTAATTGCACAATTCCCATGCCAAACTGTTGTATCACACTGATGTAATTAGTGCGGAGAAGAGCCGTGAAGAACGCATGAAAAAAGAATACTAAAAAATGATTTTTGAACTGAATGTATTACAAATGAAGACTAAAATCATTTTTTTTGTTATTTAATTAAAACCGATATTTTATTTATAAGATTGGCGTCTTTGGCCTCAACTCTTCATCTTGAGCCATGACGTCTTCTCGCTATACTTTTTTCCTTTGACTACGGTCTGCGCTCACCGCACCAAAATGTGGAAGTCAGGAAAATCCTAACTTCAAATGTTCGGACCTAGGTGTAGCCGAAGGTTACTGGTCCTGCGGTCAAATGTCAAAACTCTAATGGCTAGAACAAGAGAGAAAAAAATGTCTACAAGCACACCCCAAACGCTTCAACAGGGAGGTCCCGTCACGTATTCGGAAGTAGTCTAGAAGAACTTCCCCCCCAAAACCAAAGAATGAGCTAAGTACGAAGAAGACACGGACTTGTCGAGTATCTCGCTTGGGGGGGGGGGGGATCAAACTCTTCCAAAGTGACATTCCCGGTACCCTTGTGGGTCTATTTATAGACAAATCCGGGGGGGGGGGGGGGGGGGGGGGGGGGGGGGGGGGGGGGGGGGGGGGGGGGTTAGTTACCTGACCATACTCGTGATTTGCAATAGGTACTTACCCTGTTGGAGCTGGGGAACACTTCCGGCTCTCTTGTTTCTCACACCAGATTAGCCCACGTGAGCTTAGAGACGTCAGACCGTGACTCTCTCCGATGACTGAAGTTAAGGGTTCTTCTCAGCGGTTTTCAGCTGAGGGTTTTGGAGGCGTCTACGAGGAGATTCATGGAGAGGCGTTTATGGCGGTGGTTTCTCCGTTTCTTGTCCAATGAGAGGGGTGCGAGGTAGGCTCGATTTTGATCCTTGTAACCTTGTATGTTTTGTAATGTTTTTGGTGAATACAAGAAGGTGAAACGGAGGCGGGATAGGGGACGTAGCCCGATTTTGGGTGAACCTCTTAAATTTGTGTGTTCTCTGTGATTTTCTTTTTTTTTTCGTTCAAATCTCTCTTCTCGGCACCCCTCGTTTTTCTACATACCCATACTCGCTCATGCTCGCCCATACTTGCCAATGCTCGCCTCCTTGAGGATGTCAAGTACTCTACTGGTGAGGTCTGCGAATAGTCATCTCCTTTGATATTTTTGATCTAGACGAATTACGGGTTATACACAATCCTCGCTTTTTTCGAGTTCGATACGATCTCGAAAAAAACAATGTTGAATACGTAGTTCGGAGAGATGTGCACGAGAGGGTGTGTCGCGCGAGGTGCTTCCAGGAGTTGAGCTCAACTGGAGGTGGAGAGGAGTCGACACCTAGCAGGAGCCGAGTTCAACTGGAGGTGGAGACGAGTCGACATCTAGCAGGAGCCGAGCTCAACTGAAGGTGGAGCCGAGTTGACACCTTAACAGGAGCCGAGTTGACACCTTAACAGGAAGTGGAGAAGAGTCGACACCTTTGCAGGAGCTGAGCTCAACTGGAGGTAAAGAGTCGACACCTTTCAGAGTCGAAGCTCAACAGCAGGTGGAGAGGTAGTCGACACTTAGCAAGAGCAAAACTCAACTGGAGGTGGAGAAGAGTCGACACCTAGCAGGAGCGAAGCTCAACTGGAGGTGGAGAAGAGTCGACACCTAGCAGGAGCGAAGCTCAACTGGTGGTGGAGAAGAGTCGACACCTAGCAGGAGCCAAGCTCAACTCGAGGCGGAGAGGAAGTCAACGCCTAGCAGGAGCAAAGCTCAACTGGAGGTGGAGAAGAGTCGACACCTTAGCTGGAGCCGAGCTCAACTGAAGGTGGAGAAAAGTCGACACCTTCTAGGAGTGAAGCTCAACTGCAAGTGGAGAGGAAGTCGACACCTAGCATGAGCGAAACTCAACTAGAGGTGGAGAAGGGTCGACACCTAGCAGGAGCGAAACTTAACTAGAGGTGGAGAAGAGTCGACACCTAGCAGGAGCCGAACTCAACTGGAGGCGGAGAAGAGTCGACACCTAGCAGGAGCGAAGCTCAACTCGAGGCGGAGAGGAAGTCGACACCTAGCAGGAGCGAAGCTCAACTGGAGGTGGAGAAGAGTCGACACCTTAGCTGGAGCCGAGCTCAACTGGAGGTGGAGAAGAGTCGACACCTTTCAGGAGCGAAGCTCAACTGCAGGTGGAGAGGAAGTCGACACCTAGCATGAGCGAAGCTCAACTAGAGGTGGAGAAAGGTCGACACCTAGCAGGAGCGAAGCTCAACTAGAGGTGGAGAAGAGTCGACACCTAGCAGGAGCCGAACTCAGTCATTTTCTACTGTTTTATGGACAACTACTAGGCTAAATAATTATATGTACTAGAATTTGACATAATTTGCATGCTCATTCATCCGTGATGATCACTGCATAAAAATCTATTCCAAAACTTGTATCATAAATTTTTTTTTGCAAAAATGCATGTGCACTATTTCAAACTATCATATTTTAATTTTTCCGCAATAAAACAAACAGTTTTCCTTCAAATTAATTACCTTAAAACTTATTATCATCATCTCTGCTTCCGCCTTAGCAGACATGATTTTCTTTCCGTCCATGCCTGTGGCATCACAGCTCGTCCGTAACGCACTCTGACTTTTGTCGAGACGGGTCGTGACACTCTCCTCTTTAAAGAATTATTGACACTGTCACAAACGCGGCAAGTTTCCTCTCTTTAACAACGTACCGGTTTGGACAGGCTCCCCAGCTCTTAGAAGGAGAAATGACGAAGACAATCTAAATTGGGGCGAACAAATTATGCTATTTTCCTAAATAAAAACACCATCAAGAAAAGAAAACTAGTTTGCATAATTTTCCTAAATAAAAACACCATCAAGAAAAGAAAACTAGTTTTGAACGAAGTGAATGAAGTTCTTTAGGTGAGGTCGGATGTTTACAGACGACGGTTCATAATCACCGCGTTCACGACCGCTACGGCCGTGTCAAAGGGAGCCTTAATTTTTCTAATTCCAAAAGGAAACCAGCCAAGAACAAGATGCCTTGCTGGTTTTATTAAGAAGTTCTGTGCTGCATTATGCCACAAACAGTTCAAGTTATTTGATTTAAAGGCATCTTTGCTGCAAATAAGTTCTATTTGTATGGCATCAAAGCACTCGACGCCCCCCTCATCCTAAGCTCCTTAAAGCCACCTGAAGTTAACAAGTGACCTTCCGACAACCAAGCATTTCATTTTCTTCAAGAAGGTCCAAAGTATACTTCCATTGACATACAAAAAAAAAACCTTTTAATCTAACCTCTTTGTTGTGATGAAATATATTGTATAAGGCCAATATCATTAATTCAAATACCCTTGGCTAAAAAACAATTTACCTTTACACCTCTTTAAGATCATTAATAATAATAATAACATCAACATAAACAATAAACATATTAATATTTTATCTTTCTCTTGATGAAAATGGTGTGTTCTAAAGCGCTCTACTTATAATTAACATGAAACGTGAAGTCCTCAATCGAACAAATCACGTCTACGTAGATTATTTTAACCCGTAAAGCGATCTCCACACACAATAAATTTTCCGCTTTGCATTGACTCTTGGAGTAGTCATGTACACCTTTTCTTTTAAATCACTATTTATTAATAAAATTACAACCCTAAATTGGCAACTAATGATAGAAGATTATTAATGATTTTTTAAAAAAATTTGCAATTGGGGAAATGTCTTCCATACAATCTATACATCATAAGTTTGTCATGTTTCTTATATTTGATAATACACACCACATGCATTTCTCTTATGACTAAACATTACACAAATCCACTTTCAAATAAAGGCATAGCAATTGACTACAAAAATGGTTTCATTCAAATATAATATCAAAATACTGCATCTAAAACAATTTAGAATCGAATTTATAAACCCTAAACCTACCACCGAAGTTTATGATTCAATTTAAAGCACACAATGAACTACGAAGCTGTCTAACTCAACTAGTATCTGCTGTGAAGTATATATCCAAGGGGGGAGAAACAAAATCCCCTCGTCTTTCCTTTGACTCTCTGTATCTTGAAGAAATGGATTGACGGGTTAGACTTAGTTTACAGGCGACCGAATCACTGGAACAGAAATCTAACGAAATTTGAGATAAAAAAAAAATTACCAATCGATCGACCATCGAGTCGCAAAGGACGACGCATCATAATGGATCGCACTACTGCTTCCTCCCACAGTTTGTAACAGCTAAAGAAGGACGCATTGTTGTTCGGCGGACAATTCCTTGGAGAGAATATTTTTGAAAGTAATTGAAGTGCCCTGTTAGAATTATTAGGTTAGAAACATGACAAACAATCAATCGTGAGGAAATTCAAGATGATAACTAATGATAAATGCACACCACAGTCTGTTAAGTAAATATGGGATTTTTAGCAAAACTTCCTACCACGACGCAGTCAAATGGCTGCGCAGTTGCGACAGCATCTCACCTAATCCGGAATCCCCCACTCCACCCCGCCAAATGAGCCCGTATTTACAATTTCATAAGCCATTTTATGGTCATAAGTCAAGAACGTGCAACATAATTATTACGAAGAAGCGAAATATAAAATCGTGTGCATAAGTAGAGCACCTGGGCGTTTGTGGTGAAGAAGGCCTAGCAGTGAGAGCCGCCTCTATTTGTACAATGTGTTGCATCTCCAAAATTTGACACTTGATTAGTTGACAGATGCACTGGTCCAAGTTCTCCAAACTCTAGCGAATCTTGCAGTTGACCAATGGCCTAAAACCCTGATCAGAAGGATAAATGCCATCTGCTGCTCATGTCTCTAATCGGTCAGGCGTAGAGTTTGATTTCTCATTTTAATTACTTGAGTGATAGCGACCAGGAGATCTCGCCTTGGAATTAATCCGACTTCTTTCCCTATCCGTCTGATCACCCGGGTCATGCCTGTAACCGCCTCTCTGATTTCTTGCATTTGAAAATTCTCGCTCCCTGAAAGAAGCCTTGCGGAGATTACAAGAAAAAGTCAGTAGAATTTAAAACAGGAAAGCAGTAGACTTCAATATTAATTTCTACAGGTTGCATAATATTTACACAACTCCTAGCAATGAAGTGTGAAATCTAATTTTGTTCATTTTTTTTATTTTTATACAGCTGCCATACAAAGTCTTCTAGCTGATGAAAAAAAGAAAGAAAACAACATACTTCAATGTTGATTTCTAATCCCAAGAGATTCCAATATTTATCAATCAAATATATCAGGGAACTATTCTCAACAGCCTCATTTCAAAACTAAGGTCCCGTTTGGCGCGGCGGTTTATCTGCGGTGGCGTTTCTAAATAAATGTCACCGCAGGGAACTGGCTGTTTGGCGCGCGAAAAAGGAAACGCTGCCCGCCAGTATTGGCGGTTTGTAGGGTATTTTCGGACCGCAACCCCCCCCCCCCCCCCCCCCCCCCCCACTTTCGCGGATCTAAAAGCGTGTTTTTTTTCAACCCCCACGGCCCACGCGCGGATCTTCTGCTTCTCGAAACCACAACCGCCATGCCAAACGGTCCCTAAATAAGGAACTGATAATACATAGACATTAAAAGTGAGTAAAAGTAAGCATATAGATAAATTTGTACTTCACTAGTAAGCACAATGAATACAAATAAGTGTGTCAGAGGGCAATTCTTACTGGGCTTAGGAGGTAAGTTCCAGTACCACCTTGATACCTCCGTGATTCATCTCCATATCGGTTGTAAACACCATAAGGCCTGCTGGATCCTGGCTGTAGAGAAGCAACTGGAACCAATCGAGGGGCATGGCTCATGATCTGCGTGAAGTTCCTGTTAGCTGAATATGGTCTACCAGGGCCATCCATGGGAAAATGACCATGTAAATAAGCCGGTGGAACCAAGGAAGAAGAAGAATGTATGAAAGGTCCATGGCTGGGGGTGTTTTGGCAGAGCCTTCCATACTGCAAATTTTGCCGATGGATATCAAAATCACTGTTCAGTACGTCCGGTCTGTGTTCTTCAGATGAACTCGGAGTTGCACCTTCTGAGATACTCATATTCATTAGATGGTCTAACTGATCATAATTCTCCGCGGGATTGAAATTTTCGCCAGATGGAGATGCTTGAAAAAGCCTTACGCCATTATCATTTTCAACCTGGTTTATCGAATTATCAAAGATCGCCCTATCAGCTGGAAAATTACATACTGGGACCATTGTTAAGAATGGGACAGGTGGCCCTGTGGGATAGAATGAAAATGGAAGAACCCCGGAACCATCCACCATCTTTTGCTGTGAATCACCAAGAAACACCGGTGCCAATGGGATTATTGAATTTGCTCCTCTTATATGTGCCTGCGCATAATATCCTGGCAGTTGGCTGCGAGAATGTGAGAATGCCAAAGGAGCATATGATACAGCAGGTTCTGACATACTGGTAGTTGAAGTCGTTGTAGAAATCCAATTGCCACTTTCATCATCTTCCTGTGATGAAGCAGCTTCGGCTGCAGCTTCAAATTCCCATTCACTCTGTTCTTTCTCAAACGTGGAATTTTCAACTTCAGAAGTAGATGGGTTTCTCCCCCAATTGTACCTTGTTGATTTTGTATGTTTTGGTCCATCCCTAACTTGTGTCGTTGGAATATGTCTCATGTTCACATTTCTATCAGCTATAATTATGCCATTTGCTCCACTGATTTGTTGCTGAAATGTATTAGGACAATCTTCATTCTCTGTGGCACTAGAGTTACTTACTCTTGATGAATGAGCATAATTAAAGTGACCTGCAGAAGAATGCTGTCTTTCATCGAACTGTAGCATCTGAAATTCTCCAGTATCAGTTATTAAACCTCTAGTGGATCCAATATTCCTGCTCTCTTGATTCAATAAAGTCACGCAAGATCTCTCAGTGACAGAAAGTTCTTCAAAGTTTGACTTCTGGGTATCAACATTGGAGATATATTGGGGAGGTTGCGATGAAATAAAACCTTGAGGAAACTGCATAGTGGATCCCAAGGAAGGGTCGATCCAGGTGACTACATTTCTCTGACCATAACCCATGGAAGCTAAAAAGGGAGGGAGATGAAGTGGAGGATGAGGAGAAGCAAAATGCAAAGGCACTTGGACCTGCCCAATAAAATTATGGGCTTGCGGAGATGCTATTTTATTGACCATGTCCTCTTGTTCCTGCTGCTGCAATTCCAGTGCCTCATAAACAGAAGCAACCTCTTTGTCCAAAGTTGTGAAACTAGTGTCATCTTGATAACTTTTTGAGACACTGTTAGATTGGGGGGCAACATCAAAAGAAACCCTTGCAGTTTGAATATTCGAAAAGTCAAGATTTGTGTTTTTTCTTCTGCTTCCACCTGCCTCTACCACTCTACCATGCCTTGTTCGAGAATGATCATCTGTAGGTGTCTCTGCCATTGCTGAACTTGATTGCGTCCTTGCAAAACTGGAACTACCCTGCCCTTCTTGATTGGAATAATTGGCTCTTTCCATATGATCAAAATTACTCGACCCAATTCTGTTTGCATAGAATTTCTGGCTTGAAGAATGAGAATCCATGGATGATTTGGTTGTTCTGTGTGCATTTGGAAAGCATTCGGTACTTTTCATAAGGTTAGCAGATCCTCTTGAATGGCTAAACTCCTCAGCTGGACCATCCTTTACAGGTTGCAAATATTGAATAGCTGGGGCAGGGGCATCGGGCCGATTAGCACTCCCACGCCTCTGCCATGTGTTCATAAAGAACTGATTCACTTCAGCAATCAAATCCTCTTTTGGACAATCGAGTAACTTGGCTAAGCTTTTTGCTCCAAAAGCAAATGCACTCCGTATCCTGTAGAAGTTTCCTGTAAAATAGGTGTACATAATCAGACACATTAATGGTCTTTTACAGAAATCTAGAACAAAATTTTACAAAAAAAAACAGAAGCAGTATAAGAAGGCCTTACAGAAGCATGCTACATTTTTTAAGTTATACATAACCTTCAAAAGAATATTCAATTAACAAACAGTTTAGTAGTATCTCTTGTAGTATATGTAACATGCTATATTGTACAGGCAGAGAATGTCATAATATGGTAGATGAAAAAAAGTGTCACTCCAATTGTGGGATACTGGGGCAAATTCATTTATCAGATACTACAAAAAAAGAAAATGAGTCAAATGTGCAAATGTTATGGGAATAAAGAATAAATTTCAAGTGAGTTCAATAGGTCAGCAGATCAAGTCAAAGCCAGGAGAGAAACTGTTAACAAGTTTGTAATATTGGTTAAAATAAACATTAATCAATATTTACGTTGCTTGAGAAGAATACAATTGCAGCCTTGCAGGTAGTCCAGCAAATTGATTCTATGCACATAATAAAAGAAAAGAGAGAGAGATCAGGTGATTTGAATATTTGATCATAAAGATGGTTATAATTCACCACATGCAACATTAAGTGGATGTCTTTACGGAACTTGTGAAAGAGATGGATGTCTTTACGGAACTTGTGAAACAGACGAGAAATGCATAGATGATTTCCTAATGTCCAGGGTTATTTATGAAAACTAATTGAATATTACAACATTAAGTGGGTTATAATAATCAAAACTGCAAACATACAAGTAACCCACATTGGACTATATCATCCAAAGGTAACAAATGGTGAATATTGCCTCAATGCTCCATAGACCATAATAAGAATTTATATCCACAAAATCAGCCCCATTATGTTCAGTGTATTCACTTACAATCCTCTTCATCCAATTAACACTCATCTTTAAACCATTAAACTCACTTTAGAAAATAAGAGCTCGAACAAGAAGTTGCAAACATGCTACACGACCACATCATCCGGGAGAGTATCACCCCCCTCAACCGACATTATTGTTCACAAAAAAGATGGCATCACCCCCCCTCAACCGACATTATTGTTCACAAAAAAGATGGCATCACCCCCCTCAACCGACATTATTGTTCACAAAAAAGATGGTGCTTGATGACACTTTTGTTGTAACACTCCAATCTAAATAAGCCATATAACATAAGTCCGGCTGATCCCCACATCATACAACCTCAGTAAACAAAGTATTAGAAGAAGATAGAAGAAAAACGCAAATCTACCAAGGTCTACAAAATGGAAACAATAAAGATTAATCAAATGTTACAACGACCATAGGGCCATCCAGGAATACAAATATTGGACCTTGGACTAGAGATAAGACCATAATGCCCAATAAAGTTTATATACATGATTACAAACAAGTATGTATAGAAAACTACTCTTTTCTTTTAGGGCGAGCAGCAGCTTTGGACCTTGGATTGGTGATGGAGATCGATTACGTGTTACTTCAGATATTTGTGATATTGACATTTTTGGATCATCGGTTGGACGATCACAAACCGTGATCACGACCGGCTCAATTTTACATATTTTTATGTACTTTATAAAAATTTTTGGACTTGTATTATGAGGTTTATGTTAAGTCATCTGATCGCGCATTTAGGGCTGTCAGATGGTTTAACTTTAATCCCTCCTCTTACTTGTATCTCATCAGCTGCTAGGGCAAGGGATATCGAGAAATTTGGCTACAAAAAACTGAAGCAGCTTGGTCACGCCGCGGGTGCCGACTCCCGCGTCTCTCGGTGCGACGCAGAGGGCCACTGCCTCCGCAGGTGTCGATGCTACCTCCTCCGTCGCCTCCAACCCATCTCCTCTATTTCTAGAACCTCAGTCGACCTTCCCAAGCCAGCCGAGCCACAAGACTCCATGGTTTCAACGTTAACCATATTCCTGTCATTGCTCCCCCGGAGAGATCCTCTTCCAGTCGTCGTTTGCCGCATTCTCCGACCTTCGTCCGCCCCTTCTCCACCTCCACAGCCCCAACTACCACCTCCTTCAGCTCCAACCAGTCTCCTCAGCCCCGTCCGACCTTCAGCCGCCCCTTCTCCACCTCCACAGCCCCAATAGTCGCCTCCTTCAGCTCTGGACAGGCCCCGTAACTTTTTCCGACCTCTGGCCTCCCCTTCTCCACTTCCACAACCCTCAGCCCCCTCCGACCTTCGACCGCCCCTTCTCCACCTCCACATCCCCAACAATTGCCGCTTCAGCTTCGACTAGCCTCCTCAGACCTCTCCGATATCCGATTGCCCCTTGTCCACCTCCACAGCCGTCGCCTCCTTCATCTCTGGACAACCCCCTCGGCCCTCTCTGACCTCTGGATTTTAGCCGCCCCTTCTCCACCTCCACAGCCCCCTTCCAGCCTCCTGGAATCTTGGCTGACTCTCCCCCTTACTCCCGTCTAAACCTCGACCCTTCTAAATCCCCAATCAACCACCCCTGCCCCAAAATAGCCACCATCCTCTGGTAGCCCCTCCCTGTCCAACGACCGTTGTTCCTCTGGAGTACCTACACCACATCTACAAGCACCAGATCTCCACACCTACGTCCTCGGCCCCATTACTCGGTGAGTTCATATTTATTATTAAATTCATAACATTATGCGGATGCACCTTTATATTTTTTGTAATATTGGGCTTAATTAATGTTAGCTGGATTTTCTTTATTTAGACGTGTATTATTTATTTGTCCTGCATTCTAATCTCAGTGCACTCTTATTTAATTGCAATTACTATCTGCTTCCATAAATTGCAATATTTGTAATCAATTGTGATGTCGCTAGTCACTAGACATGTTAAACGGGGGAGGGGTAGACCAAAAAAGACTTGGAATGAAACTATAAGGAAAGACATGATGTACTTAAGCATTAGTGAGACTATGATTAAAGATATGGCGCAATGGTGACAAAGGATCCATATAGCCGACCACGCTATGGTGGGATAAAGACTTGAGTGTTGATGTTGTTGTTGTATTAATTATGTATTGGAAGTAATTGTATGAGTGAAGTGTCGCATTTGCACTAAGACTTATATTGTTAGCTTTCCATTCATCGGTCGTGTTGATGTTGTTTGTCGTGGGTCTTTTGCATTTGTTTGTGATTGCTCGTATTGCATCTAGGATTATGGCATTACGTTCTCCATTTATAGATTCGTCGTGCGTCAACTAGCGTTGACCATGCATTCACAAATCATTACAAAACGAGGGATAGTCAAAGTTGACGGTACAACACTCCCATTCTCTCAAGCTCTACCACAAGAATCCTCCAAAAGTACGCACACACACGTCATGCAGTTGACACAACAATACATACAAATGCAAGAGTACATATAATCAGTCGAAGTTGCAGTGTCAATTAAGAGCAATAGTTATTCAACATGTTTAATTATACAAGCATCCACAACAATCTAAACTCCTAAAATTTATCACGGACTAAAGGTTCTAGTCTAAACCTCAAAACCAAATCACCAGCCTAGGAATTTCCAATTATCCCAGTATCACCATCTTGAAAGTCATGCACCAAAGATAAGGTCCACTTATAGAGTGACCACTCATCATTCAATCCTAAACTTAGGCTCTCATGATCTACTCCATGAAAAGGGAGTCCTCAATGTACAACCCGTATTCTGTGAGTACAGTACGGGCAACAGAGAGTTGACCAATGAACCCAAGATAGTTGTACGAAGGCACCACAACTCGTCGAGATCTCGCCTAACCCTCTCCAACAACTCGCATGTGACTTCCCTCAGACTGTAGTAACTCGCCCAACTTTGGATCAACTCGTCGGGCGACCTGATCAAATTTGCAGGGGGATAGGGTTCACCCACTGACAATTGGGCACTGCCCACTAGACCCAGCTGCCTATATATACGACTCAAGGGAACAGGGAAGGGCATGCATTCGAGACCCACAAGTACACTAGCCGATAGCCAGTAAGCACGCCAGCCTCTTCCACGAATCCATATCACTCTTGGTTTGAGAGGGGGAGTTCATATACACTCACATGGTTCGTACTTGTAGGCAGCGTTGTGTCACGGACTTGCCTCTTTGCAATCTCCCGTGTGGACTTAGCTCATCTCTGCCACTCTGCATAGCCTAGCTAAGTTATCCCCCTGCAAGATCTTGTTGGTGATGAAGAGAAGAGTCGAGAAATAACTCAAGAGAAAGCTCATAAGTGAAGAGAACTCCAAAGAACTCTATTGCTTGTCCAAAACTTGGATGCTTACAAATGAGGGGGTCTTTTCCTTCTATAGGCCCCAAAGAATTTTCCCTCCAAAGTACGAAAGGATCTAGAATCCCCACTATTCTGAATTATTCTATACATTTCTGGTATTTACAAGATTCATGAATCCTCTATCTTATTCCAAAATGTTCTCATGAGACAATTCTAGAAATCTCCATCATCTTTATGCCTCTCTCTTATGCACAAAGGTCTACAAGACTCCAAATTTCTCTAGAATCTTCTCGGGGCCAGCACCAAACTTGTCATGGGCGGGCCAAAGATGGCGAGTCGTGACATCCTCCCCCACATATCCTGATGACGTCCTTGTCGCCTCGTACTGCTGAAGGATGTCTTTGAATTGCCATAAGTCTTCTAATGTCTCCAATGTTGCCTTTGACTAGCAATCCCTTCCATTTGATTAAGAATTGTGTGCATGGTTGCACACCTCTTCTTCGTACCAGTCTCTTCGTAAGCACCTCTTCTTTGTACCACTCTCCTCGTAAGCACCTCTTTTATGGCTTTGTCAAAGACTAAGTCATCATTGGGGGTGCCCGTTGAGATACTCCCCTTTGAAGATCATCGTTATCCCCATAGTACGGCTTGATCCTACTTACATGAAACGTCAGATGTATCTTCAAAGAGTTAGGTAGGTCCAACCGATATGAAACCTTACCCACCTTTGCCATGATCGGAAATGGACCTTCATATTTTCGTATTAAAACTTTGTGCATGCTGCGCAAAGCCTTGAATTGTTGGGGTGGGAGTTTTACCATCACATTGTCTCCCACGGAGTATTCTACCGGTCGTCTCTTTGTATCAGCCCGTTTTTTCATTCTCTTGCGGGCCTTCTCCAAGCATATTCTAGCTAAGTCGGCATGCTCTTCCGATGACTTAGCCATCTTCGAAGCTCCTGGGCTCTTTCCATCATCTATTGTGATCGCCCAGGTATGCAGTATAATAGGTTGTCTTCATGTAGTAAGCTCAAACGGGCTTCTTCTTGTGACCTCACTCCGGCGTAAGTTGTAAGAAAAATGCATCACGTCCATGAGTTTTGCCCAGTCCTGCTGATTGACACTCACAAAGTGTCGCAAGTAGCGCTCAAGTAGTACATTCACCCTCTCTGTTTGCCCATTCGTTTAAGGGTGGAAACTAGTGGAGAATTTCAACTCTAACCCCAATAGTTTGAACAGTTCCATCCATAGCTTCCCTGTAAAGCGGGGGTCTCGATCACTCACAATGTTCTTAGGCAACCCCCAATACTTCACTACATGATTGAAGAAGAGTCGTGATGCCTCTTCTGTTGTGGTGTCCTTCACACTTGGTATGAAAGTGTCATATTTGGAGAAGCGGTCTACAATCACCAAGATAGATCAACATCCTTCAGACTTGGGCAAAGCATTGATGTAGTCAAGCGTCACTGTTTCCCACAGATGCTCTGGCACTGGTAAAGGCTCTAAGAGTCTCGTCGGTTGCTTGTTCTCTATCTTATCTTGTTGGCAAAACAAGACATGACTTCACATACAACTCAATGTTATCCCTCATATGTGGCCAGCAGTATGAGTCCTCCATCAATGCTAAAATGAGTTTTGCCCCGGATGTCCAGCCCACTTTGTATCAGGACACTCCTTGATCAAATCCCTCCGTAGGTTTCCCACTTCAGGATGTATGGTCTTCTTCCTTTGATGTAGAGTAATCCATCTTCTACCCAAATTCTCTTAGCTCGACCTTCTTTAGCTAATTGTATGAGTTGCTTGGCGAGGGGATCCTCATCAAGCCCGCTCCTCACTTGCTCCAACAGGTCGCTCTTTACCATGAAGATCATTGCTAACTCCGCCTTGCAGCTGAGCGCATCCTACACAACAATGGCTTTGCCTGATTTGTGTTACAGGACAAAGTCAAATTACGCCAAGAAGTCATGTCATCTTGCTTGCTTTGCCGACAATTTATTCTGAGTTTGGAAGTAAGTTGTTGTCATATTGTTGGTCTTGATTGTGAGTTGTGCACCAAGTAGTGTCTCCATACTTGTAAGCAATGGATGATGGAAGTCATCTCCTTCTCTACTATAGTATATTGCCGCTCTGCCTCGTTCAACTTGCAGCTCTCAAAAGCTATTGGGTGTCCTTGCATCAACACCCCTCCAATTGCGAAGTCTGAGGCATTTGAATGCATCTCAAAATTCTTGCAAAAATCTGGTGGTGCAAGCATTGGCTCCGTGCTCACTGCCAACTTCAGATCCTCAAAAGCTTGTTGGCATTTTTCCGACCAATCCCAAGCATTGTCCTTCTTGAGCAGGTACGTAAGTGGCACTGCTCTTTTCGAGTATCCCATGATCAATCGCATATAGTAGTTCACCAAGCCAAGGAATGATCGTAACTCTGTCACCTTTGTTGGTGGCTCCCATTCGATGATCACCCATCTTGTCCATTTAGATTCTTAGTTGACCATGCCCAATGGCATGCCAAAGGAAATGTACCTCCTCTTGGCCAAAAAAGCACTTTGACCTCTTGACATAGAGTTCATTATCCCGTAGCACTTGGAACACCAGGTGAAGATGTCTAGCATGCTCCTCCATTGTGTTACTATATACTACAATGTCGTCTAAGTATACCACCACAAATTTATCCAATAAGGGATGGAAGATTTGGTTCATCAATGTACAAAAGGGTGTTGGTGCATTGGTTAGGCCGAATGGCATAACCAACCACTCAAATGATCTATACCTTGTTACACAACTGGTCTTTGACTCGTCTCCTTCAGCGATCCGTACTTGGTGGTAGCCTTTTTTGCAAGTCCATCTTTGTGCATACTCTTGCACCTTCAAGTTGGTAGAACAAATCCATGATCAACGATATGGGATACTTGTTCTTTATTGGCACCTTGTTCAACATCCGGTAGTCAGTGCACAATCATAGTGTTTCATCCTTCTTCTTTTGAAATGGTACCGATGCGTCAAATAGTACCTTCGACGATCTGATCATTCCTGTCTCAACTAGCTCTTGTAACTGCTTTCTCAACTCATCGAGCTCAGATGGAGCCATTCGATATGGTGCCTTTACCGGTGTTTTTGCTCCAAGCTCCAACTCGATCATAAGATCTACCTCTCTGCGTTGCGGCAACTTCTTCGGTAGCTTTGTAGGCATGATATCCTTGTTCTCCTCAAGGACCTCAACAATGAGTGGAGGCACCTCCTCCATCTCACCATTCTTACTTTCCTCCTTCAAGCTGGCTAAAAAAGTAGGATCCCTTTTTTTCATTGCCTTGGCTATTTGCATAGTCGATAGTTGCTTTGCTCCACAGCTGCTTGGTGGCCCCTCTATCACGGGGACCATACAAGTTACATCTTTCTCCGTGATGCGCACCGAGCGACAATTTGGCATGACGATTGCACTCACCATATCGAAGAAGTACATGCCCTGCACAACTTTGTGATCATCCATAGTTGCAACCGAGAAGTTCGCTTATCCTCTTTATGTACCCAAGCGGAGCTTCACGCCCCGATCAACTCCTGATAGTGGTCTCGTCTTCCCGTTCACGGTCTTGAGCCATCCATCGCTCTTCGTCACTTGAAGTCCAAGTTTTCGAGCTTCTTCCTCCGTCACCAAATTATGAGTTGCCCACGTGTCCACCATTGCTTTAGTGGGCTTGTTGTTTATCAAGGCTTCAATGTTCATTATCCCCTTGCTCATCACTTCCTCTGCTGGCTTCACATTCAAAGCATTTAGAAGTTGCAAAAAACAAATTTGACTTGTACCTTCGCCATCTTCGCATCCTTTTGAATCCTTCTCTTTCAATGCTGAAAGCAAACCAAGCTTTGGGCATTTATTCATCAATCATCATGTGTGGACCCTTGCAAATGAAGCATCCACCCTTTGACATAAAATTTTATTTTCGTCATCAATCTCCCTCCCATGATGAGTAGAAGTTCGATCTCCTCTAAGGGGTCTCCGCGGCCCTTGCCTTTCTCCCCAACCTTTGGTATGGCCATTATTGTAGCCCTTCTTTGTTGGAGCAACATCCGATTGTCGTTGGAATTCTGTAATGGCCTCGGCAGCAGCAATGACTTCATCTAACGGCTTTGCATTCCGTTAATGCACTTGTTTCACCCAATTTTAAAGACCATCCTTGAAGTTGAACAGTTGGTCTTCCTCGGACACACCTGGAACCATTAACGTCAATGTTTGAAACTCATTTACGTACTCGGTGATTGAGCCTTTTTGCTTGAGTTTCTTCAGCTCTTCCTAGCTTCATCTTCAACATTGTTCGGGTAGAAGTGTCGCTTGAGTTCAGTCTTGAACTCCTCCCATGTGTCCAAGTTGCATACACCACTCTTTATGTCTGCAAGCTTCCGTTGGCACCAAAAGATCCAATATCTGAAAGATAGTAGAGTAGCTAGCGATTTTTACCTTGAGTGCCTCGTCAGTGAGATTGCACCCTTCAAAGTAAACCTCCATTGGTAAAGAAAGTGTGCAATGTCAGGGAGAGTCCACTCGGAGGAAGGCAATGACCCCCAACCCACCGGGATTGGAGGAGACCGCGGAAACCACCTTCAATTAAATATTTTCGTTTAAATGTTAATTCTATTTTTGCTATGCGCACACCAGAACTCTAACTATTTGCACTCCGTTGTTATAAAGGGTATTGCATGTCTCATTAGGGTTTTTATGCTTGGATGAATGTGTTTTGAGGCTTCTCCCTAAGTTGTTCTCATTTCCCTTCCCTTTCTTCCTTTTCTCACCTCCACCGGCACCTCCCTTGCCGGGTTCTTCTCTTAGTTTGTATTAATTGAGGTCGAAGTACTGCTCCAATAAATACTAGTTTGTATTAGTTTGTATTAGTTTGTATTCACGCCGGAACAGGAAAAGGTGTCTACAGTTCTGGTCGGTCTCGACAGTTCCGCACTCCATTGCGCCAGACCAACCACCTCCATTCTTGGCCCGAGCTCAAACAGGAGATGATTCGGCAGTATGATACCCACTACTCCGGCTCCGCTAACGAGCGCCTTTGCGGTGTTCGCCAGACGACCAGCTTGGATGACTACATTGATGAGTTCGTCGCACTTGTCACCCATGTTATCGGCCTTCCGCCCGACCACTATCTTGGCTTCTTCATGCAAGGCCTGCTTACGCATATCCGCTCCCGACTCCGCACGCACTACCCTCAAACAATCTCCGACGCCCTTGACATGACACGTTTGGTGGAGGCCGACCTCTCCCCTAGACCTCATGTTTCTCCTGTCGGACACCCCCTTCGCAGCCACCTTGACTCTTCCGTCACGCCCGCCGCCCTCCACTCCAAGATCGACTCACTCCAAGCGTCGACCGCCTCCTCCGACTCACCCGCGGACGAGAGCTCCCTCCTCGGCACCGTGCCACCAGGGCCACCGCCCGAGCCTCTTTACCATCCCCCCTCGGGCCGCTCCGCGCTCTCCCTCGACATTCCATCCTTCGTCGGCGTCGACCCGATGGGTTGGATCGCCAAGGCGGAGCAGTACTTCGACCTCAATTTCACGCTGGAACAGGAAAAGGTGTCTACAGTCCTAGTCGGTCCCGACGATTCCGCGCTCTATTAGGCCAGACCAACCACCTCCTTGTTGGAGCTTGTGTTCCACATCTCTTAGTTTGAGAATAACAAATCATATTATGTATTTGATCTTGCTTGTGTTTATAGTGTGCATGTACTATAGTTAAATAACCCTATGAACAGGATGCTGATTGATGAAGATTCTCTGAAAAGTGAGCTAACGCCCCGCGTTAGAAGTTAACGCACAGCGTTAACATTCGTCGAAAAGGGATGACTTCTCAACGGATCTTAACGTCGAGATGGAGAATAGTTGGTTACTAAGTGACAACGCCAGCGTTGATACTTTACGCACACGTTGAGTCCACAAACTGCCACGTTCTCGACATTTGCACGATTTCAGCGGTTGCTATACACGATCACCAACGTTAACTTCTTAATGTCACGTGTTAGCTCCCGTGCCTATTTAAAGAGCTGATTTCGTTTGATCAAGGGTTATGCATTCCAAGCCTTCGTTATATACTTCAGAGAGAGCATTTCATCCCGAATTCAGAGAGCACTCCCAACACCAACATTGAGGAACAAGAGTGAGAAGGAGATTTCCAACGACAAATTTGAAGAAGGACGCTCGCTTCAATTCCGACATGGTCATTGCGTATCTTCAACATCTCCTTCAGCGCTCTTCAATCTAGGGAATCTTTTGTTCTGATTTTAACTTTATCTTTTCGTATTTTCTTGTAACGATAGTGAAATCGTCGTCTTGCGTGTGACGACTAGGTATAGGGTAGATCTAGGGGGTGGCTAGAGGTCTTATCTGGGGATAGATAGGCTATAGCCAACCGGTCCTTGGGAGAAGGACCGGTGAAAGAACAAAAAAGTGAATTTTATTTTGTCACCTTAATTTCAAGCGTTATTGAAATTATATGTTTGTAATCATCTTTTTTGAAATATATAATATTCATTTCTATTATCTCTGATTGTCTGGAAGTGCATTTCATTTAAGATTTCGCAAATAAAATCACTTTGGATATTTCTGTGAAAATATTTTCTGGAGAGATAACGCCCGACGTTAACTATCTAACGTCAGGCGTTAGCGACAAAACCAAAAAGTATATGTTTCCTGTAAAATATGTCAGTTTACTTAAAAATTTGTATACCCCTTATTCACCCCCCTCTAAGGGCGCCATCAGATCCAACACTTGGTATCAGGGCAGGTTATTCCAAAACGGTTTCACAACCGGGAATAATGGCGCATTATGATCATGCTTTCGCTAAGGGTCAAGGGATTAGTAGACCACCATTATTTACCGGTACTGATTATAATTATTGGAAAATAAGAATGCGTTGTTTTCTAAATGCTTTAGATAATGATGTGTGGGGTATGGTGGAACAATGTTACTCTCTACCAACAGTTGTTGTTGGAGAAGTCACAATGGAAAAACCGAGAGACAAATGAGATGATAACGACAAGTTAAGATGCAAGAACAATGCTAAAGCTATGTATGCTTTATTTTGTGCTTTAGAAAGAACAGAATTTAATAGAACTTGTGCTTGCGAAACTGCATATGATATATGGAAATTATTAGAAATCACTCATGAAAATACTTCGCAGGTCAAAGATTCAAAGCTCTTCCAACTTGAATCCGAATATGAGAAATACCGGATGAAGGCAGATGAAGACGTAGATTCAATATACACAAGGTTCACCAAGATCGTCAACGACTCAAAAGTACTTGGAAAGGTGTTCTTCAACAGCGACTTGGTCAGAAAAATTCTAAGGTTTCTCCCTCCAAAGTTCAATCCAAAGGTGACGGCTATATCAAAGTCGCACGATTTGAAGAAGCTCCAAATTGAGAGCCTCATTGGGAACCTCAAGACCCATGAGGTTGAACTCAAGATTCAACAAGAGTACAACATGGAGCCAAATAAGAAGGCCTTAGCATTGAAGTCGAAGGAGGTTGACGGAGATGATGATGAAGAGGACGAGGAGAGCCTTTTTGTGAAGAAGTTCAAAAGGTTCATGAAGAATCCGGAAAGGAGAAACACCTTCCGGAAATATTTCATCAAGAAAGGATGTTCATCGAAGAAAGGAAGAGGTAGCGACGAGGACGATGATGAGCGACCACCACCGGAGTGCTATCATTATAGGACAGGACACATCCGGAGCCAGTGCCCGAAATATCTGAAAGAGCGTAAAGAAAAGCGGCACATGGGAAAAGAGAAAAAGAAGGTCTTAAAAGCGGCTACATGGGATGACTCCTCCTCCGAGAATTCAAGCGGCTCATCCACTAGTGGTGAAGAAGAGGCAAATATGTGCCTTATGGGAAAAGGTAACAAGACATCCGAGGATGAAAGCAGTGTCCAAAGCGACGCTGAGGTAACTCTCCCTATTACTTATGATGGTTTATACATTGAGTATTTACAAACATGCAAATTTTTTATAAAAGTTTAAAAGATATTGATCTTCTAAATTCTGAAAATAAACTTTTGTTAAAAGAAAACAAAAAATTATCTAAACAATTAGAGAAAGAAAATGTATCTTGCCAAGAGTGCAGTAACTCATTGGCAAGAGTGAAAGAACTTGAAGAAGCTCTCTTTCTCAAATATTGAAATTCTTACTAAGGAGAAGGGAGATTTAGAAAGAACTTTAAAACCTCTCTTTCTCAAATAGAGGAAGGAAAGAAAAGTTTTGCGAATCAGTGCGTTATGTTAGTAACGGAAAACACCGCTATCAAAGCTCGTATTCATGATTTAAATATGGCTATTAAGAAGTTTGGAGTTAGGCAAAGATCTCTGGACATAATCTTGGCCAACCAATGCCATGGAAGTGCCAAATATGGCCTTGGATATGTTACTGGAAGATATCGCCAGGCGTTAACTCCTAACGCCGGCGTTAGCAATAATTCCAGAAACAGTAATTCTGTCAATAATAAATTAAAAAAATCAAATGTTACCTCATATTCCAGCAAGAGTTTATCCAAAACTCCAAAAAGGGTCTCATCCCCTTTTATATCGTGTGCCAAATGCCATCTATTTGGACACACCTCAAACTCTTGTAGGAAGAAGGGTCGTAGTGCTATAAAGCAAATATGGGTGCCTAAGGTTTCCACCTATTCTATGGGAGGAACCTCTTGGGTATTCGGATCTTTACTCTCATCTCCTTTTTAAGTATGTTGGCAGGCTAAGGACAAAAAAAACGTGTGATATTTGGACTCGGGATGCTCCAAACACATGACGGACAACAAAGCAAAGTTCTTTAGTCTTGAGATGAAGAAAGGAAGGATGGTGACATTTGGTGATAACGGAAAAAGAAGAATCATGGGCATCGGCACAGTGTGTAACGATTCTTTCTCAATCTCAAATGTTTTATTTGTAGATGGTTTAAAACATAATTTAATTTCAATTAATCAATTATGTGATAAATGTTTAAATGTATTATTTGAATCATCTACAAATATTTACAAAATCATAAATTCTAAAACAAATGATGTCGTACTCACTGCACCAAGGATGCATAATGTTTATATGATTACCTTTAATGATCTTTCAAATTCTTCTTTAAAATATTTTATCTCTACAACAACAACAACAACAACAGAACCCATATAGTCCCCAATCATTGGGGGTATGGGCGGGGGAAGATTGGAAACAGACCTAACCTTTGGCACTATGCACAAAGTGGCTTCTCTCAGAGGAGAATTTAAAATATTTTATCTCTAAAAATGAAAAATTAGAACTTTGGCATAGACGTCTTGGACACTCTAGCACCAAGCTTATTTTGAAATTATCAAAAGATAAATTAATTAAAGATTTACATATGCTTAATGGTAATTTATCTTCTCTTTGTACGCCTTGCCAAAAAGGAAAGTTTTCAAAAAATTCTTTAAAAAGCAAAAATGTGATTTCTACTTCTGGACCACTTCAATTAATTCATATGGATTTATTTGGACCGGTTAACACTTCTAGTCTAGGAGGTAGAAAATATACTTTTGTAATAATTGATGATTATTCTAAATTTTGTTGGACTTTATTTCTATCTTCCAAATCCGATGCATTTATTGAATTTACTAAACTATGCATTCGTATTCAAAACGAACTTGATTTAAAAATTAAATACATACGTTCGGACCATGGAGGAGAATTTGAAAATGATAAATTTTCTTCGTTTTGTGATGATTTAGGAATTAAACATGAATTTTCCACTCCTCGCACACCAAAAATATAACTCTTCAAGAGCTAGCACGCACAATGCTTTGTGAATATGGGTTGCCTAAATCATTTTGGGTCGAAGCGGTTAACACTTCATGTTATATTATTAATCGTGTCATGCTTCGTCCTATTTTAAAATTAACAGCTTTTGAGCTATATTTTAAAAGAAACCTAATGTATCTTATTTTCATGTGTTTGGTTGTAAGTGTTTTATTTTATACACTAGAGATGCACTAAGAAAATTTGATGAAAATGTGATGAGAAAATTTTCATTGGGTACTCTTCAACTAGTAAGACTTATAGAATTTATAATAAAAGAACTAAAATAGTTGAAAAGTCTATTCATGTAAGATTTGATGAGTTTGTTCCTTGTGTGGATACTAATCATATAGGAAACGAAGACGAACCCCTTTCCCTTTCGGAACATAGGATGATGAATCGCTTGGAGAAAAAGAAGAAAAAAAAAGTGGAAAAAGAAGAAAAAGTGGAAAAAAAAGAAGAACAAGCAGAATATGTTCCCCCAAGCGTGTTGCAGTTTACTAATGATCATCCAAGGGAGCTTGTGATAGGAGAACCATCAAAAGGGGTAAGTACTTGTTCTTCTTTACATAAGTCTTTTTCAACCTTTGTTTGTATCCGAAATAGAATCAAAAAACGTTTCAACTGCTTTAAATGATGAATTTTGGTTTTTAGCTATGAATGATAAATTAAATCAATTTGAACGCAATAAGGTTTGGAATTTAGTAGAGAGACTATCTAATCATCCGGTTATAGGAGTCAAATGGATTTTCAAAAATAAACTAGATGGTGACTATAGGATAACAAGGAATAAAGCTATACTAGTTGCACAAGGATATTCACAAATCGAAGGGGTAGATTTTGATGAAACTTTTGCATCCGTTGCTCGCCTTGAATCAATTAGAATATTTCTTGCATTTGCGAGTTTTAAAAGATTTAAATTATTTCAAATGGATGTTAAAAGTGCTTTTTTTGAACGAGATTATAAAAGAAAAAGTTTATGTAGAACAACCCCCAATTTTGTGAGTGAAAATTTTCCAAATCATGTGTATAAGTTAGAAAAAACGCTTTATGGATTAAAGTAAGCGTCACGTGCTTGGTATGATAGATTAACATTGTTTTTAATAAAACACTGTTAAAAAATAGGAAGTGCGGATAATACACTCTTCATTAAACATGTAAATAATGATTTGATTATATTGCAAATTTATATGGATGATATTATTTTTTGAGCCACTAATGAAGAGTTATGTAATGAAGTAATTTTAGTGATGATTTTTTTTTTTTAAATGAGCATGGTAGGAGAACTCACTTATTTTCTAGGATTTCAAATCTCTCAAAAACCAGATGGTATATTTATTTGTCAAACTAAATATGTTCAAGATATTCTAAAAAGATTTGGATTTGAAAACCTAAAACAAGCTAATACACCAATGAGTGCATCACTAAAGCTAGGAAAAGATGAAGTCGGTATTTCAATTGATCAAACATTATATAGAGCAAGGTTGTCAGGATCGAGATCCTAGGTGAGATCGTTTCGAAGTTGGATCAGATCGGATCGTAGGATCGGATCGAGGATCGCTAGATCCTACAACATTCATAAATTAAGACTAAAAATATAAAATTGAACTTCAGAATCATCCAATTACATGCTCAATTAACAAAAAAATCATTAGTAATTATATCAAAAAATAATTGAATAACTAAATAAAAAAGATAATATCATAATAACTTCAATTTCAGTTTCAGGTAAGACACCCAATGTCTACTAACAGTAATAACAAATATGGACTGACGGACTGGTGGAAGCCTAGAAGCAGGAAGACGAACCCAAACTGTTGGATTGCTAGTATGCTGGAAGCATGAAAACTGGATTGCTCGTATGCTAGATTTCTAACCGCTACATTGCTCGTACGCTAGAAAGGAAGAGAAGACGCCGGCCTGAAAGCAGGAAGCCACTGGATTACTGACCATTGGATTTCCATACATGGAAATAGAAGATAAGACATCGACACCACCTAAAATGGAACCTGGTATGGAAAGAAAAGGAAGACGTTGTCTGGACTGGAAGTGACCAAAAGACGTATCCCTTAGCCTCCCTCCGTTTGTAGTCGGCAACTGACAATTGGGATACGATAAAGCGGCATGACGTTATTCTGTGATAGGGTATGGGGGTAGGATTGGGATAAGGTTGAGCGATGGGTTATAGGCGTTGGACCGGTTGAATGGGGTCGGGATAGGGTTGGACATGTTTCTAGTTCCCTTTGTCTGGATCGGTAGAATAGTGTCGGGATCGCGATCCTACAGATCCTAAGATCCGGATCGCGATCCCAGTCGTAGAGGTGCCGATTTAGATCCTAGGTAAGATCCAGATCGATTTACAAAATCGAGATCGTAAGATCGTAAGATCCTACGATCCGGATCGCGATCCTGACAACCTTGATATAGAGGAATGATAGGCTCATTACAATATTTGAGCGTATCTAGACCCGATATTATATTTTCCGTTTGTTTATGTGCTAGATTTCAAGCCAACCCCAAAGAATCACATTTAAAGCAGTTAAACGTATTTTTAGATATCTAATCGGAACATCTAGATTAGGCTTATGGTATCCTCATAATGATTGTTTTATTTTTTACGGTTTTTCTGATTCGAACTATGCGGGATGTTCATTAGATCGTAAGAACACTAGTGACACATGTCATTTTATAGGTCCTTCACTCATATCATGGTCAAGTAGGAAACAGAATTATGTTGTCCTCTCCACCACCGAGGCCGAATATATCGCACTAGGTAGTTGTTGTGCACAAGCTTTATGGATGACCCAAATGTTAGAGGACTTTGATGTTTATCTAAATAACATAGAATTAAAGTGTGACAACAAGAATACTATAGATCTCACAAACAATCACGTACATCATTTTAGATCTAAACATATAGATGCCCGACATCATTTTATTAGAGATCATATTAAGAAGGAACAATGTTAAAATTAGCTTTATAGGGACTGAATCACAACTTGCTGACATTTTTACCAAGCATCTACCCGATGCACGTTTTCACATGCTTAGGTTCGAATTAGGTGTCTTAGAAATATCACTTTAACCCTTATAAAAAGCTATCAAAATTATCTTATATACTTTGTCATATTTGTTTGCATTTTTTTTTTAAAAATCAAAATAATAAAAATATAAAAAAACCCACAAAAAACATACTAAAAGAGCCTTCAAATCAACTCCATAATGTCTGAAATCTCAAAAACCAGATGGTATATTTATTAGTCAAACTAAATATGTTCAAGATATTCTAAAAAGATTTGGATTTGAAAACCTAAAACAAGCTAATACACCAATGAGTGCATCACTAAAGCTAGGAAAAGATGAAGTCGGTATTTCAATTGATCAAACATTATATAGAGGAATGATATGCTCATTGCAATATTTGAGCGCATCTAGACCCAATATTATATTTTCCGTTTGTCTATGTACTAGATTTCAAGCCAACCCAAAAGAATCACATTTAAAGCGGTTAAACGTATTTTTAGATATCTAATCGGAACATCTAGATTAGGCTTATGGTATCCTCATAATGATTATTTTATTTTACACAGTTTTTCTGGTTTGGACTATGCGGGATGTTCATTAGATCGTAAGAGCACTAGTGACACGTGTCATTTTATAGGCCTTTCACTCATATCATGGTCGAGTAGGAAACTGAATTATGTTGCCCTCTCCACCACCGAGGCCGAATATATCGCACTAGGTAGTTGTTGTGCACAAGCTTTATGGATGACCCAACTGTTAGAGGACTTTGGTGTTTATCTAAATAACATAGAATTAAAGTGTGACAACAAGAGCACTATATATCTCACAAACAATCCCGTACATCATTCTAGATTTAAACATATAGATATCCGACATCATTTTATTAGAGATCATATTAAGAAGGAACATCTTAAAATTAGCTTTATAGGAACTGAATCACAACTTATCGACATTTTTACCAAGCCTCTACCCGATGCACGTTTTCACATGCTTAGGTTATAATTAGGTGTCTTAGAAATGTCATTTTAACCCTTATAAAAAACTATCAAAATTATCTTATATACTTTGTTATATTTGTTTGCATTTAAAAAAAATCAAAATAATAAAAATATAAAAAAAACCACCAAAAACATACTAAAAGAGCCTTCAAATCAACTCCATAATGTCTGAAATTTCAACTGTAAGGTCTCTTTATAATACAAATGAATCATAATTTTTTTTTTCAAAAAGTCAAAATTTAGCGTCCTGTCTCGGCGTTAAAAAGCTAACGCCTAGCGTTAGCCTCTATGCTCCAATATTTTTTTATTGAAAAATTCTTGGTATTATTTTATTCAGTATTTTGTTTTTAATTTTTTGTGTTGTTATTCACTTCCAAAAATTAAAAAAAATTAATATATGCTTAAATATTTATTTCAAGGATGATTATATATATTGCTTAAAGATTATTTACAATGTTTAATTTAAACCTTCAAGTTTCTTAAAAACATTGTTTTGCTTTTATCATTTCTTGAATAATATCTTAAAACGTGCAAAGAATTTAGTTGTAGATTACATGCGTAGAAATGTTTTTACATGCCTCTAAGTATGAGTAAAGTTTTTATCTTTGATAATGATTTTCTCACTTAGACTTTTTGTTAATATACATATGTTTTAAATCTTATTGCATAATTGTGTAGTATAAGAACTTATTTTGAATCTCATAAATAGTTTATCTACACAACATTGAATTCTTTCTTGAAATTTTTGTTCTTCATGCACTACTGATTAGAGAAATGTGGTATTTAGAATATAAATTTATATGTTTGCAAAAATAAGTAAATTTGGAGTCCTTGGTCACAAAAATCAAAATCAAGTAAAAAAATATATGACAAGGAAAACTCTGTCAAAATTTGTAAAGTGTCTTGTGCAAACAAAATTTTGACCACTTCTCTTAAAAAATGAAAATCTTTATGTACATTGAAATTTGTGGAAGTAAAATTATTTATGTTCAATTCAAATTATGTTCTTAAAATTACATACTACCATGTGGTTTGATTTATACACTTGTATACCTTAATGAAACACATTTATTGAACACATCATTATCATTTATAATACTTCCACTCATGAGAATTGGACTTAAAACTTATCTATACTATTCTCTATAATCATGAGTAAATGCACTAGATAGCAACGCATGATCATTACAATGTTTATGTATACTTGAAATGCAAATTTATTTACATTGTAAACATATCTTTACTTGATATTTTTATAATTTTGCTTGCTACTTTTTGTTACAAATTACAAATGAACTTGCAACTTTTGTTTCTAACATTCAAAACATCTAATTATTTGATTTAAAACGCTCATTATATTTTGTACTTTTAGTTTCTAAAAGATGTTACAAATTGTTTTCGCTGTGTTCACTATTTATAATAAAGTTACTATTATCTCAACTTAATGCATATTATTTCATATTGTTATTACTTTATCCCACCTCTTTTTGATTATAACAAAAGGGGAAGAATAAATTGAAGAAATAAAGAAATCTATTATTTATGGGGAGTAACATTAGAAAATGCATTCATGTAGGGGGAGTATCCACATAAGGGGAGTATGCATGATTATCATGCATAACATATACTATAAACACTACTCTAATTATGTTTTATTTGTTATTAGTGAATTTGTTATTATCAAAAAGGAGAGATTATTGGAGCTTGTGTTCCACATCTCTTAGTTTGAGAATAACAAATCACACTATGTATTTGATCTTGCTTGTGTTTATAGTGTGCAGGTACTATAGTTAAATAACCGTATGAACATGATGCTGATTGATGAAGATTCTCTGAAAAGTGAGCTAACGCCCGCGTTAGAAGTTAACGTTCGGCGTTAACATTCGTCGAAAAGGGATGACTTCTCAACGGATCTTGACGTCGAGATGGAGAATAGTTGGTTACTAAATGACAACGCCAGCGTTAACACTTAACGCAAGCGTTGAGTCCACAAACTGCCACGTTCTCGACGGTTGCACGATTTTAGCGGTTGCTATACACGATCACCAACGCTGGCGTTAACTTCTTAACGCCACGCGTTAGCTCCCGTGCCTATTTAAAGAGCTGATTTCGTTTGATCAAGGGTTATGCATTCCAAGCCTTCATTATATACTTCAGAGAGAGCATTTCATCCCGAATTCAGAGAGCACTCCCAACACCAACATTGAGGAACATGAGTGAGAAGGAGATTTTCAACGGCAAATTTGAAGGACGCTCGCTTCAATTTCGACATGGTCATTGCGTATCTTCAACTTTTCCTTCAGCGCTTTTCAATTTAGGGAGTCTTTTGTTCTGATTTTAACTTTATCTTTTCGTATTTTCTTGTAACTGTAGTGAAATCGCCGCCTTGCGTGTGGCGACTAGGCCGGGTTCGGTTTAGGGGAAAATTCGCCGCCTTGTGCGTGACAACTAGGTCTATGGTAGATCTAGGGGCTGGCTAGAGGCCTTATTTGGGGATAGATAGGCTATAGTCAACCGGTCCTTGGGAGAAGGACCGGTGAAGGAACAAAAAAATGAATTTTATTTTGTCGCCTTAATTTCAAGTGTTATTGAAATTATATGTTTGTAATCATCTTTTTTGAAATATATAATATTCATTTCTATTATCTCTGATTGTCTGGAAGTGTATTTCATTTAAGATTTCGCAAGTAAAATCACTTTTGATATTTCTGTAAAAATATTTTCTAGAGAGATAACGCCCGACGTTAACTATCTAACGCCAGGCGTTAGCGACAGAACAAAAAAGTATTTGTTTTCTGTAAAATCTGTCAGTTTACTTAAAAATTTGTAAACCCCTTATTCAACCCCCCCCCCCCCCCCCCCTCTGAGGGTGCCATCAGATCCAACACTCCTTTTTTAGGTGAGTTTGTCGCACTTGTCACCCATGTTATTGGACTTCCGCCCGACCGTTATCTTGGCTTCCACATGCAACTTTGTGGGAGATTTAAAATATTGGATTTTTATATTTCATAAATAAATATTAAATATAATTATATGTTACGGACGTAAAAGTTAGCATAAAAATTGTGCCATGTATATTAAAAAATAAAGTAAAAGATTATCAAAAATAAAATAAATAAAATATTAGTAACATATTAAGACTGTTACAAACAAACATTAAAGACAAGTACAAATTGATAATATTATGAAATATATTTAACATTTAATAATAAATTTATTTAGATAATACTAAGTTTTATATAAAGTAAAGAAAATTTAAAAATTACTTATCCTTAATTGATAATTAGTCTTCCCGTGCTTACCAAAATAATATTAAAAGCAAAAAAATGATTAATTAATAACATGTAGGTTGTTTATTATTTTGTTTATTAGTAACAAACAAATATTTATCATAAAATGATTATACAAACATGATTGTAAGAATAAACATTTATGAAAGAGATTACAACAATAAGTCTAATCGATTTAAACATATAAAACACAATACATGGAGATGATTTAAGCATGTATACTATGTTATTAAAGGCGCAAGACTTCACCCGTACCCGTGGACAATCAGTAAATTGGGCGCCCAATTCATGGAAAATCAGCGAATTGTGTTAGGGGTAAGGCTTCACCCATACCCGTGGGCAATACCGTGGGCATTAGCGGCTCCGAGTTAACCCGCCCCCCAATCAAGCTCCCCTAACAGGGCCGCGACCCGCACACCCCAACCCGTCTCTGCACCCATTCTAATTGCAGCATGGTGTTGGGGCGGGGATTCGATCCCACGCCCCCTTGATAAGAAGCCTTTAACGCGACTCAGTTGGTGATGAGGGCCGCGTTAAAGGCTTCTTATCAAGGGGGCGTGGGATCGAATCCCCGCCCCAACACCCCGCTGCAATTAGAATGGGTGCAGAGACGGGTTGGGGTGTGCGGGTCGCGGCCCTGTTAGGGTATCCCGATTGGGGGGCGGGTTACCTCGGAGCCGCTAATGCCCACGGGTACGGGTGCCCCTAACATAAAAGTGCATTAGTGGCTTCGAGTTAACCCGCCCCCAATCGGGATCCCCTACCCATTCTAAGTGCAGCGGGGGATCGATCTCCCGCCCCCTTGATAAGAAGCCTTTAACGCGGCCCTCATCACCAACTGAGTCGCGGCTCAGTTGGTGATGAGGGTCGCGTTAAAGGCTTCTTATCAAGGGGGCGGGGGATCGAATCCCCGCCCCAACACCCTGCTGCACTTAGAATGGGTGCAGAGACGGGTTGGGGTATGCGGGTCGCGGCCCTGTTAGGGGAGCTCGATTGGGGGCCGATTGGGGGGCGGGTTAACTCGGAGCCACTAATGCCCACGGTATTGCCCACGGGTACGGGTGAATCCTTACCCCTAACAAATTGGGCGACCAATTCGTTGAAATTCAGCGAATTGGGGGCCCAATTCATGGAAATTCAGCGAATTGGGCGCCCAATTCATGGAAAATCAGTGAACCGGGGGCCCAATTCGCTGAAATTCAGCAATTGGGCACCTAGGTGCGCCTTGGGCACATCGCCCGCCTAAGCCTTGCTGGGGCGCAAGAGGGTGCGCCCGGTGCACCCGGCGCCTCAGGCGCGCCTTTGATAACACAGCATGTATATTGCTAATATAACATAAAATAAAATAACGGGCGATATTTTCAAAAGTCGTTTTGACTGATATGTCGATCGGATAGTCACTGCCGAGGCGACACGGCCGGCCCCCACGGAGGAACTACATGCTCATGGATGTGTCTTAAGAGTTTGTCTAGAATTTGTTCCTTGGGGGAACCAACCTTCGAGAGTTCACCTCTCGAATTCGTCTATGATTTAGTACAATGTTCTTTTTACTTGTGGGCTCTCTGCGCCTTCCTCCATCTCTCAAACTTTGCAACTAGTAAAAAATAATGAGTGAACTGTCCTGAATAAAGTTCAACATGAGAGGATACTATATTATCAACATCATCAAAAGCTAGTGCTAAAAATATATAAAAAAAGAAAAAAATTGACATAAATTCAATTTATTAAGCTTCAAATACATATACTTACAAAGGTATGGTCACAGATTATAGTACCTTTACTGACACTCCGTCCGAGATTATTGTTTGTACGCAAAGGATCAATTACATTGAAGTGTTTGGAGACAAATCGTTGGCCTTGACTTTCTTGACCACCTGGAAAAAAAGCACAATGCGTACTACAAGCCTCAAGAAAGCGTCCTCTAAGCAGTAATTCACCCCCATCTTTTCGAGGAGATTTCGCTGCATTGTCAGCCAATGCACATCAAGAACAATAAGCTAAACAGTAGGTAATATTTAAATTAAACTTACCTGTCATGTCTGGAAGTGAACTGATTGGAATTGGTCCCCAAAGGCTAACACAAAAGTTGTCCCAATCGAACCGACTAACAAACTCCAGAAAACGATACAAGACCTAATATTCATAAATAACAAAGATTAATGTCTTGTTTCTGTTTCAAGGACACTATGCAAACAAAGGCAGGTACTACCTCAAGAGGGCCAGTAAAAGAATTGTTGCAAACATAAAATATGTAAAGGATCAAAGTCTCTAAAGCATATGTTGAAATAAGCCCATGATGAGCACCAAGAATCCGACTCTCATAGTAGCACCAGGCTTTAATCAATACGATACTCCTCTTGAACAAATGGTTCTGACTGATTAGATGGTCAATCTATAATAATAGAGAACATGTTAGTAGAGGGGGGGGGGGGGGGGGGAGTTGTTTAGTAAAGAAGTATGTAAAAAACTAGATTCATTGCTTCAAAAACAGTCAAACTCACCTGTTCAAGGAAACATAGAGTGCATAACCCACCAAACTGATTGAAAGATATATCTACAACAATATTTTCTACAAGACACTTAATTATTTGAACCTGAAAAAAGAAAATTAACTTCATCATGACTTGGTGTAGTAAACAAAATCTTTTTTTGATAACTTCCTCTTTCTTGATAAAATAGTAAATACTAAACAAAAACATAATACAATAGAAAATGATTACAACAACAACACTCAAACCTTTATCTCACCATAGTGGGGTCGGCTATATGGATCCTTTCTCGCCATTGCGCCCTATCTTTAGTCATATTCTCACTAATGTCTAAGTACATCATGTTTTTTCCTTATAGTTTAATTCCAAGTCTTTTTTGGTCTACCCTTCCCCCATTTAACATGCCTAGTGGCTAAACTCTCACAACGCCTAACAGGTGCCTTTAATGGACTCCATTATAAGTGTTTGAACCCTCTTAATCGAGCTTCTCGCATCTTCTCTACAATTGGTGTCACTCCCGTCTTATCCCTGATACATTCATTCCTAATTTTATCCAGTCTCGTGTGTCCACACATCCATCTAAGCATTCCCATCTCCGCAACTCCCAATTTTTGCTCATATACACAATTCACTGCCCAACACTCAGTATTGTAGAGCATCGCTGGTCTAATTGTAGTACGGTAAAACTTGCCTTTAAGTTTTAATGGTAATTTACGATCACATAAGATCCAAGACGTGCCTCTCCACTTCAACCAACCTCTTTGGATTCTATGTATCACATCTTTATCTACACCTCCATCTTTTTGAACTATTGATCTCAGATATTTAAAGCACTCACTGCGAAAAATATCTTGATGACCCAACTTAATGATGGAGTCATCCGTCCTTCTTGCATTACTAAATTTAAGCTCCATATACTCCATCTTTGTCAAGCTCAACCTAAAACCCTTCTTTTCTAATGTGTCTCTCTAAGATTCAAGTTTCGTGTTTACATACTCGCGTGTCTCATTGACCAAAACAATATCATCTGCAAACAATATACACCAAGGTATAAATTGTTGGATATATCTGGTGAGCTCATCTAAGACAAGGGTAAAGAGATAAGGGTTTAAAGCTAACCCTTATTGTAAGCCAATAATGATAGAAAATTCATGTTTAATCCTCAAGATGTCCTCACCATCGTCACTGAATTTGTATACATGTCTTTGATTACGTCAATGTATGATACATGTACACCTTTCTTTTCTAAGACTCTCCATAAGGCCTCTCTTGGAACCATATCATAAGCCTTCTCAAGATTGATAAATAGCATATGCAAATCTTGTTTTTTTATAGTTGTAAATGAGTCTCCTCGAGAGGTGTATAACTTCCATGGTCTACCGCCATGACATGAATCCAAATTGATTCTCCGAGATGCTAGTCTCTCGTCTTACTCTTCTCTCTATTACTCGTTCACATAGTTTCATGGTATGACTCATCAATTTAATTTCTCTGTAATTGACACAATTTTGTATCTCTTTTGTTCTAATACAAAGGAATCAAGATATTTTCTCTACATTGGTCTGACATCCTCTTTGTCTTTAGTATTATTGAAGAAACATGTAAGCCACAAAATCTCTTCCTTCCCTAGGCATTTCCATACTTCGATGGATATATCGTCTGACCAAACCGTCTTTCCATTTTTCATCTTCTTCAGAGCATCATTTACCTCCGATGCTTGAATTTTATGATAAAAAATTACGTTCATATACTTCTCCGAGTTACTTAACTCTTCCAAGCTCAGTTCATTGTCCTTTTCTTTATTGTAGAGTTGATAAAAATATTTTTTTCATCGCTCCTTAATAGCCACATCATCCGTCAAAACCGTATCTATTTCATCCTTCATACATTTAAGTTTGCTTAAACCTCTTGTCTTCCTCTCTCTAACTCGAGCAATTTATATATATATCACACTCTTCATCTTTTGTATCTACTCATTTGTAAAAATCTTCATAAGTTTTACTTCTTGCTTTACTTACTGCTTATTTAGCTTTTTTCTTAACGACTTTATATATTCCCAAGTTTCCATCATTCATACAAGCGTAGAGTGCTTTATAGTTAGCCCTCACTTTGTCTTGCACTTCCTCTTTCCACCACCAAGATTTTTTATGTGGGGGCGCACGAGCTTTTGACTCTCCTAGTACGTTCTTTCTACTTATCCTTAAATGTAGAGACATATATTCTCATGTGACACTAGGATCAACATAATAATCAACTAGTTGTTCCATAACAGCTGCCTTGAAAGCAACCTGTTTTTCCATTTTCAAGTTCCACCACCGAATTTTTGTTAACATTTATCCTTCCCTTGAATTTACCATATTTAATTTGCATATCCAACACCATTAGCATGTGTTGTGTGGTCAAACTTTCTCCTGGTATGACTACAATCTTTACAAATCTTTACAAATAGTCAATTTGTGACTTATTTGGTCCACTCTTAAACGTAATTAAATGGTATTCCCTCTTCATGAAGAACGTATGTCACAATTAGCTCATGTGACAAGGGCAAAGTCTAAAATGATTCTTTCTTCTTCATTTCTTTCTTCACAAGGGCAAAGTCTAAAATGATTCTTTCATCTTCATTTCTTTCTTCATATCCAAATCCTCCATGAACGTCAGTATAATCTGTACTTTCCTTTCTTATATGTCCATATAAGTCTCCTCCCATGAAAATCCTCTCGCTATGTGGGATTTCTCGTACCAAATTATCTAAGTCTTTCCAAAATTGCACTTTAATAGCTTCATTTAATCATACTTGTGGAGCATAAGCACTAATCACATTAATAATTTCTTTTCTTACTTTAATAGAAAATGATTAAATTGCTAAATTTGAAATCAAACATACGTGACGAAAAAATTGTCCAACTAATCTGGTACATACATACACACACAACTAATATATAGTGTGTGTATATACACATTTTTTGATGAAGTAAAAAAGGCTTCTGCATGTAGACGCAAAGAAATGATCAGGGGAACTACTGTCGCAGCACACTATGTAGGGAGACATCGTGCACGACTTCAAGTATATAATTTTTTGTTTTTGTTTATTTTATTCATGAACCTTTTTTTCTTTTATTACTATTATTATTCAATCTTGAGAATAATACTTTTTCTAGAAATTCTCTCCTCCCTCCACTAATATGGTATATATATATACATATAGATATATAGAGAGAGACACATTTCTCCCTATAATAAAAAATGATTTTGAACAAGGACGCCGAGAAACGACAATGGGTGTTGCAGACTTGCAGTTGCTACCACACATTGCATACGGGAGGATATGGTGCAAGACTTCTAGTATTTAATATTTTGTTTTTGTCTATTTTTGTCATGGATTTTTTTATATTTTTGATTTTTTATTATTACTTTTATTTACTTTTAATAAATTTACTTTCTTGTATTTAATATTTTGTTTTTGTCAATTTTTAATGGATTTTTTATATTTTTGTTGTTTTTATTTATTACTTTTATTTAATTTTAATAATATTACATTTTTTTAATTCTCTCTGCCCCCTTCCCCGAAGGTGTATGCAATGTTAATAATATTTTTATTTTTCCTAAAACTGAATGCAACCAATGAGAAAAACACCACCAATGTTGAAATTTAAATATTAAAGACATAAAATTCTAGTAGACACAACAAAGATAAAAAATTGAAGCATAGCGACGAGCAGATGAAACTAATTTTCTGGTAGAAGCGTGAATTCCTAAAATGTCTTGCAAGATAAGAAGAGGTGTATTAGCGGGGAAAAAAACTACTGATGAACCATAAATGGTCTACGAAGAGCTTGCTTTTTAACATATTATAGACATACATACTCAAGGGAGTAGCTCGGGATACCTCACACAAAATATCTCATATATAAAATCTTTAGAATGATTTATTTTCACTTCGCAGAAATAATTTTACCAAATAAATAAATTTAATGTTCTCTATTGTCTAATAGGAAGCGTTAACCTTATATCAAAAAGAGAGCTTTTTTAAAATTAGTAACAGTTAAAAGCTAATATTTGCAGAAAATGCTATTCCTATTGGTCAATAAGACATTGACAGTAAGAATTTTTTGTTAGCTACTATTTAGAAGAATAAGTTTATTGAAAACTTTTTTGTGATACCTAATATTTTGCAAATAATCAAACATTTCTCTTCGCATAAGTTGAGCACAAAGCCATTTAAAAAGATCGTTATAAAGTAATGAATATCTAAGTTGAAGAAAGGTTCACCTCTGCTTGAATCTGCTGGACTTCCTTAACACGAAATTCTGCGTTCTCACTCTTTTCTTCATTCTCTAGAACCACACGTAGTTCATCGGACCACGTATCTTTCAAATTTTCATTCTTACAAAATACAGTCAAGTCAATGTCTCCATCAGGTAAATAAGTCTTCAGAGGTACGGAACCATATGTGAAAACCTGTAAAATCATCTTAAATTTTAGACAAAAAAGGGGGAAATGGAAAACAAATATTCTTGAAATTGTCATCCAAATCAGCATGTAATTAAATGGCAAGCCATGAAGAAAAAAATAATGCAACATAGTTTATAGGTGCAAATCACAGTAATCTCCATTAAAAGTAAGATAATTTGAAAATGCAAAACTCTGTAAGCAGCCATCTTTAGAGCAAAAGGTGCAATAAAATAATTTAAAAAGGTAAAAGCTTTTGTGCACAAAAAATATTGATAAACTCATTTTATGAGGAGAAATAAAAAACCAGCTAAGGATGAGAAAATAGTTTTCCTATGACCATGAATTCCAAACTTCTAAGAGAAAAGGACGATAAACTCAGTATTTTTGGAACCGTGCAGACAAAAGATGAGAAAGCTTGTTTTCACTATTAACTACATAAAATACTTTACTCGGCCTGCCAATCATCCTAAGAAGTGATTCACCCAAAAAGAGTCATTAGGATGAGATAAATGTATCAGTAATTAGTAAATGTTAAGCAACATTAAGAGAAGTAGTAGCATTGGAAGGAAAAGAATTATTGTTGAAACTCAAATACTCCCTAGAGAGAACATTGATTAGAATATTAATAAATAACGAAGAAAGACGTCAAGGGAAGAAAAAGAGAGAATCTCAACAAGAGAATAAAAAAAGAAAGATTCACAGTGGAAGTCTCTCCGCTAAACCAAAAGCATTAAAGTACCTCAAAAAAAACCCAAAAGCTATTACAACAGATGAGTAGAGGATTATGGAACCTTAAAACCTGAATTTTGTACCCCATCATTGTAGACAATACTTGTATTTATGGTATAAGGACCTCTAACTGTCGGGCAATGCGGTCAGCTTCACTAAGGTGTGCACTTGCATGAATTTACCAGCCATTTGGGTGTATAGTGTAACATACATAATTTAATACGCAAAATTAAATTTGATTGCAAGGCCCGATCACGGCAAAATTGACCAAGCCAACGTCGGGTCGAGGTACAATTTTATTACAATCAATGGATGCGCGACAATCAACTAATTAACGAAAGTGGTTGAAATTTTATTCAACGCATCCCTCTCCATTTCACGGTTCTATTTAGGAATAACCGCAGCCCCCCCCCCCCCCTCCCCCGATCTGCATAACCGCACCGTGTACGCGTTTCCTTAAATCTATTAGACGCTCGATAAAATCAATCGCCACACATTCCTCTCGATCACGTGTGTTAGGAGTTAGGACTCTCCCGTTAGGCGCTCGTCGAAACCACCGCTCGCTGCTCTTCTCCGCTACAGCAAGTCGACGCATCCCTCTCCCTGTTCGACGGCGTTTCGTCATTCCAGTGACCGGCAACTTCACCGCCTCCCTCTCCCTGTTCGTCGACGTCAGCATACGCGCGTAGGAGCCGTCTCCTCTTCCTCCGGAAAGCGGTGGCGCCATCTTCTTTCTCTCGAGGAGACCTGTCGACCTTTCCCTCTTTCCCAGCAGCCCTCGATAGCATTTGGGAGTAGTTCCTATGCTATGGACTGTCATTTGGAGCCTTTCTCCTCCTCTACCAGAAAGGTAAGTCCCCCTTTAGTTCTTCTTCGTCATGTCAATCGATCTCTCCTTGTAGGTAACAGAATCCGTACCTTGTATTTTCCCAAATTTCTGAGATTTGGATCGTGGTGATTCCCATTTCAGAAATTTCATGAATCCTAATCGAGACACCTCAGTGGACTTGTCGTTATTAGATCTTTTCCTTTCGGTGTTGCACAGGTATCGTGTTTTCCCTCCTATTTTTCAGCCAACATTTGTATAACGTCCAACTAAACCCTACGGAAATTTTATTTAGGGCTTGGTTCCGCTTAACCGCGTTTTGGATCGACAACTCCCAATTTAGAAGAGGCCTTTTTGCGTCTCATAAAACGCAATCCCTCTTTGTTAGTAAAGTGGTAAGCGCTTCCCCCTCTTTGCCATGGATTACTATCCTAAGAATTTCAGGAGGTTTAATTATTTTCTTAACGCCTTTCCCTTTAGGATTTGCGGGGCAAATCAGAGGAGATTTCTGCGTGTTCTCCAGAGTAACCTAGACAATCATGTCGTCGCGTCTTGTGTACAAGCGTCGTAATACTGCGGTAAGAAATTCCATTCTTTTTGTCTAGACATACCACATAGTTAAATGCACAAATTGTTTCTCGTATAGTAAGAGAATAAATGTAATATTATGCGATTGCATACATCTAGACTTTAATGTATAACATGCTAAGTAATACTAAACTCGTATGAAATTCGTGAATTTGTACAGTACATGTAATCACGTATTCCTTAGCGTGAAATACGACCTACAACATTTAGATGAATAAGTATGAAATCCAACAGTTAATCAAAAATAATTAGGAGGCACGATTAAGACTTTCTCTCGTGATAGATAGAGACGCACTATCTTACTCATAGGGCGTAGTAGACCGTATGAGCCTCAAGTTTAGGGAGACAGTTCTCCATTTAGAAAATTAGTAGATACAAGTCTGTGTCTGTGAGACACTAGAACCCCTGCGTTCATTAGTTGAGACTCGGATCGTTAGAATGCGCATAAGAAATACTCAACTTAGAATAAAAAGAAGGATAAGCATAAGACACCTAGAGTTCAAGTACATGCCAAAGATTAGAAATCCGCATAATTAACTATTATTCAGAACTTGAATAAACATGCATAAAGTGACTAAACTAGAACACACTATGCTCCAAATATTATTTTAGAAAATCATGCATTGTATAAAAACACAATTTTCTATAGCATAAAAATATTGTTTCAAAAGCATGCAATCATGTCCTTTCAAAATATATTTTAGTGTCACTAAGAAGAATGATCTTTCTTACTCTCCAGTTGGGCTGACTCATTTTTGGGCTTATTAATACAGGGTTCACAGGTGGGGTGTTGCGCCTAGGATGAGCGCGTTTGCAGATGCTCCTCTTATAGTTTGTTTTCAAACAGTAGTTTATCCTTTTAGTACTGTATTGTTATATTGAACATGCATCTGGATTGTCTAATGTTTCTTTGTATCAGACTATGTATAAGATTTCAGTATTTCAAGCATCATGACTTTTTCAATTTTAGTGGCTCTGTGAATTCAAAATTTGATGTACACATTTACCCTTAGCTTCTTTTACTACTTCCGTTGTAAGTACTCTTTTAGCACTTTTCATTTATGTCTGTTATGTATCATTTTTATTACTGCTGTTTGGTTTGCTTCTTACCATGGGGCCCGACCGGACTACTGATTTGTGGTAAAACTAGGTTGGGTTGTTACATATAGTGAGTGGTTTGACTTGTTCATCAGGACGCCCCTCCTATTGGCATCTATTATCCCAACATATAGTTGTCATTGGTCTTGCCAGATGGTCTTCCTTGGTGTATCAATTGATTTGTGCAATTGGAAGGATAAATTTTTCACGTAGAAAGCAGGATGGAATATTCGAACGTCCCCACTTTTGTTGGGTCACTATGTCTACTCAAACTCTCCTTGCCGGGTGTTAGGAAGAGGAAAATAAAATGCAGAAATCCACACAAAAAGCTCCTCTCTAGATAACCTTGGAGAGAAGCTCTAATACTTTTTAATTAACCTCCAAGGCGATTACAAATTATTTCCTCTCCCCGGTATATAAGGCTTACAAAAGGACACAACAAATTACAAATACGACAACAGCTACTAAAGGGGAAAATTACAAATACGCAACTTACTATAGGAAAATAAGATGTAATGAACTAACAGGAAAAGCACGGGTATAAGCGCGTCCATCCTGAGCGTAGAGGGGTTTCGTCGTTCTACAGTGGGGCTTCCATAACACCAACTGTCCACTTCTACACATGTTGAAATGGTGTCTATTGCTAACTTGAATTGTGACCGTTGAATATGGGTATATAGTTACATGACAACAATGGATAAATAAACTATGGAGTAGAGTGGGTAAGCATATCCTAGTGTACACTTGTAAGGAGAACAAGCATAGACTTTGGATAATTAAAGGTGATGTCATGTATAGGTGAATTACTTGTGATGTACATCAAATTCTTTAGCTTTGAAATTACATCGCCCAAAGTAGAGCATAAATGGGCAAATTCAGGTCATCTTCTCCCCCTCTCTATCTCTATCACGCAAATAGAGGAAAACCCCTCCTATGTCCAAAAACGGGACAAAACTCTCCCTCTATCCATTTTTTCTCATTAATTTTCTTCGCTTTGCATTTTTTGATTTTGGTCTAAAAATTTTGCGACATTTTTTGAAACAAAGACAATCAGATTGTGTTCGCTTGCGGCTGCATCAAATTTATGGTATACAATGAGCTTTACTATGGTTGAGCAGTGCAACCATGCAAAATGTTAATCACAAGATAATTAGAGGAAGAAAATAGACAATACTTAGTGCAAGATAAGGAAGATACAAAATGTGGCAGAGCTCTCCACACGCACTAACGCCTCTTGCATCCAAGCAAAAGAAAAAAACCTAGATACCCCTAACAAGACCACCCCATTTCCTTATACATAGGATACAAACAAACCCCGGTTAGGAGCAAAAACCAACTAAATGCCCCTAAACGGTTTCCCTCAATTCTCGTGGGCGGCCTTGTCCGATGTGGTCGATGGATTCCTTAAGTGCACATGTAAGAGTGAGGGCGTCACATCATTTTCATATATGGGTGTTGGGGGCCCATGTTCTAACAACAGTAATTTGATGAATATGATATTATCCCCAAGGTCAAATAGGGAAGCTCACCAATATTCATCCATGTGGCATAAAAAGTGTCCAATCTGTGACAGTGAACCAAAACTTTGGAAACCATGTGGTCATTTTGATTAACCTGGCGACAATCAAGTATGGATTCCGGTTCGTAGGCATAGACTGCATCGATGGCAAGATCTACAAGAAGCGCCCTCCATCGGATGTCTGACAGACGATCTTTTTCAAATGTGACACATAGAAAACATAGTGAATATGACTAGCAGGCAACTGTAAAGATAAGCAACTAAATCAATGTGCACCAAGGCCGAGAAGGGGACATAGAAGCAAACACGCACCTTTGGGAACACTCATGCGGCAATTGAAGACTAGCAGTGTGGTCAAAGCTTAACAAAGATGGTTTCTTAATGATAGAATACTAAGTCTAGGTGATGCTTGTTTATCCGGCGATTCATATGTTATTAGGCCCGCAATAGATTGAATTTGAGTTAACATAGAGCCTCATTAGAAACAGACTATGGTGTGATATTAGTGATGGGGTCGTATATAAACAATTTGAAATTGAGTCATTGCATATGCCAAGTGTTATGAAAAAATTCTGACTTAAAACCCATGTCGACTAAAGAGGGATTGGTCAGAAGAAAAATGTTGCAAGAATGTCTCAAAGATACCGTTTATGACATCCATCTAATCACTCGTTAAAGGATGGTACGGAAAGTTCAATCGTAGCTTGGTGACGTACTGACATGTTATTTGAAGAGCTCACTTCATAATGAGCTCATGATGGGATCAGAGTCTCGGACTCGAATAATCTTTCCCACAAGATATGCAACATTGAATTAGTCATGTACCGACAACGACGCAAGGGAACAAAGTGGGCATACTTGAATAAGCGACCCTCCACCACAAGGATGCAGTAGAACTCATGAAACTTAGGATGATGCGAAATGAATAACATCGTGATATCCACCCAGATGAAGGGGCGGATCCAGAGGGGGGCCCGAGGGACATTGGCACACCAATTATCTTTCAAAATTGTTAGTGGATTTGAATTCCTCTCGTCGAGGCAATGAATTTTGACTACTTATATGTCAAAAAACGGTGGTCAGATGAGGGAGAAACAACTCCGATAAAATTGAAGCGTTCTCACGTCGCGTAACTAGTTTGTTTGGGGACAAATATTGGCTATTCGCGGACCAAAGTTGGCTATTCACAGACCAAATTTGGCTATTCGCAGACCAAGTTCAGCTATGTGCACCCCCAAAATTAATTTTCAACATGTGATCCACGACCCTCCTACTCACCCCGCTAGCATTTGTGTTTATAAAATTTTTGTGCACCCCCATTTATAATTTTCTGGATCCGCCACTGCCCAGATGGATTCCGCTATGACAGTTGTTGGAGCCTGGAGCAAACCGACAAGAGTCATGACATCATATTGGTCCTTTGACATGTCAGGCAATGAGAAACGAATTGATGAACACTCATCATGTCGGCCAATATAGTATGGCGGAAAAACGACAATATCTGCGAAAAGCACCTGCAAGCTATTACGGATGCGCACGTCGACGAGACGCCGTGGCGGACCTACACGCGGAGAAAGACGACGACAGGTCCGTCTGGAGGAGGAGAGACTGAAGACGCGCCGCCAGGATGATTACTGTTAATTGTTTTCTGTTATTTCATATTATGTTGTGTACGCTTTTCTATTAGCATCGTACTTTCGCTATCCGCACCCCGCGCCTATAAGGGGTGGTGTTGTGTACTCCTTTTGGGGGATCTTTGGATGAATGGAAATTAGGGCTGCTCCCTAAGCTTTTCTTCTCTACCCTAATCCTTCTCTTCTTCCTCACCACCGTCGGCCCTCCCCATGCCGCCCCTTCGTGGTCCGCACCGACCACCACAGCCTCTGCTACCTCCTCCAGCAGAAAATCGCAACGCCCTCCCAGCAGGTGTGGGTGGACAAACTCATGGGCTATGATTTCACCATCGAGTTCCGCACGAGGAGGAAGAACCGAGCGGCCGATGCCCTCTCTCATCAGAGCCAGTCGCCGGAGCTCACGACTCTTTCTTGGTCGGTGTGGGAATACTCGGTGACCGTCCAACACGAGGTTGAGGTCGACCCTGTTTTATCCAGGATTCGGACGGCGCTCATCGCGAACGCCACCGCCCATCCACCATACTCGCTTGTAGGGGGCCACCTGTTCTTTAAGGGCCGCCTTGCTCTAGCGCCATCGTCACTGAGCATTCCCCGCCCCCTCGCCGAGTTTCACGCATCGCCCTCTGGAGGGTACGCCGGGGCCTTCCGTACCTACAGCCGTTTAGCGGCCTCCCTCTACTGGCCCCACATGTTCCGACAGGTCAAGGCATTCGTGGCCGCCTGTCTGGTCTGGCAGAAGGCCAAGCACGAGGCAGCGTTTCCAGCCGGCCTCCTTCAGCCTCTTCCCATTCCGGATCGTGTTTGGGAGGACGTGGTCATGGACTTCATTACTCGGCTACTGCACTCCCAGGGATTCGACTGCATCTTGGCCGTGGTGGACAGACTGTCCAAATATGGTCATTTTATTCCCCTTCGTCACCCCTACACCGACATCACAGTCGTGGACAGCTTCATCAACGGCGTCGTGCGCCTTCATGGGTTTCCTCGGTCGATCGTGAGCGATCGTGACCCGATTTTTTCTTGAGCACCTTCTGGACCGCACTTTTCCGGCTACAGGGAACTCGCCTCCGCATGAGCACTGCTTATCACCCGCAGACGGATGGCCAGTCTGAGGTCCTTACCGCTGCTTGGAGACGCACCTTCGTTGTTTTGTGGTGAAGCAGCCCCGCGGATGGGCCAAGTGGCTCTGTTGGGCCGAGTACTCCTACAACACCACCTACCACCACGTAGCAGGTACCACCCCGTTAGAGGTTGTCTATGGCCGGCCGGCGCCCAACCATTCTCCGCCATCTGTCAGGAGAGTGTCAGGTCGAGAGTTTGTCCACCGCCCTGCAGGACTGTGATACCATCATGGCCCACCTGAAGCATCACCTCTTACGGGCCCAACAGAAGATGTCTTCCATTGCGAACAGGAAGCGGCAGGACCTCTCCTTTCAGGTGGGGGAGAAGGTGTTCATCAAATTGCACCTATACCGCCAGCTTTCCGTGGCTCGCAGGCCCTGCCTGAAGCTAGCTCCCCGTTTTTTTGGCCCATTTGACATACTGACATGTATCAGTGCGGTCTCCTACCGCCTCCGCCTCCCCGTCGAGAGCCGCATACACCCGGTCTTCCACGTTTCTCAGCTACGTCGTGTGGTAGGCAACCACGCCACCACAGATCACATTCCGACCGACGTCGATCTCGTCGGCGAGGCACCGTATTACCCGACCAAGATACTCGACCGCCACTGCCTTCTGCCGGGAGACCCCACCGCGGAGGAAATTATGGTCGCCTGGGCTAACCACCCAGACTTAGATGCTACATGGATCCCTCGAGATGACTTCCACCGTCAGTTCACGGACTACTGCCTTGTGGACAAGACACATTTTCCATACGGTGGTATTGTTACGGACGCGCACGTCGACGAGACGTCGTGGCGGGTCTACACGCGGAGGAAGACGACGACGGGTCCGTCTGGAGGAGGAGAGACAGAAGACGTGCCGCCGGGATGATTATTGTTAATTACTTTCTGTTATTTCATATTATGTTGTGTATGTTTTTCTATTAGCATCATACTTTCGCTATCCGCACCCCGCGCCTATAAGGGGTGGTGTTGTACTTCTTTTTGGGGATCTTTTTGGATGAATGGAATTTAGGTTTGCTCCCTAAGCATTTCTTATCTACCATAATCCCTCTCTTCTTCGGTTCTTCCTCACCACCGCCAGCCCTCCCCCTTATCAGATTCTTCTCTGGATCGTATCACAAGACCATTGGAAGCGTTCAAGTGACACTCATGTGACATACTAGGAATCAAGTCCGAGCAATCTGCCACCATGAGGAAGTCCTTCTGAAGGATTCAGTATCCCAATAATCTAAAGGTTGATGTGATGCCATATAAGTGATGATATTGGCAATGAAAGAGTATATTTAGTGCACATGCCTCAGTATATATAACGACGACATCAAACCAGTGCAGATAAGATGTCACGCACAAAGTGAAATGGCGGTCAAGGATATACTGTCGGACGACCAGTATCGAGACACGTAAGTTAAGTGTTATAGACTGGTTTTACTAAGGACTTAGCATACCGCACCTTATTGGTCAGGCGGTGTCCATGCAATAGCAAAAAAGTCATGCAATGCATTGAACCATCACATAGAATCATGCAATACATTGAACCATCATATGGAATCACGGAATGCATTGAACCATCAAACGGAATCATGCAATGCATTGAACCATCAAACGGAATCATGCAATGCATTGAACCATCATACGGAATCATGCAATGCATTGAACCATCATACGGAATCATGCAATGCATTGAACCGTTGCACAGAGTCATGCAATACCTAGATCTTTGACAAAATGTTGGTGTTTTCCTTCACCCTCGTTGGTTCTATCATGGTTCAAGCATGTCATAAGTGTTGGCCACCTAATGCAATGATGAAACATGTGATCGTTGAGAACTGTTACGGACCCATGTTGGGGGTTAACATACAAGCGCCGCGCCCCGGCACGATCCGATTAGTCGTTCGTATTTGATGGCTTTGTATCTTTATTTTATGTGATGTTTTTATGTTTAGAAATTAGACAATGTACCTTGGGTTTGGTTTGGGCTCAACCTTATATTTGGTTGAGAGGCCTTGATGAAAGTATGCAGAATTTATTTCAAAACTCTCTCTCTATTTTCCTATTCCTATTCCATAACCTAGCCAAAACCCGCAGCCGCCCCATCCCGCTTCCGCACTACGAACCGCGATCGCGCCTCTCCTCTCCAGCGTCGCCCGCGCACCGATTTCCTGAGCCCGCTCAGCCATCTCCGCCTCCCCCGACCTCCTCCTTCCCCGTGGAACCCTTCCCGACACCATTGGATCTCGCAAGCGCAACGCCAACCCTCTACAGGACTTCCCTCTTCTTCCCAGACCGAACTAGGTCTCAGTCGAGGGGTCGTATCAACTTGGTATCAGAGCTCTCCTCTTCCTCGGCGCCTCCTCCACCTTCGCCGCCGCTCGTAGCCGCTGTGCTCGCTCCGACAGCCCCCTCACAGCCCCGTCCGGCGAGTCCGCATCCCGGATCCGGCCTCCCTAACCGTTGTCCTCCCTCGCTGATTCTGTTGGGGGCTTCCTCCTTCGGTGTCCCACTCCTCTCGGACAGCACGGGCATTTTGCCCACTCCTCCGGCCCTCCACCCTAACTTTCGGCCCGCTCCCATGGACGACGGCAACTCGGGAGGGCTTACTTTGGCCCAGATCGTGGAATCCTTTCAGCAAATGATGGTGGCCAACAATAGGGCCCTCATCGAAGCCCTTAGGCCGGATGCGTCCCCGCCGGCCCCGCAGGCCCCGCGTGCCGCTTCGGGCTCCTCCCAAATGGTACACGAATCCTCGGCACCGAGAAACGAAGGAGGCGGGTTTCCTCGCTTTGTGAAGATGGACTTCCCTCTATTTGATGGTCGGGAGGATCCACTCATGTGGCTCACTCGTTGTGAGCAGTTCTTTGAAACCCAACACACTTCGGAAGAGGACTGGATTGGGATTGCGTCGTTTCATCTTCTCGGATCAGCACAGATGTGGTTCTCACAGCTCCGTCGAGAGCAACCCCAATTGGGTTGGGAGGATTTCAAGACTCAGTGCACCTTGCGTTTTGGACCCCCATTTCTCGGCAACCCCATGGGTGACCTTATCTCTCTCCAACAGGCTGGCTCCATTGAGCAGTATATCGAGCAATTTCAGGTGCTTCTTACTCGCGCTCCTACCGTCCTCACATCACAGCAGGTTCCAGTCTTCCTGGCTGGCCTCCATGAGCGCTTGCGGATGGACGTTCAGTTGCAGTCCCTGGTAGACCTCTCCACCGCTATGAGCTTATCCTGCATCATTGACCGGCGCCTGTTGATGGACCGGCAATCCATGGGTCTTCGATCTGGCGAGGGACCCCCCAGGAGTTTTGGCCCGTCGTCGGTTACGTTTAGCCTAGGAGCTGGCAGGGGCAAGGAAGGCGACAGACAATCTACAATTTGGCGGCTCTCCGCTCAGGAGATGGAGGATCGTCGGGCCAAAGGCCTTTGTTTCAACTGTGATGAGGCTTTCACCCGTGGACATCGGTGCAAGCGCCTGTTTTGGTTGGAGGTGGAGGATCCCCCTAATGAGGACCCAGGGGATGAGGATACGGGAGAACCAGAGATTTCCATCCACGCTATGACTGGATCCCAGACTGGGGACACGATTCAGCTACAGATTTCGGTGACGGGCCATCCGCTAGTCGCTCTTATGGACTCGGGAAGTACACACAGTTTCCTCGGCGATATTACCGCACAGCAGCTTCATTTACCGGTTACTACCAGTCCGAGCCTCCGAGTTTCTGTTGCCAATGGCATGGCCATGATGTGCACGGGCGTCTACAGAGCGGTGCCAATTAGCGTGGAGGGCTATTCACGTAGACTTCTACGCGATAGCCTTGCGAAGCTTTGAGGCAGTGTTGGGAGTCCGCTGGCTCCGCACTTTGGGACCTCTTCTGTGGGACTTCGACGCACTGACGATGACCTGGGGGCGACACCCTCAACAGACGGTGTGGCAGGGCCGCATGACTACTACCTCCCGACAGGTTTTCCTCGCATGCGGGGACCATACGGAATCCTCTGATCTTGAGGCTCTTCTACAGGAGTACAGCGACACGACGGCAACCCCGACAGGTCTCCCTCCCGTTCGGCGGCGGGATCACCGTATTTCTCCTTCCCGGAACGGCCCCGGTGGTGGTCCGCCCCTACCGCTACCCATTCAGGCAGAAGGATGAGATCGAGCGTCAGTGCGATGCCATGTTGCAGCAGGGCATCATCCGCCACAGTGTATCTCCTTTCTCCTCGCCGGTCTTGTTGGTCAACAAGAAGGATGACACATGGCGCTTCTGTGTCGATTACCGCGAGTTGAATGCGCGGACAGTGAAGGACAAGTTACCCATCCCGGTCGTGGAGGAGCTCCTGGACGAGCTACATGGCTCCCGCTTTTTCTCCAAGCTGGATTTGTGCTCCGGGTACCATCAGGTGCGCATGGCTCCCGAGGATGCGGAAAAGATGGCGTTCCGCACCCACCACGGCCACTTCGAGTTTTTGGTGATGTCGTGCGGGCTCACCAACGCCCCCTACACCTTCTAGGCATTGATGAATGAGGTATTTCATGGCCTTTTGCGTCGTTACGTACTTGTTTTCTTTGACGACTTTTTGGTATACAGCGCGACTTGGGAGGCCCATCTTGGCCACCTCCGAGCCGTTCTCCAATTAGTCAGGCAGCACAGGCTCTTCTTGAAGTGCGCCAAGTGTTTTTTTGGCACGGAACGAGTGTCCTGCTTGGGGCATGCGGTGGATAGCACAGGGGTGTCGGCGGACCCTCTCAAGATCCAGGGCGTGATGGAGTGGCCTACCCCACAGACCTTGCGGGAATTGCGGGGTTCCCTCGGAGTGGAGGGCTATTACAGACGCTTTATTCAGGGATACAGCATCATTGTCGCACCACTATTCGCCCTCCTGAGGAAGCAGTCTGTTGTGTAGGGAGACAGCGCGACGAGGGCCTTTCACGCTCTCCAGCAGGCACTGGTGTCAGCCTCGGTGCTGCGTTTGCCAGACTTTGACCAGGAGTTCCAGATAGAGTGTGACGCCTCCGGCAGGGGATACGGTGCGGTGCTCCAACAGGAGGGACACCTGGTGGCTTATTTCAGCCAGTGCACTGTCGTACATCATCCGAAGCTGCAGGCTTATGAGGAGGAGCTTATCGGATTGGCAAAGGCCGTCCAACACTGGCGACCGTACTTATGGGGGCGGTCGTTCACTATTCGCACTAACCATTTCAGCCTCAAGTACCTCTTGGAGCAGCGCCTATTCACTACACCGCAACAAAGTTGGATCAACAAGCTGTTGGGATTTGATTTCCGTGTGGAGTACAAGGCGGGCGCCTTGAACCGCGCCGCAGATGCACTTTCCCGCCGCGACCATCAGGAGGGGTCCTTGTTAGCCATTTCTTGCCCGACATCGACCATCCACCACCGCCTTCAGCAGGAGATCCAAGACACACTGGCTCTCTGCGAGTTACTTCACCGTATTGAGGAGGGAAGTTTACCCTCACACTGGACAGTTCGGGATGGCCTCATCTGGTACAAGGGCCGCCTCTAACTTTCGGCCACCTCGCCCTTGATATCGGACGTTTTGACAGGTTTACATTGCACCACACATGAAGGGGTTCATAAGACCCTTCAGCGGGTCCCAGCCGAGTTCTTTTGGAAGGGACTAAAAAGGGGGGTACAAGACTTCATCGCCCTCTGCCCCGTCTACCAGCGCAGCAAGACCGACAATCTCTCACCCGCCGGTTTACTCCAGCCCCTTCCCGTTCCGACACAGATTTGGGCCGACATATCGATGGATTTTATTGAGGGACTACCCAAGTCAAGGGGGCGATCAATTATTTTTGTGGTGGTCGATCGCCTGTCCAAGGGCGCTCACTTCATGGCGATGAGCTGCCCCGTGGAGGGGGATGTGGTCGCCCGCATCTTTTTCGACCAGGTGTTTCGTCTGCATGGCATCCCGGAGACTACGTTATCAAGGCGCGCGTCTGAGGCGCTGGGCGCACCGGTCAGCGCCTCTGTAAGGCAGAGGCGGGCGAGATGCCTCAGGCGCGCCGAGACGCACCTAAGCGCGCGCCTTACCAACTCCCAGGAGCACCAAAGGCGCGCCTTGGCTTTTCAAGCTGTTTTCTTCAACCTTTTTTTTAGAGGGGGGCAAAAACATGATCTCAGACGCACCTGAGGCACACCCAGACGCACTTTGGCATCCAATTCACCGATTTTCAGTGAATTGAGTGTCAAATTCACTGAAATCAGCGAATTGGATGCCCAATTAGCGGATTTTCAGTGAATTTGACACTTAATTCCATGAAAATCAGCGAATTGGGCACCCAATTCATTGAAAATCGGCGAATTTGGCACCCAATTCACTGAAAATCAGCGAATTGGATGCCCAATTCGCTGATTTTCAGTGAATTGGGCACCCAATTCATTGAAAATCAATGAATTGGATGTCAAATTAGCTGATTTTCAGTGAATTGGGTGCCCAATTCGCTGATTTTCAGTGAATTGGGCACCCAATTCATTTTTGCGCCTCACGTGCCTCAGGTGCGCGCATGCGCCTAGGCTCCAGGACCCCTTTGCGCCTCGGTGCGCCTTGCGCCTTTGATAACTTAGCCCGGAGAGCATAGTGTCCGACAGGGACAAGTTGTTTACGTCCCTATTTTGGTAGGAGCTGTTTGCACTGTGCGGTACCAAGTTGGCGATGTCGTCCGCCTACCACCCGTAGTCGGATGGCCAGACGGAGGTGGTCAACCGGACCCTAGAGATGTATTTGTGCTGTATCACGGGGGACCTCCTCAAGGATTGGGTACGATGGCTCCCTTGGGTGGAGTATTGTTACAACACGTCCTACCATTCCGCCTTGCAGACTACGTCATTCCGTCTGATCTACGACCGCGAACCGCCGTGCCTCCTTACTTACACCAGTGCATCCGCTCGTTCCCAGACGGTCGACACCGAGCTGGCCACGCGTGACCAGGTCCTAGCGATGGCCCGGGAGAGGCTGATCCAGGCTCAGGCCCGTATGGAGCCGGCCTACAACAGGGGGCACCGTGAGTTGCTCTTTGCCCCAGGAGATTGGGTGTGGCTGAAACGAAGCCCATACCGACAGACGACCATCGCACAGAGAGCCTACAACAAGTTGGGGCCCAAGTTCTATGGGCCATTCATGGTTGTATAGCGCATTGGAGAGGTGGCATACCGTCTCAACATGCCAGTCGAGGCCAAGATCCATGATGTCTTCCATGTATCCCAGTTGAAACCATTGGTGGGTGCGCCCCCCCCCCCCCCCCCCCCCCCCGGAGCTTGATGAGGACGCCGACGGAGATGTTACGGACCCACGTGGGGGGTTAACATACAAGCGCCGCGCCCCGGCACGATCCAATTAGTCGTTCGTATTTGATGGCTTTGTATCTTTATTTTATGTGATGTTTTTATGTTTAGAAATTAGACCATGTACCTTGGGTTTGGTTTGGGCTCAACCCTATATTTGGCTGAGAGGCCTTGATGAAAGTATGCAGAATTTATTTCAAAACTCTCTCTCTAACTCTCTCTCTCTCTATTTTCCTATTCCTATTCTGTAACCTAGCCAAAACCCGCAGCCGCCCCATCCCGCTTCCGCACGACGAACCGCGATCGCGCCTCTCCGATCCAGCGTCACCCGCGCGCCGATTTCCTGAGCCCGCTCAGCCATCTCCGCCTCTCCCGACCTCCTTCTTCCCCGTGGAACCCTTCCCGACACCATTGGATCTCGCAAGCGCAACGCCAACCCTCTACGGGACTTCCCTCTTCTTCCCGGCCGAACTAGGTCTCAATCGAGGGGCCGTATCAAGAACCAACGTGTCACTTGCGGACTACATCTCAAATCATAGTTGTCACACACATTTCATAATAGAAATTAGGAATTCAGAATATCATTCTGTAAGGATGCTAGGGAGGAAGGGGAAACTATAGGGGAGAATAGAGAGGAATTAGGGTTGAAGGGGGAAGAACGTGAGAAATACCTGAGAAATATCTATATCCCCTCCAAGAGAGAGCCCCGAGGTATTTATAAACCCGGCCATAGAGGGGGCCGACCGGACCCCCCCCCCCCCCCCCCCCTAGGGGCTGAACCGATGGTTCAGCCCCGTAGCCATGCTTTTTAATGAGTGGGGGCTGAACCGGTGGGTTCAGCCCCGCTGCCGCTTGCACTCTCCTTCTGTCGGCGCACATAATGACGCCCTGAGAACCGTGTCATGTTCGGGGGTGTAACATTCTCCTCCTCATCAAGAACCAACTTGTCCCCAAGATGGTAGTCAGGGTAGAGCTCCTTGAAGTCCAGCAGGTCGACCTAGTGTTGTGTGCCTCTGACAAGTGTTTCCACTTAACAAGAACCTCGGGGCGGTACTCGGTGCCCCTCTGCTTCCATTTGAACCGTAGGATCTCCTCTGGCAGCGGCCGAAACTCACCCGCGGTGGTCGCCTCTGGCAGGAACAGGCTGGCCTTAACTGTGTTGTCGATCTTCTTCTTTAGCAAGGACACATGGAAGGTAGGATGAATACGAGACCCTTCAGGTAGCGACAAGGTGTAAGCCACTGGCCCCACTCTGTGGATAATACGAAAAGGACCATAGTAACGTGGAGCCAATTTTTGATTCGTCCGTCGGGCCACTGACAGTTGTCGGTAGGGCTGGAGCTTGAGGAAGACTTCATCACCGACCTCGAATTCCCTCTCCTTGCGATGTTTGTCCGCTTATGCCTCCATACGATCCTGGGCGGACCAGAGGTTCTCGCGCAGAGTAGCTAAGGTGCGGTCCCGATCGCGTAGCGCCCGATCAACGGCCGACAAAGCCGTGCTGCCTGCTTCATAACTACCCAAGGACGGTGGGGGACGGCCGTAAATGACCTTGAATGGGGTCAACTTGTTGGCCGAGTGGTAGGAGGTATTATAGCTATATTCGGCCCAGTGCAACCAGCGGGTCCATGTCCGAGGCTCGTCCATCACAAAACAACTGAGGTTTGTCTCCACTCCCCGGTTGAGGACCTCCGTCTGGCCATCTGTTTGGGGGTGATTGGTCGTGCTCAGGCGTAAGCAAGTCCCCTGTAGTCGAAATAGCTCGCGCCAGAAATTACTCACAAACGTCGGATCCCGATCTGAGATGATTGCGCGCGGAACACCATGGAGACGGACAATTTCTCGAACAAAGAGATCGGCGACTGATTCGCCCGTGTACGGGTGGCTCAATGCCAAAAAGTGTCTGTACTTTGAGAGTTTATCCACCACGACAAAGATAACGGATATGCTCTGAGACTTGGGCAGCCCGCCGATGAAACCCATAGATCCGTATCCCAAACGTGGTGCGGGATCTACAGAGGTGTAAGCAGCCCTGTCGGGGTGGTCGTCTCATACTTCTGTCGTTGGCACGTCTCGCACTGTTGAACAAACTGTTGGACATCACGTCGTAATCCCTTCCAAAAGACATTTGCCCTCACCCGTTGGAGAGTCCCGAGTACTCTTGCATGGCCCCCAGTTGGGGAGGAGTGAAACTCGTGCATCATGAGGGTCTTCCAGGCTGAGGTGGGTGGAATGACCATCGGCCGTGGTAATAAAGTCTTCCATTCTGCAGGTGATAGCCCGGGGCGGTGTCTTGCCCCTGCTGGAGAGCTTCCACGAGGACTCGCAGTGCGGGGTCCTGCATGATCTCCTCCTGGATGTCATCTAAAGAGTTGATCAAGGGGCCGAAAATCTGGGCGAAGGTGCTCTCTCGGAGACGGGATAACGCGTCAGCAACCACGTTCTCTTTGCATTGCTTGTCGAGGATCTCATAGTCGTACCCCAGCAGCTTCGTCAACCACTTCAGCTGGAGAGGGGAGGGAACCCATTGTTCCAAGAAGTGATTCAAGCTCTGATGGTCTGAATGGATTTTGAAGTGTCGCCCCAACAAGTAAGGTCGTCACACTGCCACAACATGGATGATTGCCAGCATCTCTTTCCCGTGCGTAGACAGCCCCAAAGTTCGGGGAGCCAACGCATTGTTGTAGAAGGCTAATGGTCGGCTTTCTTGCATTAATACCGCGCCAATTCCCACGCACGACGCATCTGTTTCGAGCACGAACTCCTTGTTGAAATCGGGGAGGGCGAGGACCGGTGTGGTCGTCATAGCCCCCTTGAGGGTCTGTAAAGCCGCCTCAGCCTCCTCCTACCATAGAAAGGCATACTTTTGTAATAACTGAGTCAATGGTCGCGCAATCTTGCCATAATCCTTCACGAAACGCCGGTAATACCTCGTGAGTCCCAGAAATCCACGTAAGGCCCGGATAGTACGAGGGTGTGGCCATGACAACATGCTCTCGATCTTCTTGGGGTCGGCCTTAACACCGTGATCGAAAACCAAATGCCCCAGTTACTCGACCTCCGGCTATCCGAATGAGCACTTGGACTTCTGGCGTAGAGTTGGTGCTCACGTAGGATGGTGAAAACATGCTCCACATGGGTCAGGTGCTCCTCCCAACTTGCGTTGTATATGAGTATGTCATCAAAAAAATCAATATTGAGTGGCGGAGAAGAGGGCGAAAGATCTCGTTCATGACGGCCTGAAACATGGACAGGGCGTTGGTGAGCCCAAAAGGCATCACGAGGAACTCGTAGTGCCTGTCATGCGTCCGGAAGGCAGTTTTGTGGATGTCCTCCTCTCGCATTCGAATCTGATGCTAGCCCGACCTGAGGTCCAGCTTGGTAAACAGGGAAGCGCCATGTAACTCGTCCAACAACTTTTCTATCAGTGGAATGGGAAATTTATCCTTGATAGTCGAGTTGTTCAAGTCGCGGTAGTCCACACAAAATCGCCACAATCCGTCCTTCTTCTTCACCAAAATGATGGGGGAGGAGAAGGAACTAGTACCGAGACGAATAATCCCGGCGGGAAGCATTTCTCTGGCGTTGAGCTCAATCTCTGCCTTCTGGACGTGCAGATAATGATACGGTCAAATGTTGGTGGGTTCGGACCCCGCCTTGAGTTGGATCTGATGATCCATGAATCTCGGTGGTGGAAGTGTACTGAACCAGTAGAGCCTGCATCTGCACTGGTACTACTGAGGGAACTGTGGTGGACGGTGTAATCTACATGATCACCGCCATAGCGCTGTCCTGATTTCCCAGTCGCTCCAAGCTTCGGATCGAGATCTCCTTCATCGGGGAGGATTTCAGGCCGCCCAGACAATACTCCTTCCCATGATGTGTGAACTCCATCGTCATCTGATCCCAGTCAAAGGTCACCCGCCTCAATTGCCGCAACCACTGTACCCTAAGCACCATGTCAGATCCTCTGATAGACAAGAGGTAAACGTCGGTACGACCCATGTACCCTTGTATCCGTAGCTCCACCCCTTTCATAACTCCCTCGCACTGAAGTTTGCTCTCATCTGCTACCATGACCTGAAAGGCTGCTCCATGGTCGATCACATGTCCCACGCGCTGAGCCATAACGGGATGGATGAAATTGTGGGTGCTCCCACTATCCACGAGAATCGTCACCCGCTCCTGGCTAACCCTTCTCGCAATCCGCATATTGAGGGGATTGTTGCATCCCTCCATCGCCTGTATGGGCACGGCAAACTCGGCCAAATCTAAGTCTTCCTCCAACTCTGGTCTTGGAGTGATCTCGTCTTCCACATCCTCATGCAACATATAAACTTAGACCTTCTGGCACTTGTGCCCGGGTCCGTATTTTTCATCGCAGTTGAAACACAGACCCTTCTCCTTACGTGTCTGGAGTTCGGCCCATGATAGCCTTGTCACAGTCGGTTTGTCGGCCGCTGGCTGTTTTCTCCTGGCGGCAACCGGGGTGGTAGTGGTTCGCCCTGTGGCGCGGTTCCTTTGCATGTTGAAGCGTTCCTCCTAAATGCGGGCCAAGCTTGTACAACCCTCATATTTTCCGAGTCGGTGTGACCCGACGCGGATGAGGTCGTGACGAAAAAGGTGACCGCAACGCAGCAAACCAAACAATCGGAAATCGTTAAGGATCGAGAAAGAGAAGACCCGGGGGGATCACTTCTTACTTGGGCCCAAGGCTCCGGGCGAGGGGTCCACTCGCCCCAGGCATGTGGGCGCGCCCAATTCGGGTGGTGGACCTCGGTCCACTCACCCGACCCCCGGCAAGGGGGGGAGTGGACGACTCGAGCTCCACTCGCCCCCCCCCCCAACCTGTTTCGGTCGTTCGGGTTAGTTGTTGGGCTGCGGATAGTAGGTTTTTGGCTATCCGCAGCCCAATTTTTGGGAAGTCTATAAATAGACCCCCATGGGCACTTTGGGAAGGGTTGTTGATACCCCCCCCCCCCCCTCCCTCGCGTGTGTGTTGTGAGCAAGCACTACCCCTCCCCTCCTCCTGTCATCGAAGGTGGACAGTGAGGTGACCTTTGGTGCCCTCCAAGGTGCCCAGGCTCAGCATTGGCTTGGGAGGGGAAGTTCCTTGAGAGCTTCTGGGTACGTGGTGGGACCTCCACGCTGCAGCTTACGTGGTCAGTTTGTGGACTTAGAAATTTTCCAAGGGTTGGGTTCTGTGGTTCTTAGTGACTGGTCAGGGGTCTCGCTCGGGTCAAGTAAGGGTTAGTTGCATCTCCCTTTCGAACGTCGAGACCAGTTCTCTGGTTTCAACATTCTGGTGCGGTGAGCGTGGAAGCGGCTAGTTCGGAAAGCTCTGAGCAAGTCTCATGGCTGGAAGCGAAGAGCCAAAGAACTCACCTCCTCCCAATAGGTCGCGGCCGTTGGCAGGAGAAGGTGAAGCAGGGAAGGCAGATCAGGTGTCAGATGATCAGACCAAGTTGGAAGTGGCAGGGGAAGTGATAGAGAGGGATGTCGTTAGCGGCGGGGGAAAGCTGGAGAAGATACGAATCAGCGGAAGGCTGAGCGGGCAGTATCAAGAGAGGATCCGAAGATGTGTCCAACATAATGTGGACATCTTCGCGTGGAGTGCTGCAGATATGCCAGGTGTCGATGCGAATGTGGCATGTCATCGCCTCAACCTCGACTCAAGCGTCCGCCTCATTCGCCAGAAGAAGAGAAATGTATCGTCTACCCTCGCCGGGCCGATCAGAGAGGAGGTAGGGAAGCTGCTAGAGGCAGGATTCGTGGAAGAAATCCAATACCCAGGATGGGTTTCTAACGTGGTAATGGTAAAGAAGGGAGACGGGAAGTGGAGAATGTGTGTGGACTTCTCCCTGTTGAACAAGGCTTGTCCTAAGGATTGTTATCCTCTGCCTCGAATTGACGCGTTGGAGGATTCAGCTGTCGGCTTCCCGGTGATGAGTTTCTTTGATGCATTCTCCGGCTACCATCAAATCCAAATGCATCCGCCCGATGTTAAGGACGTTTCTTTCATCACAGATGACGGGTGTTACTGTTACAAGATGATGCCTTTCGGGCTGAGGAACGCAGGAGCAACGTACCAAAGGATGATGGACCGAGTTTTCAAGGAGCAGAAGGGGCGCAACCTAGAAGTCTATGTGGATGACTTGATGGTTAAAAGTAGGGACGTAGCATCTCATCTGCAAGACTTGGAGGAGACCTTTGCCACCCTTCGAAGGTTCAAGATGAGGCTCAACCCTTCTAAGTGCGTCTTCGGGGCAAGTCGAGGAAAGTTCCTCCACCTACTCACCCCGGTGGGGGTCGAGCCCAACCCTGACAAGGTCAAAGCCATCCTGGAGTTGGAGTCGCCGAAGAATGTGAAAGAGATTCAAAAGTTGACAGGGAAGTTGGCAGGGTTGAGCCGGTTTCTCTCCAGAGCAGGGGAGAAGTGCTCTCCTTTCTTCAGAGCCCTGCGCCAGGGTCAGAAGTTTGAGTGGACGCCGGAAAGCGAGAAGGCCTTTCAGGCGTTGAAGGAACAGCTGACGCGGACTCCTTTGCTCCAGGGTCCGAGAGAAGGAGAAGATCTTTTTCTTTACCTAGGGGTAGGAGCCGAGGCAGTTAGCTCGGTCCTGGTCAGGGAGGAGGGGAAGAAGCAGCTGCCGATCTATTACGTCAGCTGAGTCCTGAAAAAGGCGGAGCTCAAATATCCTGTCCTGGAGAAACTGGCATTCGCTTTACTCATCTCGGCGCGGAAACTTCGTCCCTATTTCCAGGCTCATTCGATCAGAGTGGTGACCGATCACCCCCTTCGCAACGTTATGGAAGGAGTGGAGCACTCTGGGAGACTGGCAAAGTGGTCGATTGAGCTTAGCGAGTTCGATGTCACTTTCATCCCTCGGCTGTCAATGAAAGCGCAGGCAGTGGCGGATTTTCTAGCAGAGTATGTGACCGAGGTGGATGGTTTGGAAACCACCGGGTTGATGGCATGGGAGCTGTTCGCAGACGGGGCATCGGGAAGAAATTCCCTCGGCGGAGGGGTAGTCCTGGTCAGTTCGCAGGGGACAAGGATTGAGCAGGCGATCGACATCCGATTCTCCGTAATCAACAACCAGGCCGAGTATGAAGCAGTGGTGGTTGGGCTTCGACTGGCAAAGGATTAGGAATCCGGGATGTGAAGGTTTTCACGGATTCGATGGTGGTGGCCTCCCAGGTCCGGGGAGAGTTCGAAGCAAAGGATCTCGAGCACTTTCTCCATCCAGCATATCCCGAGGGAGGAAAATGCCCGAGCAGATCAGTTGGCAAAATACGGCCCTCGCGCGGGAGGAACGGTGACCGAGTTGTTCCGCCCGTCCATCGAGGAAGGGGAGCTCATGGAGATTGATCAAAGGGCCTCGTGGGTGGACCCGATCCTCACCTTTCTGACCTCAGGCAAGTTCCCAGAGGGGGTCCCAGATAAGAGGCGGTTCAGGTACAAGTTTGCATACTACCTGATCCGAGATGGGAGCTTGTATAGGAAGACCCTAACCGGGCTCCTAGCAAGGTGCGTGGTAGAAGATGAAGTCCCAAAGGTCTTGGAAGAAATCCACTCCGGAGAATGCGGGAGCCACTCCGGAAGCCAAACCTTAGAGAAAAGGGTGTTGAGACAGGGATACTTCTGGCCGACCCTTCGCAGGGATGCCGCAGAGTTTGCAAGGAAGTGTCAGAAGTGTCAGCTCTTCGCACCGCTCCAACTCCAACCTGCGCAAAGGCTCAGGACCATCACAACACCCTGGCCCTTCGCCATCTGGGGGATGGACTTGGTTGGCCCGTTCCCTCAGGCCAGCGGTCAAAGAAGATTCATGCTGGTCATGATAGACTACTTCTCCAAATGGGTGGAGGTCAAGGCTTTGGCTAAAACAACCTCGCAGGTGATAAGAAATTTTATTTGGGGAGAGATAATTTGCAGGCACGGACTCCCCCTCGCCATAGTGACGGACAACGGACCACAGTTCGCGAGCAAGGAGCTCACTAGCTTCTGCGGTCAGTTGGGCATCGATCTTCGTTTTGCCTCCGTTCATCATCCTCGGAGCAATGGACAGGTCGAGGCGGCGAACAAGGTCATAGTCAACTTGCTGAAGAGAAAAGTGGAGAACCTGAAGGGAACTGGGTGGAGCAGCTTCCCTCGGTCTTGTGGGCCTTGAGAAAGGCACCCAACACCGCGACGGAGGAAACGCCATTCAAACTCTCTCATGGGTCCGAGGTTGTACTCCCTGTGGAATTCGAGGTCAGATCCCCCCGGGTCGTGGCTGCCCAGGAGGGTGATGAAGAAGGGAGAATGGACAACGAGGAGGAACAACGGCTCTCGCTGGATGTGGTTGAGGAGCTCCAGGACCTCGCATCGATTCGGCATGAGGAAGTGAAACGTCGGATGACCAGGTATTTCGATAAGAACATTAGGATCAAGCAATTCGTCCAAGGAGATCTGGTCCTCAAGAAGGTCGACGCCGCGGAAAGATCGGCGAACGTAGGAAAGCTCCAACCCAATTGGGAAGGACCCTATGTAATCCTAGAAGCCCTGAAGTCAGGGGGTATCGCCTTCAGAATGTTGAAGGAGTTCCCCTCGGCAACACTTGGAGTGGCGACGATCTAAAAAGTTTTTTATTCTAAATGAATATTAATTTTATCCTGGGAAAAACCTCTTATTTCAGCTCATAATAGTTACTTTAGCCCGTGAGGGCAGACGTTGGTAAGCATCTAAGTGGCTTGGGGAAGGTGTTGAGTTCCTCCGCCCCCAGGTGAGGGTAAGCACCTAGGATGTGGATGGGTACTCCGCACGCATTTGGTAAGATCCCCGACTAGAGACCATTCTCCGGGCTCAGTCATGCCGGCAGATGGGAGACTCATCGGGTCGACTGATTGGTAAGATCCCCGACTAGAGACCATTCTCCGGGCTCAGTCATGCCGGCAGATGGGAGACTCATCGGGTCGACTGATTGATAAAATCCCCGACTAGAGACCAATAGACCATTCTCCGGGCTCAGTCATGCCGGCAGATGGGAGACTCATCGGGTAGACTGATTGGTAAGATCCCCGACTAGAGACCATTCTTCGGGCTCAGTCATGCCGGCAGATGGGAGACTCATCGGGTCGACTCGATACTTGGCTAAGTGGCTTGGAAGGATAGTGGAGTTTCTCTGCCTTTAGGTGAAGGTAAGCGCCTGGGGCGTGGATGAGATCTCTGCCTCCGTTGCTTTGATAAGATGGTGGAGTTCCTCCGTCCCTCGGTGAGAATAAGCATCTGGGACGTGGACCGGTTCTCCGCCCCCGGATAGTTCGAGAAATTGTTAGTTCACTCCCCCTCCAAGTGAGCTCGGCTCCCTGGTAGGTGTGGAGTTCTCTCCCCTTCCAGGTGAGCTCGGCTACCTGGTAGGTGTGGAGTTCCCTCCCCATCCAGGTGAGCTCGGCTCCCTGGTAGGTGTGGAGTTCCCTACCCCTCCGGGTGAGCTCGGCTCCCTGGTAGGTGTGGAGTTCCCTCCCCCTCCGGGTGAGCTCGGCTCCCTGGTAGGTGCGGAGTTCCCTCCCCCTCCAGGTGAGCTCGGCTCCCTGGTAGGTGCGGAGTTCCCTCCCCCTCCAGGTGAGCTCGGCTCCCTGGTAGGTGCGGAGTTCCCTCCCCCTCCAGGTGAGCTCGGCTCCCTGGTAGGTGCGGAGTTCCCTCCCCCTCCAGGTGAGCTCGGCTCCCTGATAGGTGTGGAGTTCCCTCCCCCTCCAGGTGAGCTCGGCTCCCTGGTAGGTGTGGAGTTCCCTCCCCCTCCAGGTGAGCTCGGCTCCCTGGTAGGTGTGGAGTTCCCTCCCCCTCCAGGTGAGCTCGGCTCCCTGGTAGATGTGGAGTTCCCCTCCCCCTCCAGGTGAGCTCGGCTCCCTGGTAGGTGTGGAGTTCCCTCCCCCTCCAGGTGAGCTCGGCTCCCTGGTAGGTGTGGAGTTCTCTCCCCCTCCAGGTGAGCTCGGCTACCTGGTAGGTGTGGAGTTCCCTCCCCCTCCAGGTGAGCTCGGCTCCCTGGTAGGTGTGGAGTTCCCTCCCCCTCCAGGTGAGCTCGGCTCCCTGGTAGGTGAGGAGTTCCCTTCCCCTCCAGTCGAGCTCGGCTCATAGGAGGGTGGTTAAGTGAAGAAAGGTTCGCGTTCCGCCCCAAGTTAGGTTCAGTTGAAAACTCGGCAGGAGCATCCCGTTGGCAGGGCCCTTCGTGGATCACTCTAGGGACCCACCTACTCGTCAAATAGGTGGGTTAGACTTTCTTTCCGAGCTTAAGGCAAACTCGAAAAGAGTGAGGATTGTGTACAACCCACATATTTTCGGAGTCGGTGTGATCCGACGCGGATGAGGTCGTGACGAAAAAGGTGACCGCAACGCAGCAAACCAAACAATCGGAAATCGTTAAGGATCGAGAAAGAGAAGACCCGGGGGGATCACTTCTTACTCCGGGCGAGTGGACCTAAAGTGGAGGGTATGGTCCACTCGCCCCAGGCATGTGGGCGAGTGGACCATACTTGTGGGCGAGTGGACCATAGGTCCACTCGCCCCGGGCACCTGGGCGAGTGGACCTATGGTCCACTCGTCCGGTTAGCTGAGTGGACCATGGGGTCCACTCGCCCAATTCGGGTGGTGGACCTCGGTCCACTCACCCGACCCCCGGCAAGGGGGGAGTGGACGACTCGAGCTCCACTCACCCCCCCCCCCCCTCCTGTTTCGGTCGTTCGGGTTAGTTGTTGGGCTGCGGATAGTAGGTTTTTGGCTATCCGCAGCCCAATTTTTGGGAAGTCTATAAATAGACCCCCATGGGCACCTGGGAAGGGTTGTTGATACCCCCCCTCCCTCGCGTGTGTGTTGTGAGCAAGCACTACCCCTCCCCTCCTCCTGTCATCGAAGGTGGACGGTGAGGTGACCTTTAGTGCCCTCCAAGGTGCCCAGGCTCAGCATTGGCTTGGGAGGGAAAGTTCCTTGAGAGCTTCTGGGTACGTGGTGGGACCTCCACGCTGCAGCTTACGGGGTCAGTTTGTGGACTTAGAAATTTTCCAAAGGTTGGGTTCTGTGGTTCTTAGTGACTGGTCAGGGGTCTCGCTCGGGTCAAGTAAGGGTTAGCTGCATCTCCCTTTCGAACGTCGAGACCAGTTCTCTGGTTTCAACAAAGCTAATGGCATGATTTAGGCTGCGGGGCATATATGACTGAACCTCGTCCCGCAAATGCTCCTTTAGTCTTGATGCGAAACAGTTAAGCAACGTCTTTTCTTCGCAGTGCACCCTATTTGCCAAATTTTCGAACTCCGTGCGACAATCCATCATTGTTCCTTTCTGCCGCAATTTCTGGAGGGCCTCAAAATCCTTGTAGTCCAATGGGCCAAATCTGGTGGTGAATCCCTCCACGAAATTAGCCCATGGTACATAATCCTTGCCCCTCAGAAATCATTGTGTCCACTGAAAGACATCATCCTCCAAGTGGAAGGATGTTAACTGCACCCATTAGCCCTCCGAGACCTCCTGATAACTGAAAAAGTTCAACATTTTGCACCCACTCCAAAGCATCCCAACCGTTGAACTTGGGGAAATTCATGTGTGTAAATTTCGGGGGCATGTAAGCTCGGGGGGGGGGGGGGGGGGGGGGGGGGGGGGTCATCGTGCCACCCTGCTCTTGTCCATACCATGTTGGCCTCCTTTGCTCCGTAGAGCCAAGCGGTATGCCCGGGTGCCCTTGGTGATGCAATCCGCCCGTTGGTAGGGGCTGGCCGCCCACGGAACGCCGATTCCGCAGCTCCTTGTTGGAACGTAGCCTCGCGAATGTGGAAGGAGACCACCCGCACCCCCTGGCGGTAGTATTGGACATCCAGGCACCCGTCTGACCCCTCCTGGGTCCTCGCCGACTAGTCCCCAATGCACGCGCCAGAATCCGTCCCCTTCTGCGTCGGACTAGGACGATCCCGCGCCCAGCAAAGCCCCGCGGACCCCCACAGCCTCCAGCTACGCCAACCGCTCCGACCGATCCAGCGCCGCCGCGCCCTTGGCCAGCCGATCCGGAAGCCTCGCCCATTTGCGGCGCTCCCTGATGAGACCCGGTCGTTTCTAGGGCCGGACCCTACGAACCGTCGGATTCCTCACTCGTTGTCGCCTTCCCTTTCAGATTTTGCGATAACAATGCCTTGATTTCTTCCATACGGGCGTCTATCCGTTCCTCCAAACGCTGCGTAGATGCCCTCATCTTTTCTTTAATGACGGCTACCGTATCCCTCAATCCAACATAATTTTCCTCTAGGGTTTCCAACCTGTTGATCTCCTCTTGCGAACGAGTGGTAACCATGGTCGTAGGAACGATGCTCTGATACCAAATGTTAGGATGCTAGGGAGGAAGGGGAAACTATAGGGGAGAATAGAGAGGAATTAGTGTTGAAGGGGGAAGAAGGTGAGAAATATCCATATCCCCTACAAGAGAGAGCCCCGGGGTATTTATAACCCCGGCCATAGAGGGGGCCGGTCGGACCCCCCCCCCCCCCCCCTAAGGGCTGAACCGATGGTTCAGCCCCGTAGCCATGATGGTTCAACCCCGTAGCCATGCTTTTTAATGAGTGGGGGCTGAACCAGTGAGTTCAGCCCCACTGCCGCTTGCACTCTCCTTCTGTCGACGCACATAATGACGCCCTGAGAACCATGCCATGTTCGGGGGAGTAACACATTCCATTACACGGTTGTTACTCCTTATTGAAATTACATAGTGAAGCCAACAATAAACGTAAATAAATGAAATATATATAATGCAAATCTTAATATACAGCTTAAGTTTTGGGATCTTGGGAGGGTGGGCTCCAAAAGGGTATCTGCATGGCAAAGCTTCTCAGTACATGAAGATCCGGCAATGGGTATGCAATATGAGTATTCAGCAGTCATGATCAATTTACTCGACAACAACACAACTTATCCGCTAGTTGTTGCTCGCCAAGCGAATTCACATGGAGCATCGCATCAAAATCGGAGGTGTGGGAGGGCGGAAGAGTATGATGAAGTGAGAGAGTGCATCGTCAAGCTACTTAAAGTGAGTACCATCCAATGGGAAATAGGCAGCAAGTCAAATGATATGACCACTTTTTGAGCAAAAAAGCACATCCTAAAATCGGAATGAGAGCATGAGAAAAAGAAAGTTCTAAAAATTTTAATTTCTCCCTCTCTCTCTCTCCCTCTCTCTCTCTCTCTCTCTCTCTCTCTCTCTCTCTCTATATATATATATATATATATATATATATATTATACCGATTTAAAATAAGGTACCAAATCATATTACAGTTTTCATAATTGTAAATGATTTATTAATAGTCTGTCAACAGATGTCAGAACTCGACATATACTAGGCCATTTACCTAGGATGTTACTCAGAAATTAATCAGTAGTGAGTACCTAGCAAATTTGTGTCGACAATGAGTGTTGGATAAGCTTACTTCGACAATGAGCACTTGGAGATAATCTATGGTGGGAGATAAAGCCGTACGAAGCACCAGAGAGAATAGTCATATCAAACTCTCTCCTATAATTACATTACAATTTTTACGCACGAAAATTTCTTCCCAAAAATAATAAGTTTATTTGTGATTCGGAGGCACCACATTTTTAAGCAATCACTCTCATTTCTAAAAGTATGCGTTAGTTATTAATCATAGGATGCTGCGAAATCAGGTATGTCTTCTCACATTTCATTTCTATCACATTTTACATACTCATCAATCATCATGAATCATAGCTTCAACAACAACAACAGAACCCATATAGTCCCCAATCATTGGGGGTATGGGCGGGGGAAGATTGGAAACAGACCTAACCTTTGGCCCTATGCCCAAAGTGGCTTCTCTCAGAGGAGAAAGACCGAACCTTTGACAATAGATGCACAAAGTGGCTGCTCACAGATTACCACTGAAATAGTGGCCCCCTATACCGTCACGTTTGATGCGGAATCATGCCCTCAAATCAAAGTCAAAGACATCAGAGAGGGCAGACTCAAGAATCCATTTTGATTTATGTGCACATAACCATGCTTCCTTCATTCAGCATCCAGCGCATTGGTCTTGCACAATAGTAAAATGTATATGTCCATTTAAGTCCTTCCAAGCTATATAGTTTCTTACACGGGTATTCATTGTAAAAGTACATTTATTTCTTCCCAAACTAATATTCTAATATGACTTATAAATCCAACTTAAAAGCATGAGTACTAACCAAAGTTTTAATATCACCAATGATAGTATCTTACTAGCAATCAATCTATGACTAACAATATTCACAATTATAATCTTATATTTAAAATCTTTATAAACAATTGTCTCAATCATATTCGTAATGACATTTAAAAATAATACAATTTTACAATCTACTTAACGTCGTTATACTTATCTGTCAACTTTAAGAATTTCATAAAAGGTGACTATCACAAAGCTCATGCGAAGCACCGGGTCACCAGACAGGATGTGATGGAGGAAAATGGAGACGGGTGTCTAGATCGATTACTTCCCCCTATAACTCCCTCGATCAACCTACGGTGAATGCTTCCTAGACAGGTACGTCGAGGGCATACGGAGAAGTGGACGGCGGCACAAACGGGGAAGAAGGCGTTGGGGTACACTGTCGTGCATATGGACGCTAGAACAAATTGTTGCTCCGTTTATTGGTGAGCGAAAGCAGAAGGAAACATGAGTGTCCCTGCTCTTATGGTTGGGGCGGCAATCAGGCGACATGAGGGAGACTAAGGGGGAGATATGATGGATTGAGTGGGAGCCCTAAAACCTTTGATGCCAAAAGACCCGGTTTGATTTTATTCTGCCTTAGTTTTAAGCCAACCAAGAAATAAATACGGATTTCATGAATGGAACAAAAATCGCAACACATGGTTCAGAATAACCCAAACCGGAATACACATGCAACATAAAAAAATACAAGATGCATGGAAATAAAATCATATGTTAGAGATAAATAAGATTAAATGCTCTATATGCTTACGTCATGCTTCTTCCTTGCAAGAAAATGCTCTTGTGACATCAGTCTCCTCCTTCAAATCAAGCTTATCCTCGAGCTTGAACTGGGCTACGCCTTCCTAAAATCTTTTAGGGGATCCTAGGTCTCCTCTTGAAGTCGTTGTCCCACTGAATGGATACCCCGCACATGCTCTGCTTAAGGTCGGACCGAATGTCCGTCAACATCTAGGCAGCAATCGCCCACCGAACAATGAAGGTAGCTCGGGGGTGTCGGCAGGGGGTCTCCCACGAAGGTCTTCAGAAGAGATGTGAAAAACATTGTGGATCCTCGTACCTTCTACGAGTGCCAAATGATAAGCCAACAAGCCAATCTTTTCAATCACCTTGAATGGCCCATAATAGCGGTGCGGAGCTTGTTGCTCTAGTTGCGCACATTCTTCAGCTACCAATATGGTCCCAATTTCAACCAAACCTAAAAATCCACCTCGAATTTTACCATAGTGTGTTTTCCATCATAGTATTTCTTTATTCTCCCTTATGCTTGGAGCAAATGTTCTTAACTCTACTAAGATGTTATCCATGTTGTGGAGTAGCTAACCAACACCCACCACTTCGGCCTCTGATGATGTGTGCGGCAGAATTAGGGGCCTGTCACACTCGTAGATTACCCTGAATGACGACGTCTATCATGATGAAAAGTAGGAGGTGTTTGTAACAATACTCTGCCCACGCTAGGTTTGTCACCCATGATTGAGGGTCCCCCCCCCCCAAAAAAAGGCACTAGAAATACATCTCAATGGTCATGTTCAAGATCTTCGCATAGCAATCAGACTATGGGTGGAATGAGGAAGAAAAAAGTCAGCTTCGTTTTGTTGAGGTGGAACAACTCGCGCTAGAGCTTGCCTGTGAAGATTGTCATGTTCAGAAACAATCATCACCGGAAACCCTCGAAGACAGACAATGTGCTTGAAAAGAGCATGAGCCACACTAACGGTTGTATACGGGTAAGCCAAAGAAATGAAATGTCCCCCTTCGAAAAAAACTGCCACCACCACAAAAAGGACCAAATTCCAATGTGAACGGGGCAACCCTTTGACGAAATCAATAGATGCTTTGCCCATATCTGTGTCAGATACTTCTTCTCTTTCCTCCTTTTCTCTATATTTTTCATCTTCTCTTTGTTTATTGTTATTGATTTGACGGCACAACTAAATATTGTAAAAATACCACAATCTAGTTTTCTTTATTTTACATGAAAATCTTTTCATTTATGTTATTTTCATCATTGTTAAACTCATCTACAATTTACAAAAATACCTAAAATTTTATATTTTTGAGTTTCATCGTAAGTAAGAAAACATCATCAAAACATAACTAATTTTTTTTGTAAATGGAGGACAGTATCTCATATTTTCATCATAGGAAAACGGACAAAGATAATATAAATAGCACATACATACAAATTTTTTGAAAAGACACAGAGAAACCATAATCTATGCAGTTCATTTCAATTAAATATAGGCACAAATTTTTATCACTTAGGGTCTGTTCGTTAGCACTGTTTTGGGGCATGGTTTTCGTTTTGAGTTTTTGAAAACTAAAAACAAGCGTTCGTTTGGCTCTGTTTTGCTCTGTTTTGGTTTTGAGCTGAAAACATTATGTTTTCATTTCCTTCTAAACTTGTCTCCTCCCAAAACAGACCTAGCGAGGTCTGTTTTGCTCGGTTTTGAGAAAAGACGCGCTCCTTACTCGCCTCCCGCCAGCGAAACTGCCGAAGACCTTCCATCCCTTCGTCTCTACCTACTCGGAGCCTTGCTCGCAGCGATTTACTCTCCGCCGCCTGCAACGTCCTGGAGCGCATCATCGCCAGTTCGTCCTCGATCGAAGCCGCCGCCGCATTGGACTATGCTCTCTCCCTCGGCGTTCCTATTGACCATGGCCAACTCCTGCGCTCCCTCGTATCGACCGGACAACTTCTCAAGGCCAACGTCCTCTTCATCCATAGCGCCATCCTTGCGCTCCCTAGTATTGATAGCCATAGCGCCATCCTTGCGCTCCCTCGTATTGATAGCCATAGCGCCATCCCTGAGCTCCCTCGTATTGATAGCCATAGCGCCATCCCTGAGCTCCCTCGTATCCCTACGCTCCCTCGTATTCATCCACAACTTCTCAAGGCCGACGTCCTCTTCATCCATAGCGCCATCCCTGCTCTCCTCTTCTCAAGGACAACTTCTCAAGGCCGGCTCCTGCGCTCCCTCATATTGATTTGTTTTTTTACACGTTCCGACAAATGGCATTGACTGCACTTCAGTGATTATATACCAGAACAGGTGGCTGAATTGGACGGTATTTATTTCAATGGAGTTACTTACTCGCTTCCTCTATGCATTCCTTTACCTTTTGGTTTGTCTCTCCCTTATAATGATGTTAGGACCTGCAACTTTGCATGCAGTTAACCACCCAGGAACAGTCATCATTCAGTTTATAGCTTGTAAAACGGACTTGAAAATCATTCTGCAATCGAACATAAGTTTTCATTTTGGACCAAAACGAAACTGAAAACCAGGCTGCAAACGAACATAAGTTTTTGTTTTGAACCAAACGAAAACCTTTCAATGAAAACGTGCAAACGAACGGACCCTTATGGTTTAAAAAAATTTCATGCACTCTAAGTACCATTCTTAAACAAATTAAATTAAAATAGATACATGTGATGATATTATTAAGCTATGAATCTAGGAAAACAGCCAAAAAGAATGCTCACCTCACAAGAGAATCGCTCCATGATTAGCCTCTGGACATAGTCTACAACAGCTTTTCTTCGCTCTTCCGATGGCAGGTTAGGTTGTATGCAAGCAAGCAGGTCAGCGGTTCTCTCTTCGGCCTTCAACCATCGTTCCTTATCAAGCACCCGAGTCACATTGGCAGCTTCATCGCCCAGAAGGCCATTGAGAACTAGATCACATGGTAGCAACCTAACTTCATGCTCGCCCATATAAAGCTATACTGCATATGACTCAAAACTCCCCGTCTCAGCCTCCCTTCAACTTCGATAAAGCATAATCAAGCGGTGCCTCTTATCTCCATCTAAACACAATGCACGCGTAAAATGAAGGGCCGGGGTAACCCTAATCAACGACCAGATCACAGTTTCCCACCAAGGAAACCCGAGGCTCCCTTACAAAGAAGCTCCAGAACGCTACAAGAACATAGAAATTACGCGATTCTGTCGGAATCCTTCTGCCTTAGAACTCGAGAGCGCGCTGATTAACCCAAAGGAAAATCACCCAGCTAGGTAATCAAAAGCACCTCGCCTTTCTCCCCGGAACCACCCACCGGCAGGATCCTACTCCGTCAAACTTCCGCCCTGCAGTGCTTCCGATCAGCACAACAAATCATGAAAAAGGAAGAAGACGAAAAAAACCCTAAAGAAAAGCAGAAGGTGGCCCTTAAGCGGAGAAAGCGATATATTCCGGAGGTCGTCAGCTCCCAGAAGATCTCAGGATTATCGATCGCTGGTAGAATACTTTCTTCTGCGGATTCGCAGTCGATCGATGTGGTAAGAGCAACGAATGAAGGAAAATAACAGCAAATAAGAAATGAAGAGAAAGGAAGAAGAAGACGAAAGAAATGGAGAGAGAGAGAGAGAGAGAGAGGAGAGAGAGGAGAGAGAGAGAGAGAGAGTGAGCGAGGAGTCCAGTATTGGTTTCGAAACGTTTTCTGACGGTGCTGGAGAGGGAGTGATCAGAGGGCTGGGATAGGATCATGAGCCTCTCCACAAATCTTGATGATGATGAAAATGAAAAGCCAAAAATGTGAACAGAAGATAAATAATGACAATTGTTATAAGCACACCAGTTTTGGCTATTGAGACATCAATTTCTATGAATTATTACGCGCCTTTTGAAAATACGTCTTGTACATGTATTTTTAGGAAAAGTGTTCGACACGAAAATTACAGATCTCGTCGAGATCTACAACTTTCGTGTTAAACACTTTTCCTAAAAATACATATACAAGATGTATTATCGTCCTAATCCTAATTATAACAACTGCCTAAATAATTTTGAAAGACAATATTTTATTTTGGCAGGAGCGCAAGTAAACTTCATTTCAAAATCTTAATTTTTCGCATACATAGGCTTCGGTTGGCACGGCTTACCTGCTCTGGTGAGTTTTATCAAAAATGTCATTAGCATAGAATGTATGTTTGGCAAGTTAAAGGTTATGACTCTACCAAAGAAAATGAACTAGTTTTAAGCATAAAATGCATGTATTTTTTTAGGTGAGGTCGATCGTTCACGAATGACGGTTCATGACCGCCGCCACGTTCACGGCCGCCACCACCTCGCCAAACAAAACCCTAGGCTCCCGCTTGATGCTCGACATGCGCTTAGCGCCGCTAAGTCCATAGCATGTCTTTGATCCGCGCATACTTGAACGTTGCAAAGTTCATAGTGCGCGCAGTCTCTAACTCCAATTTTCTTCTTAAGATTACAGGTGTACAACTCTGTATTCGTCGAGTAGGTCCCCGGGACCCAGCGTGTCTTTAGGCCCAATATTTTTTAGGAAGCACTCCCCCAGGCAAGAGGGGCGGGAGCTTTTGGATGGGCTCAAGTCTAAGGAGCGCGGGCCATGCTTTCGAAGGGTGAGACCCAAGGGGGCGAGTGGGGAGGCGGCCTGCCCCCACTCGCCCCGCTCCAAGGGGGCGAGTGGGGAGGCGGTCTGCCCACACTCGCCCGGTGGCCCGCCCCCACTCGCCCGGCGGCCCGCCACCACTCGCCCGGCTCCAAGGGGGGGCTACATGGACAAATTTACCAGGATGCCCCGATGGTCTGCGTATAACATCTCAGAACAGCGGAATTTGGTTGTTAGTAGGCCAATCCTGGGGGCATTTTTGTAATCTCTTAAGCCAGAATCTTGTTATTGGCAGACCAAGCTCGGAAATCTATAAAAAGGATCGAGGGGGCACCTTTGGAGGGACAGAGTTCTTTGGCTACTCTCTCCCTAAGTTTCTTTGGTTGGTGAAGAGTGCCTCCAAATGTGCTCAAGCTCAGCATTGGCTTGGGCGGGGAATCGCTCTAAGATCTTCCGGGTGTGTGGTGAGACCTCCTTGCTGAGCCCTCGGTCCTGCTCCTAATTCCCAAGCCTTCAGCCTAGCGCTCTCCCTCGAAGTAAATGTGAGGTCCACAAAAGACCAAGTCTTGGTTTCAACATTTTTGGTGTGGTGAGCGTGGAGAGTGACCATCACAAAAAATCTCAAACTGAGCTCCATGGCTGGAGATGGAGGAGGTGGATCCGACCCAGGCCACTCGCAGCCGCCGGTGGCTGTGGTGAGGGTGGAGATGCTGGCAGATCTCTGAAGGGAGGTGCTCGAGACCATCCATGTCGCATTCGCATCGGTGCGGGACAGTTTCGTCGCCCCCAGCCTTCCAGGCGCTTCCGCCATCAAGAGCCGGCGAGAACGCCCTGGGGGAGAGGGAAGATAAGGAGGCAGTCGTCGAGGCGCCAGGGCAAGAACTTGCTGGGCGGGAGCTCTTCTCCAACCCGGCGAGTCCCGGCCAGGCGAGTGAGATCCCGGCAAGTGCCGGCCCCAAGAGTGATGGCCCGGCGAGTGCACGTCAAGTCGGGGACCTCGCGGGAAGGGTCGAGCAGGCGAGAGCAATGGGTGGAGGAAGCCCTTTCTGTGAGCAGGTGCTCTCGGCACCACTCCCGGAAGGGTTCAGGGGGCCAGAGATGTCATATTACACCGGCATGGATGACCCTGTCCAGCACGCGCAGTGGTTCGAGGACATGGTCTCCATCAGACCCATGTCAGACGCTTTCAAAGTACTGACTCTTCGCGACCACTTTGAAGGAGAAGGACCGGGACTGGTTTCACCAGCTGTCCACGGGATCGATCTATGCTTTCGAGGACCTACGCCATAGCCTTTTGCTTCGCTTCTCAACCTCGAAGAAGAGGAAGAAGGACGTTGAGGCGCTTTTCAAGATCAAGCAGGGACCATGGGAGTCGTTGGCCCATTATGTGGACAGATTCCAGGAGGAAGTCCTGCTCGTCCAGGAGGTACACGGGTTCACACTCCAACTTGCCTTCAAAGTGGGGCTGCGGGAGGGGTTCTTCAAGATGAATCTGAAGCAGAAGACCCCCTTGTCCTTTGAAGAAGTGATGGAAAGGGCGGCAGAGGAGATCGAAGGGGAGGCGGCCAACCCGGAGTTCGCGAAAAGATTGACGAGACTGGGTGAGTCGGAGACGAGACCACAGGAGGTCAGGAAAAGGGATGAGCCGAGAGCTCCGGAGCCAGGGGAGGCAGGGCCCGAGACCACTCCTCCCCCCGCCTCAGCACGCCATGGAGATTGGCTGGGGGAGAAGGAGGAGAGCCAGAAAAGCATAAAGAAGAGGAAGAGGAGGGGATAGGGTGGTGTTACCCTACTGTGATTTTCACCAGGAGGAAGGTCATGCGACGTTCAACTGCCCAGAGTTTTTGGAAATGAGGGGAACAAGGGATCCGATGCAGCAACAACAACAATCGGTGGGGATCGAGAAGGACCATGTCTGGTGTTGAAACCTGCAACAAGTCTCTTGAGTTCGGACCCACTGGGGGTGTAGCTGATGCTTACTTCTCCCTCACTAGACTCTCTTGACGGTGGATGTGAGAATATGAATAGACTCAAGACTGAAGCGATGAGGTCCCGCCACACACCCGGAAGATCTTAGAGAGCTTCCCCTCCCAAACCAGAGCTCAACCGGGCACCTTGGAGGGCACTAGCAGCCGACCAAAAACTAGCCTGGAGGAGAGGATTCTCTAAAATCGGATCTCCTCCAAGGTGCCCTTAAGAGTCTATTTATAGATTTTTCTAAGCTGGTCTGCAAATAACATGAATCCGCCTTTTGGTTTTACTAACAGCACCCCAAATTGGTCTGCTAACAGCCTAACTCCGCTGTTCCGAAGGGCTATTTGCAGCCCACCAGGGGTATTAGGGTCATTTCCCCCTCAAATCATCCTGGGCGAGTGGTCCGTGAGGGCACCACTCGCTGGGCACCCGCCTAGCTGGGCGAGTGCCCACGCTCCCGGGCGAATGGTCCGTGAGAGCACCACTCGCCTAGCTCCTTCTCTTCTGCACCTTACCCCCACCAAACCGGGGGCACTTCCACCTCCTAGCCGGGGCGAATGATCGGGCTGACCCAGGTCTCGCCACTTGGCTTGAGGGGCCCACTCGGCGAATACGGGTTGTACACAATCCCCGCTCTTTGCGAGTGGTTACTACGCTCGGAAAGAACAGTCCAACCCTGTATTCGGTGAGTGCTTGCTGATTGGACTCACAAGATTCTGTGGGTCCCACCGTTGTCCTATATATATGTCAGAACTTCCTGGAGCGTTGACAACCCTCGATTCGGAGCTTCTTCCCTCCCGTAGCCCTTCACCGAGATCAATGTCTTCTCACAAGCCTTCCGCGAGACCCCTCTCGCTGGAGATGATCGAGCGTCTGGCCGCGGCCCAAGCTGTAACTGCCCCCAAGGCAGCCAAATTTGCTCCCTGGCTTATGTCTAAGCGGGACCCGAGTGCCCCCTACGTCTCGCGTCGAGCCAAGGCGATTCGACTGAATCGTCAGAGAGGCGAGACTGCCTCGGAATCCCCTGCGGGCACTCCTCCGGCGAGGACTCCGCCGGCGGATACTCTTCCGGCAAGGAATCCTCCGGACCCCGGGACGCAGGTATGAGGATTCCTCTCGTCCCTCTGTTTAGTTCCTCTCCTTACCCTGCCTTCGCTCTGACCATTCGCAGGGGATCTCGATGCCCGAGACCGGCCACGGGGACGTCTCGAGCAGTGTCGTGGTGCCACCTCCCCCGGACGAGAGGCCTCCAGATCGGGACCTTGCTCCTCCACCTCCTCCGGGCGAGACATCATTGCAGTCCGGTAAGTTGTAACCCCTTTTAGATTCATCCTTCATGCTGCTCGCTGCTGACCACTGTTTTTTGTAGCCCTCGACCCCAACCTTTCGCTGCGGAACTCTATTCCTCCGACTTCCCCTGTTCGACCGAACCCCTCCGTGCTTGCGGATGAGCCGAGGGTGTCCCCCCAGAAGGGATCCGGTCAGCAGGGCCGCGCGGATGATCCTGCGGATGCTCCAGCTCCTACCTCACAGCCTTACCATCCTGGAAAGGGAAAGGTCTTACCTCCCGCCTGGCTGTTTGGAACGCACCCCCATTCGTCTCGTCCTTCAGGTCACCAGGACCCCACCCCCGGTCAGTTCACTCACCCGCCCCTATCGTACTCGCATATTTTATCACTACTGACCTAGTTGTGATTTCGCAGGCTATCGGGAAGCCTCCCCCTTTGACTCCTACTACGAGGGGGGAGAGGGGATGCTCTCGCCTCTCCCTTCCCCTGTGCTGACTTTCTGGGCGACTCCTCGGATCACGCGACCCTGAAGGATCGGATCTCGGAGGTCTTGGGGAAGCTCATCCACATCCAGCGAAATGTTGTCGGCCAGGTGGACGACGTGCGGCTGAGAGTCGCGCGTGAGTTAAAGGACCTCCAGCGGGACTACTCGCGCATTCTCGCGACGGTGGAGAGCCTGGGGGGTGAAGGAGGGGAGTTGTCTCCCGAAAGACACGTCGCGCGAGCCCGGGACCAACTCCAACTGGCTTCCCATGAGATCACCAACATACTCGCATATTACCGTCCGCGAATGCCCCTGGAAGCTGGGTCGCGAAAGCGAGGTCGGTGGGTCTGGGAGGAGTATTGAGCTAGTCTTCATCCGCCCTTCTTGTAATTTTTCTGCTTTCTGTAGCGCGGATGCTGAACTTTTATTTCTGTTTGTAATAATCTTATGTCCTGTGTTTTGCGAATGCTCTATTCTTTGTCTTTTATTTCCTATATCTTGCTTGGGTATTGCCGAATGTTTTATTATTGCCGAATGCTTTCTTAACCTCTTTCGCGTAGTCGATGAGCGAATAGCCACAGGGCACTTGTCATTACTGAGCGAGAGGGGTCGGCCCGGGTTCCGAGGCGTCGGGAAGGCGCGACTGCTATCTGCACACCCGTTACCTCGAAAGCCCAAACGCCGTTTAGCCCTTCTATAAATAGGCCTTTCAACCACTGTATTAAATACCTTACCATCCGCTCCTTCTCTTTCCTCGCGCTAGCGCTCGCGCTTCTCTCTTCTCTGCTGCTTTCTTATCCTTCGTCATTCGCGTCATGGGTGGTGATGCGGAAGGCAGAGCCAGGTGCGCCAGCGCGTTCGTCAACCACACCTTCGATTCATGCGACCTCTCCGACGAGGCTTACCTGACTGCGGTCGCGGATTACATCCCGCCTGGGTTCGAGGCGCGAAAGCCCAGGCCGGACGAGCGCCTAAACTCCATCTCGCCCTGTGCTCTCGCGATCCCGCTAGAGCACTTCGAGGTGGGGTTTCGCCTGCCCATCTGGCCAGAACTCCGCCAGACCTTCAGATATTATGGAGTCGTGCCCGGCCAGCTCAACGCCAACTCCATCGCCATGCTGGTCGGGTACGCGAGCTATCTGCGAGAAGAGGGGATCGAGTTCTCGCTCCCCGTCTTCCGCAAGCTCTACACCTTCCGCTGCACCAACGGCATCTCATTCTTCTCGGGTCTGAACCCGCTCAAGCATTACGGGCTCCCGAATAAGAACCACGACTGGGTTCGGCGCTTCCTCTTCGTCAGCGGGAACCTGGGAAATACACTTCTCGCCCCAGTGCAGGAGGAGGAGTCAACCTTCCGCCCCCCGACCCTAGGGGGGCACGAGGCCAAACTCCACCAATACATCTTGGAGCACGGGATGGACCTCGTCTATCTCCGGCGAAACGTCAACTCGCTCCTGCTCATTCCGCAGGGCGAGGGTAAGTTTTTGGGACTTCGTTCGTTTCGATCTTGTGACTCTTATATCATTCGCTAAATCATTCGCAATATTATGCAGGCGTGCGTAGCTTCCCCCTGCATCCGCCGCGTCCCGCTGGGGCTTCCGTGTCCTTCGCACAGGCTGCAGCGAATGCCTGTCGGGAGGAACCCTCCTCCTCCAAGCCTAGCAGAAAGAAGCGGAAACCTGGGGCGCTGACCTCCTCTTCTTCCAAGAAATCAAAGAATCCCCCCTCCGCCAAGGGGAAGGGGGTCTTGGACGAGACCCTAGGGGCGAGTGCTCAGACTCAAACCCCGGGGGTGGGTGCGCCAGGCGAGACCACCCTACGCGCGGGATCGTCGTTACCGCCGCCTCCATTGCCCAGGGACCACCGGAACTTCCCCAGCGGCGAGAAGTACGTGGACCCCTCAGGGGCTCCCCTGGTAAAGTGGGACAGGAACGCCAACAGAGTCTCGCTCTCCACCCTTCATCCATCGTGGATAGAGAGCGACCTCGCGAGTGGTGAGGCCTATGCCATCGCGTATGCCCTCTACGGTCGGGAGGATGCTGAAGTCTATGATGCCGAGACGACTCAGGTCCTCGCCCATGAGACCGCCAGGGCCATGCTGCGGGCGCTCGAGCTCGCGCATATGTCTTCGCGCCGGAGCATCAAACTGGCGCGGAGCTTGGCGGAGGTTGAGGAGTCCAGGACCGTCGTTTCTGCCGAGGCGCAGGAACTCAGGACGAAGCTGGCAGCTGCGGAAACCCTTCTCGCCAGCCGCCCCGTTGCGGAGGTATATATTTTCTCCCTCCCCGCGAGTGGCCTGTTGCCGATTGATGTACTTTCTTCTTACCACCTTTATTATTATTCTTAGGACACCACAGTTGCCGAGATGCTTCGTGCTCGGGTGGCTGGCCTTGAAGACGAAGTCCGGCTGGCCAAGGTCGAGGCCCAGCGGTCGCGAGAAGCCGAGGTCTCGGCGCTCGCCTTGGGGAGCGGGGGGCACTTCTACCCCCACCACGAGCTGGAGCAATTGATGCAGGAGAACGCCCAGAGCGCCGTGAAGCATGCGCTGCAGGTGTTGCGGCAGGCTGGGTACCTGAAGGAAGAGGCCGAATGCCTCTCTGCTCGACAGGTCGTCCCCGAGCTCTTCATCCCGATCCCCTTCCCGGAAGATGAGGATGGCGAGCCGCGAGAAGACGCCCTCCTACCGGATTCAGGCGAGAGCGATAGATCTTCTGGCGAGAAGCCTGTCGACCCCTGAGATGGACCGTGTTTTTTGCCGTCTTTTACTTAAAATCTTTTGAATGTAATCATGAACGGGGTGAGTGCCCTTGAAAGATATGTATATTGATCACGATTTTTGTGCTCTCCATTTTTGTGCTACCTCCATTTTTTCTCATTTGCTGTTATGTCTCGCTAGGCTCGCTAGGACGTTAATTCTTTCTCATTCGCCGCTATATCTCGCTAGGCTCATTAGGACGTTTAAACTGTAGTGCAACTGTCCCGGCCACCTAGCGAATGCTCGAGGGTGACCTGGGCGTGTCTCTCCCCTTCGCTTCCCGCTGCCTCCCCAACTCGCACTTCCTTACCATTCGCCCAAACCGGGGTTTCGCTTAGGTAGTCATGAAAGTGAAGTGAGGTCGTTTCTCCCGCGCGTGGTCAATGCGAGTGCTCTTGAGGTCACCTTTTGAGAATTTTGAACCTGCCACCGGGCGAGCCTTCGGACCTGCCAGCTAGATGAGAGCCTGGACAGCGGGTCTGCTCGGGGCCTTCCTTTTCTTTCACATAGAACCTGCCTCCGAGTGAGCCTACGGACCTGCCAGCTAGATGAGAGCCTGGACAGTGGGTCTGCTCGGGGCCTTCTTTTCTTCCACATAGAACCTGCCTCCGAGTGAGCCTTCGGACCTGCCAGCTAGATGAGAGCCTAGACAGCGGGTCTGCTCGGGGCCTTCTTTTCTTCCACATAGAACCTGCCTCCGAGTGAGCCTTCGGACCTGCCAGCTAGATGAGAGCCTGGACAGCGGGTCTGCTCGGGGCCTTCTTTTCTTTCACATAGAACCTGCCTCCGAGTGAGCCTTCCGACCTGCCAGCTAGATGAGAGCCTGGACAGCGGGTCTGCTCGGGGCCTTCTTTTCTTTCACATAGAACCTGCCTCCGAGTGAGCCTTCGGACCTGCCAGCTAGATGAGAGCCTGGACAGCGGGTCTGCTCGGGACCTTCTTTTCTTTCACATAGAACCTGCCTCCGAGTGAGCCTTCGGACCTGCCAGCTAGATGAGAGCCTGGACAGCGGGTCTGCTCGGGGCCTTCTTTTCTTTCACATAGAACCTGCCTCCGAGTGAGCCTTCGGACCTGCCAGCTAGATGAGAGCCTGGACAGCGGGTCTGCTCGGGGCCTTCTTTTCTTTCACATAGAACCTGCCTCCGAGTGAGCCTTCGGACCTGCCAGCTAGATGAGAGCCTGGACAGCGGGTCTGCTCGGGGCCTTCTTTTCTTTCACATAGAACCTGCCTCCGAGTGAGCCTTCAGACCTGCCAGCTAGATGAGAGCCTGGACAGCGGGTCTGCTCGGGGCCTTCTTTTCTTTCACATAGAACCTGCCTTCGAGTGAGCCTTCGGACCTGCCAGCTAGATGAGAGCCTGGACAGCGGGTCTGCTCGGGGCCTTCTTTTCTTTCACATAGAACCTGCCTCCGAGTGAGCCTTCGGACCTGCCAGCTAGATGAGAGTCTGGACAGCGGGTCTGCTCGGGGCCTTCTTTTCTTTCACATAGAACCTGCCTCCGAGTGAGCCTTCGGACCTGCCAGCTAGATGAGAGCCTGGACAGCGGGTCTGCTCGGGGCCTTCTTTTCTTTCACATAGAACCTGCCTCCGAGTGAGCTTTCGGACCTGCCAGCTAGATGAGAGCCTGGACAGCGGGTCTGCTCGGGGCCTTCTTTTCTTTCACATAGAACCTGCCTCCGAGTGAGCCTTCGGACCTGCCAGCTAGATGAGAGCCTGGACAGCGGGTCTGCTCGGGGCCATTTTTGGAGCTTTCAGAGTTTTTCCTACAAGCTGCAGTATCAATCTCAAACACATATGTTAAACAAAATATTCTTATTTCAAAACATTTTCATTACATAGTTTTAGGGATAGAAACGTTTAAGATCGTCACCACTCCAGGTGTGGCTGAGAGGTTGGCCCTCCACATTCTGAAGGCGATACCCCCCAGACCTTAGTGCCTCTTCCACGACGTAGGGGCCCTCCCAATTGGGGTTAAGTTTTCCCACTGCGGCGAACCTTCCAGCCGCGTCGACCTTCTTGAGCACCAGATCTCCCTTCTCGAATTGCTTGACCCTGACGTGCTTGTCGAAATACCTGGCCATCCGCCGCTTGACCTCTTCTTGGCGAATGGCTGCCAGGTCCCGAGCTTATTCGATGAGGTCGAGGGAGAGCCGCAACTCCTCCTCGTTCTCGGCTCTCCAATCTTCTTCCCCACTAGCGACGGCCTTTACCCGTGGTGTCATAACCTCGAACTCTATGAGGATGACGACCTCGCAGCCGTGAGAGAGCTTGAAAGGGGTCTCTCCCGTGGCGGTGTTGGGGGTAGTTCTTAGGGCCCACAAGACCGATGGAAGCTGTTCTACCCAATTGCCCTTCATATTTTCCACCTTTTTCTTGAGCAGGTTCACGATGACCTTGTTTGCCGCCTCCACCTGCCCGTTGCTCCTGGGATGATGAACGGATGCAAACCTGAGGTCTATCCCCAGCTGGCCACAGAAGCTGATGAATTCCTCGCTTGCGAACTGCGGACCATTATCCGTGACTATGGCATGTGGAAGCCCATGTCGACAAATGATCTCCCCCCATACGAAGTTGCGGATTACCTGGGAGGTGACCTTAGCCAACGCCTTGACCTCCAACCATTTTGAGAAGTAGTCAATCATTACTAGGAGAAACCTCCTCTGCCCACTAGCCTGGGGGAAGGGTCCTACCAGATCCATTCCCCATATGGCGAATGGCCAGGGCGCCGTGATACTCTTTAGCCTCTGAGCTGGCACGAGCTGAAGCGGGGCGAACATTTGGCACTTCTGGCACCTCTTGGCAAAGGCTGCCGCGTCTTTACTTAGGGTTGGCCAGAAGTACCCCTGCCTCACTATTCTTGCCTCCAACATCCTGCTCCCCGAGTGGCTGCCGCACTCGCCGGAGTGGACTTCCAAGATCTTTGGGACCTCCTCCTCTGAAACGCATCGGGACAGGAGGCCCGAGAGGGTCTTCCGATACAAGTCCCCCTCGTGGAGCACGTAGTAGGCGGACTTATATCGGAAGCGCCTCTGGTCCGGGACCTCCTCTGGAAACTTTCCTGTTGCAAGGAAGGTGACGAAGGGATCCTTCCAGGAGGGCCGTTGCTCTACTTCCATGAGTTCTCCCTCTTCAATCGAAGGGCGGAATAGATCCGTCAGGGTTCCCCCGGCCCGAGGACCGGATTTGGCCAACCGATCTGCCGGGGTGCTCTCCTCCCGCGGGACGTGCTGGATGGAGAAAGTTTTGAACGTTCCCACGAGACCTCTCACTTTGGCCAAGTACCTTATGAGCGCAGGCTCCCTCGTCTCGAACTCTCCCTTGATCTGAGAGGCTATTACCATTGAGTCGGTGAGGACTTCCACGTCATGGACACCGAGCTCCTGGGCCAACCGTAGACCGGCGATCACCGCCTCATACTCCGCCTGGTTGTTGGTGATTGGGAAGTGTATCACTAGTGTCTGCTCGATCTTTACCCCTTGGGGACTCTTCAGCACCACCCCTCCTCCGAGTGAATTCTTGCCCGAAGCCCCGTCCACCAGCAGCTTCCACGGAACGTGACGAGGGGCTCCAACTTCCTTCATCTCGGCCACATAATCTGCCATGAAATCAGCCACCACCTGTGCCTTCATGGATAGTCGAGGGACGAAGACAATGTTGAATTCACTTAGCTCTATCGACCATTTTGCGAGCCTTCCCGAGTGTTCCACTCCTTCGAAGATCTGGCGGAGAGGGTGGTCCATCACCACTTGAATTGAATGGGCCTGGAAGTATGGCCTGAGCTTCCTTGCTGCGACGACCAGAGCAAAGGCCAACTTCTCCAAAATCGGGTATCTGAGCTCTGCTTCCCTCAGGACCCTGCTCACATAGTAGACGGGCAGCTGCTTCTTGCCTTCCTCCCGAACCAGGACGGAGCTTACGGCCTCTGTCCCGACCCCGAGATATAGATATAGATCCTCCCCCTCCTTGGGACCTTGAAGCAGTGGAGCCTTGGTGAGTTGGCTCTTCAAGGCCTGGAAGGCCTCCTCGCATTCTTTTGTCCATTCAAACTTCTGGTTACCTCGTAATGTTTTGAAGAAGGGGGAGCATTTCTCCCCGGCTCGGGAGAGAAACCTGCTCAGCCCTGCGAGTCTTCCGGTCAAGCGCTGAACTTCCTTGGCGTTCCGCGGCGACCCTAACTCCATTATGGTCTTAACCTTGTCCGGGTTTGGTTCTACCCCCCAAGGGGTGAGAAGATGCCCCAGGAATTTCCCCTTACTGGCCCCGAACACACATTTCAGGGGCTTCAGGCGCATCTTGTACTTGCGTAGGGTGGCGAAGGTCTCCTCGAGGTCCTGGATGTGAGAGTTCACGCACTTGCTCTTCACCATAAGGTCATCCACGCAGACCTCCAGGTTCCTTCTCCTTTGCTCCCTAAATACCCGGTCCATCATCTTCTGGTAGGTTGCTCCTGCGTTTTTCAACCCGAAGGGCATCATCTTATAGCAGTAGCATCCCTCCCTGGTGATGAACGAGACGTCTTTGACGTTTGGGGGGTGCATCCTGATCTGGTGATAACCTGAAAAAGCATCCAAAAAACTCATCACAGAAAAACCGACGGCTGAGTCAACCAGCGCGTCGATCCGAGGCAAGGGATAGCAATCCTTAGGGCAGGCCTTATTTAATAATGAAAAATCTACACACATGCGCCAGCGGCCATCGGCCTTTTTTACCATTACGACGTTGGAGACCCAGCCTGGGTACTGGATCTCCGATACAAAACCTGCTTCGAGGAGTTTTGCCACCTCCTCGCGGATGGGTCCTTCGAGCTTGCTGGCGAAGGTCCTTCTCTTCTGCCGGATGGGACGGGCTTCGGGATCGAGGTTGAGACGATGGCAAGCCACGTCCGCCTCGATGCCTGGCATATCCGCTGCGCTCCATGCGAAGACATCCACGTTCCTCTGGATGCACTCCAGCATCTTCACCCTGTCCTCCGGGCCGAGACTCCCGCTGATCCGCACCTCTTTCACCCTCCCTTCCTGGGTGAGGACCTCCATCTCCACCACCTCTTCTGCCGCCTCGAGCCGGGCTGGCTCTTCCCATTGGCCCTTTGCTTTTTGCCCTTCTATCCGGGCCTCTTCCTCTGCGACTCCTTCCGCCTCCACTGGCTTGACTTCCTGCTCCTCATGAGCGACCTCCATCAACTCGACCTCCTGCTCCTCACGAGCGACTTCCATCAACTCGACCTCCTGCTCCTCACGAGCGACCTCCATCAACTCGACCTCCTGCTCCTCACGAGCGACCTCCATCAACTCGACCTCCTGCTCCTCACGAGCGACCTCCATATTCTCCTCTCGGGCATCGCCCTCTCCCCCTACTTCTCTCTTCTCCACTTCTTCTCCTGGCCCATCCGGCCTCGCCATCTCCTCATCCATCTTCTCAGCATCCGCCATCCAAGAAATGGTGTTGACGGCAGTCACATAGCACTGCCTCGCCACCTTAGCATCTCCTCGGACGCGGACCTGGACTCCTCCACTATGGAGCTTTAAGCACTGATGGTACGATGAGGGCACGCACCGGAAGGCGCTGATGAGGGGGCGTCCGAAAATGGCGTTATAGCTGCTCGGAGCGTCCACAATGATGAACCGGCAGTTTCTTGGGACTCCTCCTAGCGTCACCTGGAGACCGACACCTCCCTCGACCTCCTTCCGCTCTCCTGAGAAACCAAATAGCGGTCCGTCGGAGGCCTGCACCCTTTTCTTTTCCACCTCCATTGCATCGAAGGCTTTCTTGAAGATCACGTTCACTGAGCTCCCGTTATCCACCAGGATCCGGGAGACCGTGAAATTTTCAATCGCCGTCTGAATCACCAGAGCGTCGCAGAACGGATCCTCATAATCTGGCATGTCTTCCGAGGAGAAGGTGAGCTTCTCCGAGAGGGGTGGGGTCTGGGAAGTCGACGCGACGTCCCTTCGGAACATTGCCTGGAAGCTCCTCTTGCGAGAGGCCTCTATCCCAACCCCTCCATGAATCACCCCGATTCCCCCCCTGGTTCCTGTATCCGCCCTGTCCTTGCATCGGTCTTCCTCCGCCTCCGGGAGCATTTCCTCGATCCTGGCCTGCTGCCGCCGTGGCTGACCTCTCTCTCTCATCTCCAAGAATTCTGGGCAGGTGGCGGTCGCGTGACCTTCTTCCTGATGAAAGTCACAATAAGGCAACGCCACCCTGCCCCCTCTCCCTGCTCTTCCTCTTCCTCCTCTTGCTCCTCTGCCTCCTCTTCCCCGGCCTACTGCCATAGCTTGCTCCCTTGGGGGGTGAGGGGGTCTGGGACCCTGCCTCCACCCCGGATTCATTCCTCCCGCTTCTCTTCCTTGGTACCCCTCTTCCTGACCTCTCGTCGGTCCTTCCTGGTGCCTCCAGCCCAACCTGTTGTTGGGCTCCTGATTCCTCCAATTCCGAGGCGGTCTTTCGAACCCGTGACCCCTGGGTTCATCCCGCCTTCTTCCTTCTTGCTGCCTCACCTCGGGCTCGCTCATTTTTGACAACCTCTTGTAGAACTCTGGGTTGGCCGCCTCCCCTTCAATCTCTTCTGCTGCTCGCTCCATCAATTCTTCAAAGGATGAAGGAGGCCTTCTTTTCAGGTCCATCTTGAAGAACCCGTCTCGCAACTCTACGATGAACGCCATCTAGAGGGCGAATCCCGGCACCTCCTGCACGAGGTGTATCTCCTCCTGGAACCTATCCACGTAATGTGCCAGGGACTCTCCCTCCCTCTGCCTGATCTTGAAGAGAGCATCCGCATCCTTCTTCCTCTTTTTTGACGTCGAGAAGCGCAGCCGAAAGCCTCGGCGCAGATCATCAAACGTGTAGATGGAACCCGCGGAAAGCTGGTGGAACCAGTCCCTTGCTTTCTCCTTCAGGGTGGTTGCGAAGAGTCGGCATTGAAAAGCATCCGACATGGGAAGGATCGATGTCATGTCCTCAAACCACTGCAGGTGCACGACTGGGTCCTCCTTGCCGGTGTAGTAGGACATCTCCGGCCCACGAAACCCCTCTGGCACTGGGGCCGAGAGGATCATCTCGCAAAAGGGGCTCCCTTCCCCTGCTCGGCGAATGGTCTTCTCGCGTGGACCCAACTCGCACACCTCAGCACTCGCCGGACTGCCGAACAGCTGCCGTCCCGGGAGATCTCGCGCACTTCCTTCTGCTGGCACCTCCTTCCCCGGCCGCTGCCCCGGTGCGTTCTCGCCGATCTGTTGGGGTGGAACCACGGGGACCGCCGGGGTCTCGCACTCGCTCCTTGCTGCGAGAACTGTCTGCAGGACCTCTCGCTTGAACTTCTCAAACATCTCCAGCCACTCCCCTGTCGCGGGTGGCTGCGAGTGGCCTGAGTCAAAACCATTCCCGCCATCTCCTGTCATCGAACCTAATTCAAGATTTTCCTTCACCGGCTACGGTCCACGCTCACCGCACCAAAAATGTTGAAACCTGCAACAAGTCTCTTGAGTTCGGACCCACTGGGGGTGTAGCCGATGCTTACTTCTCCCTTACTAGACTCTCTTGACGGTGGATGTGAGAATATGAATAGACTCAAGGCTGAAGCGAGGAGGTCCCGCCACACACCCGGAAGATCTTAGAGAGCTTCCCCTCCCAAACCAGAGCTCAACCGGGCACCTTGGAGGGCACTAGCAGCCGACCAAAAACTAGCCTGGAGGAGAGGATTCTCTAAAATCGGATCTCCTCCAAGGTGCCCTTAAGGGTCTATTTATAGATTTTTCTAGGCTGGTCTGCAAATAACATGAATCCGCCTTTTGGTTTTACTAACAGCACCCCAAATTGGTCTGCTAACAACCTAACTCCGCTGTTCCGAAGGGCTATTTGCAGCCCACCAGGGGTATTAGGGTCATTTCCCCCTCAAATCATCCTGGGCGAGTGGTCCGTGAGGGCACCACTCGCTGGGCACCCGCCTAGCTGGGCGAGTGCCCACGCTCCTGGGCGAATGGTCCGTGAGAGCACCACTCGCCTAGCTCCTTCTCTTCTGCACCTTACCCCCACCAAAACGGGGGTACTTCCACCTCCTAGCCGGGGCGAATGATCGGGCTGACCCAGGTCTCGCCACTTGGCTTGAGTGGCCCACTCGGCGAATACGGGTTGTACACCTGGGAGTGGAAGACGAAGAAGGGATGTCCCGAGCTAAGCGGTGACGACCGAAAACATTTCTACCCTTAAGTCCATGTAGTGCGATGGTTTACTTTCAAGCTTAGTTTTTCTTGCATGCAATATGATAACTAATGTGATGAAAGGTTTCAAAAGTACTTAGCCCCGATGCTGGCCCGCTGACCAGGCTCCCACCAAGCTGGCAGGGCCGAGGATCTCTCGGTGGCAGGAAGGTTTCAAAAGTACTTAGCCTCGATGCTGGCCCGCAGACCAGGCTCCCACCAAGCTGGCAGGGTCGAGGATCGCTCGGTGGCAGGAAGGTTTCAAAAGTACTTAGCCCCGATGCTGGCCCGCTGACCAGGCTCCCACCAAGCTGGCAGGGCCGAGGATCGCTCGGTGGCGGGAAGATTTCAAAAAGTACTTAGCCCCCATGTTGGCCCGCTGACCAGGCTCCCACCAAGCTGTCAGGGCCGAGGATCGCTCGGTGGCGGGAAAGTTTCAAAAGGTACTTAGTCCCGATGTTGGCCCGCTGATCAGGCTCCCACCAAGCTGACAGGGTCGAGGATCGCTCGGTGGCGGGAAGGTTTCAAAAAGTACTTAGCCCCGATGTTGGCCCGCTGACCAGGCTCCCACCAAGCTGGCAGGGCAGGGATCGCTCGGTGGCAGGAAGGTTTCAAAAAGTACTTAGCCCCGATGCTGGCCCGCTGACCAGGCTCTCACCAAGCTGGCAGGGCCGAGGATCGCTCGGTGGCAGGAAAATTTCAAAAGTACTTAGCCCCGATGCTGGCCCGCTGACCAGGCTCCCACCAAGCTGGCAGGGCCGAGGATCGCTCGGTGGCAGGAAGGTTTCAAAAGTACTTAGTTCTGATGCTGACCCGCTGACCAGGCTCCCACCAAGCTCGCAGGGTCGAGGATCGCTTGGTGGCAGAGAGGTTTCAAAAGTACTTACCCCGATGCTGGCCCGCAGACCAGGCTCCCACCAAGTTGGCAGGGCCGAGGATCGCTCGGTGGCGGGAAGGTTTCAAAAGTACTTAACCCCGATGTTGGCCCGCTGACCAGGCTCCCACCAAGCTGGCAGGGCCGAGGATCGCTCGGTGGCAGGAAGGTTTCAAAAGTACTTAGCCCCGATGCTGGCCCGCTGACCAGGCTCCCACCAAGCTGGCAAGGTCGAGGATCGCTCGGTGGCAGGAAGGTTTCAAAAGTACTTAAACCCGATGCTGGACCGCTGACCAGGCTCCAACCAAGCTGGCAGGGCCGAGGATCGCTCGGTGGCAGGAAAATTTCAAAATTACTTAACCCCGATGCTGGACCGTTGACCAGGCTCCCGCCAAGCTGGCAGAGTCGAGGATCGCTCGGTGGCGGGAAAGTTTCAAAAAGTACTTAGCCCCGACGTTGGTCTGCTGACCAGACTCCCACCAAGCTGGCAGGGCCGAGGATCGCTCGGTGGCGGGAAGGTTTCAAAAAGTACTTAGCCCCGGGAAGGTTCCGCTAACCAGGCTCTCATTAGCCGGCAGGGCAGTTTGACCTCTCAGGGAGGCTAAGTAATTTTTTCCGGGATGGTTCCGCTGACCGGGCTCTCACTAGGGCAGGTTAACCTCTCGGGGAGGCTAAGTAAATTTTTCCGGGATGGTTCCGCTGATCGGGCTCTCACTAGCCGGCAGGGCAGGTTGACCTCTCAGGAAGGCTAAGTAATTTTTGCTCCGGGACGGTTCTACCAACCGGGCTCTCACTAGTCGGTTGGATGAGCAGACCACTCGGGTGATGGCTCGAGATAGACATTTCAGAAATAAATCCCTGAGTCTTTTCTCCACCTCCGGCTGAGCGGGGGTCTTGGGAGGTGTGGAGTCTTCTCAACTCCACTCAGCAGCACTCGTCGAATATACATGGTTGGACTTTTCTTTCTGAGCATATGACCCGCTCGCAAAGAGCGAGGATTGTGTACAACCATGTATTCGCCGAGTAGGTCCCTGGGACCCGACGTGTCTTTAGGCCCAATATTTTTTAGGAAGCACTCCCCAGGCAAGAGGGGCAGAAGAGCTTTTGGGTGGGCTCAAGTCCGAGGAGCACGTGCCATGCTTTCGAAGGGTGAGACCCAAGGGGGCGAGTGGGGAGGCGGCCAGCCCCAACTCGTCCGGCTCCAAGAGGCGAGTGGGGAGGCAGTCTGCCCCCACTCGCCCGGCTCCAAGGGGGCGAGTGGGGAGGCGACCTGCCCCCACTCGCCCGGCTCCAAGGGGGCGAGTGGGGAGGCGGCCTGCCCCCACTCGCCCGACGGCCCGCCACCACTCGCCCAGCTCCAAAGGGGGCTACAGGGATAAATTTACCAGGATGCCCCGGTGGTCTGCGTATAACATCTCAGAACAGCGGGATTTGGCTGTTAGCAGGCCAATCCTGGGGGCTTTTTTGGTCTCTTAGGCCAGAATCTGGTTTTTGGCAGACCAAGCTCGGAAATCTATAAATAGGACCGAGGGGGCACCTTTGGAGGGTCAGAGTTCTTTGGCTACTCTCTCCCTAAGTTTCTTTGGTTGGTGAAGAGTGCCTCCAAAGGTGGCCAAGCTCAGCATTTGCTTGGGAGGGGAAGCGCTCTAAGATCTTCCGGGTGTGTGGTGGGACCTCCTCGCTGAGCCCTCGGTCCTGCTCCTAGTTCCCTAAGCCTTCAGCCTAGCGCTCTCCCTTGAGAGAAGTGTGAGGTCACCCCTTTTTTGGGACCCCGAACTCAACAAAATACCAAGTCTTGGTTTCAACAACAGGATTCGCACATTGCAATCGGAAATTGTCAAGGAAGCAACCCGAACTGCCCGAAGTGTTCGAACTGACCAGGGGGCGAATCTTTATATTCAGAAAGTGGTGATCCATGTGCTCTCGATCAACGGTCGAGATAGGCCCGTCAGGTTGTTACGGTAGTTACAACAGCGAAATTACCGGGTCACCTCCGGCCAAATCTATAAAAGGGATCCTGAACCCTCATTTGAGGGGGTGAGGCATTCTGCATCCAAGAGCGCTTTCTGAAGAATTCCTTCGCGGCTTGAAGATCTCCTTCAACATTCGAAGATCTCTTTCAGAGTTCGAAGATCTCCTTCGCGACTTGAAGACCTCCTTCATTGCTGGATGATCTCCTTCGGACCTCGAAGACCTTCTGTGACAGAAAGATACTTAGTCTTTCTGAGAGGTGGCATGTCACCCTCAGAGTCATTCATTCAACTGTAGCTGTAACGAAACACGATCTGTCGTTCTTGGTTCTCGCAACCTTACTTGTAATACTCCAACACCTAGTGAAGTTTGGTCGGCGCAGATTCGGCCACGTGGTTTTTATCATTTTCGGGTTTTTCACGCTAAAAACGTTCTCTTGCCATCTGTCTGTTCTCTCTGTGACTGTTTGCGCGCTCGGCTCACTCTCAGACTAAGACGGTTCAATTCGTCCGATCTGAAAGAGCGTCGAGCGACCCGCGACAGTTATACTACTTATATCCTAAAAAGAACTAGGTGTAACCCATGCATTATTTTTTCACCAATGAAAATGATGAAATCACATTTGAAAGAATTGGATGTACAAAAGTTTTGTATTAATGTTCATATTTTGTACTAAATTGTCATGGTTTCAAAAGATAAAAAGATTGTTTAAATTTTTTTTTACACTTAACAAATTGATTTGCACTTAAATTTTTTGATTTAAGCATAACCTTGATTTTCACGTTGCAAAATTGAATTTGCACTTAAAATTAATCATTTTAAATATATAGTTTTTTATTGCTTAGAAAATGAGAAAAAAATTCATAGAAACACATCAACTAAATTTTAAAAATATTAAATATTATATTTAATAATATCATGGACATTTACTTTGGTTGATTGAACTAGTTCAAATTGTCTAATTATCCGAATCAACTCGAGAAAGGAAGAAAATATCAAATATATTTTATTTACTTTATTATGCCGTTAATATTATTAGGACAGCTAATTTATTATATCATTAATAATTAATATCATTGAGTTTATTCTCTTATTATTAAAAAAAATTAATATCATTAAAAATAATATATTTTCATAATCTATATTTTAGAGTGTACTTAAACCAAACAAAGCTAAGAATATTTTTTTTCCATATATTACAATCATATTTCTTTTCATAAACATATTTTTTTTCATAATCGTATATATTTTTCATAATCATATGTATGCGGGTCGATAGACTGGCGCAGAGAAAACCACCACTGGAGTCGAGCAGGGAAGGGTCGCGGGATCGTCGGCCAATTGTTTGGCACTGTATCTCTATCGTGCGGAAACAACTGGCGGAGGCTTGCGTGAGTCGTTGAGCGCAAGCGAGGGCCACGCGGGTTCGGCGGAGATTGGAACTGGAGTTGTCGAGGCAGAAGGTTCGGCTGTTGGCCGATCATCGTTGCTGGAGGGTGAAATCGACGGCCACAGCATGTCGTTTTGTCGATGTCCCGCGATATGCGAGGTCTGGAGTCAGATGTTGCGGCCGGAGGAGGAAAGAGGCTCTGATACCAAGATGTTACGAACCTCCGATTGAGAGTGTGTGTGCGGTCTTGAGAGGGAGAAATCTCGAAGATGATCGTATCGACCCTTCCTCGACCTAGCCTTCCCAATGACGGAAGATAGAACGGGAGCCAGACTCGATTGGGAGAGGAGGGAAGAGGGCGGCCTTGCTCAACTCTAGCCCTAGCCAAGAAGATGAGAGGAGAATGAGAAGGTTCAAGCGAAAGAGAATTGGGGTTTTCCCTTCTCCGGTCATCGAATTAGTTACGGGCTCCACACAAGCGAGGTCGGTCGTCAAAACTAATGCAACATGCGCAGCATTTCACACGCATACATAGATAGCATATTGAATGAATGCAAAGATACAAACCTTTTCGAGGGCCAAATTCATCTAAGGGCTCGATAAGGGCAATGTTCGCTCGCTAAACTGGTCCAACCATGATCCCATGGATGCAAACATACAAAGAATCGGCTGATTTCGACTGGTCCAACCATGATCCCAACTCTATTTAAATTAGATTGACTCCATGTAAAGGAATAAAATAAATTTAGGGTGTTGTTATATGCAGGTCATTTTCAGCTATGTCAGTCTAAGGATAAACAAAAGTCAAACTAAAAAATCATAGAAAGCTGTGAGTCTGTAAATACTTGGCCTGCACATAACCGTTATGCAGTTGCACGACCTGCACATAACTGAAATCGGTTTGCATATATTCATCACCTAAATTTACTTGCAATTTTGAGTCAAAGTCATCTAAAACCAAAATTACATTAATATACGCAGCTATACTATTTATAAAGAAATACTTCATTTATAATGCGCTGCACCATCAGAAAGAGGTGTTGCACCATCAGAATCATCTCCGCCCTTCTTTATTTAGAGAAAAAAGAGAAGGTGGGATGGGAGAAAGTGGGACACATATGTCATTATGGAGGGATTTTTGTGTCTGGGTCCCGGTTAACTGAGTCGCTCGAGATACAACTCCTTTATCTGAGATACAACTTGATACAACTCTTTTATCTGAGATACATCTACCATTACACATGGCACAATCTGGTTGGTTCCGGAATTCTCTCTACTCCTGACACAAAAATTTCGCATCATTATGAGGGAGGGTCTACTTCGGACAAGCTTATTATGATAATTTATTGATTTTAATCACATTTTTGGGTGTAGTTCATGCACCCAAAGCAACTCACAGACGGAGAAAACTCGTTTGAAATCGGGCGCAGGTCTATGAAAATTCATTCTTTATTAGTTTATTTAATAATAATGTAGGTTTGTTTATCTACACCTCCCATGTAAGTTTGCAAAATTACAAGTTCTAACCCTAATGATATCATTAGGGTGCCGAGTAGTCCCTGCCGGGTAGCCCTGAAGCGCAAGTCTCTACCGAGTAAAATTGTCGAGTGACTCTGCTGAGTAGTCTCTGTCGACTGACGTTGTCATTGTCTCTGCCTTTGAAATCCTGCGGAGTAAGCCCAGTGGCGAAACTAGAATTTTAACTTAGCCCGAGTGCCAAGTAAAAATTAATATATTCCGATCTGATTAACGATCTCAAGAGCTATAGTTAACTATTTCATTATATCATGATATTCCGCCAAATTAGAGAATGTGCTATAAGCTTCACGATGTTTGAGATTTCAGTGAATCTATAATCGAGCTGCAAGTTTTTTTACATTAGAAATTTATCCTAGTATGCTGCAGCTTTTTTACATTAGAAATTTATCCTGGTATGTTAGCAAAGCTACGTGTTTCGCCTCACTGAGAAATTCTATCAAGTTTGGGGCCAACTGCAGGCTCCGTCATTCGGGGATTCATGCTTCCTTGTGCCAAAAAAATATGTCAAGTTTAAAGTGGAACTATAGGCCACGGTTAAATTGCATGCTCTCCAGCAAAATTTCTCTATGTGCCTATTATTCGAGAGTCCAAGTTTTACACAGATGCGGAACCTAACGAGGTGTTGACGGTTCTTCAATCTGATTACCGGATCTCAAGCAATAAACTTCAAAAAGTCAATTTACGTGAAACTGGATTCACATCAAAACTCCATGAAAATTTAAGATTAAAGAGAATCTTGTGTGCTTTTTCGAAAGGATTCCAACGCCCATTCGGATTCAAATTTCATGGAGCAGTAGTGGAGAAATCGACACTTACAGTTTGCATTTCGTATAAATCAAGAAAACCATTTTCACGAAAAATTGTACTCGGGCACGTGCCCGGGTATGCGCGTGAATAGTTACACCCTTGGGAGTAACCCTACCCATGTTGAGCACTAATCGGTCGACTGCTATAGAATATCATAAACATAACTCGGGTTGTGAATGGCTTTAAATAGAGAGGGAAAGTGAAAAGAAATGAAGAAGAAGAAGAAGAAGAAGAAACATTTCATTAGCCCCAGAGTATTATCTTGATGGCCGAAAAGCAAACTATGATAGATATGGGAAAAATATACAGTTAAGGGACCAATTTGAAAGAAATGAAATTAAAGGACCTATTTGAAACTAGACTCAAAGTTAAGGGACCAATTTAAAGCAAATGAAAATTAAAGGACCGATTTGAAACCAGACCAAAAGTCAAGAGACCTATTTGAAGCAAATGAAAATTAACGGGCCTATTTGAAACTAAGCCCAAAGTTAAGGGACCAATTTGAATATTTTGCCAATAAGATATTAGGCCGCATTTGTCCTTTTTTGTCTTAGGGTTTAGGGTCCTCCCTCAGCCTATATAAGGAGGCCTTAGTTTGTGGTGAGCATCATCTTGGTGTTTGTATTCTATCATTTTGGAAAGGAACCAACCCTCAAGATTGCATTTCCGCATTTGTATTCTATCATTTTGGAAAGGAACCAACCCTCAAGATTGCGGAAATGCGACAATAGCCTATGGTGAGACGATCCACATAAGTAGGTGCATAAAACAAAAACAAGCCTTAAACTTATCTTTATGGATGGACGAAAGTCAATCTGCATCGACAGAAAAAATTTACAATCGAAAAGTTCAAACAACCAGCACATCAATAACCAACAACTTTGCGGATTGTCAAGGAGTTCGAACACCCTTTTAGGAGTAGAAACAACAGAGTCAAACTATTGGACAACAACTCTACCAGCCCGCACATTTTAGGCAGATCTAATACCATTGAGTGCAACGACTTTCATGATATTGATGAATAAGATAGTGAAACAACAACAAGAACAAGTTGGTATATAACAAGAGCAGGGAGGAGCATCAACAAAACTTTTAGCAGGTTTAAAGGCTTATGCAAGAGGATTGCTTGAAACAATTCAATTTGATGATCAAGTATAAGAAAGGAGTGCAGAATAAAATTGTTGAATGTTGTCTCAGTTATTTGTAAGTGTTTCTACAACCTTATTTGTAACCATGCAAGTTCTATGAATGCTCCGAGAGCCACCATAGACAGCAATAAGACTAGACAACGAATCTACATTTATATTGAGGTGTCGATCATTTGGCATGCATACAAATGAGCACACATTTACTAGTGAAAGATGCGCTCGGGTGTGCACAACATCAAAATCTTCAAAATAGAAAATTGGGTCATTTCGACTATAGGAGTCCATTTTTACGGACTCCTTGGGAGGACTACCAGACACAGCGAGGCTTTAGCAAACATATAGTTTTGAAAGAGCATCTTAAAAGAGGCGGCAACGAGCGTTTTCCAACACAAGTTAGGAAGCAAAATTGGCAACCTTCAATCTTTTCAGATAAAAGGAAAGTTGGCTTAGGGTCAACAAGAGATGATCATGTCATAAGAAGTGATTAGGGCTTCTCGTATATATTCTTTCGGTGGCTATGAGGATATATATAGAGAGAGAGAGAGACTAGAAAATCAAACCTAAAGGTGTGTTCTCTCAGCATGGTATCAGAGCAGTGAATCTGTGGCCATCGATCGGCGTCGCTGCTCCCTCCATTTCGACCTAAAGGTTCATTCGCCGGTTGCACTTTATCCTCCTCCCTCGTTGCAACAACCCGTCGTTGTTTAGATTGGATCGGCCCTTTCGTATTCGACAGCTCGATCGACTCTCTTGTTCCTGCGGCCATCGATCGTCGCTGCCTCGACTCTGTTCGTTTCCTGCAGATGTGACTCCGATGGCTGGTTTTTTATGTCGTCTTTTCCTGACATCTTTTCCATCTCGACGGATCTCTGTGATTTCCTCTCTGTTTTCGGTAGCGTCGTCTATAGAAAATATTGTCAGTGACACCAAAGGATCCCAAGTGAGGTCTCAGTTTGTGTTCAGGTACTCATGGGTAACATTGCATCATATACAACAAAAAATTTGGAGGTATAGAGACCACCTACAACTTCTTGAAGGGGGTGCTTCTTCATGTGTGCTTCTTCTCTCCATATGGGAGACAAATTGAAGAATGTTATCGTCCATGAAGGGTCGGGTGATCAAAGTAAATCATATAGTGGAGGGAATTTGAATGTGGATCTCACATGGCGTAACTCACATCAAATTGAATGGTAGAAACTACCTTCTATGAGCTCAATTTATGCGGATATTTATTGCGAGTCGTAGACAACTTGAATTTATCACTGGATTCAAACCTGCTCCCACCAAGACGGACCCTCTAATGGGGAATGGAAAGGAGAGAACCTCACCGTGATCAATTGGCTTATCAACTCTATAGACCCCAAGATTGCTAGCCAATTCTTGTTTTGTCAAACCGCTAAAGAAATGTGGGAATTAGGCGAGGATTTATCAACATCAGGCTGAGTAGACACATATGACAGATATGAAGGACTTTGAGGAGTATTTGACATAGGGTGGCTATATGAGGTAGAATATTATACCCTAACTTTATAAACAATATTAAAGATAAGTCACAATCAAACTAAGCTTCAAAATAGGGAAAATCTGCAATGATGTATGCGTGTGTGAGAGGGTATGAAAATAACTACACAAGCAAATAAGTCCTAACAAGTCACAACTCACAAGAGACTTGAGGGAAACAATCACAAAGTAATAAACCCAAAATATGGAATAAACACACAATTCGACACTAAAACATTAATGCGACCAAACTATAACTCACAATATTTACGGATAGAAGGCTCGGGTACTTCCCGTGAAGGTGCCGGTGGCAGGAGAGGCGATGGGAGGCTGCACAAAGACGTGTTGAAAGAGGACTCGTGGCTGTATGAAGCAGGACTGCCGTAATCTCTGATTCCTGAGACTGTGAAGGTTTAACATCCAAAAGGAGGGCACGGGCTGCAGGGATGAGTGCCCTGGGTGTTGAGTCGTGATGTCCGAACTCAGCAAAGGGTAATTTAAGGGCTTTCTAGAGTCAAGTAGCCTTAGGCATGAGGGTGAAAGGGCCTACCATGAATGGGAGGATGAACTGAAGGGGTGACCCACGGGTTCAGTTGCTGGGGTGGGGAATTAGAGGGGGGAATGTCCGGTTAGGGAATAATTAAGAAGGGCGGAGTTCTGGAGGTGGGCTGTGCGGCTGGGTATAGAAATAGGGGTGGGATGAGGGCTGGACAAGAGTTGGAAGGAGAGATGCAGGCAGAGGAAGAAATAGAATTAAAGAACAGTGAGGGAATGAGTGTTGGGAGTGATTTTAGGAGTTGAGGCTAGATTTTAGGAGTGGGGAGGTGGGGTAGTGGGGACGTGGCTTGGTTGTTATGGGTTAATGGGGGAGGTGGAGTGGCCGAACATGGGTTGCCGGTGGTGGTGGTGGTGGCCGGAGGTGGCTGTGGTGGTGGTCGCCGAAAAACTAAAATGGATGGGAATGGGATTTTGGAGGGGTAGCCGGTCAAGAGTGGCCTACTTTGGTCACCGGTGGTGGTGGTGGCCGGAGGAGGAGGTGGTGGTCCCCGAAAAACTGAAATGGAAGGGAACGGGGTTTGTGGAGAACCAGCTAAGGAGGGAGAGAAGTGTGGCGGGGGAGGTTGGTGGTCGACTATTTGTTTGGGGTGGGGAAGGCCGGAACTAAGGAAAAGGAGGGGAGGTGGCCGGCCAAGGGGATAGGGGGAGGGAGGTATTCCAAGTGTCACACTCGGATTCCGGTTCGAAACCGGTGATCAAAAAAGGGATTTTTGTCTCTATCTTTCAATGACATGAAAATAATTCTTCTACTATTATTTATAGACAAGAGAGGGGCAATAAGCGGTCATGATTCTCTGATCATTCCGATCTCCAATACACACAAATAAAATTCAAAAAATTACAAATAAAATATTCAAATTCCTAGATCAATGGCCTGCTCGATTTGAGCGGTTTCGATCAGCACTAGTGTTTCCTTGCTCGGAGCGAGAAGACCCCAAGGGTCGCGTGCACGATCCTCGTCAAGATTATAGTAAATTGACCATAAGTAGGTGAAAATTGATCAATACATAACTATTCAAAATACTGAAGACTACAGACTCGCAAAGAAGAGTGTTTGAACTGCTTTCTACCCTGCTACCAAAGCTTGAATTTCATATAGTTCAGATGTTGGGAAGAAATTTTATTAGATGTTTGCTCATTATATTCAGAAGAAGCTAGCCATTTAAACTCTCTCTGTACTAAAGTGAGCATGAGATATGATAAATCTATCCTTCGAACAAAGAAAGTGGAGCACTTAGAAACATGGAGCCTAAAAGACGGGAAGACAATAGTAAGATGAAATACCCCTAATGCGGGAAGAAGGGACATGGGAAGGAAAAGTGTTGGGACTTGCACCACCATTTGGTTCTAACATGATAAATACATGGTTCAGATGGGAGATATGTTAGATCTCAAACTGCTCTGTATGGCACCTTGGATAATAAGGACAATTTATGGCTGGAAATAAAAGTTTAATTAGAGAGTTAACTGCCATGAAATTCAATATTGGGAAATCCCATGTAAAGGGCACGTCGGGTACTACTGTGCATGCTCAAACTACCTCACGTTTGACTATGAAATCGCACTCAACCCTGGATCATTGACTTTGGGGTCTCTGATCATATGACAAAATCTATCAGTTAGATCACTTCCATCTCTCCATCATTTGGCAACGTTAGACTTGCCGATGGATCTTCTGCATTTGTGACGAATAAAGGGATTATTTAAGCCTCTACTAATATATCTCTCAATTATGTTATAATTGTTTCATCATTCCCCACAAACTTGTTTTGTGAGCAGTTTAACTAAACAAATTTTACTGTTCAATTACACACTTTGTTTCTCATTATATATTTCAGGGTCTGGCGGGTGAGAGGACGATTAGTGGTAGACATAAGTCAGGTGGAGCATATTTCATGGATACTGGATAGGCATTTGGTGCATGCAAATCTTCAAATAATTATCGGTTAATGATGCGGCATAAAAAATTTGGGCATGCTAGTCTGAAAACACTGAAATCTATTTTTCGTAGCTATTTTGATGAGTCTACCACTAGAATTGAATGACAATCGTGTGAGTTTAAAAAGAATTGTGGAACCAAATATTCTCTTAGTTGTAATATAAGTGTTAAATTTTTTGATTCGATACATTTTGATGTTTGGATGCCTCCAGTTTGTTCTGTGAATAGATTTCATCATTTTATTTCATTCATCGATGATTACTCTGGCTTTACTTGGGTTTACCTTATAATAAAAAAAGTGAAATGTATGAACTATTTCGATTATTGTATCCTTATGTGAAGACCCGATTTGAGGCCCAAATTAAAATCCTTATGAGTGACAATGAAGGTGAATTTACAAGTCAGAAACTTCAAAGGTTCTTAGGAGAACATGAGATTGTTTGGCAAACTTCATGTTTTGGAACTCCTCAACAAGAATGGAGTTGCAGAAAGAAAATCTGTCACACTATCGAAAAAATCGACTTCATGCAACTGAGTACTGTAACACTTATAACCATTTTGGTTGACATCATATCCAATAAAAACACATTTGATAGCTTATGAACATATTTAGTCCTTATGTGGTGTCACTGTGTGTACAAAACCAACACATCCATATACTTAAGGTAAGAGATTAAATAGGGGGAGATTTGGACAGAGAAGATACTTACCCCCCAAGGTGTTAGGCATCATTCAATTAATTAGGTAGACAACAATGAGAACACCTTCATCCCATAGTCTCTTTTCCTGAAATAGGGTTATATGACTGCCCTTTTTAATGGTGACAGCAACCACCATTTTTTAAATTTACCTTGTATGCCACAGATTTTCGCACAAGAGAGTGATTCCTATAGTTGAGAATATCAATGTTTATCTCGAAGGACAACCATGAAAGGACTATGATGCAAAAGAACAATCTTTAATGCGAAGCGTAAAGAGAGAGGCCGGTAAGAATGCCGAGAAGAGACAAACATTGAGACCAGCCCAGTAATATTTGAAAGAAGAGGGAGTGCAGGAATTTTCCCACCTATACATAAATTTACAGAAGCTAATGAACACAAATGGAGGAGTTGTGGTAGAGAAGGGTTGGAGCTCGAATTGGGTCTCGCACGACACGCAAGACTCGCGTACGTTCACCAAGACCATCGGTCAAAATTGATGTACATATGCAATTATAGTGTGCTTATGCCAGTATCATCATCTTCGTTGGACCACTCTATTTGAGGATGAAGAAAATGTTCAATTTTTTGTTATAAGACAGGTTATGGAACAAAAGGGCACATTTTGGGTGGAAGACCGTTGGAGATGATAATTTGAATCAATCCCATGATGCAATATATGCTCCAATATCAGGTCTTACCATTGCAAAATTTGAACTTGTAGCTCTATTTTCAACATTTTCATATTAGGGATCAATACAAACCCTAGATCCAGGCTTCTGAGTTCTAGCATATATCTGAAGCCAAGGAAATCAAAATTGACAATACCACAATTCCCCTCAGTGATGCTTCATATTTAACATCACAATTCAATGTCAATGCACACTACAAAAAGATTACAAGAAAAATACCATGAACAAATAATAACATGTGTAAACTGAATTCCCACAGAGCACTAATAACTTTAAAAGCAGTAGATCACATTACCATCAATCTGCAGTGGTATTGATGACCCTTGCCCCCACCCGATCAAGCCTCGCCACAGCCGCGACAGCCTTCAAACGCCCTCCGATCAAGAATGCCTCCACCATCCTCCGGCCAACCTCCCGGCCCTTCTCCTCATCGTCGACAACCGCCACCACAGTCGGCCCCGATCCGCTGATGGTGCACCCAAAGGCGCCAGCCTCCACAGCCGCCTTCTTCACAGCTAACATCCCTGGAATTAAAGGAGCCCTTTTTGGCTCCACAATGCAGTCGGACGACAGAGCGGAACCCAAAACCCTGACGTTCCCCTGAAGTATCGCCGCCACGAGCGCAGCCGCCTGGCTGGAATTCGCCACATGGTCCTCCCTCTTCACCAGCTCAGGCAACGCAGCCCTCATCTTTTTAGTTGGCGCTTCGAACTCCGGGCTGACGAGAACGAAGTAGAGCTCCCGCTCCAAGGGGAATTCCAGGCGAATCAAATCGAGCGGCTCGTAGCTGCGGATGAGAACGAAGCCTCCCATGAGCGAGGGGGCGACGTTGTCGGCATGGTAGCCGCTGACCTTCGCCTCTGATTCTAGACCAGCTAGGACGAGTTCGGTGGGGGATAGGAGGCCGCCGAAGAGGGCGTTAACGGAGACGGCGGCGGCGGCGGCGCTGGCGGCGCTGGAGCCGAGGCCGCTGCCAAGTGGAAGACCTTTGTAGAGGCGGAGGGAGAGACCGACGGAGCGCACGCCGAGCATGCGCATGGCGGCGGTGGCCGCAATGCCGGCGCAATTAGAGATAGGGTTTCGACTGAGTTTGGACACGGCGGAGTGGTGGTCGCCGGTGATGGAGGAGATGGAGAGGGTCCCGGGTGGGATGGAAGTGTCAACGGAGACGGTGACGACGTCGCCGAGACCATCAACGGCGCATCCGAGGAAGTCGAATCCAGGACCGAGGTTGGCAACGGTGGCGGGGGCGAAGGATTCGACGGAGCGGAACACTGGAGAAGGGTCGGCGGCGGCGAAAGTTAGGGTCTTGGAGGGCTGGGAGAAGCGAAGGGTGGTGGACAAGCGGCGGAAGGAAGGATTTTGACGTCGGGTATCGTTGGGTGCGATCGGCGCAGAGGAAATGGACGTGTTTCCAGCAACAGCAGCCGCCGCCATCGTGTCCAAGATCTGCCACTTCGGTGGAGATGGAGGCTGTAGCGCAATGTCGGACATTTTTTTCGTCCGCAATCCGGATCATACTCATGTCCGATTGCATTTGCAGCCCTCCGATTTACACTGAGGCAGATTTGCAGCCCTCCGATCCAAATGTAACCTGACCATGTGCATGATCCGGGGGCCATACGCAAATTCTTCTCGCGCAATGTCAAGTGAAAAAATTGTTTGTGGGTCTAACCCACCATAGATTATAGTCCGCGTCACCGCTATTTTTTGTTAGCACGGTTTTTTACGTGTGATTAATCTTAAATCTTATTATACCTGTATTTTTAAACCAATGAATCACTGATCATACGAGTGTTTTTTTTATCATGCACGGTCACGTACCTAAATATTTCTCATGTCAATGACCCGTTTGATTCCAAAAACATGGTAAATTTTTCGGACGGCTTTGGAATTAAATCATTCCGGGAGATTTGGATATGGGGCAAGTTAAGAAAATGAAAAAAAATATGAGAACTATTGATAGTAAAGTCTCGGTTGGATTCAACAAAAAGAAAGATATTCGGGGGTGCATTCCGCCAAAATGTCTATTTTAGCTAAAAAGAAAATTGAATGTCTCCATCTATTCTTACCATAGCCGTTTCTCTCTCATTTGACCGCCGTTTTGATATGTAAGTAATCGAAATGCATTGTCTCGACTTGAAGAGTCTAAATTCATCATTCATTTTGCAAAATTCTTGAGGTATCCGCCCTTGGTTGGGGTGGCTTTTTCGCACTATTTAGGTTGAATAAAATTGCATATATAATAGTGTTTGGGCAAAAAAAGCAAACTCGATTTTTTAATAACCCCGGCGTAGGTCAAAACCCAGACGTAGCCACGAGCTCCATTTTGGTCGTTCTAAACGGTCTTGCTTCTTCCTCAACCTCTTTATCCTTACCTTCTTGTCGCTACTCCAAGATGATTTCGAAATCGCTCTCACTCTTCTTCCTCGGCGTCGATTTGCTTCCTAGACATAGCTCTTCTTCCGTCAACGACTAGTTAAATCTTCCCAGTGCTCGAGGTCAGGGTCATTACGGATGTCATCGTTCCCTCCCAGATCGAACACTGTCGATTCCTCCTAGATACTGCTTCCACTAGCAGGTATTTGGAGAAAACATTGAGAGCTTTCAGTCTTCTCTTTACATTTTATGTCTTATATTCCTCCGATTTCTCCCAGCCCCTTTAGATCTGAAGAAAGGGTGTGCAAAAATAACCGAAGAATCGAAAATTGGATCGGAAGCAAATCGAGCGATTTGGGTCGATTTCAAATAGTTCGGATTTGATTCTTATAATACCAGAACCGACAATTCGCAAATCAATTTATGCCAAAATTTAGTATCTTCTACTTCACATTCTCTCTGTTTCCATAGTTGTTAGCTTTTATTTGCTGATTTTGTGTTTTTTTTTCTTTTCATTCTCAAGTGCATACTAATGCAATGAATGTGATCAAAAACATATAACTATGCTATGTTCGGCTCTCAAATATATGAACCACACATTGCTAGCTTAACCATTTGATAGTTCGGGCTTGATGATTTTTTGCTTCTATACCTAATTTTCCTGCAAATATTGCAAGAAAATTATGGATTACAAAGATTTAGACGGACTATAACTACATAGGTGGTTGCAATCACATTGTATATAATGAATTTGTTAAAGCGGCATATCGTCATGTGAGCATTTTAATGCTCAACAGAGATCATCAACTCTTTTGAATTTTTGTGAAGATGTTATAATGTCAAACAGATCAGTACTTTAGTAATACTCCACAAGAAATGTTGAATGATGAGAGCTATATACCCTTCTTTAAAGATTATATTTGAGGTAATCGATGTCATATATTATGAGAGTACAAATATACTATTATTATACCTGAATTGCATATATTTTAACTTTAAGTTTACTCTTATATTATAATTTACATGTTATTTAATATAAATTTGTGTTTACATCAAAGAAGAGCAAAAATTTGACAAAGTGTCGGAATGAAGAAGTATTTAAGAGCCTCAAAGGAACAACCTATGAGCAAAAGATGGACTACACTGCTAGATAGCACAGTCGTGTCGTGAAGTTGTGTCAGATGTCTATTCAGAGCCAAAGCAGTGAGATACACATGTCATGGACATGGGTTGCTTAGGAGACCGCGTGGAATTACATATGAGCGATTAGAATAAAAGGTGCAATTATTGATTGACATGGCCGCGTCTACAACCTTGTCAGCTTAATTTTTGTTTGGGATTTTTCATTATAATTAGGGGATTGTTTCTTTGAGAAAATTCTCTTTAGAGGGAATCCTTTGGTGACATTTAGAGCCCAAAATTCAATGTAAGGAGAAGGATGCGAAGGAGGAAGAAGAAGACTAGTAGAGGTTATTTATTTTTCTATCTATTTTACATTCTAAATATGTTTTATTTGTTTAAGTAAATCTATTGTCATGAATCGCTCAAAAATTTATCTGTGTAGTTTAACGAACTTAATCGATATTGGGTTTGATTTGTGTTGAAAAATTACTTTTTTTTATTTGACTGAATAAAATCATTATGATAATATACTTATACTTAAAAGGTCGTGAAAATGACTAAAAAAAGATGAAGACACATGAGAGATGTCCAAAAAGAAGAAGCACGAAAAAAGATGAGAAGAATTGTAATAGAATGTTCCGAAGAACTTGGGGATTTGGCTGTTGATCGAGCGATCGCTGATCGGGAGTACCATATGCGCATGTTCATATGACCACCGCCAAGAAAAGAAAACTAGTTTTGAACATAAAAGTAGATGAAGTTCCTCAGAAAAGAAAACTAGTTCTGACAAACGACGATTCATAACCAACATGTTCATGACTGCCACCACTGTCTCAAACGGAGCCTTAATTATCCAAAAACATTAGAAAAAATAGAATATGCTTTTAGCACGAGGACAATATATAAGTCAAGAAATTATTGTAAATACAAAAGGTTAGAATATTAATATGCAAGGAAATGTTTTGTGCTTTTTCACTGTCATATTTGTTTATATTCTTTCGCTTTGAAGGTTGAAACTTATCTCACATAAAAAAAATCATGAAGGTAACGGTTCTTCAAATTAGAATGAGAATTTATTTGGATCGATCCGTTCCTATTCCGATTTTAGCATAATTTTTTGAAAAATCATGTATACTGTTCCGATACCTATTTAACAAGAACCAAAATAAATTATTCATTATCAGATCGATCTGATTTTATGTTGTTTTAGTTCATTTTCTATTCCTAATGAATTAATATTACCAGATGCATGATTAAATCACATACTAATGTCTCTCTTCTATAATATATTAATTATTTCGACCACTACTACACATTTATAAAAAAACAAGTTAATGAAAAAAACATGAACATGCTTAGAAGTTAAAGAAATACTGATAATAAAATAGATATCAATGTATATATGTTCATCAGATGCATGGGAGAAGAATATGTTTACATATTTAAGAAGATTAATTAGAAGGGGAATTGGTCGGGGAAGATTATCACGAGATTCTTTTGAGAAGCAGGATGAAGAGGAACATGAACCTCGTCGTTGGGGAAGATCGCCAGAACATGGATGAGACGTGGCAACGACAACCCGAGATCAAGGTCTTTCAACGAAAAAGTGGAAAGAGAGAGAGAAGCTCGATCGATCTGAAAATGATACGAGATGTCCTATTTTCACGAAGTCAGAACTCCTAGCTAATAGCCTTAAAGGCTTAAGGTGGGTTTTTTAATAAACAAAATTGTATCTTCGTTACCATTTGTAAAACTAGACACAACCATTTGTATTAACGGTTCCAAATTTTAAGGTGATGAATATATGCAGGCCGATTTCAACTATGTGCAGGTCACACAATTTCATAACGGTTACGTGCAGACCAAGTCTTTACTAGTCCTCACATTACTATAACTTTTTTAATTCGAGGGTTTGACCTGCGTTTATCTACTATATATAAAGAAATATCGAACTCATGAATTTTAAACTCATTGAAATGATTACGGCCGTCGAATCTAACATAATATTTCACGAGCCGTTGGATCAAACTGCTCTCTCTCTCTCTCTCTCGACATTTTCATAGGTCTCCTAAATCTACTAGGGGGTGACCTAAAACTCTGAAGGTGTAGAGTACCATACAACATGAAATTACGATTGTACTTCTAAATTTATTGAAAAAGAAGGGTCATATGACCCGTTTTTTAATCTCACAAAAATTATTAATGGTGAGAATTGAACTCAGGTTTCCACTATGACAAGCAAAGATGAAAACCATCACACTATATGATTTTTGTTGAACAACATTAAATTATGTTCTATATATACGTTTATAAATATATACCGCCTCTGCAGAATGTTGTCGCCCCTGCCAATTATCACCCCCGCCAAATGTCGCACCGATTGAATATCACCGTCCCTGCCAACTATTGCCGCCCCTACGCTCTCCAACCGTGCCCTGTCACTCGTGTTAAAAACGAAAATGTGTATTTTACCTTTTTACTTTTTAGGGTGAAAACAGCGGAAAGCGAAGCTCGCCTAATATTTGCCTATTATTAAGTGATTAAAAATTAAATTAAATTATCTGCATCTTTCTCCTCCGGCCTCTCCTCACGCACTACTTCGAGAGTATCGATCGAATAATTCCACCGATGATTTCCATAGAGAAGAAGCCGGGATTTTCAGTACTTCTTGAAGACCAGCTCTTCTCTCGCCTTCCCCTTCCCCTCCTTCGTTTGTCCACCGGGTTGTTTCACCTCGCTGTTATCTTTCCCCCAGATCCCGCTGCGTTCTTTTGGTCTATTCGAAGAGGTAGAGAGGATAGATTTGGTCCGCCAAGGTTAGCAGGCCCTTTTTTTCATGAATAGATCTGATTGATCGAGGATTTTGAAAAAAAAATGCTGAATAGAGGCTGTTTTTGATGTTGTTTACATTTTCTTCTTATTTTTTTCGGATCTTACATTGACGCAGCTGATCAAATTCTGGAAGGAGAAGTATATTTTCCGAATCAGAGTTTCTTGCTGTATTATTAATCTTAAACAAGAGGAATTATTCACCAACAATAATAACCAGGAAGATCTTATGAAATGTACACAAAGGAATGAGACACCAAATTCAGGTTGCATTTTTTGAATCACAAACTTGTATGATCAATCCTAAGAGGAAGATGAACAACCTCTGAACAGATGATCGAAAATAGCAGAAGATAAAACACAATTCCTCCGGTTTTACAACCAGATCTAGGCTCCGTTTGGCACGGCGGTGACAGTCATGAATGCGGTGGTTATGAACCGCTGTTCGTGACCGCCTGACCTCACCTAAGGAACTTCATCCACTTTTATGTTCTAAACTAGTATTTTTTCTTGGTGGTGGTCATAATCATTGTCATGCTAAACATACATTCTATAATTGTGGAGTTTTTTTGTCGAAACTCACCGGAGCAAAAATGCCGCGCCAAACAGAGCCCTATTTGCAAGAAGAATAAAGAAAAAGCAGTCAATTCAATCATCATAACTTTTCTTGTGACTAACGACAACTATTTATAAATGTCGTCAGTTGCGGTATTATAACAATACCCTTATTAACTGATTACTGGCGCACCGCTCAAAATATTTCCCCGCCTGCCATATTTTGTAATTACCTGGGACCTTCAAACAATACCGGTATTTTATGAATGCATCAATAGCTCCCCCATCACAAGTTCCTTGACCTCAAGGACTAAAGTGAGGATATCGTTTTTGAAAAGACCATAAGTCCTCCCAAGTGGCCTCCATTGCAGATCCATTGAGCCATTGGACCAACAACTGAGTTATGATGTGTCCATTTTTGGGAATAATGCGCCTATCTAAGATTGATATAGGTTCAATCATTAAATTGTCATCCAAATTGACCGTCGACCGATGTGGGTGTTGTTTTGGAACCTCTCCTTTATGTTCCCGGAGTTGGGAAGTATGAACTGTATGGTGTTGTATTTTGGCCGATTTCGGAATATTCATGTAACGGCCCGAAGTCTGCGACAATTTAAATCTTTCTTTCTGAGCAGATTTTATACAATTAAATAATGCAGCTAAGCGGATCAGAGGAGTGGTACCAGTAAAAGACATAAAAACACTTTTTATTCATTCTAATAATATACATCATGTACAGGACTATAAGGAGAACCAAAATAACAGAAGTACGCACTAAACTGAAATCTACAATAAACAGAAATACACTCTAACCCGAATCCGAACTATGTCTTCCCTTTGCTTTCTTTCTGCCTCCACAGGTATCCTCCTAGCGGGGCCTAGCACGCTGGCGGTTTAATACTAAAAATAAAATAAACAACCCGTTAGTTTAGAAAACTAAGTGAGTTTCTTATCTCTTTGACCGCCCTACAGGCAAACACGAAGAGTCAGTTATAACAGACAGTTATATATATCTATAAAACTGTATGAACATGTACAGTAGAATCTGAAAGAAAATAGACAGGTGCAGTAAACTGGTACACAGAAATAAACCATTTCTGTTATTTAGTTTCTTATATTTCATTATAGTTCATTTTCATGTTCGATTATATCTCTTTTCGTTCTTCGAAATACCGAGGGTCATTCTCAAATCAAACATCTGGGTCCATCAAATCAATGTCCGTTCTAGGGCGCTCAACAACACAACAGGCTTCCACGCCTCCTAGATTAGATATTTCAGTATCAATTTCCGTCGGAGATCTACCCTTCCAACTGGGTGTATGAGTCTGAAGCTTTACCCCCTACTAGGCTGACCCTTAGTGTTTTGATGCGTCGACGCACTCTCTTTCCCTTATTCATTTCATTTCATATTCAATTCATAAATATAGGAAATAATTATATTAATTTTTCCTCAGAGATTCTATCGCTTGCTAATCCATATTTAGCCTTTTAGCGATTTCATAATTTCAGTGATTTCAAATGTTCGAATTTCTTTAAATCAAGGTAATTTATATTCTGTAAAAATATTCAAATGCATACGAAATCAAAGCCGTAAGGACTCACCGCAACTTTTCCTTTGCCCTTGTCCTTTGAAGGATTCTCGTCGCGTCTATCGTCGGACGTCATCCTCTGCAGTATCAAGTAAATCATTTACTTTAGAGTTGCGTCTTTAAATAGCTACGAGTAGACTCCCTAAGACGCCCACAAATACGACCTCTAGGAGTTGCCTTGGGAAGAACACGCTTAGTGACTCGAAAGTAACACGTAAAATCAGATTTTTAAGCGCTACAAAACTCAGAAATCAGCCACCACACTCTTCAAAATCAGTCACGTTAGTGACCAATTAAAATCAAGGAAAACAGCTCACACTAGCTAAAAAGGGCAACCCAAACAGCAGCCTAACAAGGAGCTAAAACACAGCTAATACAAGCTATCAAAAGGGCATTTCAGGGCTGATAAATGGCAACACCAAGGGCTGCTAACAGCAGCTCCAAGGGCTTCCATTGCAGTCCAAAACCACCCAAAACAGTCACCAATTCAACAAATGACAGCCAAGCAACCAACACGAACAACAACCAAGCAACAAAGACACTTGACCAGCATAAACAGCAGCCAAGCAACCAGCCAACATGAGCAGCAGCCAACCAACAATAGTCGGCCAACAGGAGCTGCAGCTAGCCAACAACAGCCAGCAAACAGGAACAACAACAACCAGAGTTTTATAAGGGACAGAAGCAGGTAAAACAACCACTAAATATTCCTACCAAACACTAATAATACCAGTCCTTAAATTCAAGAATTAAACAAAGGAACAAGAGAGGGATATCCCTAAATTTTCAAAGCAGGAACTCATAGCCAGCCAACAACTCCAGACCCCATAATCTATATAGCAAATAAAGAGAAGTAAAAGAGGGGGAAGAGAAAGTAAGGGCTTACAAAGCTAGGTCAGCCCAAACAGCCAGCCAAGTCCAAATCAGGCAACCAACGAGTACCCAACAGCACAAGGAAAGTGGTGGCACAAGAAGAAGAAGGCCACAACCCTATCCAGCTCTCCCAAGACTGTTGACCAACAAGGAAGGAGCAGAGCAGCAGGATTCCCAGCTCGAGAAGCTCCAGGCGGCGGTAAACAGGAGGAAAATATCGGGAATAAGTCCAGCGGCAAGGCATAAAAGAGCCGCCAAATAACAAAACCACCGCCTAAGCCTTAAGCTAAGACTTAATGTTAAAATCTGAATTAGGGAATTTAAGAACCAGCAGGCCCACAAATATAAAAGAGCTTCAATAAAAGTCCAAATCAGCCAATTTAGCAACCAAATCAGCTAGCCCTCATGTGAGCCAAGCTATCAATCTCCATGAAATTTTATTACCAAGCCAAGTTCAATTTAATCATCGACAATTCGATTATCCGCCGCAAAGCCAAGAAGTAAAATATAATTTGCTCAAAATATACACAAAACCGTTCAAGCTTGAGGACAAGCTCGATTTGAAGGCCGGGAGAGATGTTATGGGTTGCGTACCCACCTATCTAGTTAATTATGATTATCCTTGTATCATCATTATATATGTGTCATCATTATGTATGGGACCTCGAGCACCGGGTCTAGTAATAGGTATTATTATGGTTTGTCTTTTATTATATTGTAAGCCTATATAAAGGCATTGAGTGTGTTGTATGAGGTAAGTAATGAAAGAGTTCTAGTTCCCATCTTGAATGTGAGATCTTGGTGGCTCACTCCTCTAACGAGCAACCTCGCTTAGGCAACCGCGATTAAGGCTCCGTTGTATCCTCCACCACCATCTTCATCGTCTCCGACCACTACTCCGGCGACCTCTGAGTAGACCCATAACAGATATCCATAAGACTGCTTTTAGAACACACCAGAGTTTATACAAATTTTTAGTCATGCTATTTGGTCTAGTCAATGCCCCAACTACTTTTCATGCATTAATGAATTACATATTCCAACTTTATCTTCGTAAATTTGTTATCTTTTTTGATGATATTTTAATTTAGAGTTCAAGTTTAGGTTCCCATATCCAACATTTATGAATAGTTTTTGATACTTTGGTCCCAAATAATTTGTTTGTATATCTCAGAAAATGTTCTTTTGCAGTAACTTCAATCGAATTTTTAGGACATATCATTTCTGCTAACAAAGTCCAGCAACCCTGGACAAAATTTTTGCGATTTTTACCTAGCCTGTTCCAACCACAGTAAAACAACTACAGTCATTTTTTTAAATTTGGTTGGCTATTATCGCTGCTTTATCCAACATTACGCCACGATTACATCCCCACTTATCGATTTTCTTGTAAAAGATAAGTTTATCTGGACACCAGAGGTAACCACAACTTTTAACACAATTAAACAACCATTAGCCTCGAAACCAGTATTGGCTCTACCCAACTTTAACATCCCATTTACAGTAGACACCGATGCCTCAGGAATTGGCTTCGGTGTGGTACTTTCGTAAAATGATCATCCAATAACTTATTACAACAAGAAACCAACCCCAAGTTTGGAGGAAAGACCCAGCCGGACAAAAAAGCTGCAGGGAGCCCGGGAGACGCCGACCCGTTGCCAAGAGGAAGAGAAGCTAATGGATCTCCAAAGCCATGAAAGTGAAAAAGCACCAAACAAAACACCAAATGAAATTACCAGTACTCAATGAAAACAACAAAAATCTAAGATGGAGGATGGGAACTGGTTCACACAAGAGGCGCTGATGCACTTGGAATCTCAGGATGAACTCAGATTCCGGCTCCGTTTGGGGGGACTTATTTTCACCGGACGACCGCATGAACCGGACCGCAGGAAAGTGCACCGGCGAACCGCAGGAAGAGGTTTAGAGCTCCTCTGCTTCTTGCTCTCCCAGCTCTATATCCAATAACCTAGTAATTAGTTACAAGCTAACATATTTAACAAAAGAGGAGGAAAAGATGAGTGAGGAGAAAAAGGTTTTTTTAAGGAGCGAAAAACTTTTGTTCAGGAGCCATCAGGCGACCTCCGGAGAAGAAGACCGCCGGCAATGGAGATCGGAAACGGGCAAAAGCAAAATAATTGATAAATTAATGGGGTGTCGATAAAAAATTGGACTGCAAATAAATTATTTCGGATTGTAAATAACGATGGACAGCCTATAAATAGCGATAATTGGACTGCTTATAACATCAATCTTTATTATTGATTGCTACATCCGATCAACAGCTCAGATCCTCCTTGCAGAAATCAACTGTCGCAGATTACTTATCATGGATTAATAACTCAACTGTGAAATATAAATAGAAAAGCTTTATCTTCACAGGGGGCAAGCACCAACGGTCATATGTAATAAGTAGGTTTCTATAGAAGGAGTCATTTGTAATAGTTTCAGGATTATTAATAAAGTTCTTGTCGTTATCTTTAAATAATTAGAGTAAGATAGGTTTAGGATTAAATGTTTCCCCTGTTACGACCTCAGATGGAGATTATTCTCTTCGCCTCCCGAGGTCACCTGCTTTATCCCAACTGCTTGGATCCTTTATGATTCAAGCACTCATTCCTGCTATTTCTTCCCCAGGTGTTTGTTAGGGGTAAAGCTTCACCCGTACTCGTGGGCAATACCAGCTGCTCAAATACCGCACCACGCGAAGCAGTCCACGACAATGATCCATAGTGGCCCCCAATCGGGATCCCCTAACAGGGCCGCGGCCCCCACACCCCAACCCGTCTCCTCAACCAGTTTAATTGAGGCGGGTTGTTGAGGTTGGGATTCGATCCCCAGACCTCCTTGATAAGGAGCCTTCAACACGGCTCTCATCACCAACTGATCCGCCACCGCCTTCCCCTTCAAATTTTGCGCCAATAGGGCCATGATATCATTCAAGCGGCCATCGATTCGCTCTTCCAACCTTTGAGCGGAGGTTTTGACATTTTCTTCGATGGCGGCCACCGAATCGGTAAGCCCCACCACATTCTCCTCTAGGGTTTCCAAACGGCCATTCTCGTCTTGCAAGCGTGTAGTCACCATGGGGAGGAAGGAATCCTCTGATACCAATTGTTAAGAACGAACTAGAGAACGAGAGAAATCTAGAAGAAGAAGAAGAAGAAGGTAGACGGCTAGGGTTTGAAAGAGAAGAGGGAGAGGGAAAATACCTTGAAATAATTCTTGCATAACCATAATAGAGAGGGGTCCGGGTTATATATAACCCCGGACCCAAGTCCGGCCAACCAAGGGGGCCGGCCGGCCCCTATGGGGTTGAACCAAATGTGGTTCAACCCCCTTGGGCCGAGCTTTTAAGAAGAGGAATTGGTTCAGCCCCGTTATCGCCTTTAATACGCCTTGGCCGTCGCTTGTAATGTTGCCCAAATAGCCTCGCCTCGTCCGGGGGCGTAACAGTGTTAGACATAATACTGCAAATCATGATGTTAAAAATTTACATTCTATCCAACCTGTTTAGGTAGGACACTAGTTTACCAGATTTCACAAAAAAGCACAATTACCATGGCCTTAGTCATGGTTTATTGAGATTATGGAATTAATACTATGGTTTTTATTGAACTATAACCATATACTAAGGTTTATTATGAAGCTGAGCATAACTTCATGCTAAAATTTCATGATAAACTCTTTTTGCAATGTCACGGTTCTACAAGTACTAACAGGTAATAATAGTGTTGTCAGGGTTTAAGACTTAAACCCCAACATAAGGTCAGGATTAGTTGTCCTTGTTTGCGAAATAGATTAAACAATTGTCACCGCCTGGAAAGTTTATAAACTGTTGTCCTTGTGGTTAAAGTTTAGAAACCGAGCAGACTCACGTGCTATAATTTCATAATAAACTCTTTCTGGATGCCATGGTTCTATCAAAATCCAAGGAATGCTCATGGCATAACGCCAGAGTTAGTTGCCCTTGTTTGTGAAATAGATTTAAGCAATTCTGATCATTGGTAAAGTTTATAAACAATTGTAATTGTGGGTTATGTTTAAACACAAAAAAGATCAAATTTGAAGAGTTTTATGCTAATTATGTCAGTAAAAATTGTTGCAGGTGCTATTTGTCACCTGAAACCTTGAGCTAAGAGAAGGAATGACGGAGATATACACAAAACCGTTCGATTCTGTGCAAGATGCAATAACTTTGTTTGAGGAAAGGATCGATAAAAACAAGAACAACACCAGCAGTAACAAGGTAACAACCAGGGTTTAATATTTGCATACTGATATTACTCATTGACTATTGATTTGATCGGTTTCTTTTGGTGAATAGGATGAGAAAGAAGAAGAATACTCAAAGGATTTCACAAATTGCAGACTGCAGCTAGAAGCCAAGGAACAGGAGAAAGAGCTCGCCTTTTTCGAGTTCGCTGCATCTCGTGAAAGCCCAGAGGAATTGGTGAATTGGATAAAGCTATACAAAGCCGAAACTGACAAGTATAAGGAGAAGTTCAGAAAAGCGCAGGAGCTTTTTTTTGAATTCGAGAAAGGCGGTTATTCTTTTCGATCTTCAAGTAATTTAAAACCGCAGTTTTCTGCAGCTGATGAATATAGAAGTGATGCCCAGATGCAAGGTGAGACGATGAGTACAATATCGATTGTAAACGAAATGAGCCAGGATCTTTCGTCTCAACTGCCACCGATCGAGGCAGAAAATTTGCAATCGCAGAAATTGTTCGACATAATGGAGGATTTGGAGAAAGAATTTTTGAAAGAAGTGATAGTTTCTGAATACCTGCATATGGAACTGAAGCAGTCTAAAGAGGCACAGGCCATTTCTTCAAAATCCGCTCTAAGCATGGTAAAGGAATTGGAGCTTGTTAAATCAGAAGCCGAGAAGATGAAACTCATCAGTTCTGATAGAGCAAACTACATTGATGTGATTGAAAAAGAAAGGAAGAGAATGACAGAAGAACTCAAAATCTCCGCGAAGAAGATGAGTGGCATGAATTCCCAGAATGAGGTTCTTGTAAGTAAGATTCAGAGGATGCAAGAAGAGATGTCTAGAAGCAGCAAGAGAGAGTTGGAATTGGAAGCTAAGGTACACGAGTTCTTAATAAAAAATTCTGAGATGTCCGACCGCATAAAAAGCGATGCAAATGACAAAGGATACGAGGTTGACATGTTAAGTGCAGAACTCGAAGATAAGAATGCGGAGATAAGTGAGTTGAAGCACATGTTAGAAGAGGCCTCCAGGAGGGCTGAGATGGCGGAGAAAGCGAAATTTGCAATTGAGGACCAGCTGAGGATGTGGAGGGAGCAGAAACGGCTGAGAAGAGCTGCTTCGGAGGCGCTGAAAGAGTATGCTGCGAAGAATCCTGAAGCCGCCAGGCAGCACAAGAAATCGCTGAAACGAACTTTCAGCAAACCGGAGCCTCATTGTGTTCCTTCCGTTCTTCCAAAAAGATCTGTTTCTGTGCATGATGGAAGACAATCAGAGTATGTTCCTCTTGCTAACTTTCTCAAAATTAAGTTCAAGCCATCTTGATGCTGCACTTTTCGCCCTTTTTCAACAGGCGAATGTTATGACTTTTCTCGTGCATCTGACTGTAAAAATAATGATTTTTGTCTTGTCTGTTTTCTATTTTAGTTTTACTATTGTTTGTCAGCTTAAAATCAATAAACATTTTTTTCACGATAATGGAAACATCTTCTCTTTGATCTTTATGATAAACTTAGGATCTGTTTGTTTCAGAGTTTTTGCTCCATCTCTATTTGGGGGAAAACGTCTCAACGTCACCGCTCCAAAACGCCATTTTGACCTTTTTTTTAAGAATGCAACCACCACTCTCATAGCCGAAACAAACAGGCCCGTAGTTGGAGCACTCGAAATATCATCGTATTCTTGTTTATCAATTGCGGCATACGGCCCTAGATAGATATCTTCTCCTTATAGGACTCTATTTTATGTATCATCAAACCATTTGATTTGAATTATGCGCGTGAGGTCGCATTTAGAATACAATGAACATAAAGCAAACACGAGAATATTAAGGTCTAATTGTTGACGCCAGGAAAATCCTGACCTCAAGATTCGGACCGATGCAGCCGGAGGCTACTCGCCCAGCAGTCCAACGAGATGACTTGGCTGGCAACGACGAAGAAGCTAGAAGAGCAACAAACAGGACCCCAGGTGCTGCGGCAGGGAGGTCCCACCACGTACCCAGAAGCTCCGAAGAGACTTCCCCTCCAAGACCAAAGAATGGCCGAGCAGGGTACGAGGAAGGCACCAACTTGGCTAGTACCGGGAGTAGCGGCCAAGTGCGACAGGTTCCAGAAAGCAAGAGCGAGGGTTTTAAAAGCTCAAGTCCAGGTGCCAATCCAAGTACCCCTGGGGTCCTATTTATAGGAAAACCAAGGGGTAGGGGGGGTTTTTATAGCCCACCCCCCGACCCGGCGACTATGGGTTACTCGGCGAGTACCATGCCATAGTCGCCCATCTGGCGAGTATTGGGGACTGCTCGCACACGCCGGGCCAATACTCGCTAGGTCTTCTGTTCCATGCTCGCCAGCCTGGCGAGTATTGGCTGTTTACTCGCCGAGGTCTTCTCCACTTCTGCCTTGAACTGCCGGTCTTTGTGTTGACCTCTTTGACTTTGACTTCTGCCTACGTGGCCTTGGGGGGGTCCACCCTCGGAGAATGAGGGTTGTACACAATCCCCGCTCTTTGCGAGTAACGCAGTTGCTCGGAAAGAATCATCCAACCCTTATTCGAAGAGCAGCCTTATGGGCGAGTATTTAGCTGATAATCGGCATCTCGCTGGTCGACGCTCGAACTCTATAAATAGAGGGGCAAGGGTCTCTGACGGCACGCCCTTTCTGAACTCGCTCAAGATGGTGCGCGACTATGCTGCTGAGGCTAAGGCGGCCATGGCTGGTCTTGTCGGCCTGTTTGATGGTATTTCGCTCCCTCCTCACCCAGATCTTACATCTGGCGACCTTCCATCTTCTAAGAAGAGGAAGAGGCTCGCCCAGAAGAAGAAGAAGAAGGAAAAGAAGAAAGCCGCCGAGGAGGAGGTCGCCGCTCCCTTGGGCGACCAACACCAACAGCTGCTGGACGATCTGGGACTTTCCAATGAGGGCGACTCGCCGGTCACGGAACCTCCTGCTTCTAAGGTCGTCGAGGGGGCGAGCATTCCCGAGACCTCGACCCAGAATCTGCCGGAGAATCTCGCTCCTGTGCGAGGTGCGAGTAATATACTCGCCATTGTCAAGTTTTGATTTCTTTCGTCTTGCTTTGCAGAGTTAATCGCCCCTTTTCTGTTTTAACAGAGTCGTCTACCCTTGGCGCTCAGGAGGGTCCTCTTGACGTAGCTCCTCTGAGGTCGTCGCCCATGGTCTCGCCTCGGGGTGGAGGTCGCTCAGGGCGAGTTCTTCACAGCTCCTCGCTGGAGAGGAGGCCGATGAGCGAGCAACATGCTCCTTTGGCGAGCATCGTGCCTCCGCCTCCACCGCCTTTTCAATCTGTAGAGACGGCGAGCAGCTCGCAGCTGCCCGCAGGTGGACTTCCGCCACCTCCTCCGTTTCCTCCTTCTGCTACCCTTCAGGGCGATCAGCGCCCTTCGACTTTTACTGTACCTTCGACTCACCAGGGCGAATCCTCGCGCCGTGGCGGGACTGGGGGCTCTTCGGGCTTCTTCGCTCCCAGAGGGGGAGGGCGACCAGGCGATAATCGCGGTCGGGGGAACGCGCCTCCCAGCCGGGATCCGGCGATTGGGGGCTCTTCGCGGCGAGACGACCATCATCGCAGCACATCTCCTCGCCGGGCAAGGGTCTCTCCTCGCCGTCGTTCACGCAGTCCTAGGCCAGGTATTTGGTCGTCATTTTCAATAGTCGCTACTGTCTTCACTTCGCTTTTTGCTTCGTCATCTAAGTTCTAACACTCTTACCTTTTTTGGCAGCTCGCGCCCATACCCCCATTGGAGCCTTGATCGACGCGGTCGGGCTTCCTTCTCGCGAGTACCAGGAGAGGGCTACTCGCGCAATTCTGGAGCTGGAGTCCAAGCTGGAGCGCCTGGCGATTTGTGAGCCTCATCGCCGCCTGTCCGAGGTTGAATCGCGAGTTGAGCGCCTGGCGAGCTCTGACGCTCATCGTCGTTTGACCGAGCTGGAGGTGCGAGTTTCGCGGCTGGAAGAGTTCGATACTCGCCTGGCTGGTGCAGAATCTCGCCTTCATACGGTTGGCGACCTGGAGCGCAGACTGGCGAGGATCGAGCATCGCCAACAGCTGCATCATGACGAGTTGGTGGGGATGCGCGCGAGCATGGGCTCGGTTGGTCGGCTGGCGAGGATCGAAGACCAACTGCGTCAGGGCGAGGACGCGATGTCTCTGGCCTTTGAGCACTTCAAGCGTGCTCGCAGCATGGGCTTCGTTGGGCGACATCCTCAGCCTCCGGATTTTCAAGCGAATCTCCAAGCACCTCCCTAGACGCTGCTTTTTCTCCATTTTTCTTCTTTCTACGCTATGTCGCCTTTTGGCGAGTAGCTCTGTACTGCTGAACTATTGCCTGATTTGATGGAATATTATTTCGGCGAGTATTAGAAAACTCGTCGTTTACTACTTGTTCTGCCTTCTTCTTTCTGTGATGGATTTTATCTTGATTTTTTTCTCTATCTTCTTTTATTTTGGCGAGTAGCTATCTGTTCCTCGCCTTATGCATAGCGAGCTTTTTCCGCGCCTTTCCTTGCAGGTCTTCTCGCTTAGGAGGTCGACTTCTTGCTGACGCGCGTTGCTGAGTTGGCGATTACAACGTAATACTCGCCACCCCCTTATTCCTAATCGCGCCGTCGTGCTCGATACGCCAAGCTACCCGACCACTATAAATAGGGGGGGGGGGGGGGGGGTGAGTCTTAAATACGCTTTTGGCGATCTTCTGAGCTCTCGCGCGAGTATCTTCCGTCTCCCTTTCCTCTTCGTGCTTTCTTGGATACTCGCCTTTCTTCCCTTCCTTCAAAAGATGGCCGATGAGGCGACCATCCGGCGTGCCAATCACGCCCAGAACTTTGCGGCGACCACCTTCAAGAAGTCGATCACGACTGAGAAGGAGTTGGAGGTCGTCAGGGCGAAGTACCTCCCGCCAGGGTACATCGCTAGGCTTCCTCGCCAGGGAGAGCGACTAAATTCCATCCTGGGTGATGGGCGAGTAATCCCTACTCGCCACTTCGAGGTGGGCCTGCGACTACCACTGTGGACGGAGTTCTCCCAGATACTCCGCTACTTTGGGATAGTCCCTGCCCAGATCAACCCTAATGGGGTGGCGATGATCGTGGGCTTCCTCTGCTATTTGCGCGACCAGGGGATCGCCTTCGACCTTTCCGTCTTTCGGCGAGTATTCAACTTCATGGCGACAGGCGAGGGCGTCATCTTCTTCTGCAGCCATGTCTGCACGCTGGTCGGCACCGCGAACAAGAATCATCGCTGGGGAGAGCGATTAGTCGTCATTTCTGGCGACTTTCAAGCGATCCCCGACAAATCCTACCAGCCACCGGAGAGCGTCTTCGGGACTTCCTTCCTGAGCGAGGGTGGCGTGAAGCTGCTCGAGTCCTTCAAGAATCGCCGTCTTGATGTGGTGCACTGGAGGAGGCGAGTAGATGAGCTCGCCGAGATTTTCGTAGGCGAAGGTAATCTACTGTGCGAGTATTCGCAATACTCGTTCTTCATCTTTCACTTGGCGACTAACTGGATTTATCACTTCTCTTCCTGCAGCAGTCCACGTCCTGCCGCGCGAGCTTCTTCCCGCGGTGGTGAAGACGACTACTTCCACCCAGGGAGGCACAGGGACCTCTGCTCGCGGGGATGGGGCCTACTCGCCCATCGACTTGTCGCCGGGAGGTGATGAGACCCTGGTCGCCGGCGAAGGCTCTGGGCCGCTGAAGAAGCGGAAGGAGAGGGGCGAGCACTCCGAGCCCTCGAGGAAGAAGAAGGAGCTCGCTCACAAGGATAAGGGCAAGAAGGCGGATCCTTCTGAGGCCGGCGAGCCCTATACCCACCCAAACTTCAACTTGGGTGTTCGTGGCGAGGACGCCTATGGACGCCACCTAGTCGCATGGTCGGAGGGCGACCATGTGGTGTCCCTGAGCTCCAACCTCCCGCCCTGGTCAGAGGACTGGGAGGATCAAGGCGAGGCTTTTGACGTGCTCCACGCCGTCTATGGTCGCGAGGACGCGGAGAGGCTGCGGGAGGAATCCTCCGAGTATCTGGCGCACCAAACCTCGCGATCCCTGCTGCGATCTGCCGAGCTGGCTCATTCGACGGCGAGGAGGTTGCTGGAGTACGAGGAGACCATCCGGATCAGTACAAAGAAGATGATCGCCATGGGGCTCAAGGCGAAGGAGCATGAGGTACTCGCTTCTCTTTGATACTCGCCTCCGGGATAGTCGCCCCTTTGCCGAATAACTTACTGACTTTGTGTCTTCCTGCTTTTGAAGGTCGCCGAGGTGGAGATGGCGACAAAGATGTCCCAGCTGGAGAAGGAGCTGGAGGATACTCGGCAAACCTTGGAGGCCGCCCAGGTGCGAATCGCTGAGCTGGAAACTCGGCCTGCCGAGCAACGGCCAGCGGTGGCGGGCCCCTCTAGGGTCGGTAAGCAGATTCGGATGCATGGCGACGACATGCCACGAGTTCGTCGAGAGATCGCACGAGCTACGGGGACCGTCATCCTGAGTCAGCTGAAGGCGGATGATCTCCTGAAGCCGGCTGCAATGGAGTTGAGGGTGGAGGACATCATCCCGGCGCTGCTCGCCGAGGAGTCCACCTCCCCTTTGCGAGCATCCTCGCCGCCGTCCAGTGATGCCGAGTATGACGACTCTGAGGAGGATGAAGACGATGATGCTGATGATGGCGACGATGATGGGGGCGACGAGCCAGATGTAGATATTTTGGGCGAGGATGTCGCCTAGTCGCCTGGGCTCCCTTTTTGCTCGCCCGGCGACCTTTTGTAAACATCTTGAAGATTCTTTTGTAATATTCATCAAATATTTACATATGAAAAGGACAAATGTTTTGCTCGCCTGTCTCCTTGGTCCTTGCTTCTTTTTCTGAATGCCGCTTAGGCTCCTAGGCTCGAGGCGAGATTGAGTGCTCGCTAGGCTCTTAGGATTACGGCGAGGTTGCGTGTACCTCTATACTCGTACTTATATACTCGCACCTCCATGCTCGCACATGTATACTCGCACCTTCATGCTCGCACATGTATACTCGCCTAGGTACTCGCACATACATGCTCGCCTTCTGCAATGTTTCCCTTGAGGGAGTTGAGCTGTGGAGGCTACTCAGAGGGTTTAGAGGGACACTTGCTCTCAAGGTCTTGCCTGGTACCTGGTGAAGAGTTTATCAGACTCGTTCAGCAATAATGAATTTTTTAGGGAAAAGAGATAGGGAACGACAGTTGGGGGAGGCCTGGAGGGACACATCTTCTCGAGGCCTTCATCCTACTTGGATGCCGGAAGATCTCCTTTCTTTTAGTTGTTCAAATCGGTCCTGTCCTTTTCATCGTTGGAACGTCGGCTTCCAGGCTCTCCCCTGGCAATCTCTTCAGTCGGACGAGAAATGCAGTCGGTGGGAACCGCGGCCAACATGCAAGGGGGGAGCTGATCTCGGCCGTCATTGCAGAGGCTTGGTCTTAAGGGATCGCACACCCGAGGCACTGTCCCATCATCCGTTCTGAGTTTTTACGAGGGTTAAGCCGGAATATCGTGTTCCAACTTGCGATGGTGATTGTTGATGTAGGACGACATCAAGCAGGGAGTGGCAGTCGGGGAGATCCAAGGGGGCACACCATCCCGAGGCCTCCACCCTACTTGGCCGCTGAATGTGGATCGGACCTGCTTCCTGTTGCTCAGCGAGTTTAGCAGGGAGTTAAGCACACTTTAGGCACAATAACTCATATGATCTAACACAGTAACTTAGAAAATGAAATGCTTTGCTGCGAGCTTTTCAGCTTTCGAGGGTACATGACGCCTTTTTTCAAGGGTCCCATGAGTTAGTGAAATCGATCATCTCTTCGCCGAATCGGAAGGTCGGCGTCCAGACTTCTTCCCGGTAATCTCTACAGTCGGACGAGAAATGCAGTCGGTGGGAGCCGCGGCCAACATGCAAGGGGGGAGCTGATCTCGGCCGTCATTGCAGAGGCTTGGTCTTAAGGGAACGCACACCCGAGGCACTGTCCCATCATCCGTTCTGAGTTTTTACGAGGGTTAAGTCGGAGGCCTGTTTCCCAACCTAGCGTGGAGATTGACTTCACCTGGCTTCCTTATTTTGAGGTTTTGTTGATGCGAAGGAAGCTTCCTCGTCCCATGTTTCAGGGCGACGTAAATTTTATTCAAAAGGAATGAATTTACAAGGATGGGATATATACATCTCCCCTTAGGGATAAAATCTTTTTAGGTCATCGCCGTTCCAGGTGCTCCCAAGCAGTTCGCCTTCCTGGTTTTGCAAATGGTACCCTCCTGTCAGGAGCGCCTCCTGGATGATGAAAGGTCCTTCCCAATTCGGATTGAGCTTCCCGACGGCGGCGGACCTTCCTGCTGCGTCCACCTTCTTCAGGACTAGGTCACCTGCTTGGAAGTGCTTGAGGCGGACATTTTTGTCAAAATGTTTCGCCATTCGGCGCTTGATTTCCTTTTGCCTGACCGAAGCTAAATCTCGGAGTTCCTCGATGTAGTCGAGAGATAGCTTCTGAACCTCTTCGTTCTCTAGTCGCCATTCTTCGGTTCCGTCTTCCGCGGCTACCACCCTTGGGCTTCTGACTTCGAACTCTACTGGAATGAGAGCTTCCGACCCGTGAGAGAGTTTGAACGGCGTTTCCCCTGTGGCTGAGCTAGGAGTGGTCCTCAAAGCCCACAGGACCGAGGGGAGCTGGTCTGCCCAGTTACCTCTTAGGTTCTCCACCTTCTTCTTCAGTAGGTTGATGATCAGCTTGTTGGCGGCCTCTACCTGGCCATTGCTCCTTGGGTGATGTACGGAGGCGAATCGAAGATCGGTTCCTAGCTGCCTGCAAAAATCCTCTAGCTCCAAGCTGGCAAACTGGGGACCATTGTCGGTGATGATGGCGAGAGGGATCCCGAATCTGCAGACGATCTCTCCCCAGATGAAGTTCTTCACGACTTGAGAGGTGGTCTTGGCCAAAGCTTTGGCTTCGATCCATTTGGAGAAGTAGTCGATCATGACGAGAACGAACTTTCTCTGACCGCTTGCTTGAGGGAAAGGGCCGATCAAGTCCATCCCCCAGATGGCGAACGGCCATGGGGAGATGATCGATCGGAGCTGCTGGGCTGGCTGCAACTGAAGGGGGGCGAAGAGCTGGCACTTTTGGCACTTTTTCGAGAAGATCTCAGCATCCTTTCGGATAGTAGGCCAGAAGTAACCATGCCTCAAGACCCTCTGCTCCAAAGTGCGAGTCCCAGAATGACTTCCACACTCTCCCGAGTGGATCTCTTCCAACACTCGGGGTACTTCGTCTTCAGAAACGCATCTGGCCAGGGGACCCGAGATGGTTTTACGGTACAGCTCTCCATCTTGCAGGAGGTAGTATGCCGCCTTGTACCGAAACCTTCTTTGATCCCTTTCGTCTGCTGGGAGCTGACCGCTGGCCAGGAACGCCACAAAGGAATCCATCCACGAGGGGCGTTGCTCGATCTCCATCATCTCTCCCTCCTCAATGGACGGGTGGAATAATTCGGTGATAGTTCCTCCGGCCCTCGGCCCATACTTGGCGAGGCGATCTGCTGCCGAGTTCTCCTCTCTTGGCACATGCTCGACGAAGAAGGACTGGAAGCCTCCAATCAGTCCTTTCACTTTTACCAAGTACTTCTGCAGGGTGGTGTCACGCACCTCGAACTCTCCTCGGATTTGTGACGCGACCACCAACGAGTCCGTGAAAGCCCGGACATCACGGATCCCTAGCTCCCTTGCGAGGCGCAGGCCTGCCACTATGGCCTCGTATTCTGCTTGGTTGTTTGTGACGGGGAAGAGGATCTCGACGGCTTGCTCGATCCTCGTTCCCTGTGGGCTGACGAGCACGATGCCCACCCCCACGGAACTTTTGCCCGAAGCTCCATCAACAAACATCTTCCAAGGGATTGGGTTGAGCACCTCTTCTCCGGGTTCTGCTTCCACCGAGAAGTCAGCCAGGAAGTCTGCTACTGCCTGGGCCTTGATCGCCACTCGGGGGGAGAAGGAAATGTCGAACTCGCTGAGTTCTACCGACCATTTCGCCAACCTCCCCGAATGCTCCACTCCCTCCAGGACATTGCGGAGAGGATGATCAGTTACCACTCGGATGGAGTGAGCCTGAAAATAAGGCCGGAGCTTCCGCGCCGACACCACCAAGGCGAAGGCAAGCTTCTCCAGGATTGGATACTTTAGTTCCGCCTTCTTCAGCACCCGGCTGACATAGTAGATGGGTAGCTGCTTCCTCCCCTCTTCTCGGACCAAGATGGAGCTAACTGCCTCTGCTCCCACTCCCAGGTAGATGAGCAGGTCTTCGCCTTCCTTCGGGCTCTGAAGGAGAGGTGTCTGAGTCAACTGCTCCTTCAACCTTCCGAATGCTATCTCGCATCCCTCGGTCCATTCGAAGCTTTCTGTTTTGCGGAGCGTCTTAAAGAACGGAGAGCACTTCTCTCCGGCTTTTGAGAGGAAGCGGCTAAGTCCCGCCAGCCTTCCTGTCAACCTTTGGACTTCCTTCATCGTCTTCGGGGACGGCATTTCTAGGATCGCCTTAACCTTGTCGGGGTTAGGCTCTACTCCCATCGGGGTTAGGAGATGTCCCAGGAATTTTCCCTTTCCTGTTCCGAAGACGCACTTCGTCGGATTGAGCCTCATCTTGAACCTCCTCAACGTTTCAAAGGTCTCCACCAGATCGGCTACGTGTTCCTGGACGCTCTTGCTTTTGATCAAGAGGTCGTCCACGTACACTTCCAGGTTCCTCCCCTTTTGCCCCTTGAAGATGCGGTCCATCATCCGCTGGTAGGTGGCTCCCGCATTCTTCAAACCGAAGGGCATCATCTTGTAGCTGTAGCAGCCGTCGTCGGTGATGAAGGAGACATCGCGGCAATCGGGGGGATGCATCCGGATCTGGTGATATCCTGAAAACGCATCAAGGAAACTCATCACAGAAAAACCGACGGCTGAATCAACCAGCGCGTCGATTCGAGGCAAGGGATAACAATCCTTCGGGCAGCTTTTATTCATTAAGGAAAAATCCACACACATTCTCCAGCCTCCCCCCGCCTTTGTCACCATTACAACATTAGAGACCCAGCCTGGGTACTGGATCTCCGACACAAAACCTGCATCTAGCAGTTTTTTAACCTCCTCCCTAATTGGCTTGGCGAGGATGGTGGCGGTTCTTCTCTTCTTTTGGCGGACGGGCTGGACAGAGGGATCCAGGTTGAGGCGATGACACGCAACCTCAGGGTCGACTCCTGGCATCTCGGCGGCACTCCAAGCGAAGATGTCGACGTTCTTTTGCAGACACGCCGCCATCTCGATCTTCTCCTCGGTCTTCAGCGACCCGCCAATCTTCAGCAACCCAGGCACTCCTGCTGCGGAGAGTACCTCGATTTCTTCCACTTCCTCTGCCACCTCCAGCCTGACCGGGCTCTCCAACACTCTCCCGAACTCCTCCGCGTCAGCCATCCAGCTGATGGTACTGACGGCGGTAAGATAGCATTCCCTGGCGGCTCTTGGATCGCTCCTGATCCTCACCTGGACGTCTCCTTTACAGTACTTCAAGCACTGATGGTAGGAGGATGGGACGGCCTTGAAGGTGTTGAGAATCGGCCTCCCAAAGATGGCTCTGTAGCAGCTCGGGGCGTCGACGATGATGAATCGACAGTTGATGGAGGTGCCACCGAGTGTTACCAGGAGATCTGCTCCTCCTTCCACTTCCTTCTTCTCTCCGGAGAAGCCGAAGAGGGGACCATCAGATGCTCGAACTCTGGCAGCTTCGACTCCCAGTCCGTCAAACGTCCCCTTGAAGATGACGTTTACAGAGCTACCGTTGTCGATCAGAATTCGATCAACGGTGAAGTCCTCCATCGCGGCCTGAATCACGAGGGCATCATGGAAGGGATTCTCGTTCCCTAGCATGTCCTCCTCGGAAAAAGTAATCTCCTCCATCGGGGGTGGTGCTTGCGAGGTCGAGGCGACACTCCTGCGGTAGATCTGATGAAGGCTCCCCTTGCGGGAAGCCTCCAGCCCTGCTCCCCCATGGATTACTCCAACTCGGCCTCCCTGGCCCAGGTCTCCCCGGCCTCCCTGGTCGACCCGATCCTCGTTCCTCCTGCGAACGACTGCGGCCTGCCCTGCCTGTGGCTCGGCAGGGGCCTCTATCCTCCTCTGCTCTCCTCCAGCCTCTCCTGCTGCCAGCCTCCTCCGGGTTTCCCAAAAGTCTGGGCAGGCAGCCATGGCATGCCCCGCCACCTGGTGGAAGTCGCAGTAGAGGGGAACCTCTTCTGCCTGACGCCTCCTAGGCTTCTGCTTCTTCCTTCCTTGACGGCGGCCTCGCCCGGCTACCGCCATTGCTTCATCTCTTCTCCTCTCCTGACGCCTCTCTGGCTGGCGAAAGGGCCTTCTTTCCGGGGACCTCCCCCTTTGGTCTTGACGCTGGTGCCGTCCAGCCGGCCTCCAAGGTGGTCGGTTGACGGTGACCTGGTAGCGTCTTCCCTCCTCCTGACGCTCAGGGGATTCAACGGGCCTTCTCTCCACGATCCTCCCGGTTTCCTTCCTCCTGAGCTCCTCCTTCTTTTTCTCCTCTTGTCGCTCTGGCCACTTCCTTTCCTCCCTTCGGGGCTCCTCCCTCTTTCTTTTTCCAGGGATCTCATCCCTCTCTCCACGATCGCCCCTGGTCACCCGCGCCAACCTTGCCAAGAAGTCGGGGTTGGAGGCTTCTCCCCGGACAAATTTATTGGCCCTCTGAATGAGGTTGTCGTAGGAGTAGGGAGGATTCTCACTGAGTTCCAACTTGAAGAGGCCTTGACTGATGCCGAATGTCAGGGCCAGCAACAGGATGTTGCTATCTACCTCCTGGATTTGCAGAACCTCCTCCTGGAAGCGCTCGATGTAAGGGCCCAATGCCTCATCCGGCCCTTGCACGAGGTAGAACAGGGCCGTGGCCTCCTTCTTTAGCTTCCGTGCCGTGTCGAACCGGGTCGTCAGCCCACGGCACAGGTCTTCGAAGCAATAGATTGAGCCTGCGGGCAACTGGTGGAACCAGTCCCAGGCCTTTGCTCGGAAGGTAATGGCAAACAACCTGCATTTGAAGGCGTCCGACATGGTTCGGATAGAGACTATATCCTCGAACCATTGGATGTGCCTGACGGGGTCCTCCTTTCCCGAATAGTAATTCAAGGCTGGGTCCCTGAATCCTTCTGGCACGGGCGCGGCGAGAATCTCCTCGCAGAAGGGGCTCCTCCCTCCTGCCCGGCGACGATCCTCCACTTGGCGAGTATCACCACCATACTCGCCATATGGGCGAGTATCCGGGTACCTCCCCTGCTCGCACGGCTCGCGGAAGCGAATACCTTGCGAGGTTGGCTGGTAGAATTGCGACCTCCTTGGTCGCTCGACTTCGTCTTCCATGTGCTCCTTTCCTGCTCGCCGAGGGGGACTCCCTCCCTCGGACGGAACTGGGCGATGCGGCGAGGTCGCAGTGACCTCGGCGCGCGGCTGAAGCGCTGCTCGCATGGCTCCCTCCATGCGCTGCGCGAAGGCTTCGAAAACCTCCAGCGTTACGAACCTGCCAGCCCCCGTCGAGTTGCCGACCTCCTCCTCATGGTCGCCACCTACGACCATCTCGCCTTCTTGCCGAACTTTCTTCCAACGACTACGGTCCACGCTCACCGCACCAAAGTGTTGACGCCAGGAAAATCCTGACCTCAAGATTCGGACCGATGCAGCCGGAGGCTACTCGCCCAGCAGTCCAACGAGATGACTTGGCTGGCAACGACGAAGAAGCTAGAAGAGCAACAAACAGGACCCCAGGTGCTGCGGCAGGGAGGTCCCACCACGTACCCAGAAGCTCCGAAGAGACTTCCCCTCCAAGACCAAAGAATGGCCGAGCAGGGTACGAGGAAGGCACCGACTTGGCTAGTACCGAGAGTAGCGGCCAAGTGCGACAGGTTCCAGAAAGCAAGAGCGAGGGTTTTAAAAGCTCAAGTCCAGGTGCCAATCCAAGTACCCCTGGGGTCCTATTTATAGGAAAACCAAGGGGTAGGGGGGTTTTTATAGCCCACCCCCCGACCCGGCGACTATGGGTTACTCGGCGAGTACCATGCCATAGTCGCCCATCTGGCGAGTATTGGGGACTGCTCGCACACGCCGGGCCAATACTCGCTAGGTCTTCTGTTCCATGCTCGCCAGCCTGGCGAGTATTGGCTGTTTACTCGCCGAGGTCTTCTCCACTTCTGCCTTGAACTGCCGGTCTTTGTGTTGACCTCTTTGACTTTGACTTCTGCCTACGTGACCTTGGGGGGGTCCACCCTCGGAGAATGAGGGTTGTACACTAATGGTTCAACCTCTCTAAGGAGGTTTACGTCCACGGGAGTGGAGAGGATGAATCGAACCACTAAATATAAGGGATTTTTGGCACTGAGCACCCTCTAATTAGGGTCCTATGACTCTCTGTACCATAATGTTTTCTTTTTGGCACTTTGCACCCTCCAACTTTAATAAATTTGGTGTTTGGTGCCCCATCATTTTCTCGTGTATTTCATCTTTGAAAATTGAAGAAATTAACATGGACAATTTTCATGCACCCTCCAAATTTAGAGCAAATTTTAGATACGCTGAGCGTACAGAGAGGATCGTAGGGGACATTTTTTTCTTGCCAAATTACAGTTGTATTTTCAGTTACAGTTGTAAATGGTATGTATTTTCAGTATAAATTACCGTTGTAATTTAGTTCAAAAAAAATCACTTTTTTATATGTTTATATTCATCCCAAAATATATACTTATGAGTATTTAAAATAACCTTAAAAATATGTGATCAATATTTTGTGACTTTTAAAATAAAATAAAATAAAAAATGTCCTATAATAGAATTTTCTGCACCATGCTAGGTACGCTCAACATACCTAAAATTTGCTCCCAAATTTAACATTGGAGAGAGGGAGAGGGGTTACTGATATGCTTGTTTTACAAATATCACGGCGGGGCCTACCACTCTTAGACTCCATTTGGCGCGGCATTTTTGCACCGATGAGTTTAGACAAAAATGTCACCGTCATAGATGCATGTTTGGCAAGGCAATAGTTATGACCGCCGCCAAGAAAATAAAACTACTTTTGAACATAAAAATGGATGAAATTTCTTAGGTAAAGTCGTGTGTTCACAAACGACGATTCATAACACCGCGTTCACGGCCGCCGCCTCCGTACCAAATCGGAGCCTTAACCAACTACTCATGCTTTTGACTTCCTCGGGTCTCTCGCATCTCATATCGATGGTGCTGATCTTCCCTTATTGACGGGATAAATAAACACGCAATAATGAATACCACCTTTCGAGCGTATCTATAATCTTTCTACTAGTGACATTCAGCGTGCGGCAAAATTCGTCGTGCGACAACATTCGACGTGCGGTGATAGCAACATTATAAAATAAAGAAGAGATGATGAATATTTCAATTAAACCATGCCGCTTTTGGGTTTCTTTATAATATAAAGATATAGACATTATATTAATTAATGTAATTGTATTTCTATATTATTTAAATAGGACTTAAGAAGATATTCTCGGACTATAGATATCAAGATCCTGTTAGGATTGGTTCATCTTCCACCTCAGACTTCTCCTCCGCCGTTCTGGCTCTGCTCTGTAAATACAATTTTCCAAATTTAGGATATAATAATTAATCCGAATTCGGTACTGAAACCTGAAATCAAAAAATAAGTACCGAAAGGGGGCAAATAATCTCGGAGACCTAATCATGGGTCACCGTCTCCAAGATACGGAGTCGCCGTCGACGCCTCTCCCTCTTCGTACGCCCGGACATTCATCCCCATGTTTCACCTGTTGTTTCGGCAGCGGCGCCGTCGATGAGGATGGGAACTCGCAGGCGTCTCCGTCGTCTTGGTTGCGGTCGAAGGCGAGCGAGCTTCCGGATATCCGGGAGAAATGCCGCAGCCTCATCTCGAACATAGGGCACCGCCGTCACCACTCCGGCGATTTCGGGTACGATCCGATCAGCTACGCCCTCAATTTCGACGAGAGTTCCGGCGGCGATTCGCCGATTTCCTCAGCCGGCGATCTGCGACGGAGGGGGTTCTCGGCGAGGTTGCCGGCGTCTCCGTGATCCTCACTCGCTTTCGCCGGGATGTCCCAATTTGAACGTTGATTTCGCTGCATTTATTAGGGTTTGATGATGGCTTATTTTTTTGTGACCGTTGCGAAGAAAGCCGGGGCTTTATTTTGTAAGATGCTGTTGAATAAATTTAATTTAAGGGGATGTTTGCTCTGAGAGCCGAAGTTATTAAAATCAGGTAAAAGGCGATCGAAAATGATCGTGCGCGATCATCAAATGGGTTTTTCGTGCTTTATAGGTTTATAGTTTTTCCTCCTTTTTAATCGCGCACGTTGGTTCCTTTACGCGACATAGTGGTGAGCTTCTCGATCTCGAAATGGAGCCCGGTGGTAATAATCTCCCTTGAGCGGTGACACTGTAAGATGAGATTTTGGCACTAAGCATCTTCTAATTATGAGATTTTTTTACATTGCAGTCTAAATATTTAAGGGTGTTACCATTTTGCATTCCCCCTAAAGACTTTATTATTAGCATTTTGTAATCTCAATATTCAATTATGATAGTGCAAAATGTCAATATTAAAGTTTTTGGGGGTGCAAAGTACAAAAACTAAATATTTATGATGCAATGTGCAAAATTTACAAAAGTTTTTGTGAAATTAAAATTATTTTTGTAGCTGCTCGGATATTTCAAGTTTTTTTACTACAACATTCAAAATGGTTATCTTTCCCTTAGAACAGATCAACTGTGACTGATATTAAGTGCTATCAAGTTATGTATTAAAATGGACTCCACTATTGGATGAAAATTTCAAGTATGACAATGATTACAAATTCTTTTAAGATCTGCTTGTTTAGATGGAATTGAGGTCTTAGAATTAGAATTGAAGGCATATTTTTGTTGGGTTTGAGAGCGGGCAAACCCGACCAGAGCACCTGCAAATTAATTCGGCGAGAGCACCTGCGTGAGCGTTTTAGCGGATATGCAAACACAAGAAGCAAAATAAAAATAGTGCACGGGAATTTTTACGTGGAAACCCGAATGGGTGAAAACCACGGGACGATCGGAGCCCAACCCGGAAAGCCTCCACTAAGGCTCTGTTTGGCGCGGCTGCAGCGACTGGAGAAGCAGTGGGGGGAAGCAGTGGTGGAATAATCAGCTGTTTTGCAGAGTGGTGGCAGAATCTGTGAAACTGTTTGGAAGAACAGATTTTTTAGTGTTGTTCAAAAATAGAAAACTGTGAAAGCTATTTCGAAGAAACAATGGCGGAAAAAGCCTAAATAAATAACGTAAAATAATATTATATATAAATAATATTATAATATATAATAAATAACTTTATAATATTATATATAATAATTATAATATATAATAAAAAACTGCAGCGCTGCAGCCAAGGCTGCAACGCTGCAGCGTTTTCCAGTCGCGGGAAGGCACCCGCGACTGGAAAACAGCGGGGGCCTGCAGTTAATCACGGTGGCTGATGCCACCGTGGAGCCCCAAATTATTTGTTTGGCGCGGCTTTTTAGGAAGTGGCAGTCCCCCACTCCTAAAACGCCGCGCCAAACAAAGCCTAAAACGTGTATAAAATACACGCAAAAAATTTACAGGCTTTCCCTCCTTGATCCACAAAGGATCACCTCCACTTCGCTACACAAATAAATAAATACAAGTTACCACAGTAATTATCGAGACAGATCAAAATCCTCTCCGATGTAATTTGCGCATAACTTGCGTGTTTCCAAAATGAGTCTGTAGCGAAGCTGCCCTTTGACCCGAACAGAGTCGGTCACAGTCCTCCTTCCTGCGGCCGACAACGGCCGTCAGCACCAACTTTAGCGTCGGCGGCACTACTCCACGGATGTCGCAAGCTCGACGCTCCTCCTTCGTACGCCGCAACTTCGGCGAACGCGAGATCTTCTGAGCTCTTGTACGTAGCTCTGCTTCCTTTGCTTCTCTCACTCTGATTGCCACCACTGCTCGTCTTCTTTTATAGAGGTGGATCCGGGTTTAACTTGCTAACCCCTTCTCTTTTTCACGTGCCAGAGAAAAATATTTCTCGCTCTCTTTCTTTCTCTCTTTCTCTCTCTCCCTCTTTCTTTCTCTCTTTCTCTCTCTCCCTTTTTTTTCTTTCTTCTGACATGCATGGTAAAGTTTGTCAAAGGCTATGATAGCCTTTTTGACTTTATATATATATATAATTTTTCTTCGTGTCAGAGGCGGAGGAGAATGCGCAGCCTGCGAAATTGACTCGCGGCTATTTGCGTGAGTCACGAGGAGAGGAAAAAATAATTACAACATGCGTCACGAACTTGTCACGCACGAGCCTGATGGTTTTCTCCGCATCGGATGGGAACCACACCCCAACAATTCTCCCCCTTCACATCGAGGCGGAAGAAACCGCCATCCCGGCGATTCTAACGCAGTGCTCGAACTTCCCCCTGGGCACGGTCTTGGTCAGCATGTCTGCCCCATTATCATCAGTGTGCACCTTCTGAAGATCAAGCTCCTTCTGCTCCAGGACATCTCGTATCCAATGATACCGAGTGTCGATGTGCTTCAACCTCGAGTGAAACGTGGGGTTCTTCCCCAGATGAATAGCGCTCTGACTGTCACACAGGAGTGTGTATCGGTCCTGAGTGAAACCAAGTTCTTTGATGAACCTCTTCATCCAAAGCAACTCCTTCCCAGCCTCAGTAACCGCAATAAACTCAGCCTCCGTGGTGGACAGTGCAACGCACTTCTGCAATCTCGACGCCCACGAGACAGCTCCTCCTGCAAACAGAATCATGTATCCGGACGTCGACCTCCTGGAGTCTACATCTCCAGCCATGTCAGCATCAGTGTAGCCCAACAGCTCTGGCTCACTGTCTCCAAATCTCAGCGTCAAGTCTGACGTCCCCTGCAGGTATCTCAGTATCCACTTCACTGCGCTCCAATGCTCTCTCCCAGGATTGGAGAGAAATCTACTGACGGTCCCAACCGCATGCGCAATGTCTGGACGAGTGCACACCATCGCATACATAAGGCTCCCAACTGCAGATGCATACGGAACCTTCTGCATCTCCTCGATCTCCTCGGGTGTGCTGGGGCACTGATCAGCGGTAAGCCTGAAGTGAGCTGCAAGAGGCATGCTCACCTTCTTCGCCTGATCCATATCAAACCTCTGTAGCACTTTGCGGATGTACCGCTCCTGTGATAACCAGAGCAATCTGGCTCCCCTGTCCCTGCGAATGTGCATCCCCAGAATGGTCTTCGCAGCACCCAGATCCTTCATCTCAAAGGTGGAACTCAACTGTCGCTTCAACTCAGCAATGCGCGCAGTGTTCCTCCCGACGATCAGCATATCGTCCACGTACAACAATAGGATAATGAAATCCTCTGGAGCGTACTGCTTGATGAACACGCAGTGGTCAAGGGTGGTCCTCCTGAAGTCGATCTCCCCCATGAAAGAATCAAACTTCTTATACCATTGTCGCGGGGCCTGCTTCAGGCCATATAGACTCTTCTGCAAGCGGCACACCAGACCTTCCTTCCCTCTAACACTGAAACCCTCAGGCTGCTCCATGTATAGCTCCTCGTCAAGATCGCCATGCAGAAAGGCGGTCTTGACATCCATCTGCTATATCTCCAAATCAAGCCTCGCACCAAGGCCAAGTACCACACGAATAGATGACATCTTCACCACAGGTGAGAAGATCTCATCGAAGTCAACACCCTGTCGCTGACCAAAGCCCTTCACCACCAGCCTGGCCTTGTATCTGGGAGGTGTAGAGGAATCTCCCTGCTTCACCCTGAAAATCCACCGATTCTTCAAGGCCTTCTTGCCCTTAGGCAGTCTCACCAGATCATACGTGTGGTTCTTCTGCAGCGACTGCATCTCCTCCTGTATAGCAGCCATCCACTGGCGCTTCTCAGCACTCTCCATAGCCTCGTCATAGCTCTCAGGCTCCCCCGCATCAGACAACAGTATGAACTCTGAAGTAGAGTATCTAGCGGACGGGTGTCTGACACGATCTGATCTCCGCAAGGCAGGCTCAGGGGTCGGTGCAGGCACATCATCAGCAATGTCCTCAGCGACTCCTGGTTCACCATCAGTGGTGATATCATGATCTGGAAGGGTATCAGTACCCTGTGTTGGCTCAGGCTCAGTAGCCTCCTCAGTATCGTCATCTCCAATCATAGGTGACTCTGCAGCAGTGCGAGAGTCAACCTCAGACTCAACAGTCTCCTCAGGATCACCAACAGTCTGATCCTCACAGAAAACAGCATCACGGCTACGTACAAGCTTCTTCTCAACTGGATCAAAGAACCTGTACCCAAACTCTCCACTATAGCCATACCCCAAGAAAATACACTGCCGGGTCTTCGAATCCAACTTCGATCTCTCGTCCCTGGGGACGTGCACAAAGGCTTTGCAGCCAAATACCCGCAAGTGACTGTATGAGGGGTCCTTCCCATACCAGACCCTATCTGGGACATCCTCCTGCAATGCTGAACTCGGCGAGAGGTTGATGACATGCGTTGTAGTAAGAAGAGCCTCGCCCCAAAACATCCCTGGCAGCTTCGACTCAGAAAGCATGCATCGAACTCTCTCCATCAGTGTCCTGTTCATCCTCTCAGCTACGCCATTCAGCTGTGGCGTCTTCGGCGGGGTCTTCTCATGTCGGATACCATGGTCCCTGCAGTACTCATCAAAGGGACCAATGTACTCTCCCCCGTTGTCGGACCTGATGCACTTCAGTCTCTTCCCAGACTGTCTCTCCACCTCAGCGTGGAATCTCCTGAAAGTGTCGAGGACCTGATCTTTGGTCTTGATAGCATAGACCCAAAGCTTCCTCGAATGGTCGTCAATGAAAGTGACGAAGTATGATGCTCCTCCTCTAGTCTGGACCTTCAGTGGTCCGCACACATCAGTGTGAACAAGCTCCAATGGCTCTGATCTCCTGGTGGACGTGTGGCTGTGGAATGAAACCCTGTTTTGTTTCTCAACCATATAGTGGTCGCACCTCTCCAAGTGAACATCAGACATGTCACTAATCAACTTCTTCTTCGCCAGGCATCCCAATCCCTTCTGGCTAATGTGTGCCAGCCTCCTGTGCCATAAAGAGGTGGATGCCTCATCCCTGACGGAGTTGGCCTGAGCAGCTTCAGGCCTCCCCTCCATGTAGTACAATCCAGAATCTCTATATCCTCTGGCAATCACAAGTGATCCCCTGATCAACTTCCAGAAGTCTCCTCCAAAGACACTCAGGTGCTCTTCGTCTCCAAGTCTGCCAACAGATATCAGATTGAAGCGAATATCTGGCACATGTCGCACATCCCTCAGAACTAGTAGGGCTCCAGTACTCGTCTTCAAGTGCATGTCTCCACGCCCAAGTACCTTGGACGTATCGTCATTGCCCATCCTTAACAACCCACAGTCATGAGTGGTGTAAGTGGCAAATAACTCCCTATTGTGGGAGACATGCGCAGAGGCTCCAGAATCAACGATCCAACATCGGTCGTCACATGCAAGTGCAGCTGTGACGTCGTCGCCAACAATGATGACGTCGTCCTCCTCAGTCGAGACGGTGGCTTCCGTGTGACCCTCATCCTTGCCCTCATTGTCAATCCCCTTCTTCTTCTGGTCATTTTTCAGAGTGTAGCAAAACTTCTGAATATGACCTTTCTTGTTGCAGTAGTGACACTCCACATTCTGGTAGCCGGATCTCGACTTCCCCCTACTTTGGCTTCTCTCGCTCTTCCTTCCTCTACTCTTGCTCCTTCCTCTTCCTCTGGGCTCAGTGTAGAGAACATCAGCTCGTGAAGAAGAGCCTGATATCCCTTGTGATTTTCTTCGCACCTCCTCGTTTAAGATGCCACTTTTTGCGATCTCCATAGTGATGATGCCACCGGGAGAAGAGTTGATCAAAAAAACTCTGACCATCTCCCAAGAGTCTGGAAGAGACTTCAACAGCCACAATGCATTGACCTCATCCTCGAAGGTCACCTTCATAGCAGTGAGACGGTCAATAATACCCTGGAACTCGTTCACATGATCCAAGATGGGGGATCCCTCTCTGTATCTGAACTCCCCCAGCTTCTTTAGCAGATATAATTTATTGATGCCAGTACTCTTGGCATATAACGTCTCCAACGTCTTCCAGAGAATTTTTGCGTCAACGATGCTCGCGACGTGGTTGTAGACGTTCGGCTCCACGAAACGTCTGATAAACCCACACAGCTTCCGATGCTCCACCTTCCATTTCGCCGGATCCGTGTCCTTTGGCATCTCCTCAAAGACAGAAGCATGCCAACCCTTCACATATATCAAATCCTCCATCAATAAATGCCACTGGTGGTAGTTCGCGCCGTTTAGTTTCACCATTTGCTCGGAGCCTGAACCTGATGTAGACTCCATCATGCTCTGTCACTGATCGGACTGACCTCAGTTCTATGAGCCGACTATTTCCAAGAAAGGAATCAAAGAGGATAGGGAGCGGACCAATGGTCGTCACCTACCGCACCCGATCACTAACCCGAAATATCCGATCGGCTCGCCTCGAATCCCAAATAGGTCAGCCCGATGACTGCTCTGACAATAAACCTTGCTTTGATACCACTTGTTGGGTTTGAGAGCGCGCAAACCCGACCAGAGCACCTGCAAATTAATTCGGCGAGAGCACCTGCGCGAGCGTTTTAGCGGATATGCAAACACAAGAAGCAAAATAAAAATAGTGCACGAGAATTTTTACGTGGAAACCCGAATGGGTGAAAACCACGGGACGATCGGAGTCCAACCCGGAAAGCCTCCACTAAAACGTGTATAAAATACACGCAAAAAATTTACAGGCTTTCCCTCCTTGATCCACAAAGGATCACCTCCACTTCGCTACACAAATAAATAAATACAAGTTACCACAGTAATTATCGAGACAGATCAAAATCCTCTCCGATGTAGTTTGCGCGTAACTTGCGTGTTTCCAAAATGAGTCTGTAGCGAAGCTGCCCTTTGACCCGAACAGAGTCGGTCACGGTCCTCCTTCCTGCGGCCGACAACGGCCGTCAGCACCAACTTTAGCGTCGGGGGCACTACTCCACGGATGTCGCAAGCTCGACGCTCCTCCTTCGTACGCCGCAACTTCGGCGAACGCGAGATCTTCTGAGCTCTTGTACGTAGCTCTGCTTCCTTTGCTTCTCTCACTCTGATTGCCACCACTGCTCGTCTTCTTTTATAGAGGTGGATCCGGCTTTAACTTGCTAACCCCTTCTCCTTTTTCACGTGCCAGAGAAAAATATTTCTCTCTCTCTTTCTTTCTCTCTTTCTCTCTCTCCCTCTTTCTTTCTCTCTTTCTCTCTCTCCCTTTTTTTTTCTTTCTTCTGACATGCATGGTAAAGTTTGTCAAAGGCTATGATAGCCTTTTTGACTTTATATATATATATATATATATATAATTTTTCTTCGTGTCAGAGGCGGAGGAGAATGCGCAGCCTGCGAAATTGACTCGCGGCTATTTGCGTGAGTCACGAGGAGAGGAAAAAATAATTACAACATGCGTCACGAACTCGTCACGCACGAGCCTGATGGTTTTCTCCGCATCGGATGGGAACCACACCCCAACAATTTTCATTGAAATTACACTTCAACTTCAATTATAAAGCCTTAATTTCATCCAATTTCTTATCAGAGCCGTTTCTCTTTCATGCGGATGCTGTTTTTGACGTCTAAGTAGTCAAAATTCATTGCATCGATGAGAGGAATCAAAATCCATTAACATGTGATGTCGCACTGAGCTACATATTAAATTATTAATATTAGCTTATCAATAATGTTAGCCATAATGAACATGGTTTTATGTAGCTTAAACTTGGTATTTTTTTCTACTCACTAATATATAGTATAATTTATATATTAAGGTCTTCAATTAATTGAAATATATTTATATGTTCACAAGATACTAAAACATCAAATACATATAAAACTCAGGCCACATAAATGCTGAAGCTTTTTTGGCTAACAATTATGTTGTAGTTTTGTGATTTTCACTTTTTAATGAAAAAATCAAGTGCGGTGTTTTTAACATTACTGCAGTGCAATTAACAATTAGGAGTGAGTCTAGCAGTTCTTAAAATAGTGTGGTGCCTCTAACAAATGAGTGCGACTAGCGAAAAATGTGGTACCTCAAATATATATAATATATATATACTATATATAAGGATATTCTCTTATCGGTGTAATGCCCAGTCAAATAATAACCACCGTTCGATAAGGAGAGAGAAAGAGAGGGAGAGAGTGGAGAGAGGGAGTGGGGCCCACAATTAAGAAAGAGAGAAAGCGCGAGGGAGGGGAGAGAGGGCGTCAACATTGTCTTGGAATTGGAGAGAGAATGAGAAAGAAGGAGAGAGGTGGAGGTGGGTCTTATCAATATTTTGGTTAATATTTAGATAGATATAACTAAAAAATTTATAAAGCTTTATTGAATTTTACATAAAACTTTGATATATAGTTGTTGAAGCTAGGAAAAACCTAGGCTCCAAAATTCGGATCAATGCAGCCGGAGGCTATTCGCCTAGCTGTCCAACGAGATGACTTGGCTGACAACGACGAAGAAGCTAGAAGAGCAACAAACAGGACCCCAGATGCTGCGGCAGGGAGGCCCACCACGTACCCGGAAGCTCAAGAGAGACTTCCCCTCCACAACCAAAAAATGGCCGAGCAGGGTACGAGGAAGGTACCGACTTGGTTAGTACCGGGAGTAGCGGCCAAGGATGATGGGTCCGAGAATTTGAACGAGGGGGGTTCCAAAATCTCAAGTTCAGGTGTCAATCCAAGTACCCATGGGGTCCTATTTATAGAAAAATCAAGGGGTAGGGGGTTTTTATAGCCCAGACCCTGCCCGACGACTAGCGACATTGAGGCGATCTCCCCCATAAAAGAGGCGAGTATCACCTATGGTCGCCCACCTTTTGGCGAGTATCCGGGATACTCGCACGAGTGCACCCTTACTCGCCTAGGCCTTCTTCTGCTCCTGCTGGCTGAGCTGTCTTGGTGTCTTGAACTGTTGACTTTTGTGTTGACCCTTTGACCTTGACTTCTGCCTATGTGGCTTTGAGTGGGCCCTACCCTCGGAGAATGAGGGTTGTACACTTTGACCTTGACTTCTGCCTACGTGGCTTTGAGTGGGTCATACCCTCGGAGAATGAGGGTTGTACACAATCCCTGCTCTTTGCGAGTAACGTAGTTGCTCAGAAAGAATTATCCAACCTTCATTCGACGATTTGTCCTTCTAGCGAGTATTGGACATACTCGGCACCTCGCTGGCCGACGTCTGGACTCTATATATAGAGGGGTGGGTCTCTGAGCGGAACTGCCTTTCTGATCTCGCTTGCAATGTCGTACAATTATGCCGAGGAAGCTGTTGCTGCCATGGCCGGCCTTGTGAGTATGTTTGATGCTCCTTTGCTACCTCCTCGCGTAGACGCCGATCTTGAAGCCTTCCTCGCCTCTAAGAAGAGGAAGCGTCTTGACAAGAAGAAGAAGAAAAAGGAGAAAAAGAGGAGGACGACTGCTTCGAAGGATGTCGTCGATCCTTCAGTCGACCAACATCAGTAATTACTTGACGACCTAGGTCTTTCTCGCGAGGGCGACTCGCCTGCAACTGATCCTCCCGCACCGAACGTAGTTCCGGAGGCGAGTACGGCTGAGACCTCGGCTCAGGATCAAACTGATGTCGCTCTCACGCGAGGTGGGAGCTATATACTCGCCACCTTTTTGGTTAGTTCGCTGATTTCATTTATGCTGGCGAGATGCTGACGTTTTTTTTATACTCGTAGATTCGTCGGTCATTAATGCTCAGGAGGAGCCCTTGGCCATACCTCTTTTGCGATCATCCCCGATGATCTCGCTTGATGCTGGAGAAGGGTCGCGTGATAGTCGCTCGGTTCGGATCCTTCATAGCTCATTGTTGGAGAAGCGGCCTTCGTTCGACCAGAGGTCTCCTTCGGCGAGCAGCGTGCCTCCACCACCACCGCCTCCTCAAGAATCGGAGCTGGCGAGCAGCTCGCAGCTGCCTGTTGGTGGGCTTTCGCCACCTCCTCCGTTCCCTCCTGCCGATATTCAGGGCGATCAGCGCCCTACGTCCTATGCTGCTCCGTCAACAAATCTGGGAGAATTTTCCCGCCGTGGAGGGGCTGGGGCTCTTCGGGCTTGTTCGCTCCAAGGGGAGGAGGGCGACCAGTAGATGGTCGCGGCCGAGGGGACATTCCTCGCAGCAAGGAGCAAACTGGTGGGACTCATTCCACCCGGCGAGGTGCTGGGCATCATAGCACCTCCCCTCACCGAGGAAGGAGCCCCCCTTCTCGGCGATCTCGCAGTCCTCTTCGCGGCTCGAGGAATGATATTCGTCGTCCTGGTAACTTTAGTCGTTGATCTGCAGACTCTGCGGGATATACCTTTTGATACTCGCTATTTTAAAGTCTCTCGCCTTCTTGTCTTCTTTTCAGCTCGCACTCAGACTCCGGTGGGAGATCTGATTGATGGGGCCGGCCTGCCTTCTCGCGAGTACCAGGAGAGGGCTACTCGCGCTATTTTGGACCTGGAAGCGAAGATAGAGCGCATGGCGATATGCGAGCCTCGTCGTCGTTTGACTGACATGGAGTTGCGGGTTGAGCGCTTGGCGGCCGTCGAGCCTCATCGTCGACTGACCGAGCTGGAGGCGCGAGTACCGCGGCCGGAGGAATTCGATACTCGGCTGACTGGCGTGGAATCTCGTCTGCAGATCGCGAACGATTTGGAGCACCGGGTCGCCAGGTTGGAGCATCGTCAGCAGCTTCATCATGACGAGCTCGTTGGAATGCGCGCGAGCATGGGCTCGGTCGGCCGCTTGGCGAGGATTGAAGACCAGCTGCGGCAGGGCGAGGATGCGATGACTTTGGCCTTCAAGCATTTCAAGCGGGCTCGCAACATGGGTTGGGTCGGGCGACATCCGCAACCTCCAGAAGCCCAGACGAACCTCCAAGGCCCTTAGTAGATTCTTTTCGTCGTTTGTTGTAGTATGGTCGCCATTTGGCGAGTGCTTTGTAACTTTTAAACAATTTAAAAAATTTAAGTATTTTTATTGGCGAGTATATGAAACTCGCCCTTCATTTACTAATCGCTTGCTTGATTGTTGTGGTGCCTGATTTTTTACTATCTTTTTTGTGATCTTTTTGCGAGTAGTTGTTGTATGTCGCGCCTATCTGGCGAGCTCCCTTGTATATTGATGCAGACACTCGCTCGCTGAGTGGTGACGATTTGACGCACGTCGCTGATTTTTGGCGACTTACCTTGCTACTCTCCACCCTTCACTCGTACTTGCGGCGGCGTACACGACAAGCCAAGTATCTTCGACTACTATAAATAGGGGAGTACGTATTTATTACGCTTTTTGACGATCTTCTTGCATTCCCAGCGAGTATCTTCTTATTGCTCCTCTTCTCGCCTCTTTGATACTCGCTCTTCCTTTCTCTCTGTTACAGAATGGCCGATGAGGTGGTCATTCGGCGTGCGAATCACGCCAAGAACTTCGGGGCGACTACCTTCAAGAAGTTGATTCTTCGGCTGCGGGATTTGAAGGAATTCTGTGCCAAATACCTTTCGCCTGGGTATGTCGCCTGACTTCCTTGCGAGAATGAGCGACTAAACTCGTTCTTGGCGACCGAGCTGGTGTTCCCCATCCGCCACTTTGAGGTCGGCCTGCGACTACCACTGTGGACGGAGTTTTGTCAAATTCTCCGCTACTTTGGGATAGTCCCCGCCCAGATCAACCCGAACGGGGTGGCGATGATCATTGGGTTCTTATGCTTTCTGCGAGAATAGAAGATCGCCTTCGATCTGTCTGTCTTTCGGCGAGTATTCCACTTCAACGCTACTGGCGAGGATGTTGTCTTCTTGTGCAGCCATGTCTGCACGCTGACCGGCACGGCGAATAAAAACCATCGCTGGGGCGAGCGACTAGTCGTCATAAGTGGCGACTTTCAAATTATCCCCACCTCGTCCTTTCAGTCGGCGGAAAGCGCCTTTCTGACCCCTTACCTGGAGGAGACGAGGGAGAAGCTGCTCGACAGCTTCAGGGGTCGTCGCCTGGATGTCCTCGTCTGAAGGAAGCGAGTATACGAGCTCGCTGAAGTATTCACAGGCGAAGACGGTCTTTTGAGCGAGTATTGCGCATACTCGCCTTTTGTCTTTTAACTGGCGACTAAAACCTTCTGTTATGTCTTGTTGCAACTACTCGCTCCTTACCGAGCGAGCTTCTTCCGTTAGCGCCGAAGGCGGGGGCTGCTACCCCGATCAACTTGTCGCCTGGTGGCGATGAGGAGGAGGTCGCCGGCGAGGATGCTGGGCCTTCTGTGAAGCGGAAGGGCAAGGCCATGTTCGGGGAGCCTGCGACAAGGAAGAAAAAGGAGGTCGCCAAGAGGGACCTGAAGGCGAAGGCGAACCTTTTGGAGGTCGGCGAGCCTCACAGTCACCCGCTCTTCAAAGAAGGTGGCCGCAGCGAGGACGCCTATGGTCGCCCTTTGGTGTCCTGGGCCGAGCATGCCCACGAGGTGACTTTGAGCACCAATCTTCCTGCCTGGTCGGAGGATTGGGAAGATAGCGGTGAGGCATTCGATGTGATGTTCGCCCTATATGGTCGCGCAGATGCTGAGGCCTTGCAAGATGTCTCGCCCGAGTATCTGGCGAACCAGAGCTCGCGAGCTTACCTTTGGGCTGCCGAGCTCGGCCATGCAACGTCGAGGCGGTTGCTGGAATACGAGCAGATGATTAAGGTGCAGGCGAAGAAGCTCATCGCCATGGGGCTAGAGGCCGCCAAGTGGAAGGAGCATGAGGTACTCGCTCGTCCTTTCCCTGGCTTCTGGGATACTCGCCTTTTACGCCGAACATTTTGCTAATCGCGGTCTTCGTGTCTTTTCAGGCTGCCGAGATCGAGGTAGCGAAGAAGGTATCCCAGCTTGAGAAGGAGCTGGAAGATACTCGGCAGGCCTTGGAGGCCGCCCAAGTCCGCATCGCCGAGCTGGAAACTCGGCCTGCCGAGCAACAGCCTTCGGAGGCGGTCCCTTCCAGAGGAAAGCAGATAAGAATGCATGGCGACGAGATGTCGCGCGTTCGCCGGGAGATCGCGAGGGCGACCGGGAAAGTCGTCCTGAGTAGGTTGAAAGCCGAGGGTATGTTGAAGCCGGAGGCGATGAACTTGATTGTGGTCGACCTCATCCCGACGCTGCTAGCCGAAGAGTCCACCTCCCCTATGCGAGATCTTCCCTCCTCATCCAGCGATTTCGAGGATGACGATTCTGGGGACGAGGATGATGATGACGAAGATGTCGATGTGGATGGTGAGGATGATGGCGATGATGATGCCTAGTCGCAGATCTTTTGTTGATAGTTGTACATCATTTTTGAAGATGTAATTATCAAAGTAATGAAATACAAATTTTTGTGCTCGCCTGATGTTTGTTATTCTTGCTTTCTTGTTTACATGCCGAGTAGTCTTTTAGGCTTGCGACGAGATTGAGTGCTCGCTAGGCTCCTAGGCACGGGCGAGATTGAGTGTTGCGGTCGACGATCATACCTTACTCGCACCTGCATACTCGCACCACATACTCACACATGTATAGTCGCACACGCATACTCGCCATCTTCAAGGAAAACCTTGTTGGAGTCAATCTATGGAGGGTCTTCGGAGAAGGTTCTGAGGGACAAATGCTCTTAAAGCTCTCTTTTGCACCTGATGAAAGACTGTCAGGATGCTTGTAATAATAATGGACTCTAGGATGAGAAGAGTAGAGAATAACCATTGGGCTGGTCCTATGAGACACAACATCCCGAGGTTTCCATCCTACCATAACGTTGATGTTGGTGAAGAGACCGACAAGTGGGGACTGACAGTCGGGGAGGTCCAGAGACACATCATCCTGAGGTCTCCATCCTACTGCGATGTTGATGTTGGTGAAGAGATCGACAAGTAGGGACTGGCAGTCGGGGAGGTCCAAAGACACATCATCCCGAGGTCTGCATCCTATTGTGATGTTGATGTTGGTGAAAAGATCGACAAGTAGGGACTGACAGTCGGGGAGGTCCAAAGACACATCATCCCGAGGTCTCCATCCTACTGTGATGTTGATGCTGGTAAAGAGATCGACAAGTAGGGACTGACAGTCGGGGAGGTCCAAAGACACATCATCCTGAGGTCTCCATCCTACTGTGATATTGATGTTGTTGAAGAGATCGACAAGTAGTCGGGGAGGTCCAAAGACACATCATCCCGAGGTCTCCATCCTACTGTGATGTTGATGCTGGTGAAGAGATCGACAAGTAGAGACTGACAGTCGGGGAGGTCCAAAGACACATCATCCCGAGGTCTCCATCCTACTGTGATGTTGATGCTGTTAAAGAGATCGACAAGTAGGGACTGACAGTCGGGAAGGTCCAAAGACACATCATCCCGAGGTCTCCATTCTACTGTGATGTTGATGTTGTTTCGACGAACTTTCTCCTAACCTACTCAACAATCAGAGGGGATTAAACACACCAACTCAAATGATTGGACAGGGTCATTAGAAACGGAATGCTATGTTGCGAGCCTTTTACTCTTTGAGAATTTGCGACGCCTTTATTCAAGGGTCCCTTAAGAGGTTAAGTCGATCATCCTATCGTTGAGCTAGGAGGTCGGCGTCATGACTTCTTCCTGATAATCTCTCCAGTCGGATGAGAGATGCGGTAAGAGGGAACCACGACCAACATGCAAGGGGGGAGATGATCTCAACGGTCAATGCAGAGGCTTGGTCTTAGGGGAACGCACTACCGAGGCACTGTCTCATCATCTATTCTTGATCTTACGAGAATCAAATCGGATGCCCGTTTCCCAACCTGACGTGGAGGTTGGCTTCACCTGTTTTCCTTCCTTTCTTTAAGATAACTGTTGCTGTGATGGGAGTGAGAATCTCTCGTCATCCCGTGTTTCAGGGAGGTGAGGAATTTATTTATAAACAAACAATTTATAGGAGAGGGATATACACGTCCCTGCTTAGGGATAAAACCATTTCAGGTCATCGTCGCTCCAGGTATTCCCTAATAGCTCCCCTTCGTGATTTTGTAGGCGATATCCTCCTGTTGTAAGTGATTCGTGGATGATGAAAGGTCCCTCCCAATTTGGGTTGAGCTTTCCGACGGTTGCTGATCTCCTGCAGCGTCCACCTTCTTTAAGACTAGATCACCTGCTTGGAAGTGCTTAAGGCGAACGTGTTTGTCGAAGTGCTTCACCATTCGACGCTTGATCTCCCCCTGCCGAGTTGAGGCTAAGTCTCAGAGTTCTTCAATGTAGTTGAGGGATAGCTTCTGAGCTTCCTCATTCTACAGACGTCATTCTTCCTCTCCGTCTTCTACTGCGATCACCCTCGGACTTCTGACCTCGAACTCTACTAGAATGAGAGCTTCGGACCCATGAGAGAGTTTGAATGGGGTTTCCCCTGTGGCTGAGCTAGGAGTGGTTCTCAAAGCCCACAACACTGAGGGGAGCTGTTCTGCCCAATTACCTCTTATGTTCTCGACTTTCTTCTTCAACAGGTTAATGATCTGCTTGTTGGCGGTCTCCACTTGTCCGTTGCTCCTTGGATAATGTACTGACGCAAACCGAAGATCAGTTCTGAGTTGCCTGCAAAAATTTTCCAGCTCCAAGCTGGCAAATTGAGGATCGTTGTCGGTGACGATGACGAGGGGGATCCTGAATCTGCAGACGATCTCTCCCCAGATAAAGTTCTTTACGACTTGAGAGGTGGTCTTGGCTAGAGATTTGGCCTCGATCCACTTGTAGAAGTAGTCAATCATGACGAGAACGTACTTCCTCTGGCCACTAGCTGCGGGAAAGAGACCTATCAAATCCATTCCCCAGATAGCGAATGGCCACGGGGCGGTGATCGAGCGAAGCTGCTGGGACGGCTGCAACTGGAGGGGGGCAAATAGCTGGCACTTTTGACATTTCTTCGAGAAGACCTCCGCATCCTTGCGGATAGTAGGCCAGAAGTAGCCATGCCTCAAGATTCGCTGCTCTAAAGTGTGAGTCTCAGAATGACTTCCGCACTCTCCTGAGTGGATCTCTTCCAACACTCGAGGTACTTCGTCTTTAGAGACACATCTAGCCAGAGGGCCCAAGATGGTCTTGCGATATAGCTCCCTGTCCTGCAACAAATAATACGCCGCCTTTTATCGAAACTTCCTTTGATCCCCATCCTCCATGAGGAGCTGCCCGGTAGATAAAAATGTTGCGAAAGGATCCATCCACGTGGGGCGCTGCTCGATCTCCATCATCTCTCCTTCCTCGATGGACGGTCGGAACAATTCAGTGACGATCCCTCCAGTCCTGGGCCCATACTTGGCCAGACGATCCGTTGACAAGTTCTCCTCTCTCGGTGTAAGACCCCCCCTCCAGAATCGACGATCCGACCGGGGGATCTTATCGCACACCACCCTTTAGCACGACGCCGAAGCGACTCCGAAGGGTGAAGGCCCAAGCTTCTCCAACCCTTTTTCCTTGAACACTCCGAAGTCACGCCTAGGGGTGGTGTTAAGCGAAAGTCACTACACACCAACAGAGTAAGGAAGCAGTATATTAGCGGAAGACATTATTAAAGAGTGCGCTTTGTTACCCTTAGCGGAAGACATTATTAAAGAGTGCGCTTTGTTACCCTTAGCGGAAGACATTATTTATAGCGGAGGATTAAATATTCCAGAAACCCTAATTTCAAACCTGTATGAGTAATATTGATTTCGCCGCCGCAATGAATCCTATCCATCAAGGCTTCATTGCATCATATATGTATACCCTGAGATAGGGCGCAACAAAAGGAGATGCGGCTTAATAAAACTTTATACCTGACGTAGCCTGATCCGTGGCTTCATCCACACATAGGTGCTGTCACTCATCCGCACCTGTCACCTGTGCTAAAGACAAGTTATTAGAACTACAAACAGAATCCAACTCCTACTAACACCCAAACATAATATAACAATTATAAGGAAGGGGATATCTGGACTCTTATTGGGCCGAGGCGGTCTTCCCACGACCACCGCCTACGTACTCCGTATCATCCTGCATACGGCCTCAGACCCACGTAGTTCTATTAGTTTCGCACGGGTTGCCCTCCCAGACCGTCCATCGTGCGGGTTGCCTTAGAGCAAAACTCATAGGCCATCCGATTTTATCCCTTGTCACTTTCCCGATGGCAACATGTCATTCTCGTAGGAATCACTTTCTCGAAGACAACATTTCATTCCCGTAGGAATTACTTTCTCGAAGGCAACATTTCATTCCCGTAGGAATTACTTTCTCGAAGGCAACATTTCATTCCCGTAGGATTTACTTTCTCGAAGGCAACATTTCATTCCCGTAGGAATTACTTTCTCGAAGGCAACATTTCATTCCCGTAGGAATTACTTTCTCGAAGGCAACATTTCATTCCCGTAGGAATTACTTTCTCGAAGGCAACATTTCATTCCCGTAGGAATTACTTTCTCGAAGGCAACATTTCATTCCCGTAGGAATTACTTTCTCGAAGGCAACATTTCATTCCCGTAGGAATTACTTTCTCGAAGGCAACATTTCATTCCCGTAGGAATTACTTTCTCGAAGGCAACATTTCATTCCCGTAGGAATTACTTTCTCGAAGGCAACATTTCATTCCCGTAGGAATTACTTTTTCGAAGGCAACATTTCATTCATAAGAGGAGAAAAGAAAACTCCTTTAAAGCTTAACAATATATCCACCCGTAGTTTGTTGAAGAAGAGAAGACGAACTCTTTATAAGCTTAGCATATCGCTATCCGAGAAGTACCACTAAGTTAACTCGACTGGCAATCAAACTCAAGCCATCCACAAGCTTTATGTTCATTCATAGGCACAAGAAGTAGCAATGTAGTGTGAAAGAGAGAAATAAGATGAAGAGAGATGAGGTGTGTATCATCGTAAACCATGGGTGATCAACTCCCATAGTTATTCCATTCTCTCACGAATTCGTTACCGCATCCAAAATGCCACTTTTATGTATGACCGACTCAACCTCTAATAGTGAAGCTCCTGGAAGAGTAAACCAACAGCCATCCTCCTTTTCAACAAAGAGAGGAGCAGCCCCAAAACAACAAGGAAAGGGGCAGCCCCATTTCAACAAACCCTGCAGTCCAACTCCACGAGGAGCAGCCCCCCCCCCCCCCCCCCCCCCCCCCACAACCTTTTCAAATGAAGCCCAAGATAGGCCTCTTCCTGAGCAAGCTTACAACTCCTATATAGAAAGATATAAGAGCTTGCATAGACATAGGGAGAGAAAGAGAGAGAGAGAAAGATATTAGTACATCCACTATATGTAACTATATATTTATGTATCAAAGTTTGCATGGACAGAGAAAGGCGAGCGAGGGAGAGATGATCTTTATTTCTTTTCCAAAGACCAAGAGAGGGAGGGAGTGGGAGAGAGAAAGAAATGTGTAAAGCATTTTTGAAGTGAATATAGCCACCCGAATTAGTTACAGCTCTTATATATTCAGCCTATTCATCGCTATCAGAGAAGGGAGAGGCTCAAATAGATAACACTTGATATCTCCCATGCAGGAAAAAGTCACTCATTTGGCACACCAACTTTCTCAAGTGAATCCCCATGATAGTGTCTTATGTGCATGTATGTGTAGGAATACATGAAAATATATATGTATATATATATTTAAATCTTGCACAGATGGGGAAAAAGAGTGAGGGAGAGAGATGGGGTTTAGGGCAAACCATTAATTAGAGGGTTGTAATTAGTGTTTCAGGAGTCCAGGGAGGAGTAAGAGTAGGGAGGAGAGGAGATGAGTTATAGACTTTCTAAAGGGGCCCGTTGAGAAACTCTTAGCCTTGGGTTTGCTCTCCCCTCTCGCATTTCCTCTCACTTTGTTGTGAAGAAGAGAAGAAGAGAAAGAATAAGAGGGGGAGAGAGTTTCGCACATATTGCCCAATTATTTGTGCCATTCCTGATGTGCAACACCACTACCACTTCGAGTTCAGACATGATTCCCCTATCCTCAAGGTCATCCTAAACTGAGAAAGAGAAGAAGAACAGCCCCCAACTTGAGTATAAGCACATGCATATAGGGCAGCCCCCAATGGACAAGAAGAAATATATATATATATATATATATATATTGCAGCCCCAAATAATAGGTATTATAGGAGCAGCCCTCTAAAAAGAATCCCCACTGGTTTGCACACAGCAGCCCTAACTAGATTATAGGCACAAGTACATAAGGCAGCCCCCACTTTAACAAGGAGCAGCCCCCAACATCAGCAAGTAAAAGAGGCAGCCCCAACCAGACAGCAAGCATAACAGCATGCAGACCACGACAACAGGTGCAGCCCCCCCCCCCCCCCCCCCCCAAATGCAATGGAGCAGCCCCCAAGCAATACTAAAAGGCAGCCCCCGAATGCAATGGAGCAGCCCCCAAAAGAACTACATAGCAACCACCCCAAATTAAAGTTCACATAGCAGCAGCCCCCATTAGAGTGTGATAAGGCAGCCCCCCTCTAATAAATAGAAAAGAATAGCAGCATCCCAGCTGAATTAAAGGAAAAATTAGCTCCGGGAAGGGTACCCCAAGCAGCCCCCGTCTAATAAATAGAAAACCAAAAGGCATCAGCCCCCCCCCCCCCCCCCCCTTACTAGACAAAAACCAAGAAGCAGTAAATTAAATCAATAGCTGCCATAATAACCAAAGAGGAGATTTCTCCATGGAAGCACCAAAAAATTCATCAAACCATACCCAGCTAGCTGATACGAGAGGGCCAACACATACCATGCAACAGGAGAAGCAGCACACCCACTTTATCAAGACCAAAGGCAGTGAAGAAATTAAGAGTGTGAGAAGGAGGAAGTGTTTCCTTGCCATACCTTGCCGTGAAACCCTTACCATGACAGAGCTTCGAGGAGGAGGAAGAGGGAGAGAGAGGAAGAAGGAGAGATGAGGGCGAGGAGACCTTACCGTGAAACCCTTACCATGACAGAGCTTCGAGGAGGAAGAAGAGGGAGAGAGGAGGGCGTTCTTACCGTCCCCCCCTTCCCCTGGAAGAGGAGAAGCCTCCCTATGTAGCCGACGATGCCCAATCCCGTGCCCCCACGAGCTCGCCCATGGTATTGCTCCAGTGCTTTGATCGCTCCTCCCGGTTTTGGTCTCTCGATGGTTTTTGATTAGCAGTTTTTTGTGCACGTATATACATATATACACATAACATTTTATACATATGTATATACACACATATCTTTATATACATATATATATATTATAGGTTAATAACTCTTCGGATAAGCTTAGGAAAAATGCGCAGAGGGTATCGTTGTGTTTGTGTCAACCATACGAAGCTAACAAACTCATTCGAAGTTGATTTTTGGTCCGTTTACTCATAATTATTTGTTTGAATTAGTGCGCAGCTCAAAATAGGTTATTTCGGCTAACTTCTCAAATCTCATCGAATTTGAACGAAACGGAATGCGTTGCGCTCGTATCGATCATACGAGTTTAATGCAACTGACGGAAATCGATTCGGGGCACGTATGCTCCATATTCTAAAACTGCGTCGTCGTGACGCGCTGCGATACTCAAAACGGTCACTTTTACCAAATGACTTCTGATCGAAACGAAACGAGTTCCGTTGCACTCGTGTCAACTATACGAGTCTAACGTAACTGACGGAAGTCGATTCAGAGCACGTATGCTCCATATTCTAAAACTGCGTCGTCGTGACGCGCTGCGATATTCAAAACGGTCACTTTCACCAAATGACCTTTGATTGAAACGAAACGAGTTCCGTTGCACTCGTGTCAACTATACGAGTCTAACGTAACTGACGGAAGTCGATTCAGAGCACGTATGCTCCATATTCTAAAACTGTGTCGTCGTGACGCGCTGCGATACTCAAAATGGTCACTTTCACTAAATGACCTCTGATTGGAACGAAACGAATTCCGTTGTACTCGTATCGACCATACGAGTTTAACGCAGCTGACAGAAGTCGATTCGGAGTACGTATGTTCAATAAACAACTTTGACGTCGTGGCGAAGCACGATGCTACCCAAAACAGTCATTTTTCTAAATGACTACCTCTATGTGGTGAAGGTCGGGTCGTGATTTTACTGATGACCCGACCTAGATTCCTCCAAGGGTTCAACTGAACCGGCTAGACCCCTTTTTCGAAGTCGGGATGTTACAATCCAATAAAACAAAGAAAATTTTCGTCCCCGAAAATACGAGTGGGTCATGGAGATTCAAAACAGGACGTATTGCAGACCACTAGAGGTGTCGAATGATCCCAAATTTTAAGGGTCTCTAGGTTTGGTTTTACCTAACGAGCGATGTAGACGGCTCCCGCCGTGTACTATACAAGTAGCTTACGTGAACTACGGGGTAGCTTGAACGATTCAAATTGATCTAATCGTGAGAAACAAGAAACCCTTCATCACTTGATACCCCTCCCGTGAACCGAGCTTAACGGGAGACGAAGGCAACTCAACACCTTCCCGGGAGCCGAGCTCAGCTGGAAGTGGGGACTACTCGACACCTTCCAAAGAGCCGAGCTTAACTGGAAGTGGAGGCAACTCAGCACCTTCCAAGGGGCCGAGCTCAACTGGAAGTGGAGGCAACTCAACACCTTCCAAGGTTTGCATATCTGAAACGCAACGTTTATGAGTTGTGTCCGAAAGGCACATAGTAAAAATCCATCCACATATAGCTAATTCTCTCACGGGGCTACGTGTTAGTGGAACATATAAAAGCTATAACTTGCATAAGCTTTTGTAAAACCCATCAACACATAACTGACTCCCATGCGAAGGTTAAATGTTGACGGAACAGATGAAAATTGTAAATAAGTAGAGTAAATCCCTGAACATATAACCAACTCCCATACGAAGGTTATATGTTAATGGTACAGATAAAATTGCAAATAAGCAGTAAAAATCCATAAACATATAACCAACTCCCATACGAAGGTTATATGTTAATGGTATATGCAGATATGTATGTTTTGATGCAAATGATGCATATGCAAATAGGTATGTTTTGATGCATATGCAAGCCATGCATAACGAGTCCTCACGATTCAATCACAACACACAATGTTGAAACAGTTTGACCGCTTTTCTTCTAGCAGGGTTGCGACCCCCGCGGGCCTCACCGATGTGGCCGTCGGTGACAGTGGCCGGTCCTGCCACTTCTGGGTGTGGACGTACCGCACTACCCAGGCCCTAATGTACAACCCAGTGTACTCCTGGATGTGAGCAACATCCGTCAATTACAAAATTCGGCTATCCAGCAGAGGGACCCTGCGGGGAAATAATAAATAACCTCCCGGGGTTCACACACTCCCTAGTACCTCATGAGTCGTCAACCTTCCCATTCCTGTATGAACGGTCCTTGGGCACGACTGACCCGCCACGGTAATCACATATAATGTTTTACCAGTTTGCTCTTTACGTTGAAATATTTTGACCGCTTCTTTTTGCAGGGTAGCGAACCCCGCGGGCCTCACCGATGTGGCCGTCGGTGACAGTGGCCGGTCCTGCCACTTCTGGGTGTGGATGTACCACACTACCCAGGCCCCAACGTACACCCCCGTGTACCCTCGGACGTAGGAGACATCCGGTAATAACTGAATTTGGCCAACCAGCGGAGGGATCCAACGGGGCATATAAGATACAACCGAGCTCCCGGGGTGCACACCTCCCTGTCGCCTAGAGTCGTCAACCTTCCCGCACCGGTACGTACGGTCTACGGGCATGACCGACCCGCCACTTTTCCCAAAGCAAGCAAGCAATAAAATAGGTAACCATCACCTTCGGGTCCTCAGTGGCTTACACTTTTTAACGAGGCTTCCCGGCTGGCTGAGTATGCAACCATCGCAAGTCCTGCGAATGCTAACAATGTACTTTTTTAGGATGGTTTATATACAAGCTTTTATAAATTTGCCACAAGTTTACTTCAATCCAGTACGTCGCCTCAGTAATCATTTCCGGAAATATTAACGTTATTGAAAAGACTAACATTTTATCATAGCTCTTTTACGATTGCACGACTTTATTTTCAACAGATCGTCAAATTGATCAAGTCAAATCATACTTCATATTTGCAATTGTTAGAGCAATTCTCTATATACACGCAAAATTTCATTTGATTAGCTCACCTCTAATGAAATATTGAAAACGAGAATTTTAATCCCAATAAAACAAATAGGCTTAAACTTGGGATTGAAATTAGTAATAGAATCCTTACATTGTACACATAATTTCATACGATTAGTTTACCTCGAATGGAATTTTGAAAACGAAAATTTAACCCCAATAAAACAAAGAGGCTTAAACCCGGGGTTCAAAATTTGAAATGGATGTTTGTAGGGTTTTACGGGAGTGTTTTATGGAAATAAGATAGATGATTGTTCGAGATCAGATGTAGTAAAAGACATTTAAGTGTCGATCTGAGTTATCAAAAATATTTTGCATGACCAAAACTGAATTTGATAAGTTCGAGTGAAAATGTTCATATATATGCTAAGTTTGTTGCCAACTTTTATCTTTTAGGTCCACCACCCGCTTCCGCCGCAGTGGTTCGTCCCGAACCACACTACAGCGATTAGCGGAACAATAGGTGTTTCTGTGATCATGAATAGGTCGAAAGATCGGTTACGCTCTGATCCATTTGTAAGACCCCCCCTCCAGAATCGACGATCCGACCGGGGGATCTTATCGCACACCACCCTTTAGCACGACGCCGAAGCGACTCCGAAGGGTGAAGGCCCAAGCTTCTCCAACCCTTTTTCCTTGAACACTCCGAAGTCACGCCTAGGGGTGGTGTTAAGCGAAAGTCACTACACACCAACAGAGTAAGGAAGCAGTATATTAGCGGAAGACATTATTAAAGAGTGCGCTTTGTTACCCTTAGCGGAAGACATTATTAAAGAGTGCGCTTTGTTACCCTTAGCGGAAGACATTATTTATAGCGGAGGATTAAATATTCCAGAAACCCTAATTTCAAACCTGTATGAGTAATATTGATTTCGCCGCCGCAATGAATCCTATCCATCAAGGCTTCATTGCATCATATATGTATACCCTGAGATAGGGCGCAACAAAAGGAGGTGCGGCTTAATAAAACTTTATACCTGACGTAGCCTGATCCGTGGCTTCATCCACACATAGGTGCTGTCACTCATCCGCACCTGTCACCTGTGCTAAAGACAAGTTATTAGAACTACAAACAGAATCCAACTCCTACTAACACCCAAACATAATATAACAATTATAAGGAAGGGGATATCTGGACTCTTATTGGGCCGAGGCGGTCTTCCCACGACCACCGCCTACGTACTCCGTATCATCCTGCATACGGCCTCAGACCCACGTAGTTCTATTAGTTTCGCACGGGTTGCCCTCCCAGACCGTCCATCGTGCGGGTTGCCTTAGAGCAAAACTCATAGGCCATCCGATTTTATCCCTTGTCACTTTCCCGATGGCAACATGTCATTCTCGTAGGAATCACTTTCTCGAAGGCAACATTTCATTCCCGTAGGAATTACTTTCTCGAAGGCAACATTTCATTCCCGTAGGAATTACTTTCTCGAAGGCAACATTTCATTCCCGTAGGATTTACTTTCTCGAAGGCAACATTTCATTCCCGTAGGAATTACTTTCTCGAAGGCAACATTTCATTCCCGTAGGAATTACTTTCTCGAAGGCAACATTTCATTCCCGTAGGAATTACTTTCTCGAAGGCAACATTTCATTCCCGTAGGAATTACTTTCTCGAAGGCAACATTTCATTCCCGTAGGAATTACTTTCTCGAAGGCAACATTTCATTCCCGTAGGAATTACTTTCTCGAAGGCAACATTTCATTCCCGTAGGAATTACTTTCTCGAAGGCAACATTTCATTCCCGTAGGAATTACTTTCTCGAAGGCAACATTTCATTCCCGTAGGAATTACTTTTTCGAAGGCAACATTTCATTCATAAGAGGAGAAAAGAAAACTCCTTTAAAGCTTAACAATATATCCACCCGTAGTTTGTTGAAGAAGAGAAGACGAACTCTTTATAAGCTTAGCATATCGCTATCCGAGAAGTACTACTAAGTTAACTCGACTGGCAATCAAACTCAAGCCATCCACAAGCTTTATGTTCATTCATAGGCACAAGAAGTAGCAATGTAGTGTGAAAGAGAGAAATAAGATGAAGAGAGATGAGGTGTGTATCATCGTAAACCATGGGTGATCAACTCCCATAGTTATTCCATTCTCTCACGAATTCGTTACCGCATCCAAAATGCCACTTTTATGTATGACCGACTCAACCTCTAATAGTGAAGCTCCTGGAAGAGTAAACCAACAGCCATCCTCCTTTTCAACAAAGAGAGGAGCAGCCCCAAAACAACAAGGAAAGGGGCAGCCCCATTTCAACAAACCCTGCAGTCCAACTCCACGAGGAGCAGCCCCCCCCCCCCCCCCCCCCCCAACCTTTTCAAATGAAGCCCAAGATAGGCCTCTTCCTGAGCAAGCTTACAACTCCTATATAGAAAGATATAAGAGCTTGCATAGACATAGGGAGAGAAAGAGAGAGAGAGAAAGATATTAGTACATCCACTATATGTAACTATATATTTATGTATCAAAGTTTGCATGGACAGAGAAAGGCGAGCGAGGGAGAGATGATCTTTATTTCTTTTCCAAAGACCAAGAGAGGGAGGGAGTGGGAGAGAGAAAGAAATGTGTAAAGCATTTTTGAAGTGAATATAGCCACCCGAATTAGTTACAGCTCTTATATATTCAGCCTATTCATCGCTATCAGAGAAGGGAGAGGCTCAAATAGATAACACTTGATATCTCCCATGCAGGAAAAAGTCACTCATTTGGCACACCAACTTTCTCAAGTGAATCCCCATGATAGTGTCTTATGTGCATGTATGTGTAGGAATACATGAAAATATATATGTATATATATATTTAAATCTTGCACAGATGGGGAAAAAGAGTGAGGGAGAGAGATGGGGTTTAGGGCAAACCATTAATTAGAGGGTTGTAATTAGTGTTTCAGGAGTCCAGGGAGGAGTAAGAGTAGGGAGGAGAGGAGATGAGTTATAGACTTTCTAAAGGGGCCCGTTGAGAAACTCTTAGCCTTGGGTTTGCTCTCCCCTCTCGCATTTCCTCTCACTTTGTTGTGAAGAAGAGAAGAAGAGAAAGAATAAGAGGGGGAGAGAGTTTCGCACATATTGCCCAATTATCTGTGCCATTCCTGATGTGCAACACCACTACCACTTCGAGTTCAGACATGATTCCCCTATCCTCAAGGTCATCCTAAACTGAGAAAGAGAAGAAGAACAGCCCCCAACTTGAGTATAAGCACATGCATATAGGGCAGCCCCCAATGGACAAGAAGAAATATATATATATATATATATATATATATATATATATATATTGCAGCCCCAAATAATAGGTATTATAGGAGCAGCCCTCTAAAAAGAATCCCCACTGGTTTGCACACAGCAGCCCTAACTAGATTATAGGCACAAGTACATAAGGCAGCCCCCACTTTAACAAGGAGCAGCCCCCAACATCAACAAGTAAAAGAGGCAGCCCCAACCAGACAGCAAGCATAACAGCATGCAGACCACGACAACAGGTGCAGCCCCCCCCCCCCCCCCCCCCCAAATGCAATGGAGCAGCCCCCAAGCAATACTAAAAGGCAGCCCCCGAATGCAATGGAGCAGCCCCCAAAAGAACTACATAGCAACCACCCCAAATTAAAGTTCACATAGCAGCAGCCCCCATTAGAGTGTGATAAGGCAGCCCCCCTCTAATAAATAGAAAAGAATAGCAGCATCCCAGCTGAATTAAAGGAAAAATTAGCTCCGGGAAGGGTACCCCAAGCAGCCCCCGTCTAATAAATAGAAAACCAAAAGGCATCAGCCCCCCCCCCTTACTAGACAAAAACCAAGAAGCAGTAAATTAAATCAATAGCTGCCATAATAACCAAAGAGGAGATTTCTCCATGGAAGCACCAAAAAATTCATCAAACCATACCCAGCTAGCTGATACGAGAGGGCCAACACATACCATGCAACAGGAGAAGCAGCACACCCACTTTATCAAGACCAAAGGCAGTGAAGAAATTAAGAGTGTGAGAAGGAGGAAGTGTTTCCTTGCCATACCTTGCCGTGAAACCCTTACCATGACAGAGCTTCGAGGAGGAGGAAGAGGGAGAGAGAGGAAGAAGGAGAGATGAGGGCGAGGAGACCTTGCCGTGAAACCCTTACCATGACAGAGCTTCGAGGAGGAAGAAGAGGGAGAGAGGAGGGCGTTCTTACCGTCCCCCCCTTCCCCTGGAAGAGGAGAAGCCTCCCTATGTAGCCGACGATGCCCAATCCCGTTCCCCCACGAGCTCGCCCATGGTATTGCTCCAGTGCTTTGATCGCTCCTCCCGGTTTTGGTCTCTCGATGGTTTTTGATTAGCAGTTTTTTGTGCACGTATATACATATATACACATAACATTTTATACATATGTATATACACACATATCTTTATATACATATATATATATTATAGGTTAATAACTCTTCAGATAAGCTTAGGAAAAATGCGCAGAGGGTATCGTTGTGTTTGTGTCAACCATACGAAGCTAACAAACTCATTCGAAGTTGATTTTTGGTCCGTTTACTCATAATTATTTGTTTGAATTAGTGCGCAGCTCAAAATAGGTTATTTCGGCTAACTTCTCAAATCTCATCGAATTTGAACGAAACGGAATGCGTTGCGCTCGTATCGTTCATACGAGTTTAATGCAACTGACGGAAATCGATTCGGGGCACGTATGCTCCATATTCTAAAACTGCGTCGTCGTGACGCGCTGCGATACTCAAAACGGTCACTTTTACCAAATGACTTCTGATCGAAACGAAACGAGTTCCGTTGCACTCGTGTCAACTATACGAGTCTAACGTAACTGACGGAAGTCGATTCAGAGCACGTATGCTCCATATTCTAAAACTGCGTCGTCGTGACGCGCTGCGATATTCAAAACGGTCACTTTCACCAAATGACCTTTGATTGAAACGAAACGAGTTCCGTTGCACTCGTGTCAACTATACGAGTCTAACGTAACTGACGGAAGTCGATTCAGAGCACGTATGCTCCATATTCTAAAACTGTGTCGTCGTGACGCGCTGCGATACTCAAAATGGTCACTTTCACTAAATGACCTCTGATTGGAACGAAACGAATTCCGTTGTACTCGTATCGACCATACGAGTTTAACGCAGCTGACAGAAGTCGATTCGGAGTACGTATGTTCAATAAACAACTTTGACGTCGTGGCGAAGCACGATGCTACCCAAAACAGTCATTTTTCTAAATGACTACCTCTATGTGGTGAAGGTCGGGTCGTGATTTTACTGATGACCCGACCTAGATTCCTCCAAGGGTTCAACTGAACCGGCTAGACCCCTTTTTCGAAGTCGGGATGTTACACTCGGTACATGCTCAACGAAGAAGGATTGAAAGTCGCCAATCAATCCTCTTACCTTGACAAGATACTTTTACAGAATTGTGTCGCGCACTTCGAACTCTCCCCGAATCTGCGACGCGACCACCATTGAATCAGTGAAAGCCCTGATATCTTGGATGCCCAGCTCCATTGCGAGGCGCAAGTCTGCTACTATGGCCTCGTACTCTGCATGATTATTCGTAACGGGGAAGAGGATCTCGACTGCCTGCTCGATCCTAGTTCCTTGTGGGCTGACAAGAACGATGCCCACTCCCACCGAGCTCTTGCCCGAAGCTCCGTTCACGAACATCTTCCAAGGGATGGGAGTAGAAGCCTCCTCTCCCGGCTCTGACACCACTGAGAAGTCGGCTAAGAAATCTGCTACCGCCTGCGCTTTGATCGCCACCCGGGGTGAGAAGGAAATGTCGAACTCGCTGAGTTCTACCGACCATTTCGCCAGCCTTCCTGAATGCTCCACCCCTTCTAGGATATTTCGGAGGGGATGATCAGTCACGACTCGAATAGAGTGAGCTTGAAAATAAAGCCGGAGCTTTCGCGCCGACACCACCAAGGCAAATGCAAGCTTCTCCAAGATTAGATATTTTAGCTCCGCCTTCTTGAGGACCTGACTAACATAGTAAATATGGAGCTGCTTCTTTCCTTCTTCCCGGACCAGCACCGAGCTTACTACTTCTACCTCTACTTCCAAGTAGATGAGTAGGTCTTCGTCTTCTTTCGGGCTCTGGAGGAGAGGTGTCTGAGTCAAATGCTCCTTCAACCTACCGAACGCCTTCTCGCAGTCGTCGGACCAAACGAAGCCCTCGCTTTTCCGGAGCGTCTTGAAAAATGGAGAGCATTTCTCCCCTGTCTTTAACAGAAAGCGGCTAAGACCCGCCAACCTTCCTGTCAGCCTTTGAACTTCTTTCATCGTCTTCGGCGAGGTCATCTCCAAGATCGCCTTAACCTTGTCAGGGTTCGGCTCCACCCCCTCTGGGGTGATGAGATGTCCCAGAAACTTTCCTCTTCCAGTCCCGAATACGCACTTTGCCAGATTGAGCCTCATCTTGAACTTCCTTAGCGTTTCGAAGGTCTCCACCAGATCAGCCACATGCTCCCTAACGCTCTTGCTCTTAATCAAGAGGCCGTCTATGTACACCTCCAGGTTCCTCCCCTTCTGTTTTTCAAAGACGCGATCCATCATCCGCTGGTAGGTCGCTCCTGCATTCTTTAGCCCAAAGGGCGTCATCTTGTAGCTATAGCAGCCATCACCTGTGATGAAGGAAACATCGCGGCAATCGGGAGGATACATCCGGATCTGATGATATCCTGAAAACGCATCAAGGAAGCTCATTACAGAAAAACCGATGACTGAATCAACCAGCGCGTCAATTCGAGGCAAGGGATAACAATCCTTCGGGCAGCTTTTATTCATCAAAGAGAAATCTACACACATCCTCCAGCTACCCCCAACTTTCTTGACCATTACAAATTCGAGACCCAGCCTGGATACTGGATCTCTGACACAAAGCCTGCATCCAGCAACCTCTTCACGGATAGGTCCGGCTAAAGGTGTACAGAAAGACTGAGCCTGAAAAGCCTACATGGGCCCGGCCTGGTAAAAGCCTGATTAAGCCTGGGCCCGGGCAGGCCTGGTCCAGGCCCAGGCCGGTCCTGGAGGGCCTAAAAAGGCCCTCAATACTGTGATTTGCCTGGCCCGGTGGCCGGCCCGGGCCAGGCCTAGCCTAGGCCCGGTCCTAAGTTTTGCCTGGGCCCGGTCTCAGGCCTTGCATGGGTCTGGCCCATGCAAGAAAGCTAGCCTGCCACTTGCCAGCAAGGTGCTGGCAAGTGGCAGCAACGACTCTAATTAGAGCCTCTAATTAGAGCCTCTAATTAAGAGCAATTAACAACTCTTATTTAGAGCCTCTAATTAAGAGCAATTAACAGCTCTTAATTAGAGCCTCTAATTAAGAGTTGTTAGCTCTTAAAGAGCCGTTGCTCTTAATTAGAGTGTTGCTCTTAATTAGAGCAACGACTCTAATTTAGAGCCGTTGGGTCTTGGCTGACCAGCCCAAGGCCCCAACGGCTCTTATTTTTAATTATTTTTTAATTATTATTTTAATTTTAATAAATTTTTAAAATATTAAATTTGTATCTATAAATATAGATGGATGAGAAGGTGGAGGGGTGTTTGTTACTCATATATTCTCTCATTTTACTCTATTTCAATTTTAGTTCAGTATATAACGTCGTCATCCGTTACTGTGCCTGAAGTTATCGAGCACGAGCATAGTGCTCCAATTTGGGAGCACTTCGAAAAGGTGCGCATCGGTACCGATATTAAGGCGAGGTGTCGTCATTGTTCGAAGTTGCTAACGGCGAGCGGGAACTCGACACTAGTGCGACACATCAAATCTTGTCTCGCTAAACAAGCTCCGGAATCAAGTCAATCTCAACTGTCAGCTACCGGACAACTTTGGATGTACGATCAGACGCGGCAAAGAGAAGCTCAAATGGAAAACATCATAGGGCGCGTGTTGCCGTTCAACCACCACGACAATGCTCGTGAAACCTCTTACATTCACAAGGCTCTCCAACCAAAGTATCAACAGGTTAGTAGATCTACAATTAGGCGTGACGCATATAAAGCATATATTAAAGCGAAAAAAAATCTAATAAAATATTTTGAAAATTTGGAAAGTAAAGTGAGCTTAACTTGTGATATTTGGAGTAGCGGTTTAAATTTAAGAAATTCATATATTTGTATCACGTACAAGTCACTGGATAGATCCTACATCATGGGAGCTATCCAAACGTATTATTAGTTTTACTACTTTTGAGGTTCCGCACACCAGACAAGCTATTTATCAAGTAATTATGAATTGCATCCGTGAATTTAAACTTAAGGATAAAATTATTAGTATTTCTTTTGATAACGCAACAAATAACACCTCAGCAATCGAAAATTTGAAAAGCGATTTAAAACTAATGTTAAATGGAGTATTTTTTCATACTCGTTGCGTATGCCATGTTTTAAATTTAATCGTTCAAGATAGTTTCAAATTTATGGAATCTTATATTCATAAAATTCGAATTATGCTACAATATATATATAGTTTACAAAAAAAAACGACAAGATTTTAAAAATTTTGTAATAAACAAAGGACAAATTTTTTTAAAACCAGAATACGATATGTCAATTAGATGGAATTCAACTTACAAAATGTTAAAAAGAGCAGTGCGCCAAAAAACAGTACTAATGGAATTTTATTCATCTATAACAAATCATAATTTAACCGATAATGATTGAAAAATTATAGAAGAGTATATGTTTTTATTAGAATGTTTTCACCGAACAACCGTATTTTTATCTAGAGTGTATTATCCTACTAGTTCTCTCGTTATCGAAAATTTTGTAATTATAACAAGAATATTTAATCATTTTAAACAAAATATATTGTAGCGCCCGGTAATTGAAATAATGGAAACTAAAATTTTAAAATATTATAGAGAAATGTCTCCTATGTTTTCATGTGCCACAACTTTAAATCCTTTATTAGGTGTAGAAGGCGTCGAAAATCTTTTAGATGAAATAAATAATAATTTGCACTTAGATTTAAATTCGTCGGATTATGAAGATACTTAAGTTTCAAATTTTAATATAAGTTTTACAAATTTTTATAATCATTATTATGAATTATTTGGCTCGCGACCGAGAGATGATATTACACACACTCAAACCACCGATAGTTTTAAAAATGTCATTTTTGAAACCGCGTCTAGAAAAAAAATCGCGAACATCTAGTACGTTAAATGAGTTAGGATTATATACTAAAATACATTTTAGAGATTTTATGAGTGATATTGAAGTTGAAAATTTTAATATATTAGATGGTGGAAAAAATAAAGCGAATACGTATCCTATTTTGGCCTTAATGACCCGAGATATTCTAACTATCCAAGCTAGTACAATAGCTTCGGAATCTGCTTTTTCTTTAAGTGGCTGGATTTTGAACGAACGTCGGAGTCGACTTAACGAAGAGTCGCTAGAGATTTGCATTTGCTACAAATACTACTTGGATGTGCAGAACCGAGAACAACACACTGCCTATATCGAAGATAGTTCATCGGAGGTTGAAGAAGACTTAAGTACATTGGATTTAAACGACGAAGTCTGATTATTGTTATTTTTCAATGTAATATTTGGACATTTAAGATTTTTTAAGTTGTAATATTTTAATTTAATGTTTAGTTTTGGACTTATTTAAACGACGAAGGCTTAGCCCGGGCCCGACCTGGGCCTGGCCGATAGGCCCTTCCAGACCCTCTTTTGCAAGGAGGGTCTGGGACTGGCCTGGGACTGGCAAAAGTCAGGCCCAGGCCTGGGCCTGGACTAGTAAAAGCCCGGGCCTTGCAGGCCTGGTCCAGGCCTAGGCCTGCCAGGCCTTATGCGCACGACTAGGTCCGGCCAACATGATGGCATTTGATCTTTTCTTCTGGCGGACGGGCTTGACTGTGGTGTCAAGGTTGAGATGGTGACAGGCCACCTGAGGATCAATACCGGGCATCTCGACAGCATTCCAAGCAAATATGTCGACGTTCTTTTGTAGGCACGTCGCCATCTCTATCTTCTCGCTGACCTTCAGCGCTCCTCCAATCTTCAGCAACCCAGGTACTCCTGCAACGGAGAGTACCTTGATTTCTTCAACCTCTTCCGACGCTTCCAGCCGGGCCGTGCCTCCTGTCCCCCTTTCGAACTCCTCCGCGTCAGCCATCCAGCTGATAGTGCTGACCGAGCTAAGGTAGCACTCGCGGGCGGCTCTTGGATCGCTCCTGATCCTCACCTGAACATCCCCCTGGCAGTACTTGAGGCACTAATGGTAAGAGGATGGAACGACCTTGATCGAAGGTATTGAGAAGCGGCCTTCCAAAGATGACCTTGTACCAACTCGGGGCATCGACGATGACGAAACGACACTGGAGAGGGGTGCCACCGAGAGTCACAAGGAGATCTACTCCTCCCTCCACCTCTTTCTTCTCCCCGGAGAAGCCAAAGAGGGGACCATCCGACGCCCGGACCCTTGCCGCTCCGACGCCCAGCCCGTCGAACGTCTCCTTGAAGACGACGTTCACGGAACTACCGTTATCGATCAGAATCCGATCAACGGTGAAGTCCTCCATCGCAGCTTGGAATACGAGGGCATCATGGAAGGTATTCTCATTCCCTAGCATGCCCTCCTCTGAGAAGGTGATCTCCTCCAACGGGGGCGGTGCCTGCGAAGTCGAAGCGACACTCCTTCGATAAATCTGATGGAGACTCCCCTTGTGGGAAGCTCCCAGCCCTGCTCCCCTGTGGATCACTCCAACTCCTCTGCCTCCCTGGATGAGGTTTTCTTGACCTCCATGATCGACGCGGTCTTCATTCCTCCTTCGACCGACGGCTTGAGCTGCCAGTGGATCGACAGAGGCTTCAATCCTCCGCTGCTCTCCTCCTGCTTCTCCTGCTGCCAACCTTCTACGAGCTTCCAAAAAATCTGGGCAAGCCATCATCCCATGCCCCTCCACCTGATGGAGATCCAATAGAGGGGGATCTCCTCTACCTGCGTCCTCCTCTGCTTCCGATTCTTCCGACCTTACCGATTGCCTCGTCGGGCAACTGCCATCGCTTCCTCCCTTCTCCTTTCCTGACGCCTCTCTGGCTGATCGAAGCGTCTTCTCTCCGGGGATCTCCTTCCCCGGTCCTGATGCTGAGGTCCTCTGGCCGGCCTCCAAGGTGGCCGGTTAGCGGGGACTTGGTAGCGCCTCTCCTCCTCCCGACGCTCTGGGGATACGATGAGCCTCCTCTCATCGTTTCTTCTAGGCTCCTCCTTCCTGGGCTCCTTTCTCCTTCTCTCTTCTCTGCTCCTTCCTTCTGGCTTCCGCTTCTCTGCCCTCCTAGGCTCTTCCTTCTTCTTCCTCTCAGTGGTCTTCTCCTTTTCCTCCTCGTCCTCTTTGGCCACTCTGGCGAGCCTGGCTAGGAAGTCGCTATTGGAAGCCTCACCCTAGACGAACTTGTTGGCCCTCTCAATGAGGTTATCGTAGGAATAAGGAGGATCCCTGCCGAGCTCCAATTTGAAGAGACCCTCGCGAAGGCTGAACGTTAGGGACAGCTGCAAGGTGGCACCATCCACCTCCTGGATGTCCAACACCTCCTCCTGAAAACGATCTATATAGTGCCCTAACGTTTCCTTTGCTCCTTGCACCAGATGGAAAAGGGTCGTGGCCTCCTTCTTCAACTTCTTGTCCGTGGCGAACCGCATGGTCAGCCCCCGACACAAGTCCTCGAAGCAGTAGATAGAACCTGCTGGCAATTGGTGGAACCAGTCTTTAGCCTTTCCCCGGAAGGCGATTGCAAACAGCCTACACTTGAAGGCATCAGACATGGTTCAGATAGAGACTAAATCCTCGAACCACTGGATGTGTCGGATAGGGTCATCCCTCCCCGAGTAGTAATTCATCACGGGATCTATGAACCCTTCCGGCACTAGCGCGACAACGATCTCCTCACAGAATGGGCTCCTCCCACCAAACCGCCGACGACCCTCTGCTTGGCGAGTATCGCCTCCATACTCGCTGAATTGGCGAGTACCGAAGTACCTTGCCTGCTCCTCCTCCTCGCGGAATCGGATTCCGCCTGCTTCCTGCGAGACCTGCGGGTAGAACTGCGACCTCCTTCGCTGCTCCAACTCCTCCTCATGCTCCTTCCCTGCTCACCGAGGGGGAACACCTTCTTCAGTCAGAATCGAACGATGAGGAGAGGTCGCCATTCCTTCCGTGCGAGGTTGCAGAGCTGCTCGCACGGTCCCCTCTATTCACCACGCAAATTCCTCAAAGACCGCAAAAGTCACAAACTCGCCACCGCCGGCCGAGTTCCCGACTACCTCTGCATGGTCGCCAACTACAACCATCTCGCCTTTCTACCGAACTTTCTCCCTCTGGCTAAGATCCACGCTCACCGCACCAAAGTGTTGAAGCCAGGAAAATCCTAGGCTCCAAAATTCGGATCAATGCAGTCGGAGGCTACTCACCCAGCAGTCCAACGAAATGACTTGTCTGGCAACGACGAAGAAGCTAGAAGAGCAACAAACAGGACCCCAGATGCTGTGGCAGGGAGGTCCCACCACGTACCCGGAAGCTCAAGAGAGACTTCCCCTCCACAACAAAAAAAATGTCCGAGCAGGGTACGAGGAAGGCACCGACTTGGCTAGTACCGAGAGTAGCGGCCAAGAATGACGGGTCTGAGAATTTGAACGAGGGGGGTTCCAAAAGCTCAAGTTCAGATGCCAATCCAAGTACCCTTGGGGTCCTATTTCTAGGAAAACCAAGAGGTAGGAGGATTTTTATAGCCCAGACCCTGCCCGGCGACTAGCGACATTGAGGCGATCTCCCCCATAAAAGAGGCGAGTATCACCTATGGTCGCCCATCTTGGATACTCGCACGAGTGCACCCTTACTCGCCTAGGCCTTCTTCTGCTCCTGCTGGCTGAGCTGTCTTGGTGTCTTGAACTGTTGACTTCCGTGTTGACCATTTGACCTTGACTTCTGCCTACGTGGCTTTGAGTGGGTCCTACCCTCGGAGAATGAGGGTTGTACAATAGTATAAAATTATTTATTAAAATTTAAACCAACGTCGAAGTATCAAAATATTTATTAAATTAATGTTATGCGTATAAGGAGTGTTGCTGTGCAATGCTCGCGCGCGGGAGCAGATGAGCACAGACGGGAGTACCTCGGCTCGACGACACTCACGCTGCTCGCATTTCCTCGAGCGCACGACAAAATGAGGCAACATGTGTAGTACCGTGCGCTCGAGGGATTGCAAGCGGCGTGAGCGTCGTCAAGCTAAGGTACCGTCATGGCCGGGGTACCGTCGCGCAGGGCACGAGGGGCTCCCCGTGAACTGTCACTCGTGTGTGTGTATATATACCTGAAGTGACTGGCGGACATGAACAGTAACGCTTTCGCGTTCCGGCTCTCGGCCAAGGGACTTGTCGACGATGGCTGCTGCTAGGAAGGAACGACGCCATATTTCAGTTCGTTGGCGTCCGACGAATGTCCTGCTCCTTATTAATTGGATCGAGTTACTGCTTTGCATGTGTTTCTTCCTGGAAGTATTAGTCTCAGACGGCTATTAGAAATTTTTGCACACAAAGATTTTGACCATCTTTAGCGGTGATTTCACGGAGAAGTAATTAATCCGTAGTCGGGTCAGTATTTTTTAATTCGTCCACGTTTGTTGATAACTTTTGATAATTCTACGCTTATCCATTAGCTCGCAGCTTGTCGGTGGGGTTCTGATGTGCATGTTGAGTTGATTCGGCTCGACAATCTTGCTAACAAAATTCAACTCGAGCTTAATCAGTCTTATTTATGAGCTCACGAGCCGTCTCGTGAGTTTTTTATTGTTTTTAATTAATTATTTTTTTATTTATAGTATGTATATGTAATATTTTATATACATATAATATATATTATTAAATATCTTAAGATATTAAGAACCTTTAATATTTTATCATATGTAATAGATGTTTATTAAATATGTTAACATATTAAATTTTTTAATTTTTCAAATTTTTTAGCTCACACCAAATTCGAGCCATTTACAACGCTAAAAAAAAGCTCGAGCTCGACCCGGTTTTTTTTGTGTGTTCTCGATAAATGTATATCAAATGAACAGCTACCAAGTTAATATGTAAGTGCGGGTACACCCTAATATCTAGGTGCAGATGTAAATTCAGCCGTCAATTCATAATCTAACGATACAAAATTTGTTTCACGACATAAAAAAAATGTGATGTTATTAGCAGTCCTAAGACGACTATTCGCAGTCCTAAAACACTTAAAAATGACTATTCGCAGTCCTAAATACACTTAAATTTATTGGACTGTGAAAATCAATAGACCGCGTTTAGCGGTTATAGGACTGCTTATAACATTGCCCCTAAAAAATAACACAAAAAATACGATTGCAGAATATACAACCCATATTCTCCGAGGGTGAGACCCAATTCAAGCCACGTAGGCAAAAAGTCAAAGTCAAAGGTCAACACAGTGGACATGAGTCAAAGACTGAAGACAACACAACAAACAGAGACAGCAGAAGGCCTGGGCGAGTATAGACAAGCATGTGCGAGCAAGCCCCCTTATACTCGCCAAGGTGAGCGACCATAGGGGATACTCGCCGAAGTCAGACTAGATTCCCCTCAATATCGCGTAGTCGCCAGCCATGGCTGGACTATAAATATCCTCCCCTCCCCTCCCCTTTGGTTTGCCTATAAATAGAACCCTAGAGGTACTTGGAATGACACCTTTGACTGAGCTTTCAGAACTCCTTTTTCGAAGACTTGTCCCCTCGTGAGTTCTTGACCGTCACGCTCGACCGTCATCCTAAATACTCGTCAAGTTGGTGCCTTCTTCGTACCCTGCTCGGTCATCTTTGGTTGTGGAGGATAAGTCTTTTCTGAGCTTCTGTGTACGTGATGGGACCTCCCTGTCGCAGCATCTGAGGTCCTGCTATTGCTCTTCTAACCCTTTCATCGTTGTCAGCCAAGCCGTCTAGTCGGACCGCTGGGCGAATAGCCTCCGACTGCATTGATCCGAATTTTAAAGCCTAAAATTTTTCTGATTTCGAAGATAAGATAAGCGCACAAAAAAAAGCCCAATCGTGCACCCATGTTAATTTCACGGCAAAAAAGTCAAAACCCGCTTATTGCTTTTCCACCAGGCCAGCTTGTGAGCAACTCTCGCCATCTACACAGTCCGCGGCAAAGAGCCAAAGACAGTAGAAAAAAATACAAAAAAGGGAAATGAGAAAAATCATCGAAAAGCTACTCGGATTCGTCAATCGTCGAGCTACCTTATCGTGATTTGCTGATCTTGAAATCTCAGCGAGCTTTCTCCGGCATAGGATCCCAACTCGCCGATCTAGAAGGCGGTTGGATGCTTGGAGCCGGGGCGTCGCAACAGTAATCGCCGGTCGACGGGAGCAGGATGGCGCTGTTCAGGAGGCTCTTCTACAGGAAGCCACCGGATCGTCTGCTCGAGATCTCCGAGAGGGTTTATGGTAATACGTCGGCTGCGTGTTTCGTATTTTGGGTTTCGGAAGTAAATGGCATGCTCCACTTCTTCGTCTTTGTCTCTTTGAGTTGGATTGAGGAGGACGGCGGGTGTTTTTGGTTTTTTGATGCTGTTAGGTGGGTTTGTTGGAGATTTTCTGTGTTTTTTTTTCTTGGCGCGGTTTCAGGATCTGCTATCTATACTTCGAACCCTGTAATTTTAGGGGATTTTTAATGCGATTAGCGTGAGTTTGGCTCCCAAATTGCTCTGGGAATAATCTGAACTTGCGCATTTATGTCTAGCAACACGTTGAACAGTTGAAACGCACATAAACTAGTTGAATTCCTTTCGTTATTTTTTTCGTCTTGCAGTCTCCCCATTTGGCTTTTGAACGGCCGTTTTAGCATTCCAAGATGCTCGGAACATCGAGTTAGTTCTTCTTTATGAACCTCGGCGCCATTAAATATATCTTTGGGTTTGCCAATTTGAAATATCTTGAACAATTTATCCCATGTCGCTGTCTTCGTGGCCATGGTGGATTTCAGCGAGGGCCTATAGTTTATGGTTTGAAAATTACAAGGCCTAACTTGCCTTTTTATTCTGTTGCAGTGTTCGACTGCTGCTTCTCCTCCGAAGTGTTGGGAGACAACGAGTACAAGGATTACCTAGGAGTTATAATTGCTCAACTTCAGGATTATTTTCCTGGTGCCTCATTCATGGTCTGCAACTTTAGGGACGGGAAGAAGAGGAGCCATATTTATGACATTTTGTCTGAGTACGACACGACTGTCATGGACTACACTCTACAATTTGAAGGTTGCCCGCTGCTTCCATTGGAAATGATTCACCATTTTTTGAAGTCCAGTGAGAGCTGGCTATCTCTTGAAGGACAACATAATGTTCTTCTCATGCATTGCGAGAGAGGAGGCTGGCCTGTTCTTGCTTTCATGCTCGCTGGACTTCTTCTTTACAGAAAGCAGTATGCTGGGGAGCAGAAAACTCTCGAGTTGGTCTATAAGCAAGCTCCGAAGGAGTTTCTTCATCTCTTTTGTTCATTGAATCCACAGCCTTCTCACTTGAGATATCTTCAATATATAACCAGTGAAGGCAATGGATCAGAGTGGCCTCCTAATGACAAACCCTTTACGTTGGAATGCATCATTCTTACTGATGTTCCTCAGTTTGATGTTAAGGGAGGTTGCAGACCGGTTGTCCGTGTTTATGGTCAAGATCCCAGGAACCCCACTGAAAGGAGCTCAAAGATCCTTTTTTCTACACCGAAGACGAAGAAACATGTTCGACATTATCGACAGGTTCTGCTTGTTCTTTGTGGTCTTGGGTTCTATTTGAGATAGACGTGGGGTTTGAGCGGTGGCGGTGTGAAGTTATACTACTACACCCAATAACACAGTTTACCCGCGGTTGGAACTTTCGTGGCGGCTTTTTTTATCTAAGATTTTACATTTTGGGGTCTGGTGTTCATGCCAGCTAACGCTTTAACACGTCTGCGTGACATTTTGGCTTAAAACATCATTTTGAGAAAATAACATTTGTGACCGTGCACCCATCCAAATGCTACATGCGTTTTTCGTATCTACACTCACAACCGCCACCGCACTTTCATCACCCCCAAACATGATCTTAGTCATTGTGCTTTGTTTTCAGTCTTATTGACACTGTTTATTTGCGTTGGCAGGAAGACAATGCACTAGTACAACTAAATGTCCGGTGCAATGTTCAAGGAGATGCTGTTCTTGAGTGTATCCACTTGGATGAGGATTTGGAGCATGAGAAGGTGATGTTCAGGATCATGTTTAACACTGCTTTTGTAGAGTCTGGTATGATGTTGCTGAATCTCGAGGAAATTGATCTGGCTTGGGACTCAAAGGATCTCTTTCCAAGAGATTTAAAAGCGGAGGTAGGTTCCTTTTTGTTGTTGTCGATGGAGCTGTATGTTCCTATTTGGATGAAATTTGAAAGAGTATTCATACTCGAATTAGGTACTCTTTACGGACTTTGATGAAATGAACTCAGCAGCAGCAGAAACAACAACCGTAGATGATAATGACGAGTTGGAAATCGCTTCAACAGAGGAGTTTTTTGAGGCAGAAGAGATTTTTAGCACCTTAGAAATGCACGCGGATATCCAAACTCTTCGTACAAAAATAGCAGTGGAGGACAATGTTCCAACTTCAGAAATTAATGTTCTAACTGCTAAAATTGTGAAGAAATTAGAAAGTGGCATTGCTCAGCAGAGTTCCAATAGATTAACCAATGATATACCGGATAAATTCGATATATTACATCCGCTGTTTGAACCTGAAGATAATGCTACTGAAAAACTTAGTCTGATGGATGGTTTCTTTGCACCCGAAGAGAAAAGGATTGTAGAAAGCAGCAGTTTCTCGATGGTTGGAGAAGACTCATCATCCAAATATGGTGATTCTGAGACGAAAACATTTTATGCATCAGTAAGAAGCAAAGATTTCCAAAATCCTAATGACATGGTTGATGAAGGTGGAAAGTTTGAGCATCTCACACTCACAAACAGCAGAATAGAATCTAGTGTTTCCAAAGTGAGTATGGATATTTCGGCTGCTAAAAGAACATCTATGGTGGATACTGGTCATATGAATACTGATATGAAAAGTAAGAGAGTGGATTCTGAAAGCTGGTTGGAAACCTCGCCTTCCTCCGAACATGGAGCATGTGATCCAAACGTAACTATCTCTTATAAAAAAATTATTAGTGACAAATTGATAGACAATGATGAAATCAATCGGGTTGAAGAGGGTAATGTAGTAGAAATCAAGAAATGCACACAAGAATGTGGGGTTCTAGCTCCTATATCTGTTGAACAAAACAGTACAGAATCAAATGATCATGAATGTCTAGGCGAAAGTTCTCTCTCAGAGAATGATTATGGGGATCATAGATATGCTAAGCCCTACACCATAATTGCAGATAATGAAGTTAAGGTCATATTGGAAGGCAGCGATTCTAAACATGATCTGGAGAAGTTTCCTATACCTACTGACTCTCTTTTGGTTGATCAAAATCAAAAATTTAGTTCAAGTGATTCTGCTAATAAAAAAATTTGTGCCATAGAAGTTGTTGATTCTGATAGAGAAAATAATGGTAGTGCAAGTAAAGGAAGTGTTGAGGTAAAATTTACAAATAAGAAGACGAGAAATGTTACTTGGGGGCAGAATACTGAGAAGATTTTACCTCCCATGTCGAAAAGAAATCAAGCACACAGCAGACCATCATCTGGTCTTGTAGCAGCCAAACAAAAGAGTAACCAGTCAGAAGCTTCAAATTTACACTCAAAAATGGCTAAAACTAAAACTGTACCTCGGTGGATATCCCCCAAGAAAACTTCGGTCGGCACATCTTTATATTGGCCGTCTCATCCTCCATCGAGATATAATAGTGCACCACCTGCTTTTGCCTTTTCCCCAGTTCATACAGATCATGAAAGGACAGATACAGTGGATCTTCTAGTAGATTGCAATTCTTCGGATGAGAATGTGGCTTCATGGGTGATTGTGCCATTACTATCTTCATCAACATTGCCTTCAGAACAAGACCTTGATCATATATCAACATCCTGCCAGCTTGAAGTTGCCTCTTCTCCTTCTCCTCCAACTCCACCACCTCCTCCACCCTTGCCACATGGATCATCTACGAAGAGCCTCCTTTCATCTCCTGATTCAAGTATGGTTTCTGGGACATACACCAAAGATCCACCTCCCCCAAAAACTTCATCCATGCTTCCTGCAAGAACGGCAACCGTCCCACCACCACCATCGTCGCCGCCCCCACCCCCACCACCTTCTCAACCAATTACATCACCCACATTCTCGGAAGCATCTACCCGAGTCTTATCACCTTCTGGTCTTCCCATTCCACCATTCACATTGTCACAATCATCCACCAAAGTTTCATGCTCTCCACCTCCACCTCCACCTCCACCTCCACCTCCACCTCCACCTCCAAGTGTATTCATAAATGCTCCCCTCTTGAATCCACTAACTCCAGTACCTTCACCCCACCCTCCTGCCCCTCCCCCTCCCCCACCACCATCCACATCAGCATCTACCATGAAAAATTCACTAGGTGCATCTCCTTCACCACCCCCACCCCCTCCCCCCCCACCATATGCATCAGCCTCTATCACGAGGAATTCACTTGGTGCATCTCCACCACCACCACCACCACCACCACCACCACCACCACCACCACCACCACCACCACCACTTCCCACATCATATGGAGGGACATCCAGTGACATCCGATGTCCTCCACCTCCTTCAAAGCCAACTTCTGATGGATCGACTCCTCCACCACCTCCACAACCGCCTCCGAGCAAGACAAATGTTACTGGATCACCTTTTCCCCCACCATCACCACCACCTCCACCTCCTCCTATGCCAGGTGGAACTCCGTCACCCCCACCCCCTAGAGCACATGTAGGAGTACCACAACCTCCCCTACCACATGCACATGGAGTGCCACCTCCACCACCACCTCCGCCTGGTGGACACAACATTGCTCCCACTCCACCACCACCTTCTCCTGGAGGCACTCGAGGGGTTCCACCCCCCCCACCACCACCCGGGGGACGTGTCAGTGCCCCCTCGCCCCCTCCTCCACCAGGAGGGCGAGGTGCTCCACCAACTCCTCCTAGAGGTCCCGGTGTTCCCCCACCACCTCCTCCTAGAGGCCCCGGTGTTCCCCCACCACCTCCTCCTAGAGGTCCCGGTGCCCCCCCTCCTCCTATTGGTTCCGCCAACACTCCAGGCGGCTTAAATGGTCCACCCTCAAGTTCATTGTCTGGAGGAAGAGGGCGTGGGATCTCACGTTCTGCTGGATCTGGTTCAGTTTCACTAGCACCTCGTAGATCCTCTTTGAAGCCATTGCACTGGGTGAAAGTAACAAGAGCAGTTCAAGGAAGCTTATGGGCAGATATACAAAAGTCTGATGACACTCCAAGGTAAGTTAATGTTTATTTCATGCAGGACATCTCATGATCCTATTTTTCACCAGAAACATTTATTTCTCCTTGTTTCTGATGCTGGAAACCTATGGACAATATGTAGATGCAGTTCAATTTATATTGGTAGCGATTTTATTTTATTCATCTAAGAAGCTTGGTTTCGGCAAAATATGTTATACCTAACCATAAGGACTTACTGCAGTGTTTCAGAATTTGATGAGTCGGAACTACAAAGCCTCTTCTCCACAGCCGTCCCAAAGTCGGATGATAGCTTAAAATCTGAAGGGAGAAGGAAATCTCTCGGCTCAAAATCAGATAAAGTTAACCTGGTAACTAGTGCATACTAACTTTTGCTCTCTGGTAGTTCACGGACACTTGCTTAATTAATTCCATAAGGTTTGTTTGGCTTTGTTGATTGCTTATTGATTATGCATGTTTACACAATAAACCTGTTTGTTTTGATCTCAAGAATAACGACCCATTTTCTACTCTGTACTTTTGGATAATATCTCTTTAACAACACTCACCACTGATACTTATATGCACCATTGACGGATATGTATACTCTATCGGACAAACCCTCAAGGCGAGATAAGTTTTAGAATCATCACCTTTATTTTATCTTTTAATATTTATGCATTAATTAATTATGTTATTATGCTGTCTTATCACACGTTCCTCCAACCGTCTATGAAGAGGGCCTACGAGTGTTAAAAGGTTATCTTGGAGTCCTGTGTATTTTTTCTTGGTGATGAGTTCTTATAGGGATCCAACTCTCACGGGCATTGCGCGAGCATGCATTGCGAGTTTGTACATTTTTCGATGCTGGTCCAATCTTTCACTTCATGCGCGTATGGAAGTTAACTAAAGGTGACATGTCACAAGCCCGTAGGAGGATTGAGTTACCGAACGGGATGCGCCAGTAGAAAGCGAAGGGGATGTACGTGGAGAGTTGTTCCCCCCGTCGAGGTTCGATCCTCGACGACAATCTATGTTAAGGTAGGTGATAGTGCATATATTATATATATTTTAAACCCTATATTCATCTATTAACCATGTACATTTATCTTGCTTTCATTCATTTAAGGTCCTTACCTACACATTTCTATAATTTCAGGTTAAATGAAGGCATCGCTACAATAATGGAGCACATGGCCAAGCTAAGGAGCTGATTTGGAGTCATTCCCGTGAAAAAAATCAAGTACACGCCTAGGTACATGCGGTGTACTAAGGGCGCGTAACAACCAATTTCATTAAGAAGCTTATCCGTCACACCGTGGTGTCAATTGCAACTGTTTCTGAAGTACATGTCGTGTGTCATGGGCGTGTAAGCCCAATTTATGACCAAACAACTCTCCTTTAATTCCAGAACGCTTTCCGGGTTAAATTTGACGATTTTTCCAGAACCATGCCCCAGTTACATGACGTGTAACTAGGGCGTGTAAATCTATTTTTGCTCTTATAAAAGGAGGATCATCCTAGGGGCTCAACATCCAAATTTTCAGCTCAAGAATTTGTCTCTTATTGTTTTGACTACTTTTTGTTTACTTTTTGAGAGAGAGATGAGTTTTACTTGTTGAAGAATCATAGTTGTAAGGTCTTTTCTTTATCCTCAATTTCATGTTTTCTCACATCTTTCTTAGTCATTCATTCATCGTGATGAGTAGCTAAATTTTTATTAATACTTGATCAAGATGAACTCTAGAATGAAATAATCCATATAATTTTCTTTTGTTATCACAAGCTCTTTGAATTAAAATCTTGATTTACCTTTGATTATATTTGTGTTGATTACATATTTCTTGGCGTATGCTTTTCATCTAAGATCCATATTCTAGATGATCGAGAGATCCATGAATACAAGGAGATCATTCATTGATAAAAGAGTTGCATGTACCTCTATATTTAGGATGACACAAATCTTCCGGATTGGAATCAAATCCAATAGAGGGGCTCATAAAACACAAAGCAAACTTAGGAGTTTCGGTTAGAAAGAGATTTCGATTGATCAACCTAAGATCAGTTGATAGTTATTCTCGAAAGGGACATTATCATGATTTAAGAACCTCCACAGTCAAGATATTTTATTAAAAAACTTATGATACAATTGAGTTTATTTTATTTTATTTTAGAGGAATTCTAGATCAAGTAATATCTTTTATTTCTGATTCTCATTCATTATAATTTACCACATTTTCTTAGCTTACAAACCACCAAAATCATCTCTTAGAGAAAATAATATCAACCTAATGAGCAGAAGTACTCAACAAACCAGTGGAATACGACACTTGGTATTTTTTTATAATCCTATACTATAAAACGATAGTTACACTTGCCTAATTGGATTATATATTAGAGATAAACTAATAGCATATTAGTAGGAGATTGAAGCCTTTTCGTAGCGTTCGAAGCTGGGGACGTCGAGCGTGATAGAGGCGCAAAATGGAGGTGAAGCCGGGTACGAGGTAGACCCCTGGGAGACCAGCTAGATTAGCTATGTGAACAACTCTGATGGTGCGTTGGAGACAGACGCGCGGGCTGCTGCTGCAAAATAGCAGTTGTAGCAACTGTTGGAGGGGCATGCGACACTTGGGAGACGGCCGATGGACGAGCAATTGGCTTGGGAGCAAGGGGGTCAGTGGAGTGGAGAGTGGAGAGGGGGTCTTGTAAACCTCTCTTGTTGTTAAAATAAACTAAAGCAATAACTCGAGAGTAAATAAAATAACAAAAATGAGAAAGCCAAAATAAGAACTAAATAACAAAATAAATATGTTGTATCTACCCCCTCTCATCATGAGATCTCCTTCTATATATATAGCAAATGACCCTTGACAACAATCCCCTCCTTCTGATCGAGCTTGTCCTCAAACTTGTAGTCGCGGTACGCCTGTCGATGTTTCATGATCTCAGAAACAGACGACATATGAAAGGGGGTGGATGATAGTGCAGAATACGTGAGCATATCAAGTGATCACACTTTGGGGGGATGATGCAATAAAAATTTCACCCACAAAATCACAAGCACAATTACAGATTAAATCTTATATAAAGATATAGAAATTGGAAAGTAAATCTAAGTTATAAAAGATCACATAAAGTTTATAAAGGTTCTCCAAAAATTGGGTATGCCCTTTCTTCCACCACAGTAGGAATGCGCTGTACTTCACTAGGTTCGAGTCTTTTGATAAGAAGACTTAGAACTATTGAATTTTTTTGTGAGATTCTTAGTACTCTTTTACAACAATATAGTGAGCAATGAACTTTCCACAAAGAGAGATTTCAGAAGAAGACTGAAATCTCTTGTCAATGATCTTGATGTAGATACAATCAAAAAAGATTTCTCTGGCTTGTCTTAGGAGGGAGTAAGAGATATAGTAGTGTTAAGGAAGATTGAAAGAAATAATAATAAAAATAATAATCAGGTTAGGAGAGATGTGTATCTGGAGAAAAGAAGAAGTATATTAATACTTCTATTTCAAAAAAGGATAAAAGGAATTTCCTTAAACTGATATCTTGGGAAGGAATGACATTGTGTTAGAAATCCCCTTAACTTCTTTGTGCTTTCCAAATGGTTATGAAGAATTCTTCAACAGTTATATTCTTTCAGAGTTAATACTTTCTTGTTTTTACTTATTAGTCGAATTGCATTCAACCATCTGCTTCTATTGTGCTCAAGAATAATGCTTCATTGAGAGTTCTTACTCATTAGTCGAAAGGAATTCGACTAACGACTTCCATTGAGTGCTCCTTTAGAGACTTGGTCAAGCTTCGAGTTCTATTCAGCTATCGGCTACTGATACTAGTTATTAGTACTTCCGCTTCTTCATTAGTTGAATATAATTCGACCACCAATACTTTAAGAATCACTCAACTACTGGCTTATGGAACTTGTTATTAGCATTCTTGCTTCTTCATTAGTCGAATACAATTCGATCAATGCCTACCAAGGTTCTTCAATACATGAAATATTGCATGTGCTTTGAAAGCATATCGACTAATGCTTGCTAAAGGTCTTCAGTATCTGCATAATATGACTTAAGCTATGAAAACTATTCGACTACTGCTTTCTAATAACCTTTTGAATGTTATTAGACTCTGAATAATATTTGACTAATGACTTCTACTTCTTGCTTCTTTTCATACTTTGACTTGTTTTCGATTAAGAACCTTTGAGAAGGATTGATATCATTGAATGTCATTTGATGCACGCAGTCTGTATTTGACGAATTTTTCATACTTAGCAAATCTTCAACTTTGAACAGTACTTGCAGAAATTACAGATAATACGTCGTATTTCTATACATCTGACAAAGGTAAACCTATATCACTTTATATATAATCCGATTTATCAAATCTAAGGAGTTTTCCAAATAGCGGAGCCGCAACTGAGACCTTCTCCACCCCAAGGCGTGGTTTACGTCGGTCCAGGGGCGGGTGCCTAGAAAGAAGTTGCAGTTATCGTATGTCATGGTCTGGTCCAGCTAAGGCGGTAGACACATATTCGAGCTAGGCTTGTGGAAGTGATGTAATCTGGAGGGTCTTCAAACTCAAAATCCATATGTAGGTGCATCTAAGACACGGTAGGGAAGATGACAACATGCTGCTCCAGCCGATTGTTGGGCACATACGTCAATAATGTCTAGAATTTCTTCAGGTAGTCATTGATAGCTTTACTATGCTTGAGAGAAATCAAATCTCCCAAGGGATTACATTGCATTAGTAGACCAATTCACATGCAGTAATAATGTTTGAAGTCATCCCATGTCATATGGCTCTTCTCTATGTCAAGGCATAGGAACCACATCTGGGCCACCCCTACCAAGTGATAGGCTTCCAGTGAAATACACTCCATGGCCGACGTTCTCTGTGTGGAGAAAAATTGCTTGAATCAGGACAACCATCCCAGGGTCACTCTTGCAATCATACGTCTGAAGCTCCAATTTGACATATCACGGCAATGCACTGTTCTCATAACGAGGCAATGCATTGTTCTCATAACACCCTCCGTTGAAGCCATTCCCGTGTCCGTGGGAGGGGGACCCTCCGTGAAAACTACTTCCAAGCTACCTCACAGAGGTGGAACAATGCTCTCCAGACAGACCGAGAGGTCGGTCATTGCGAGTTGTTGTCGGTTTTCAATTTTTCATACGCAGAGAGTTGATCCGTCATCAACTTATGCATCCTAACAATCATTGCCTCCATGGGGTCGGCCGATCCCGTCATGGTCGACTATGATATCAAGTTGTCACAGACTTGTGCGTATGATTGAGTCACCGAACGAGACGACGAAAGAAGGCGAAGGGATGTACGTGGACAGTTGTTCCCCCTCATTTATCTATGACGACGTATGTTGAGATAGGAAATTAGAGCCTTTATGCGTCATCCGGAGAGGGAGCATTGAGCATGATGCAGGCGCAGAGTGGAGATGAAACTGTGCGGGGTTGGGCCCCCTTAAGTCAATCCGCGGGCTGTGCGGTCGGCTGGACTGGCGCAGTGAACAGTGCCAATGGTGCTTGGTTGACAGCTGCATTGTCGGTTGCTGCAAAGTTGCGACTGTTGATGATGTTGGATGGGCACACGATGCTCGGGAGAGGGACGCCAACCAATTGACATGGAAGCAAGGGGTTGGTGGGGGAAGTAGAGGGGATAGGGATCCCTAGAAACTTCTCTTGAATCTTGATGCCAAAGAAACTAGATTTTATTTAGCATACTCGATTGACGCTTCGAGTATAAATACAATATTACACTGCTAAAAATAGAATTAAAATAAAGTGAGATCTTAGTTTAAATAAAATAACAAAATTAATACGGTGTATATACGCCGTCCCATGATGGGATTTCCTTCGATATGCGTGCCCGCAAGACCTGTGGTACTACACATCCAATTCTTATCTCACCGTGAGAGTTCATCTGATGGACTTATCCTCCGAGGGTGTATATACGTATCACCTATTGTTACCGATCAGAAGAAGAGGTTCTTGCAGGGAGACGAGAGGAAGAGAAGAAGGAGAAGAATATTAACCCCTAGAGTTACCCTTTTTCATTAGACTTCAAAGATAATGATAATACCTACCTTCTGGGCTTATATAGTGCCCATCCCAAATACAACCTCACCAAATAAAGATACAAGTTGTTGTCCGACCCTTCACGTCACTTAAGAACCTTCCGCCAACGTGTCGCTCGCGGGTACCTCATGATGTCTGTAAACCCGCCACACCGGTGGGTGTCCTTTACCCTCCTCCACATCTGTAACAATGCCTCATTCTGGAAAATTTGTCTTGTCCTCAAGGTAGAAGTATGGATACTGAGTACGAAAATTTGACCGGTCCACCCATGTGGCCTTCGAAGGTGGGCTATCATGCCAGAGCACCAACACTTATTGGATTGGAATCTCTGCACGATGGATCGTACGCATGTCTGAAATGCACTGGGGAAAGAAAACTGATGTGGTGACACCGGGAGCGGCCGAAGGCAGTGCCGCCTCGACAGGATGATCACCAAAGACCCGCTTCATCTGGCACACTTGAAACACCCAGTGGATACGACTGTGAGGGGGGAGGTAAAGGCGGTATGCATGGGTGCCAATGCGGGCTACAATCTCAAATGGCCCGTAAACTTGTCCGCTAACTTGGAATGGTCCGGTCACTAAAACCTGGCGGTGTGGGTGTAGCTTGACAAACACCATATATCTGTCGGTGAACTAAAGTCCCGACGGTGGCGGTTGGCCGAGGCGACCATCCGGTGTTGCGCACGTTGGAGGTGCTGGCGGAGCTGGAGTAGTATGGAGTCCCGATCGCGGAGATAGGCCAGAGAGGCAACGACACATTCGTCGGGGAGAGCGCGCGTGAGGGAAGGTGGTGGGCGGTCATAAACCGCCTCGAAAGGGGACTGGTGTGGAAGGACGTGTTGTATGAGTACTTTTCACATAAAAGCCAATCCGCCCATGCTCGCTGATGGTCGCAGATAAAACACTTCAAATAAGTTTCAAAGCCACGATTCATCACCTCGGACTGCCCGTCTGGGGGTGGTAAGCAGTACTCATGCGGAGCTGGGTTCCCTGCATCTTAAATAAGGACTGCCAAAAAAGCTCAGGAATAGGGGATCACTGTCACTCACAATGAAGCGTGGAAACCCATGTAGACGAACCACCTCGTCAATGAAAGTTGTAGCAACCATTGGGACTGTAAATGGGTGGCAGAGTGGAATGAAGTTCACATATTTGGAGAAGCGATCCACCACCACCAAAATGCAATCCCATGTCTTGAAATGCGGAGGCTTGGCAATCAAATCCATGGATATATCTTCCTAGACGAGGGCCAAAAAAGGCAATGGCTGGAGGAGACCTTCAGGGAAAGTGGCCTTGTACTTGGCCCGCTGGCACGACAATCAAGCCTCCGCAAATGATTTGATCAGTTGGAACATGTCGGGCCAAGAAAGAGGTTGCGAGGCGGCGATATGTACGAAAAACACCGGCATGGCCCCCCCTCGAGGGTTGAGTGGAACTCTGTGAGAGGCGGGAAATGAGCTGGGACGTGGCTGAAAACACCAAACGACCGCGGTAGTAGAGGCGATCGCCCGTGAGACTGTATGGCGAGCGGTGGAATCCACCCGTAAGGCCGCGACAATTAGTTGTAAGAGGGGGTCGGTCGCCACCTCATGCTGAAGAAGAGAAGCATCCTCCCAAACCGGCCTGGAAATGGCGGCTAAACTAGCCACTATCGGCTGTCGATACAGAGAGTCGGCCGCGTGGTTGGATGAGCCGGCGCGGAACTCGATATAAAAATCATAGCCATAGTTTGACCACCCAGACTTACCGAGCCGGAGTAATAATTCTCTGTTGGAGGAGGTACCTAAGGCTATGATGATCCGAACGGACTGTAAAGTTGCGCCAATGCTGAACTGCCAGAGCCAAGGCTATGAGCTCAGACTCATAGGCAGAGCGGGGGCGTATAGTGGCGACGAATAAACAACTGAAGTATGCAATGGGTTTGCCCGTCTGCATCAAAATTGCCCTGACACCTGTGCCGGAGGCGTCGCACTCAATTACGAACAACTGAGAAAAGTCTGGGAGAGTCAATACAGGGGCGGTGCTTAGGGCCGCTATAGGGCCTGGAAGGTCGTGGTTGCTGTTAGTTGCCAATGGAACGTGCTAACATCCGATTTCTTCAACATGCTAGAGAGGGGTTTGACAATTTTGCCATAATATCAGATGAATCGTCAGTAGTGCCCTGTGAGGCCCAGGAAGCCGCGGATGTTGCGGAGAGATCGTGGTGTGGGCCACTGAAGAATGGCGCAGACCTTGTCCGGGTCCATGACCACGCTCTGCGCCGAAATGGTGTGTCCCAAGTAGCTAATTTTGGTCTGACCGAAAGTGCACTTCTTGGGGTTCACCTGGAAAGCGCGCGCTTGAAGCGTGGCGAGAGTCGTCCACACATGATGAAGGTGGTCCTGCCAGTAGGAGCTGTAAACAAGGATGTCATCAAAAAAGACCAAGATATACCTGCGTAGGGCCGACTTGAACAGATCATTCATGGTGACCTGAAACGTGGCAGGTGCATTCATCGAGACAAACGACATGACGAGGAACTCATAATGCCCATCATGTGTGCGGAACACCGTCTTGGGGATGTCCTCCTACCGCACCCGAATTTGGTGATACCCCACTCGGAGGTCTAATTTGGAGAAATAGGATGCTCACCGTAGCTCGTCCAATAAATCCTGAATTATTGAAATCAGGTATTTGTCCGGGATGGTGACCTAATTGAGTTCCCTGTAGTCCACGCAAAAACGCCAGCTGCTGTCCTTCTTGCAGACAAGGAGGACCGGGCTCGAGAAGGTGCTAGCACTATGGTGAATGATACCCGCGACAAGCATGTCGCCCACGAGTGTCTCAATCTCATTCTTTTGGGCATAACCGTACTGATATGGCCGAACACTCGAACAGACACGGAGATACGCCCCCCTGTAGAGAGATGCGGTGATCTGTTGCTCGGGGCGGTGGAAGCGGGTCGTGGCGGAGAACACACCCGGAAAGAGATCCAAGACGCCCTGCATGATCGAATGGGTCGGGGAAGGTGACACGTCTTGGTCCATGTTGTGCCATAAGTACACAACACAATCAACATTGTCCGTCTTCTGAAGGGAGCGAAGAGAGATGGTCTGGTGTAGGAGGGCAAAGTCACCCCTGAGCAGGTAGGTGGTCCCTTTTTGGAGAAATCTCATAGGCATGTGATCCCAGTTCACACTGACGTCGCTGAGGGTGCGGAGCCATGCGACCCCCAAGATAATATCTATGTTGCCGAGTGCAAAGACATAGAAGTCAGCCTTGAAGGGGCAAGGGCCCACGGTGAGGGAAAGAGCCAAGCAAAGGCTGCCCGTGGCCTGGCGGAGGCCATCCCTCAAACAAACGGTGAAGCGAGGGGCGGGGCTCAAGGGAAACTGTAAGCGATCCACCAGGCGCTGAGAGATGAAGTTGTGGCTCGCCCCAATATCAATCATCACGATCACAGACAACCCCCGGAGTGTCCCTGAGAGCTTCGTCGTCTGAGGTCCATGCGATGGAAGGTCGCAACTGGATGGTCCGCGCTAGTCGGATCCACCTCAAGTGCCTCAAAATCCGCGAGAGTGACTTTGGGCTCCTCCTCACCGATGAGGACCCAAAGGTCCTTCAATGGACAATCGTGAGTTGGGGAGTAAGACTGTTTGCAGCGAAAACACAGCCCTTGGTGCGAAGATTGTGCTACTCTCGATTGAATAACCTGGGGTAGGCCATCGGCCTTGGAGGGCACTGTGATGGGATAGGCCGGCCTGGGGGTGGAAGCGCCTCCTACTGTGGGGGGCGGTAGGCCGCGACAGGTCTTGCGGCTGGGCGAGTAGAAGTCACCGTGGGCAGTCGACCAGTGCCCGTCAGTTGAACCTAGAAATCCGCTTCTACCAAGCGGGCGAGGTCCATGGCCTCGATAATAGACTGCGGGTGGTGGGTGCGCTGGCGGGCGTGGATATGTGGGAGGAGCCCATGCATGAAAAAATTGAGGTAGTGGTTCGGCGGAAGGCCCGGTACATGCATGGCGAGAGCAGTGACTTCGTCAATGTAGTCGTCGAGGGATCCCGTCTGGCGGAAGTCACAAAGGCGCTCCACCGCAGAACCTGAGTAGCGAGTGTCATATCGATGAATGAACTTCTGTTGGAGAGCGGACCAAGACATAGCCGGTGTGTAATGACGAAGCCAACACACCCAATGGAGGACGGAGCCCTCCATGCGATCAAAGCTGTATTGATTTTTTGCGGCTCCGCGATCTGCCGAATATCGAAAAACTGCTCCGCTTGGGCAATCCATCCCATGAGATCGGTGCCGTTGAAGGATGAAACATCGAAGGACCGGAGGATCGACGGCGAAACGGCGACCGATGGAGTGGGGTCCTTGTAAGAGTTTGGGAGTGCCCCGAGAAGGGACGGGGAATTCGCGTTGGAGCTCGCGAACGTGCTTGGACGACCGGCCATGATGGCATCAAGCTTCGCGTCCATCCGCAACATGAGGGCTTGGAGGGAGGCGATGGCGTCATCGTAACCTTCAAGGCGACAAAGGATGGCTGGATCAGCTGGAGGAGGCGCCGGTGCGTTAGAATGTGTCATGGAGCGGAGCCGAGGGGGCATGCACACGAGTCAGGCTCGGCTTGAAGCACACAGAGGAGGGCATCGGGAAGAGCCTGGAGCGATACTGACAAGTATGCCAAGAGGAACTCGGACGACCTATGCAGCAGGAAGGCCGAGAAGTGCGATGTTGGCGAAAACACAAGGCGAGACGGGCTGCGACGGGAGAGACGATGTTGACTGCAGAGGAAGCGCGGTTGGCGGTCGCGGGCGTTGAAGGCGTAACTGACGACATCGTTGTCGTCGAAACTGCGACGGAAGAGTTGATGTTAACGGCGGAGAACACACAGTTGGCTGTTGCAGGCGTCGAAGGTGGTGTAGGTGACTGCGATGGCGTCGAAGCTGCGACGAAAGCCAATGTCAACGGGAAACAAGACGCGAGGAGCGCAGAGGCGGACAGTCGATGCCGAACAAAAACGCGAGGAGTTCTGGTAATGCTTCGGGCGGTGGAAACCTCGGCTGGAAGGATCCGACAGGTCAAAGCAAATGTTACCGATCAGAAGAGGAGGTTCCTGCGGGGGATACGCGAGGAAGAGAAGAGAGAAGAAGGAGAAGAAAATTAACCCCTAGGGTACCCTTTTTCATTAGACTTCAAAGATAATGATAATACATGCCTCCTGGGCTTATATAGTGCCTAGCTCAAATACAACATCACAAAATAAAGATACAAGTCGTAGCCTGACCCTTCACATCACTTAAGAACCTTCCGCCGACGTGTCACTTGCGGATACCTCGCGATGTCGGTAAACCAGCCACACCGGTGAGCGTCCTTCTCCCTTTTCCGCATCCGTAACACCGGTGAGCGTCCTTCTCCCTTTTCCGCATCCGCCACACCGGTAAGCGTCCTCCTCCCTTTTCCGCAGCCGTACCTCAAAAAGTGGAAAGAAATACCTCAAAAAGTGAAAATGATTCACACTTTTCAAAGCTTCATACAAGGTGTGATTGGTCATCAATAGTTTTTGACAGAGAAGGAATAGTTTCCGTGAATGAAAATTTTCTTAGCTAGGCTTATACAATCATAAAATTGTGATGAGTAATGCTATAATCCCCAAACAAACTTCCATTTAAAATCAAAAGTGTCCCTCGAGACTTATGTGCCTATATATTTAACTTTTCATAATAAGGGAATGAAAAAGCATGTGATCACATAAGATTTGTAGGGCCCTTTTAAAAATTTAAATGTAGGTTTATTTGGGGAATACAATATTTACTCAAGTATGAATGCTTTAGAAGTTTAAATAGCAGATGTGCTTCTATTATATAAACTATTAAAACTGCAGAGGTGACTGCTGCAATATTTGTTGCTCCTCTGCTCGTATTCGTGTAATCAGCATCAATCCTCATTTTCCGGTAAAAGAACATGTCCAAAGTAAAGTGCAACTCAAGCTATGTCAAATGTGCATGTTTTTACAATTTGGCATCTTAGACTTGCAATTTGTCATCTTAATTTTACAAACATTGCTGTTTATCAAGCTTAAATTCACCTTCCCAATTTTTTTTAATACTTAAATGAGATCGTCCATTTCAGTGGACATGCTCTAGATTTGGTAGGTGTAGGTTATGTCTTGTCTAAGGTTGCAAATTATGCTTATAGAGCAATCAATAATTTTGCATAATAGAAGGCTTACCCAGTTTATGATGCTCCCACCAATGTAGGGTTTGAGGAGAGGTTCTACATGATGTCTTATCCCCATATTGTGAGAAGTTTTTTTTCATGATTCGAATCCTTGGCGTCCATTGCCTTGATATTAATGGAGGCAACCTGGTTAACACTGCATACCCATCCTCCAGTAATAAAATATTAAAATCTTCTGTTTTATTTTTGTTGGAACAGAGGACAATTACCTGATTCCTCAGCTTTAGGACAAATGCTTGGGTTTGGCTAAGAGAAACAGAGTCAGTAAGGCCCCATTTGGGGAGTGGTGAGGGTATGTCCTGTGGGAAATGAAATTCAAAATGGAGATTTTGGCTGATCTTTCTCACCACACCTGAGCTCAAAAATAAAGGTTGCCCAAACACTTTTATTTTTTGGAGAGGAGTATCAAAAATCTTCTGTCCATGTACTTGTGTTTAGTAAGAAACTAAATCTCTGGAGGATGCATCAAACGGTAGGCTGTGCATAATATCTGGAGGCGGGGTGAGGGTGCTCGGTGGTTGCGGATAGTCGAGGGAGACAGAGGACCGTGCTGCGACAATCAACAGCGGCGGCGCTGGCTCAGTGGCGGGCAGAAGAAGTAATGCCTCCAGAGGGGCCGATGGAGCAAGTGGCCGGAGCAGAGGATGGCAATGGAGACTGCGGGGACGGACGTCGGCGACACCGAATGTGGAGGCTACCGCTAGGCCGGAAGGCGACGATGCCAATTGTGTAAATTGCGGCGACGACTGAAGTGGAATCGGTGGGGGAGAAATCGTACGTGGTTGTGGGACCGGACAAGCTGGGCTGGAAGGGGCGGCGGTGTGTTCTGTCTCGGTCGATGTGGTCGTTGAGTCGCGACATGGAGGCCATCATCTCCCATAGCACCAAACGGATGACGGTCTCTTTCGAAGCATTTATCCTTATATCCAACTTAATTAATTGATTGAGTAATTAATCCAATTAAGGATTAATACCTGAAATCAATTAATTACAGAGTGGCTCAATAAAACCGTTGTTTGGAGAGCCCGACAAGACTTAAAAGGACTTATGGCGTGCAACATGCGACGCAAGGAATAGTACAAACACGAGAATGACGGAGCGTGAGGCTCAATAAAGGCTTGTCGCTGGTGCAGGCAGGTTACGATGGAGCGGATGCGAACCGAAGTTGTATGGCTCGATCTCGACGATGGAAGGAGGTCGAAGGGGCTACAGAGAGGAGAGCAGTGCAATAAAAGCAGCACGGAAAGCGTGCAGACGATCCCCGTTGTTGTCGACGGAGTCGGAGTTGCTGGGAAGATTATGGATCATGTGCGATCGAGGAGTTGCGGGTAAATGGCGAGGGTTGTGGAATCATGTGATGGCTCCCGTGTGCAGGTGCTGTGGAAGACGACGACTCCCGTGCGCAGGCTCACCGTGCGCAAGAATCGACACGATGGCTCACCGGTGGAAGACGATGGCTCTGGTGCGCAGGAATCGTGCGCAAGCGCTGTGAACGGGCGAGCGGTTGAGGGGTCAATTGCAGGGAAGGGCGCTCCCCTTTCCTAGACGACGACACAGCGGCGAACGATTGAAGACGAGGAGCCACAACGTGAGATGAATTCCGGGCGCACGTCGTTGGATCTGAATCGGCGAGCGAGTACCCCGTCGGGTGTTGAACCGAGAACCAAAGAAAGGCTGCGGAAGGGAACCCTAGATCTGAGGAAGGAGGCTCTGATATCAAGTTTGTTATGTGCCCATCTTCGATGTGTCGTCGGAGGTAGCGGAGGAGGGGGAGATACAATGGGGCTAACCCTAGAATGGGGAAGAAGCTGAGAAGAACTAGAGGAAGAGAAGATGAGACTAGAGAGAGGAGAAGAGTTAGGGAGAGAGAGAGAGAGAGTTTTTGATTTTTTTTTCTTTGATATCTCATACATGACCCAAGGGTGGGATATATAGGACCCACAATGGCACACATGTAAATAATCCCAACATAAGAGATGCGTAAATAATTGTTAACCACGACTCGACACGATACGACTCATGCCACTCGACTCATACCACTCGACTCATGCACTCGACTTGATACCTAAAGACTCATAATAACATATTCATGTATTAATGTGCGTGATGTTAATACCGGAGAAAAGTTTGTGGCTCAATACTGAATTGTAATCAACTTACTGTTAAAGATTATTTAGTAGCTCTCGGTTCACTGATAAAAGCTTAAAAATGCATGTCATAGCTTGATAATGTCCCAGACACTGCGTTGATCTAGTTATGATATTTAACAGCCATTCCCACGTTGTTTGTTTTTTCCTTTTTGCACATTCTCTCTCTCCCCCCATTTTTGGGCTGTAAAATTTTTACATATCATTTTTTAAATCACAAATCTTGGTTTTATATGTAGATTGAACTAAGGCGGGCAAACAATACTGAGATCATGCTGACAAAGGTTAAGATGCCTCTTCCTGATTTAATGGTATGCTTTCACTTTTATATATGTTATCTTGATAGTGATGTTTTCATCTTAAAGATATAGTTGGAATCATCTAAATGGTTCTCTATTTCTAGCTTCTGTTTTAAATCTCCTCACAATCAAGAAAAATATCAAACTTTGATTCGATGTTACTTGTCTCCTTCACTGATGTCGCACTAAGAGATGATAAGTGACGCAGGGTAGGAGGTGAGTGCGACCCTAGACTATGAAATCCTAATGGTCTATCCGATGATCCCGAATATAACAGTTGGTAAATCAGCCCCGATTTGGCCTAAAAACTCGTGCTCCAAAAAGTCAGGCTAATCCCCTTCATTCTCCTCGGCTTGGAGGAATTCGTTTTCTGATGAATGAAGATGTGTATCCTTCCGGTGCATGCCAGTTAAGAATTGACGTGGCTCTTTGGAGGTCACCTAAGTGTCGGTTGTGAATTGGCGGCGTCCTTCCCAGTGTAGTAAACAACAATAGTCAACTGTGTCTGGTGTCATATCGAACTATGATGTCGTCTCCATCTAATAGCTCATGGTAGGTGTCATTTCCACTATAGGTCGTCGCATACCCGTGAGTGTCGCTAATGGTGACAACTGCCGAGGAAGGGGGAGGTGTAGTTGAGGTTGGAATGTGGGGGCTAAGGGTGGTGTTGAGGTAAAGGAAGCTCTAGGGTGGAGTCAAGGTGTGGATCTGTGTACCTGTGAGGTTCAAAATAATGAGTCATTTTCTCAACATTGAATGCGGGGTGAATGTCAGTACTCTTAGGGATGTCGAGCTCATAGACATTTGCTTTGATCCTTTGCATGACTTTATGAGGGCCCATTCACTCGACATTCAAGTTCTTAGCTGCCCCTTTGGGAATTAGTTCGCCCGAATGCGAACCATCACTTGCTCATCTTCTTAAAAGTTGTGTTCTCGCTTGTGATTATCTGCATAAGCTTTAGAAGATTCGCTACTACTTCCAATTTTTCGCCGAATAGACTCATGAAACTCATGCAAGTGATGAATAAAAGACTTAACATATTCATGCAAATCATGCAAATGAATTAATAAAGAAAAACAAACACGACACACTTTTGGTGGTGGCCTTACAAGGCTACAAGTATACAACATGTTAGATATCTCTAAAAAGGGGTGACTTATCAAGAGACTCTTTGGGTGAGGTGTAAAAGTTTTCGTCAAGTGTGCGACGAACGCCCAAATGACTGTGATACTTCAACACTAAAGTACGAGTCAAAGGATGTGACTCGTTAGGAGGCTCATCAAACTATACAACAACAACAACAACATAACCCATATAGTCCACAATCATTGGGGGTATGGGCGGGGGAAGATTGGAAACAGACCTAACCTTTGGCAGGCTCATCAAACTATATGTTGGAAAATTTGTCGGGAATGCATGTTCACCCGAATGAATACCCGAGACATCGACAACTTGACGCGACTTAAGAGTTTGTCGAATGTCTCCAAGAGGGAAAAACTCATACGGTGAGTCAACAAATGAGGTATTCAAGAACTCGCCAAGAGTGCGTGGGGCAGCAGAGTAGGCTCCTTGAACATCGAGTGTATATGATCCAAACTCTACGTACTAAATGCTAAGCTCAAGGTCCCCGCCCAGGAGCAAACTCAATGATATTACTCGAAGAGATTTCAAGGATCAAGTACTCAAAGACAAGTAGCTCACCTGAATTTCATCCTTATCAATTAGTGACGACTCATCGGGAGTCTCTTCAAAGAATTCATCAATAATGAGATGATCCTCTAGATATGTATCACCGACAATGGTAGTGTCCTCAGAGACAAGTGAAGCAACCATTACAAGATGAGCACTAAGCTCCAGACTAAATTGGGACATGACTAGGCACTACAATATCACTGGTTTATGCTGGTTGAGGGTGGGGAGGGGGGTTGGGGGGGTAAGAGAAGGACATACAACGACAATTTCACTGGGTCGCTCATACTCACTTTTCGGACCATACTCAATAGTCATAATAATATCACCCTTAGCATGCGATACTGATGCAACCTACATCGTATCGTCGTATTTTATATTTTTATTTTGGCGCTTTTTTATTTTATTGAATTATATCATGCATACCCTCACACAAGTTTATTTTTTGAACTTTTTTATTAGCGCTTGTCATTCTTTATGTTTTCGCACACACTAGTGTAGTTTGTATTGCACATGTCTCTCGTGCACACTCAACGACTTATCGGTGTGATCAAGCCCATAGAGCAGGCCCAGTTAGAGCTCATTACCTCCTTAGTATTTAGTCTCACACCTTAAAATGAAGTGTAGCCTCCACTCTCTCACTCTCTCTTCCTATATAATTGTACAAATAATCAAATACTTGTATCTTGCGATGAAGTTTTTTGAGAAATTAATAAATTATTTATTTTTCTCTCTTGTTATTCTACATTGTATCAGAGCTACAAAACTCCTGAAGTTTTTTTTCTCCGCTGTCGCACTCGGCTTGAGCCCCTGCTTCTGCGGACTCGCCAATCCCTCTTGCGGTCTCCATATCTAACCATAACTCTCCTTTGAGAGCTCTGCTTGTCTCCCCCCTCCCCCTGCGCGCGCTTTATGGTTCCTTTTATAAGCTTTCAAGCTGCTCTCTGGGACCCACCACCGTCGCCCTTTTGTCTGCCATAGTTCGAACCTGTTTGTCTCTACTCCCGCCTTCTGCGAATTCGCGCCATGCATCCGCTGCTTCTCCTGTTCGCCCATCGCCCGTCTTCTGCGAACTTGTTGCCTGCATCCGCCTTCTGCGAACTCGCGGTCTGCATCCACTGCTTCTCCTGTTCGCCCGCCGACGGCCTTCTGCAAACTCGCTTCCTGCATCCGTCTTCTGTTGAGCTCATTGTACCTCTTACGATACTCTGTTTGTGACCGCGTCCATAGAGTCTGCCTCTCCTGACCGCGTCCACAGAGTTCGCTCTCTGGCGAACTCGCGGCCTGCATCCGCGCTCTCTTACTTCGTCTCGCACCAAAACTGCCCGCCACACTTATTTTGGCAGCGTCTCATCTAACATCCAAATCTGTCTGCAACATCCCTCTGCCTACAGTTTATTCTTTTGGTCGCGCCTCCTCTGCCTGCAGCTCTTATTTTGGCCGTGCCAAGATTGCCCGCACACCTCAGTTGCCTCTCCTCTCCACGACCTCTTGCCAGTGCTCGCCTCACTCTCTGCGACCTTCTGATGCCCCGTCTCTTCCGACCCGTCCCGCGACTCCTCTCTCTGAAGTTCAGGATGAGCTTCAGATCACCATTATCTCTCTTAGTGGCAAAAATAACTTTATCGAGTGGGTACACTCCGTTCGTCGTGTTCTCCAGTCCAAATGGCTCCTTCATCATTTTTCTAAGGCACAACCTACTGAATCCACCAAGGAATGACTCCGCGATGATGACCGCGTTCAATCATGAATTCTGAACTCTATGGACAATGAGCCATACCATGTGGCCATGTATCATGAGACGGCCAAAGTGATGTGGGATGAACTTTACAACCTATATTCTGGCAAGGACAGTTTGCAACACCAGTTCGACATATTCACGGACCTCAAATCTCTTGAAACCGGGATGGATGCCGACCTCACCTCCTTTGTTGCGAGGTCCAAAATTCTTGCCGAGACCTGGAATCAACATCAGCCTCCCACGGCGGATCTCGCAGCCCAACGTGCCTAGAAAGAAGTTGTTGGTATCGCCATGATAATGACTTGTGTCCCGCCTCATCTCCACAGCGTCCGAGCCCATATCCTTTCTTCCTTCATTCCCTCGCTCTCGGATGTGTGCTCCATGATTTTAAAGATGACACCCCGCTCGATCCCCCCGTGACTGTCTCTCTGGATCTTCTCCACCACTCCTCTACAACTCACCCCGCTCCTCCACCGGCTCGTGGGGGTCACACCGACTATTGGGGTAGGGTCGCAATGGTCAGACTCATCCCAAGTGTACTTATTGCGGTCGAGATTGTCATCTTGAGGCAACATGCTATTGTAAGCATGATATGCCTCCCCAACAACAATCCTCCATCGCGGTCGATGCTCCTTCCACCACTCGCACTGACATTGATACCTTGCGCACCCAACTCCAACATCTTCAGGGGTTGATCAGTCGCTTTTCTGGCTATGTTGTGTGTTAGAATTATTAGTTTGATATTATTATGTCGGTCTATTAGAGTAGGTAGGCGTTATTGGGTTTTGTCCCACATCGTGAGTCATGTATTTGATATTGTTGTAACTCTTATATAATGCCCCTAAGTGGATGAATAATAGTATCAAACATTTCCCTATTTACTTTCCAACATGGTATCAAAGCCATTGATTCCTCCCTGATCTATTTTGTTTCCCACACATTAGGGCGACTGTTCGTTCGGTTCTCGCTTGAGAAGTTTGCTGCTACTTCGTCGACAATCTCTCGTGATCCTGATCCCGTCGAGCCTTCGTCTTCAACGACCGACTTCTGGGTCTGTCGATAGGATCGATTTCTGAGACCATCGATGAGAGCGGCTCTTGATCCCGTGAGGCTAAGGGCTTTTCTTCCGCAGATCCCGTCAACGACATCTCCCGTGAAGCCTGCGACTTCTCTACCTCTCAACTCCCACCGCTGATCGACGACGACGCGCTCTCACTGCTGGCAACCTCGACGCTTCTCTCTGTCGACGATGCATTTCTCGTCGTTTTCCGCTGCTGCCTCGTCGAACCCTGGTGCGTCTGCATGCGTTTTCCTGTTGTTTCCGTCAATCGAACCTGATGTTGTTCCCGTCGATCGAGCTTTTCTGCTTCTCAGGTTAGACGTGAAGATGCCTCTCACAGGATTTTTATGCCCCTCTCTGCCGCTCTCGTTTAAGCTTTTTGCCAAGCTCCTGCTGGCTACCTGTATCGTTCCGTTTTGCTCCTGCGGCCCCCACGACGCTTCCAACCGCTACCCTCATTTCTTTGACGATTTCAGACGACTCCAACTGCTTCCCCTCAGATTTCTATCAGTTCCAGCCGCTGCTACCCCTTCTGGGTGCTGATTTCGCTAACCGATGATGATGCTTTTTGGTAGTTTTTGTCGTCTTTACCTGTCTCTTTATTGTCTTGTCGATTTGTATTTGTTTATGGTCTTGTTCTGCCTATGTGCATGTGTTATCCACGTGAGGGGGAGTGTTGGGATGAAGGCGACTCAGATGATCTTGACTTTTCGCCTTCGTTCCACACGGCCTCCAGGCTTATGTCATATGTGTCCCCATATTTTCTTTCGATTGGTCGTGTGTTGGGGACGCGATTGATGTTGGTGCTCTAAATCTCACCGGGTTGTGTTGTGTGAGACTGTGTCGTGTGAGACTATGTCGTGTGGGATCGCCCTTTGTGCGGATTATCCCCGACAGATTATCCCCGACGAATTATCCCCGGTTGCTCGGTTGATGATTTGCTCCTCATTTTTCGTTCCTTTTTTCGCATGTTGTGTGTGTATGTGATGTTGGTTGACCGGTTTTCAGCGAGTCCACGTCGTGTGTGGGTCCTGCGTCGTGTGTAACACCCCAACTTAGTTTAACCACAAATCAACAGTCTGGTCGGGCCCCGTGATAAGGAGCAAACCAAGTAACGGTAATTAAAATTGGTACATAGCAGGTATAAAAGAAAACGTTTAAATGAGTACTTACAGCGGAAGTGAAAAGATAGGCTAAGGCTAAATGTGTACCTCAACAATCTGAATTCACAGAGCCACTAAAATTGATAGAGTCGAAAATGCTTGAAATACCGAATTCTTAAATATGGTCTGATATAGAGAAACATTAGACAATACTGATACATGTCCAAACAAAAGAACACAATACAGTACATGGAGAATAAACTACTGAGTGAAAACAAACTATAAGAGCAACGTCTGCAAACGCGCTCATCCTAGGCGCAACACCCCACCTGTGACCCCTGTAATAATAAGCCCAAAAATGGGTCAGCCCAACTGGAGAGTAAGAAAAACCATTCTTCTTAGTGACACTAAAAAAAATATTTTTAAGGAACATGAGTGCATGCTTTTTGAAAACAATAGTTTTTATGCTATAGAAAAAAAAACACTTATACGATGTTATACTATGCATGCTCTTCTATACAAAATGCTGTAACGTAAATGTCTGTTCTAAATTTCAAACACCTTATGCATATTTACTCAAACTCCGAAAAATGGTTAACTATGATACCTTTTCTATTCTTCGACATATGTTGAGTTCTATGTGTCTCGTGATTATCCTTCTTAATATCTTATGCTGAGAATCTTTTCATGCGCATTCTAACAATCTGAGTCCCATCTAACGAACGCAGGGGTTTGATGAGTCCCAATTATATACACATTTATGGACTCATCTGGGCCGATTTTCTAGTCTTTGCACTTCACTTTAGACATGTTTTCATTCTTATTTAATACTCCATGCTAAGTGCACTTCTAGGCCCGTTTTGATGTTAATTCTTGTTCATCTTCGTTACTAGTTTTCATGCAGTGTTAAGTGCCACCTTCAGTGGCTAGACTGGTGTTGTATGCTGGAACAGGAGTCGTGCAGGTGTTCCCGGTACAATTCTGTACAGGAACACTGCGCACGATCACTGGCTCTATCGCGCACGACCACTGGTCGTGCGCCATTGATCGTGCGCACTTAACGCCCATTTTATGAGTTCTGTTTGGCTTATCGCACGACCATTGACGATAGTGCGCACGACCACCGGTCGTGCGCCACTGGTCGTTCGAACATGTATTTTATAAATTTCTTTCATTTCAGGCTCCGCCCAGGCAATGCGCACGATCGCAGAATTCCAGTGCGCACGACCATTGGTCGTGCGCCAATGACCGTGCGCAGTATTCAGTTCAGCGCCTATATATATCCTGTTCGCGAATTAGGGTGGGATCGGGCTTTCGAGAGCGGGTTTTTCAGTCCGTACGCCGCCGATTTCCATTCCTGGACGCCTCCACTTCATCTCCTACGCAAGGGGAAGTCCTCTCGAACCATTCCAAGCATTTCTTCATTGTCCGGGAGCATTCTCCACCATCCGCAAGCCCTCAAGCAGCTGTTTTCCACTCCAGTCCGGTGAGAAGAAGAGGAATCCTGAGGTAGAAGACGACGGAACCACGTAGAGAGATCGTGACAGTTTCTCTACACCGGAAGCATAGTCCGCCCGAGTTCGGAGGTAGCTTGACAAACTACCATTCCGGCCGTGAACGACCGCTAGTCTTCATCCATTGGTTATCTCTTTCCGCTCTCCTTCGTTGTAATCTTTGAATCTTTTAAACTTGAATCTCATGATATTTGGTTTAAATGAAATGAATGTTTCTCCTCTTCTCATCATTACTTGCTTGTGAATCGCTTCGCCTCCACTCATCCACTCACTCACTCACGCACTCAAGGTGTTCGATACGCGCTAGCAAGAGCTAACGACGTTTGTGAAGAGGTGTTTGCGACCCTCACCTTCCCGCACTAGAGCACGCTCCATCCGCCTCACTAAGCACGACATCGCGGCCGTTGCATCCATCTCGCCTTGCGAAGCGGTGCTTTCGACCCGCATTTCCTTCATTGTTGTTAAGAGTAGAAAAACCCAACCAAAACCCTTTTTTGTGTGTTTGTTCACGCTTGTGTAACAATAGTCACACAACGCGATTCGTTCACCCAACCTGCATTCCTCAAGAGACCGACACTCGGGGATCATATTCCCAAACTTTATTACTTGCGCGACCGGTGCACTTGCCGAAATTATCGCATCAAGTTTTTGGCGCCGTTGCCGGGGAATGTTCAGGCGTGTAACGTCTTGAGTTGTGAGCTTTTGTTACAAGAGCAGTTGTTTTTGATTTCCTTTGTTTTGTTTTCTTTTTGTTGTGACTGTGCATGCAGAGACAAGCCGCGGGGGAATTTGTACCCTTTGATCCAGAAATCGAACGGACCGCTCGCGCACGAAGGCGCGCAGCAGCCGTACAGGCGGCAATGGGTGACCACATAGACCCAAACAATGTTGAACAAAGAGTGCCCGCCGCGGGGCAGCACCAACCTGGAGATGAGCAAGAGGTAGTGAGACCTCGACCCAGAACGATGAGAGATTATACCACTCCGACAGCTGGGAGTGTTTATCCTGGGTTCGGTCCCAATATTATGAATAACCAGTTCGAGATCAAACCTGCGATCTTGAACATCATCCAGAACAATGCTCAGTTCTCCGGGATGGCCAGTGAAGATCCGCACCTGCACCTGGCTGAGTTTTCTGATATCTGCGGAACTTTCCGCTACGCTGGGATTCCTGATGACACAGTCAAGCTGCGACTGTTCCCATTCTCGCTTCGCGACAAGGCCAAGGTGTGGCTTCATTCTATTCCTCCGGGGACCGCTGCGACTTGGGATGTTCTCGCATCCAAGTTCTTAGCCAAATTTCACCCCGTCGATAAAATTGTAAGTTTGCGGCGGGAGATCGCCACCTTTCGCCAAGCCGATCAAGAGACCCTTGCCGAGGCGTGGGAGCGTCTTAACGATCTTCTCCGCCGTTGCCCGAACCACGAGCTCCAACCGTGGAATGTGGTAGAGACATTTTACTTTGCGATCGAGCCCAACTACAGGGCAATGATCGACGCTGCTGCGGGTGGTACTCTAATGAACCACACTCCAGAGAAGGCCCTTCGGATTCTGCGCGACACCGCCTCCCACAGTACATTCTGGACTGCCGGGAGAAATGCACCAAGGAACGCCCGCGGTCTCTTTGTGGTCGATTCACTTCCTCCTACACCCGCGCCCGCTGCTGTCATTACGTGCGAAGGATGTGGAGGCGGCGGCCACCACGCGTACGAATGTTCAGGGAACAACGTATCAGGTGACTTCGCGCACTTATCCTTGAATGAATCTGTAAATTTTGTAGGAAATCAGTCTAAGGGGGTGCCATTTAATAATGCTTATCATCCGGGAGTGAGAAGTCACCCGAACTTCTCATGGAACCCAAACACGCATGGCCAACGATGGGCACCGGGGCAGCATCAAAACGATGTTTACGCCTCCGGGAGCCAACCGAGGCCACCACACCCGGATTATAACCAAGGCCCCCCAGCCCCAAAAAAGAGTAATCTGGAGGAGATGATGGAAAGATTTATGCAAGCGGCTACCTCAAATATGGTGAACCAAACCGCATCCATGCGGAACTTGGAAACGCAGCTGGGCCAATTGGCCCAAGTGCTAACCGAGCGGTCGCATGGGACCCTTCCTAGCAACACTGAAAAGAACCCAATAGATCAAGGGAAGAGTCTCGGCGATGTGGTAGAGGCTGATCCAAGTGAGTTAGTGATTTCTTGTTCCATCAATAATATTGAAACGAAAGCTTTGTGCGATTCCGGCTCCTCCCGCAACGTCATTGCGTTGCAAGACGTTGCTAAATTGCAACTTGAGATGAACACGGAGGATCGGAAATCCCTTATGCTTGCTAATGGGACAGTTATACAATCTGAGGGGGAAGTGAAAAATGTAGAAGTGATAGTTGAGGGGGCGATTGTGGTTGCTGATTTTCAGGTGCTGGGACCCCAGGAAAATCACTCTATCCCTATCTTGGGCGTGCCGTTCTTGAAAGAGAGCGGTGCCACCCTTGATTTCGCTACAGGGTGTGTCTCCCTACCCAATAAGGTGCCGCAGCCCACTTGCCCCAAAGCTATAACTGAAACATCCACTCCTCCCCCTCTCTTTATTTTTGATGAATCTCTGAGTTGTGCAGGAAATGAAGAAGATAAAGAACCAATTGAAGGAGAAAAGGAGGAGCACCAGTCCAGTGAGGATGAAGTAGATCTTCGGAGAGAATTTGATTCCGAGACGGAGGAAGATTGCATTTCGAAAAATATTGACTTGAATTTAGTTCGGGACACTGTCCCATTATCTTCTTGTTTTGATTCTTGTAATAAACAATTTAAGCGCTCCATCTCTTGGGCTGATCCGGTAGTCACCGCGACGCCGGAAGTGACGCCACCCTCCACCAAGGTGGAAAAATCTGAAAACTTTCAACGTTGGCAGTCCCCGACTGTCACTAAACTTAAACAGGAGAAACTTCTGCACGACGCTCGCGCTGCCGCTCTCCGTGGCAAGAGGGCGGAGGTTAGGGGAACACTGGGTGACACCAGTGTTGGCCCTAAAGCCTTCACCTCCCGCCTACGAGCTACGGGAGACGCGCACCATAAGAGCGCCTATAGCTGATTTGTGTTGTCTGAATTTGTGAAACTGCTTCTGTGAACTTCTCCTTTAATTTCTGCACTCTTTAAACAATCATAATACAGGTATTTGGTCCAGCTTAAGGACATAAAACAAAAGCGCTGCTGGGAGACAACCCAGATTTCCTGATTTTATTTTTATCTAACATGTTTAGTTCAGCTTTTATATTTGTTTTTGCTGTTTTTAGTTTTGTGCTTGCAGGTGTGTTGTGTTCTTTGGTGCGGATGCCGCGGACTGCTCTTTATCTTAATCGCCAATCGTCTGGTATGCTCAATTCTGAGCATTGGGTAACACTTCTTCCCCCCTTAGCTTCCAATTTCTGTGATGTAATGTTTAGACTAAGTCTGGGGGAGAATATGTTGTCATCCACTGTGCACGAGTTGCACTGCATACTAGAAGTTTGTTTATTATTTATCTTTATCATCATCATTGTTTTCACGCTTCATGCACCACTTCACCAACATGAGCGCACGCTTTCCTATTTGTGTTGTTTCCAAATAAACTATTTTGGTTAGGAATGTGAAATAGGACGTTAGCTTAGGAATTACTATTTGGAGTGCGATGTTGACTCGAGCAGTGTTCTAGTCGCGTCCGCATGCTACAATAGAATTTGAGTAAAACTAGATTATCTCTATGCATTTAATTTATGATTAGTATTCTTGCGTAGTTGTAGATTTATTATACTCAAATGGTGAATGTGAATGAAATTGGTGATAACCTGGTGTTGTGTGTGTACGAGCACTAGTTGTGTGTTGCTCGAGTCGGGAGGAAGGTTTACCTTTCTCGTGGGCTAAGAACTTGCCCTAAGCGACTTTCGAAGCATGGGCGAGAGCGACTCGTCGAGTTATCCTACGCAAGCCAAAATTGTGATGTAGGCCACCTTTTGGCTAGTTTGAGCCTTGTCGTTCCATGTCCTTTTCGCTCACCCTTGTAAGCCAAAATTGTGCCTACCACTCTTTTGTTCAGCTCCTCTTCATCCACCAAATCCCGAAGCTTATCCTACGCCCGCAACCAAATTGCTGTTTAACTGCGCTCATAATTCTCAATTTGTTGTGATGTTTGGAACTTGTGCGTTGTGAAGAAAAACATGTTTTATTTTGCTGAATTTGAACCAACCGGAGGATAAGTAAAAGAAGAAAAGTATGTTGTAAAAAGAAAAAAAAATCTGAAAAAGAAATATGTCGTAAAGAAATTCTTCCGAGCTAAATAGAAAATCTGTTGGTAATTGTGAAGTAGGCCGTGTGCACACCTAGTTTTCATGATAAGTCTGGGGGTGTGTCACACGAGCATTGTTTTAGGTTTTGTGCGGTGCAGCGTTCCGTTAGCTCACTTGGGTTGCGTAGCCATCGTGTTTAAATTTGAATATCATACCGCAACCTAAGCCCCAATATAATCCTAAAAGCCCTATTGATTTGACTTGTGAGTTGCTAACGCCGTGGAGAGAGTGTGCCCGGGCGAGCGTATGGTTCACGACGTTGATGGATTTCAGCGGAGTTATTCCTAAACCCCGACCTTGTGCAACACCCGCCTTAGTGTCTTGTTACTTTCACACCGGGCATGATCGTTCGAATTCTTCATAATTCACCAACTGAGTATAACTAAATCTCTACTTACGCTCTAATACTTTCGTAAATTAGTTAGCATAGTTAGAATCTCTTTTTACTAAATTTCTATTTGCATGCTTTTGCTACTTCGCATTGTACTCCTTTGTGTAATTTTCTTTGTTAACTACCATTTTCACACTCCGCCGAATTCGTTTGCTCGGGACGCGCAAACAGGTAAGTCTGGGGGTGTGATGAGTCCCAATTATATACACATTTATGGACTCATCTGGGCCGATTTTCTAGTCTTTGCACTTCACTTTAGACATGTTTTCATTCTTATTTAATACTCCATGCTAAGTGCACTTCTAGGCCCGGTTTGATGTTAATTCTTGTTCATCTTCGTTACTAGTTTTCATGCAGTGTTAAGTGCCACCTTCAGTGGCTAGACTGGTGTTGTATGCTGGAACAGGAGTCGTGCAGGTGTTCCCGGTACAATTCTGTACAGGAACACTGCGCACGATCACTGGCTCTATCGCGCACGACCACTAGTCGTGCGCCATTGATCGTGCGCACTTAACGCCCATTTTATGAGTTCTGTTTGGCTTATCGCACGACCATTGACGATAGTGCGCACGACCACCGGTCGTGCGCCACTGGTCGTGTGAACATGTATTTTATAAATTTCTTTCATTTCAGGCTCCGCCCAGGCAACGCGCACGATCGCAGAACTCCAGTGCGCACGACCACTGGTCGTGCGCCAATGACCGTGCGCAGTATTCAGTTCAGCGCCTATATATATCCTGTTCGCGAATTAGGGCGGGATCGGGCTTCCGAGAGCGGGTTTTTCAGTCCGTACGCCGCCGATTTCCATTCCTGGACGCCTCCACTTCATCTCCTACGCAAGGGGAAGTCCTCTCGAACCATTCCAAGCATTTCTCCATTGTCCGGGAGCATTCTCCACCATCCGCAAGCCCTCAAGCAGCTGTTTTCCACTCCAGTCCGGTGAGAAGAAGAGGAATCCTGAGGTAGAAGACGACGGAACCACGTAGAGAGATCGTGACAGTTTCTCTACACCGGAAGCACAGTCCGCCCGAGTTCGGAGGTAGCTTGACAAACTACCATTCCGCCCGTGAACGGCCGCTAGTCTTCATCCATTGGTTATCTCTTTCCTCTCTCCTTCGTTGTAATCTTTGAATCTTTTAAATTTGAATCTCATGATATTTGGTTTAAATGAAATGAATGTTTCTCCTCTTCTCATCATTACTTGCTTGTGAATCGCTTCGCCTCCACTCATCCACTCACTCACTCACGCACTCAAGGTGTTCGATACGCGCTAGCAAGAGCTAACAGCGTTTGTGAAGAGGTGTTTGCGACCCTCACCTTCCCGCACTAGAGCACGCTCCATCCGCCTCACTAAGCACGGCATCGCGGCCGTTGCATCCATCTCGCCTTGCGAAGCGGTGCTTTCGACCCGCATTTCCTTCATTGTTGTTAAGAGTAGAAAAACCCAACCAAAACCCCTTTTTTGTGTGTTTGTTCACGCTTGTGTAACAATAGTCACACAACGCGATTCGTTCACCCAACCTGCATTCCTCAAGAGACTGACACTCGGGGATCATATTCCCAAACTTTATTACTTGCGCGACCGGTGCACTTGCCGAAATTATCGCATCAGGGTTCTAGTGTCCCACGGATATAGACTCACATCTACTAAGGTTCTAAATGGAGAAAACATCTCCCTGCATTAGAGGCTCATAGGGTCTACTACGCCCTTTGAGTAAGATAATGCGCCTCTATCTATCACGAGAGAGAGTCTCAATCATGCCTCCTAATTATTTCCGTTAACTGTTGAATTTCAAATTTGATCTGGCCGTCGTATGTCATAATTTATGCTAATGAAACGCTTCGTTTAAATATTCTGGGAATTTAAGTTTATTTGCACGTTTAACGAAATACATGTTTACATGTAATATACAACTTCACTAATTTCTTGTAGATTTAGTATTTCTTAACATATTATACAATTGAGTCTAGATGTACGTGATTGTAAAATATTACATATATCCTTCTACTATACGAGAGGACAAACTCTGCATATAAATATTTGGTATGTCTAACAAAAAAGAATAGAATTTCTTACCTAGTATTGCTGCGTTCGTACACATGACGAGGTGACATGATTTCTCTGCTCTGCTGAATTCTACACAATTGAACTCCTTGCTCCTAGGATTTCAGTGAATACACATTAACGGAGGTTAGACAGTGGGGGGGGGGGGGGGGGGGGGGCGCTAAACATATGATTAAATAATGATTTCCTACTTACCCCAGCAAGGACAAATTCTCAACGAAGAAGCTGAGTCAGAAGGAGCGAGCCTCCTCCGCTCTAATTCTCGATCCTCCTTCCACCACTAGGGTTTCTCCAAACCTAAAAGGAGTCAACCCGCTGAATTTAGGGAGATCCTCAATTCCCTTACACTAGGGTTTAAAGTCCATGACATATACGAGTAAGAACAAAGGGAGGGAGTATTTACCCCTTTCTCGAGAATCGATTTTTAATGAGTCCCACTGCTGAGGGAAACCTTGAATCTCACAAGGGAGTCCCTGAAAATCCTGGAGGAAAATGAAACCCTAATTAGACAAAGGAAACGGCCAGGGAAGGAAGGAGAAGTCACGAAATTAAAAAGGGGAACCACTGGACTGAGAGGAAAAGGTTCACTTGGCCAGAACAGTGGTTGAACAGGCTTGACGGGAGCAGAAAAATAGTAGGGAGGGGACGACGGTTACCTGCGCAGAAACACAGTCGTCGGCTTCGATCGAGAGGCGAGGAACGACGACTCTTTGCGTCTGCTATCGCCGGTGCACACGAAACAGAAGGCGTCTCAGGCGGAGGTCGACTGGAATATGACCGGAGTTACCGTCTGTGGGGAAGGAGCGGGCTAGCGCCGGTTCCGCTTAATCACTCGGCTGCATGAAGTGTTAGGGCGCCGGTTACGAAATGGAAACGTGAGGGCTTAGCGGGGGGGGGGGGGGGGGGGGGGGTATTTGTGCGGCCACGCGAAATGTGCGGTTAAGGAAACCGTGAAATGAATTTTATGGAGGGAAAATCCGTTTTTATTTCATTTATTATCCATATTTTTGAATATTTCCAATTGTGACAATGCCCTCTATGGCATCTCATTTCGAGCATAAAAACTCCCGAAAACCTCAAAATCACATCGTAAAATAATTCTAACGATATTATTTAACAGACTTTAGTTGATTTAATTATTGACCAAAAGAAATCATACCTTGCCATGACGATGGTTCGATCAATAATGCTCGCGGTCGGACCCTGAAATTTTGCAGAGCGCGACGTATTAATTTTTCGGGTGTTACATCGTGTGTGGCTATGCACTCGGTTTGGAGTTTCCCTCGGTGACTCGTCTGTTGTTTTGTCCCACATCGCCTACCTCCTTTGCCGTTATTTGATGTTTCCAAGCTGGAGGTTTCCCCTCCAGCTTGAGGGGGAGTGTTGGAATTATTAGTTTGATATTATTATGTCGGTCTATTAGAGTCGATAGGCGTTGTTGAGTTTAGTCTCACATCGTGAATCATGTATTAGATATTGTTGAAACTCCAATATAATGCCCCTAAGTGGATGAATAATAGTATCAAGCATTTCCCTCTTTACTCTCCAACATTGTGTTTATCTCTAACGAAGGTATCTCTTGTCTTTCTCATAGTCCAACTTGGATTGTGGACTCCGACGCCACAAATCATATTACTCCGCAAAAGCCTTCTCAGTACTTGGACTCTGCGTATCCTAATTTCATTATAGTTGCAAATGACGACACCGCCCCTGTTTGCGGCTCTGGCGATGTTCCTTTAACTTCATCTATCTTTCTTCGCTCGGTTCTTCATGTTCCGGGCTCACATTTCAATCTTCTTTCTGTTAGTCATCTTACTCAAAACCTTGATTACTCAGTAACCTTTTTTCCTCTTCCTTTGTTGTTCAGGATCGACGAACGCGGAATATCATTGGTAAAGGGCGACTGTCTAATAGACTCTACACTCTGGATCCCCCCCCCCCACAGTTCTCTCCTCCGTTACTTCTGTTGATTGGCACCGGCTTCTCAGACATGCTCCTCTCCCAATTCTCAAGAAAGCTCTTCTCAATCTCTCCCTCAACGACTCACTTGCGAGTCTTGTATCTTCGGCAAACAACATCGTTCTTCTTTCCCCCTCATTTTACTCGGAGCAGTGCTCCTTTTGTTTTAGTTTATTCTGATATTTGAGGATCTTATAAAAGAGTCAATGTCTCTGGTTATCGTTATTTTCTTACCTTTATTGATGATTACTCTGGCATGATCTGGTTATATTTATTTCGCGATCGCTCTGAACTAACTACTGTATTTCATGTCTTTATTGCTGAAACTCGTACACAATTCTCCGGCTCTATTAAAGCTCTTCAGGCCGACAATGTGTGCGAATATACGAGTCATGCATTTCAAAATCTATGTACTCAGTTCGGGATTATCCATCAAACTTCATGTGCTTATACCCCTCAACATAATGGTGCAGCTGAGCGCAAGAACGTCACCTTCTTGAGGTTGCTCGCTCACTAATGTTTCAGATGCGGTTCCCAAACATTATTGGCATTTCGCGATTTCTACCTCATGCTATCTCATCAATCGCACGCCCTCGTCGATTCTAAACTTTGCGACTCTCTTCAGTCTTCTCTTCCCCTCCACACCGCCCTTTCCCATACTGCCTTGTGTCTTTGGTTGCGTCTACTATGTTCACTTCCTGGGTCTTTCTACAGACAAACTTGCTCCCCGAGCTACTAGATATATGTTTGTTGGTTATTCTTGCACTCAGAATGGCTGTGTCTGCTATTCTACTGTCGATCGCATGGCAGTTACGTCTGCAGATGTGACCTTCCTCGAGGACCAGTCATTTCATTTTTTACCTACGACACCTACAACCCCTGCTACACTACTGCTCCCTGATGTCCCTATTACCTCCCCTCTTCCTCCTCTCATACCCACTACGGCCACCATACCCTCCAAACCGCCGCCTTTTCTTGTGTACACTCGTCGTCCTCCTCGTTCAGATGTTCTACGACAGTTACTCACTACTAATGATGCTCCGCAGACGGTTGATCCGACATCGGCTTTTACCACTCACCCCATATCTAATTACGTTTCATTGCATCGCGTGTCTTCGGTGCTTCACAAATTTGCTACTTCTTTATCGTCTATTTCCACTCCTACTTCTTTGCAGGAAGCTCTTCAACATCTGTGATGGCGGATGGCTATGGATGAAGAAATGACTGCTCTCTGTGCCAATCAGACTTCGACTACGACGAAACCTTTTCATTCATCGCGAAATTGAATACTGTTCGTGTCCTAATCTCTCTGGTTGTTCATCGACAGTGGCAGTTACATCAGTTGGACGTCAAAAATGTCTTTCTGAATGACAACCTTGTTGAGACTGTCTACATGCACCAACCTCTCGATTTTGAGACCACGGGGGAGTCTCTTGTATGTCTCCTCAAAAAATCTCTTTATGGTCTCAAACAGTCTCCCCGAGCTTGGTTTGACAAGTTCAGTCGGGTTGTTCGTGATGTTGGGTTTACTCGAAGCTCGACGACTTCTCTATATTCACTCACCATCACCCGATAGGCGCAATGATACTGTTGGTGTATGTTGATGATATTTTGATTACGAGTGATGATCTCAAGGAATACACATGATCAAGAAACACTTGGCCTCCGCATTCCATACTAAATATTTGGGAAATCTCCAGTACTTTCTTGGTATCTAGATGGTCCGGCGTCCCGATGGCTTGTCCTATCTTAACAGAAGTACTGCCTTGATCTTCTTCATGATGCTGACTACTCTGGATGCAAGCTCGCTGACACACTATGAATGTCAATCACAAACTCTGTGCTCATACCTCCGACTCTGATCTACTCCTTCCAAACCCAGAGTACTCTCGTCGTCTTGTAGGAAAGCTGATTTATCATACAGTTACAAGACCTGATATATCTTTTGCCGTTGGAGTTGTTAGTTGATTTATGACCACAGATTTCTTACCTCCAGGCTGTTGAGTGCATCCTCCGATATCTGAAGATGTCTCCTGGACAAGAGCTCGTATACAAGCTCTCTTCTTCCTTCTCTCTCATTCCCTATTTTGATGCTGACTATGCTGACTCTTTGGATGATCGTCGTTCCACAAATGGATTTTGCACATACTTTGGTGGACACCTTGTCACCTGACGAAGCAAAAAGCAACCCGTGGTTGCATGCTCATCTGCCGAAGCCGAGTATCGTTTAATGGACTCTGTCGTTTCTGAGCTTATAGGGTTGGAGAGCCTTATGAGAGATCTGAGTATCAAACTCTCCTCTCCAGCCACTCTATTATGTGACAGTCAAGCTGCTATCCTTATTGACAAGAATCTCGTATTCCATAAACGTACCAAGCACATCGAAGTTGATTGTCACTTTATTCGGGAAAAGGTTCAACTAAAGAAATTTGAATTAAGACATGTTCCTGTTGTTGGGCAAATTGCTGACATTCTTATGAAGGCTTTACCGTGTCCGCTATATTATCAATTATTGTTCAAGCTTAATTCCTATGATTTGTATGCTCCAGCTTGCGGGTGGAGTGTTAAGAGAATTTGTACAAAAGCCCATTGAGCAGGCCCAGTTAGAGCCCATTACCTCCTTAGTATTTAGTCTCACACCTTAGAATGAAGTGTAGTCTCCACTCTCTTTTCCTATATAATTGTACAAATACTTGTATCTTGTGATGAAATTTTTTGAGAAATTAATAAAATATTTAATTTTCTCTCTCTTTTCCGTGTTATTCTACAACCCTGAATAAAATGATAGGTCAAATTAGGTTAAATAGAGGATTCTCAATGGCCAACATTTTGCATTCTATCCCATTTTAATTCCTTGATAAGTTCAAAGGCCTAAATTAATTGATGCCCAAACTCAAGCCTTCCTATTAATAACCGGCCCACTCCCTCTTTCACGGGCAGCTTGGGGGAAAAATGAGAAACATAATTTTCACTCTGTTTCTTCGTTAGACCCAACCGACAAAATCACCATTTCCGCTTCCGAGCCCTGACGACAGCTCGCCTGGCCTCACCACCACCGCCAGCTGCCTCCCGGGGTTCGACGACTCGTCCCCCACCCTCTTCCCACGAGATCGTCGAGTCTTTTGTCGATCTCCAACAACCCAGACATCGCCTGAGAACCAACTATTTTCATTTCTTCCTCCAGTTGCCATCAGAGCCTCCCACCACATTCTTCTGACCATGCCACAACTGCTCCACCGCCGGCCGACGTGCATACACCATTACACCTCACCCGACCTTTTTAAGCATCCCCATAGCCTATCCGACTCCCTCTCACCTCACAAAATCCGTTACTATCATGAAACCCATCCAGAGTCCTATCCTATTTGATCCACCTTGTTGTGTGTTCAGGAACCATTGCATCCCTCTCACCAAATCTTTTAAGTGATTACTATTTTATCATTTTATGTGATTTTAATTGATATAAAATTCAGAGCCTGCTTGCCCTACTTTCATTTATCTTGTTTGCAGTAAATTTGAAAAATCTCGTGTTGTTCATTTTCATTTCAAGCTTGTGAAATGTTATGTTATGTTTATTCCTCATTTGAATGTTAGTTTGCATGTGTGTGTTATGAACGAAGTTCTAAAAGAGGGAGAAAAGAGGGAGAGAGCTAATGACGGCTAGAGAGGAATTAGGGTTAGGAGGAGGAAGAGAGAATACCTTGATCATGGATTGCATAAGCCAAAAGAGGGGGTCCGGGTATATTTATACCGGACCCCGGACCGGCCAGCAAGGGGGCCGGCCGGCCCCTATGGGGCTGAACCGAAATCGGTTCAGCCCCCTTTGGGCCGATTCAGTAAGAGGGGGCTGAACCGCTTGGTTCAGCCCCGTTGTCGCCTTCGCTGTGCCTTTGCCTTCGCTTGTACTGGCGCCCAAATAGACGGGCCTCGTCCGGGGGCGTAACATTCCCCTCCCCATCAAGAACCAGCTTGTCCCCAAGCTGGTAGTCAGGGTAAAGCTCCCGAAACTCCAGCAGGTCCACCCAAGTATTGTGCTCGGGAGAAAGATCTTTCCATTTGACCAACAACTCTGGACAGTACGCCGTGCCTCGGCGCTTCCACTTGACCACTAGAATATTCTCAGGAATCGGGCGCAGCTCGCCCCCAGTAGTAGCTTCAGGCAACACCGAGCTCGCCTGAACAGCATCGCCAATCTTCCGTTTCAGCAAGGAGACGTGAAAGGTGGGGTGAATCCTCGACCCCTCTGGTAAAGACAAAGTGTAAGCGACGGGTCCGACCCGCCGAGTGATCCGGAAGGGACCATAGTAATGGGGTGCCAACTTCTGGTTCGTCCGCTGGGCGACGGACAGCTGCCTATAGGGACGAAGTTTGAGAAAAACCTCATCCCCCACCTGAAACTCCCGCTCCGTCCGATGCCTATCTGCCCGAGTCTTCATCCGATCTTGGGCTGCCCGCAGATTCTCCCGCAAGGTGGCTAGCGTGCGGTCACGATCGCGGAGTGCGCGGTCAACGGCGGCCACCGCGGTGCTACCCGGCTCATAACTGCTCAGAGAGGGAGGCGGCCGGCCGTACACCACCTCAAATGGGGTTAGTTTGCTCGCCGAGTGATAGGACGTGTTGAAGCAGTACTCAGCCCAATGTAGCCAACTCGTCCAGGTACGGGGCTCCTCCATAACGAAGCAGCGGAGATATGTCTCCACGCTCCGATTCACGACCTCCGTCTGGCCGTCCGTCTGTGGGTGGTGAGCTGTGCTGAAGCGCAAAGAAGTCCCCTGCAAGCGGAAAAGCTCCCGCCAGAAATTGCCAACAAAAGTAGGGTCCCGATCCGAGATAATCGCCCGAGGAATGCCATGTAAGCGCACAATCTCCCGAACAAACAAAGTAGCCACGGACTCCCCAGTGTACGGATGGCTCAGCGCAATGAAGTGACAGTACTTGGACAACTTGTCCACAACAACCAGAATAACCGATTTACCCTTCGAGCGAGGTAGCCCGTCAATAAAATCCATGGAGACCGTATCCCAGACCTGGTGTGGAATCTCTAGGGGGGTAAGGAGCCCGGCAGGAGAAGTGGTCTCGTACTTTTGCCGCTGACAAACATCACATTGGCGAACAAACGCCTGTTTATCCTTCCGCATGCCCTTCCAAAATACATTAGCCCTGGCCCGCTGCAGAGTGCGGAGAACCCCAGCGTGGCACCCCGTCGGCGTCGAATGGAACTCGTGCATCATCACCGTCCGCCAAACGGACTGAGAAGGTATGACCACCCGTCCGTGGTAGTAGAGACGATCCTGTTGCAGATGATAGCCAGGGGTGGTCGTCCGGTCGGACCGCAAATCCTCCAGAATAACTCGTAACTCAGGATCCCGCAGCACCTTCTGAATCTCATCCAGAGACTCTAGCCGCGGTACAGATATGCTGGCCAACGCTCCCTCAGGCAACCTGGAAAGAGCATCCGCAACCAGATTGTCTTTCCCTTGCCGATAAACAATCTCGTAGTCGTACCCCAAAAGTTTGGTCACCCATTTCTGTTGAAGAGGGGAAGAGACCCGCTGTTCCAAGAAGTGCTTCAAGCTCTGGTGGTTTGTCCTGATTTTGAAATGACGGTCCAGCAGGTATGGCCGCCATAGTGCCACTGCATGAATAATGACCAGCATCTCCTTCTCATAAGCCGATAGGCCCAATGTCCTGGGAGCCAAGGCTTTGCTGTAAAAAGCAATCGGCCGCCCCTCCTGCATCAAGACGGCTCCCAGCCCTACTCCGGAGGCGTCCGTCTCCACGACGAACTCCTTGGTGAAATCCGAAAGTGCAAGGACCGGGGTAGTCGTCACCGCCTGCTTGAGCGCCTGAAAAGCCGCCCCTGCCTCATCATGCCAAGAAAAGGCATCCTTCTGTAAGAGCTGTGTCAGTGGCCGAGCGATTTTCCCATAGTCACGAACGAAGCGCCTGTAGTAGCCTGTGAGGCCCAAGAAGCCCCGTAAGGCCCGAATGGTCTGGGGCTGCGGCCACGATACCATACTAGCAATCTTCTTCGGGTCCGCCTTAACCCCTTCCACGAAGACCAGATGGCCTAAATATTCAACTTCTTCCTGTCCAAAAGAGCACTTCGACCGTTTAGCAAATAACTGGTGTTTACGTAGGATGGAGAATACCTGAGCAACATGGTCCACGTTCTCCTCCCAAGTCCGACTGTAGATCAGAATGTCATCGAAGAAAATCAGCACGAAGCGGCGAAGAAGCTCTCGGAAAATCTCATTCATATTGGCCTGGAAGGTGGATGGACCATCGGTCAACCCGTTGTCCCTCACTGGGAACTCGTAGTGACCATCATGAGTCCTGAAAGCCGTCTTGTGGATGCCGTCCTCCTTCATCAGAATCTGGTAGTAGCCGGACCGCAAGTCCAGTTTAGTATACCGGGTCGCACCATGTAACTCATCCAACAGCTCCTCTATCAGTGGAATCGGAAACTTATCCTTCAGCGTAATACTGTTGAGGGCCCGGTAGTCAACACAGAACCTCCATGATCCATCCTTCTTCTTAACTAGGATGATGGGTGCCGAGAAGGAACTCGTGCTGGGTCGGATGATGCCAGCATCGAGCATCTCCCGAACACTGCGCTCGATCTCTGCCTTCTGCATATGTGGATATCTGTAAGGTCGTACATTTGTCGGCTCTGCTCCAGTCTTGAGCACAATCTGATGATCACGGAACCGTGATGGCGGAAGTGTATGCGGCTCCTGGAAGATGTCGACATACTCGTCAACCAACGGCTGCAACTGGAGAGGTACCTCCCCTTGCCCTGCCTCGTCTGACCTCACCCCAAGAAGAACGGCCACCAAACTCCCTGTCTCTCCAAGCTGTTGTAGGCTGCGAAGGCCAATTTCCTTCACGGGTGATGACGTGATACCCTTCAAGCAAAACTGTCGCCCACCTTGCAGAAACTCCATCGTCATCTGATCCCAATCAAAAGTAACCCTCCGCAGTTGTTGTAGCCACTGAACCCCTAGAACCATGTCTGACCCCCGAATGGGTAATAGGTAGATATCTGTGCGGCCCACGTAGCCTTGCATCCGCAACTCCACTCCCCGCAGAACGCCCTGACACTGTAACTTACTGCCATCCGCTACCATGACCTGGAAGGCAGCCCCAGTATCCACTACGTGCCCCACCCTTTGAGCAACCTCCGGATGAATGAAATTGTGAGTGCTCCCGCTGTCCACCAGGATGGTCACCCGCTCCCGTCAGACCCTCCCCCTGAGCCGCATAGTGAGCGGTGGGGGGCTACACCCCTCCATGGCATGCACCGAGACACTAAGCTCCGTCAGGTCCAAGTCCCCTCCAGATCCGGCTCCTCCGAACTCAACTCGTCCTCCTCCTCCTGGTGTAGCATAAACACCTGGACCTTCTGACATTTGTGACCCGGCGTAAATTTCTCATCGCAGTTGAAACAAAGTCCCTTCTCCTTCCGCGCCTGCAGCTCGCCCCATGAAAGTCGTGTCACCGTCGGTTTCCCGGCTCCCTCCGGGCTGGTGCCGGCGTGGTAGCAGGCCTCACTAAGTTGCGGGTCCGCTGCCTGTTGAACTGCTCCTCGTGGATGCGGGACAAGCTAATGGCGTGGTTCAGACTCCGTGGCATGTAAGCATGAATCTCATCCCGCAAATGTTCCTTCAAGCCCGACACAAAACAACTCTGAAGTGTCTTCTCCTCCCAGTGTACTCGGTTTGCCAGTTTCTCAAACTCTGTCCGGTATTCTGTTACCGTCCCCTTCTGTCGCAGCTTCTGCAGAGTCGCCTCGACATTCTCGTACTCCAAAGGCCCGAACCGAGCCGTAAACCCCTCCACAAAATCCGTCCATGGCACATAATCTCTGTCTCTGAGGAACCACTGAGTCCACTGGAATGCGTCACCCTCCAGATGGAAGGACGCCAATTGCACCCACTGCGCCTCCGGAACATCCTGATAATTAAAGAACAACTCGGCCTTGTGAATCCACTCCAACGCGTCCCCTCCGTGAAAACTTGGAAAATTCATACGCGTTAATTTTGGAGGGAGATACGCCCTTGGTGCGCCTTGTCCCCGCCAGCCTTGGTCATAACCCGCACCCGGGTGGACTTGGTGTTGTCCGACCCACGGTGCTCCCGGTCCCACATGGCCGCCGTGTCCAACCGGCCTAGGGTTCGGTAAGAGTCCCCCCATGCCTCCCGGAGGGAACCCCGTCGCAGTCGCCCGGCCAAAAGCCGGCATGTTGCCGCCTCCAGCCTCACCGAGCCCTCCAGGTGGCCCGCCGAACTCGCCGTGGCCCATACGACCCTGTCCGACCCCGCCGTAGCCGGATCGGCCCCATCCGAAGTCGCCCGGGCCGCAAAAACCCCCGCCCAAGTCGCGGGCTGTTCCGACACCGCCGCCATCTGTTGCGGCCCCGATCCCGCCCGATCGGCTTCCGCCGGCCTCGCCCAAGCCCCCTGGCGGCTGTACCGACCCCGTCCAGGGATTACGCCCTTGTCCCGCTCCTCCTTGAAAGCCCGGCGGAATTTCCGGGTGAGATCCGGAGTTATCGGATCCCGGATGCACGGATCCACCGTTCTCGTCGGCCGCCGACCCTTTTCCTCTCAGATTTTGCACCAAGAGTGCTTTGATTTCATCCATGCGAGCGTCCATGCATTCTTCCATCGATGTCTTCATGTGTTCCATTGAATCGGACAACCCCGCAAAATTTTCCTCTAGGGTTTCCAACCGCGAGATTTCCGCTTGCGTGCGAGTGGTAACCATGGCGGAGGAGATCCTCTGATACCAAATGTTATGAACGAAGTTCTAAAAGAGGGAGAAAAGAGGGAGAGAGCTATTGACGGCTAGAGAGGAATTAGGGTTAGGAGGAGGAAGAGAGAATACCTTGATCATAGATTGCATAAGAACCAAAAGAGGGGGTCCGGGTATATTTATACCGGACCCCGGACCGGCCAGCAAGGGGGCCGGCCGGCCCCTATGGGGCTGAACCGAAATCGGTTCAGCCCCCTTTGGGTCGATTTCAGTAAGAGGGGGCTGAACCGCTTGGTTCAGCCCCGTTGTCGCCTTCGCCGTGCCTTTGCCTTCGCTTGTACTGACGCCCAAATAGACGGGCCTCGTCCGGGGGCGTAACAGTGTGCGTCATACGACAACCCTAGGTGTAATTTCAATTTAGTTTTCGTCGGTGTTTAATTTGCGCCTCATAATTTAATCGATCTCAAAATTAATTTAATATCAAAATCTCATTTTTGGGTTACATCAGATACAAAGTCAGGACTAGACTCAATTTTATAATCAAGTGGTATCCTACTTGTCGAGCACTGAACCTCATCAGGTTGGGATGAATTGAAGTTCTGGGAAGGGATCCTAAAGGTGGACCGGTTAGAATACTTGCCAACTCGCCTCAGCCTTGCGAATCTCAGTTGATGCTCGTACCGGAGGGCGAGGTGAAATATTTAATCAATATACTCTAAGCAGTGGAAAATCAACTCTCTATGAATCTCAGTGCCGAGCCCAGATCGAGAACATGAGGCAACTGTGATGGGCTCCTTTTGAATATCGCACCTCATAACAATCTCATTGAATCGAGTCATATATTGGCAACAAATAGTCCATTGTTGCATGATGTGTTACTGATTAAGAAGTTGCATCTATAGAATGTTTATAGATATTTCTTCTTTAACTTTTGCTTCCTGTGCCCATCGTGATATGGGGCAATGATCATCGTGCTCTATCCAACGCTCCACGCTAGTCAAATAATCATTAGCCTGATCCTGAAGCTCCATCTTAGCAAGTCTAATGTGACACTCTTCAAATATCTCACGGTAATTAAAATAATAATTAATTTCTAAAATCCAACCCCCCTTTGAGTCTAGTTGTCTGTTAAATGATGACGTATCTAGCATATGTCTACACATGCTATCATCCTCGTAATAATACCCTCTATGAGATCTATGTCACTGTTAGAATTGAATCGCGATAGAGGGTTGAGATGATTTATACGAACTAAGGAGTGAGGACGAGGGTAAACATCGTGATAGTACAAAGATTCTTCGGAGGAGCGCGGTGTGGTCAAGCATAAATGAGCTACAGATCCTCGAATAGAGGAGTGTAACGATGATGAACTTAATGATACTCATCTCTATATCATCATAAAATTGCGTCGAACAATCACTATGGGTAGCCATGGATAATCTGTAGACTGCTTATTCTAGATTAAAATCGAACTTAACATGAGTCCTCTAAATACCCTACAATTTTGAAGTATAAACGTGCCCCAAACCTTGGACTATAATACAAAATTTTATGTAGGGTAGGATGATGAGTGCGACCCTAGGCTATGAAACCCTAAAAGGGCAGTGTTGGGGAAACGTAGCTACAACCCTAGAATGATGCAAACATGCAAGGATAAGTCGGATTATTAATTGCAATTAATACTAATTCAAAATAAAACCTAGAACGAATATCACAGTTGATCTCAAGATAACTAAAGTTGATTTGCAAATTTGGTTCACGTACGCAAGAGCACTAATAATTTAATGCACAATAAAATGGGCCCTGCAAGTCATGCAATATCAAGGAGAACAATACAAACTATGAAAACATTCACCCCTAATCACATGGTATCTAATCTGTTCAAATGAAGAGAAAAGGAAAGCTAAATAAAGACATTTACATGAGCATAGAAGTTCATAGGCAGTTGTGGGAGGAGATTTGGTGTCCGTGGAGCGATGCAGGGGCTGCCGGGGTGGCAAGTGGGTTGAGGTGGGGGCTGTTGAGGGTTGGAGGAGGCTGGACTGGACGGCTAGGGCTGGAGGGGGGATTTCTTAAGGTGCGGGCTGCTGCTGTGGAAGGGGTCTGCAGTGGGCCCTGATGCTAGTGGGGGGTGCAAGGAAGGCAACCGAGTGCTGTTTGGGGGGACTAAGGCTGATGTGTGCAACAATGTGGGAGCTTCAGAAGTTAATGAATGGGTGCTGGGAGGGCCTTAGCAGTAGGCTGATGTGGCTAGTAGGGGTTTTGTGATAGTCTGATAGGTACTGGGGCCTATCCAGGCTGTAATCAGCGCAGGAAGGGAGGTTTGGCTATGGGCTTGGGGTCTAAAGGTGGGCAGCTGCAGTAGAACTGATGGGCTGCTGTTTGTGGAGGATTTGGTGGCTGTATAGAGGGTTGTTTGGTGGCTGGATGGTGGTGGGATGGAGTGGTATCAAGGGGGAGGGATGAAGGAAGAAGGAAAAGCACTAACCTGGGAGTTGGCACCTAGGGTTCGTAGAGTCGGCACCACGGGATGACCGGTAGATCTTGGGAAGAGTCTCCAAAATCTGTGATGACGAAGAAACAAGCCTCTACGATTGTTTAACGAACTAGTACGCGCGAGGTATAACGAACTAGTACGTCGAAGCAAAATACAACGAACGCATGTATTGCGAGCTAGTAAAGGCAAGTTCATTAAAAATGCGAGCATAAGATATTATGCAATTCGTATTAAGGGGAAAAAGGTGAGTCTGGTAATTCATTAAGTGACTGGTAGAAATTACATGGCAAGACGAGTACACCAGTTACAGGCAAGAAAAAGAAAGGAAAAGACGAAGTTCCAACAACTCTGGCGGAGGCTCGCCCTGGGGATTTACTGCTCTACTCGTCGTCAGAGGATGACGCATCTTCAGAGCCCGAGGAAGAACTCCTCGACTCACCGGCCATCTCAGGGATGAGTGATTGTGTGGTTAATTTCAATCCCACCTCATTCAGGGGCCCCAAGACGTCAGAAGCGACCCAACGCAAGTTGAGTCGTGGTCATCACTAACTTCTTGCAAGTTGCCTCCACCTCCGCAACAGTAAATTACAGCAACTGGTGAGGGAGAGACGACTCCCCTGCTCCTTGCTGTCGATATTCCAGTAGACAGGATTCCGCCTCGGTGAGCCGGTTGGCAAGGTAGTCATTGTCGCCTCGCGCCGACTTCAGCTCCACCTCCATTGCAGAGAACCGCTCGGCCCACGCGAGCTCAGCTTCCTGCAAAAAAGAAGAAGGAATGGTCAAGGAAAAGCCTAACGCGAGTACGAATCTAAAAAATGAGGAAAATTTACCTCGTTCGGAGGAGGTGCAGCGGCGCCCTTAGAGGTGAGTTCCCTTTTCGCCTCCGCCAAATCGGACTCAGCCGCCTGGCGAGCCTCGCTCTCCATGCGAAACTTCCGGTTTATGGTAAGGCTGCTCCTCGCGGTCTGATGAAACAATTTCGTGGCGCAGAGGACTGACCGGCTGCCACGATTGGCCAACTCGCGGATGGAAGTGTTGCCGAGCACCTCCGCATCATCCCGACCATAGAGACCGTATAGGACGTTGAAGGCGTCGTCGTCTGGATCTTCATCCTCCAACCAAGAGGGGAGGTGCGAGCTCAAGATGACTCTGTTTTGCGAGTCATCGCACTGCAGGAGGAGGCCCCCTTGATGTCATCGCCTCGCATCCCGAGCCCAAAGTTGAAATGGGTGTTGGGGGACCTCACGTGGCTACGCGCTGGCGGCAGACACCCTGCCAGATTTTTGCTTCTTCCTCGATGGCTCGCTGGAATGATTTCCGGAGGGATTTTTGTCTTGCCCTTTGATGGGGGAGAGGACGGCTCGCCCACATTCAAGACGATGGTCTCAGCGGGGCGGGGAGCAGGAACTTTGCGAGCTGACAACTTTGAGCCTTCAGAAGGTGCGTGCTCCGACAGTGAGCGCGTACCTGCAAAAACAACATAAGCTTTTACGGAAAAGCTAAAAAGAAACTAGATCAGCGAGCTCACGCCTATACCTACCTTTCCCGGGGAAGACGAAGGCGAGTTGGTCCACGTGCCGCCGCAAGTAGACGACATCGAACTCTTGCCCCTTCAAGAAGTTGTAGAGGGCGAGAGCGTTCCCCTCCACGTGAGGCGGCTTGTACACGCTCTCACTCTTCTGAATTGGTATGACCGGGAGGGTCCCGAACTCACCTCTCACAAAGACGAATTTATCTGTCCAGTGGTGGACTTTGTTAAGTGTCTCAGAGATCTTGACACATGCACTGGAAAAGAAGACAGTGCCGTCGCCAGTCGCCTTTAGCGTCAAGATTTTCCGGAAGGCGACTAGGTTGAACTCTACTTTCTCCTCGCGCATGTAGCAGATGAACTCGACCAGAGAGCTGATCGCGTTGGAATTGACCTGCGCTGGAATCAATTCAAAGTATTTGAAAACCTGCCGGACGGCCCAGATCTCGGGCCACAAAGGCAACCTCAAGCCGGCCTGGAAATGCGCCAACGGGAAGGCGAGTTCATCTTGAAAAGAGTTGATGTGCTCGTCAGGAGTGGGGCGCCTCGCCGTGAAACCCTCAGGAAGAAAGAGGGCCTTGAACGTGGCGAACTCAACCGCAGAGGTCTGCGAGCTGGGGAAGTCATGTCCCCTAAAGTTTGCCACGCAGTTCGCGTGCCCCTCCTCGCCTTTGTTCTTGCGACCCATGGTAAGAGAGAGAAGAGGAGTACTAAAGTTAGAGATAAAAAGAGGGGGTGGGGGTGGGGGTGGGGGAAGTGCAGTAAGCGTACCCCCTACCCCGGGGTATCCCCTATTTATAGCCTATGGTCTCAAGTGAACTCGCACCGTGTCTCGCGCATTCGCAGGCGAGCTCGCCTGCTCGCGCGCCAACGAAAAAATAAAGCAAGTCAGAAAAATAACAGAGCGAGCACAAAATATGAAAAGCAAACATATTCTAGTACAATGTCGAGTGACTACAATATTGAAACTGAACTAGGAGGAGACTAGTGCGGGCGCAAAAAACAGAACAACAAAAAAGGAAAAAACTTCATTAAAGTTGCTAAAAGATAGTACAACGTTATGGGAGCACAACAAAAGAAAAGAAAACAATGGAACATCAGGGGGGCGCACCGGCCCGCGACCTCGCAGACGGAACCGAGGAGGATGACGAACCCTCCAGGTAATAACGGCATGGAAGTTTTTTTGGGCTCTACGGAGGTGCTCCTCACCTCGCCTGATGTGTTCCTCAAGCCTAGAGGCCTCGCCCACTGTCCCGGCTACCTGGGCGAGTCCATGTAATTCCTCCTCGATGGAATGTTGGCGAGCCTCTAAGTTATAATGCCTCACTTCCGCATCTTGAACGCGCACATACAACCCGTCTTCACTCGCGATCTGAGTTTGAAATTGCTCCGCCTGGCCGAGGCGAGTCTGCACTTCGGTGAGTCCTTGCCTTACTGATGAGCTGAAACTATATTCGCAAACGACAACGGCAAGTGTACCGTATCGAATCTAGTATAAGTTATAAAAACCAAGGTCATATTAGACTCGGGGCGGTTGAGTACTCTTACTTCAAGAAAATCTCTATTATTCTATCAACAATACTTTGTGTTGGTTTTGCAGAAGGAAAATTAAAATAAGATTAAACGATAAGTAAAAAGACTAGCACTCGATCTTTGAATCACCTCGGAGATAAAAATAAGAAGAAAGAATAGAATCACATTCTCTTACTAAAATAACTTTGACCGTGGAGATTCCTGAATTATGAACGTACCTTGGGTCGAGGATACGCCTAACTAAGATTAGGAAATATCAACCGAATTCTCATTCTATAGTCGATAATGTTGGGGAAATGATTTATCTTAACCCATAGAATTAAGAAGAATATAAATTCTAAGTATGAAAAATTAGGCTAAGTAAATATGCGTCGACTGGTATTCGACGCAACGTCGAAATATAGTCGACGTTTCTCTCAGGAAGAGTCGAAGTAACTATTAGAAGAATTCGACGTAATCCTAGTCGACGTACCTCTGACTTCCAGTCAACGCTTGTGATAAAGTCGACGCATCCTAGTCGACGCACCTTCCTTATTCTCCTCTCGACGTCCAGCCAGGATGAATTCGACGCTTACGTCGAATAGTAATCGACGTACGTCGATATCTACAAGAAATTCAAAAACACGCCAGATCTCTTTCCTTCTTTCTGTAGATCTGATTTTTATGGAATAATATTATTCTTTTATAGCCGTTTTGAATCAGCCTTTCCTTCTATTTGATTCTTGGCTTATTTGATTCAGATTATTATGGATATTATTTGAAATTAGAATGAATTCTTTTCCTTCTACATAAATATTAATTATGGAAACTCTTACCTCTTTCTAATTCTTTGTCTGCTAATTGATTATTCTCCTTTAGCAATATATTTTAAACAGAGCTATAAATAAGAAGGAGGTCGGCAGAGAATACAACAAGTGATCCACTTCATCCATTTTGAAATAGAGGAAGAGCTCCCAAGTGAAGAGTGAGAAAGTTGAGAAAAGAAATAGTGTGCTGCAGCAAAAGAAAAAGCCTTCATCTTCTCCTTCTTCTGAAGCCATTCTGCTGCAAATTCTGAAAGCTCTCATAAAAGAGAGAAAAGCTTACAATCTCCTTCTCACTATAGAAAAGAGATCCTATTCACTATACTTGTGCTTCTAATCTTCTTGCTAGGAAGAAGATTCTTTCTTACATATATTGTTTCTTGTTCTTCTACCTGTTCTACTTCCTCTTTTCTTTCTTACTTCATTTTCAAACTGTGTAAAAGAGTTTTTAGAATCTCTCTTCAAAAAATTCAGTTGTACTGGTTCTAAGAGTCTCCTTATCAAAAGACTCAGGCTGGTTCTAAGAGTCTCCTTATCAAAAAACTCAGGGTGGTTCTAAGAGTCTCCTTATCAAAAGACTCAGTGCAAGTTAGTGAATTCCTACCAAGGCGGTAGAAGAGTGGACTACCCAAAGTTTGGGGAACCACTATATTTTCTTGTGTTGTGCTGTGATTTTCTTGTTGTCATTTTTCTTCTTTATTTGCTTAATTCTTGTTGGTGTGTGGGAAGCTTAAATCTGTGATTATTACACACATATATATATATATAATTATTAACTTTGCACAAAGTATTTTTAAATCTCTATTCACCCCCCCTCTAGAGAATTCTAGTGAGGTCAACTGTGCACTTTCAGATAACCTAATACTCGCTTTATGAGGTGAATCCCGCTATTGGCTTTTACTCCAATCCGGAAGAGTAACGTCGTCCTCTCTCGAAGATTACATTCTACTCTTCTTTATCCTTGAGTGATCGATTCGTCTTACGAGCCTCTCGGCTAACTAAAGAACGAAAACACGAACAAGAATTATATATCGAAAATATAATCTCGTTATCTTAAAATCAAGGATAAATCTTAAGCTTTTTAGGAAAGAGAAAGAGCAATTCTAAATTACTTCAAAACTTTTATTATTCCTTGGATCATCTCGATCGAGTACTAATAATATTTTAGTTACTCATGGAGATGGAGGAATCAAAAGAAATAAAAGAATACATGAAGAAGGAAGAAGAGAATTAGAGAAATAAGAATTATTTTATTAATCAATGCAAAGGGAATTACAAACTAAGAATTGAAAGTTACAACTATTGAATTGAAAACTGCAAGTACAAGATTAAAGAGAAATATATGAAACTACTTAAAACAGGAAAATGATACAAGAAATGAAGAGTCTAAGTCCTAAAAATTCCTCCTTGATCAGCTGGAGAAGCTCCCTTTAAATAGCTGAATATTTGGTGTTACACGCCCTTGGTCACGCCCGTGACCAAGGGGCGTGATCGAAGCAGCAGCGGAGAGGGCGCCTTCTGGAGTAATTGCGGGCGTTACGTGCGTGTCACTCCCCTAGGTCACGCCCGTGACCTGGGGGGTGTGAAACTTTAAAACAGGCTGCTGACGGGAAGCTTCGGCGGGAAGTGGCGCGGGATGAGTCACGCCCGTGTACTGGATGACACGCCCCCTGGTCACGCCCGTGACCTGGGGCGTGTAACTTAAATTGACGTGGCAGGCTGCTCTGGATGCTGGTGGCGGGTCGCGGTTGTGTCACTGGGTCACGCCCATGGGTCACGCCCGTGACCTGGGGGCGTGTACTTGGCGAATCTCCAAGGAATGACCCCGGGGTGGCGGAAACAGGTCTGGAACACCTCGTAGGTTACACGCCCAATGATCACGCCCGTGACTTTGGGCGTGTACTTGCACTTTTTGCTCAAAATGCTCAGAAAACCTGAAAAACTGACGAGGCGAGTCCGGTCATGGGATCTCCACCTTGCTGGCGAGGCGAGTCCGGTCGAAGGCTTTCAGCAAATTGAGACCTCCTTGGAGGAATGCGGTTTGGTCCTGGCGGGACAATCAACAATAACTTCCAGCCAGATGGTCGTCTAACGGGCTCTCCAGAGCCAAGATGTCCCCCAACCCTTGGACTCTAAGCTCTGGAGGAGGCAGGGGCGCGCTTTTGGAAGCCATTCCGCCCCACTGTGTCTCGGCGGGAAGGGTAGTAAAGGTGGGAACTATTCAAAAACAGAAGAGGGTGTTAGCGGGCTTCGCATCAACAACTTAAAGGAAGTTTGACACCTGGAATGTCAGGGCGAGCTAGAGAATGCGGGGTCGAGTTCACCTCTTAGCCCTACACGCTTAGTTATTAAAGGCGCAAGGCGCACTGAAGCGCAAAGGGCTCTTGGAGCCTATGCGCAAAACTCAAGGCGCAGGCGCGCGCCTGATGAAGGCAAGGCGCAACCACATTCATTTTAAAAAATAAGCATCAAACATCAGTTCATCTTCTTAATCAGATTCTTCATCTATTATACTCATTAATCATTCATTACTATGATTTATATCTCTTAAAAAATAAAATTAATATGGTCACTTGCATCATTTCTAAGTCTCAACATTCGATTATGTTTCACAAACACTAAATCATGCAAAAATTATCGAGTTCTTACATTAATTTTTTTCTTTCTTTTGAAAAAAAAGGTTTGCAACTGAAATCACACTCAGACGAGCCTTTTATGCTCCGAAGGCGCAAGCCTTTGAGCCTGGTGAGCCTTGAGCCTTAGGCACGCCTTTAACAACATAGCCTGCACTCGGACATCCCCAGCTGGTGCACTCGGCAACGCCAGTACGATGGTTTGATTAGCGCCAGCCTGCTAGATGTCGCGAAATCGTTAAGACAGTTTACTCGCGCCGAATGCTCTAAAAGAAATGAAAGCGGGTCGGAGTTAACCAATCCCGTCGGGCTAAGGAGGTTGCAGGTGGGTTGTTCAGCATCATGCGGATTCTCGGGTTCTATAGAAGAGGCTTCACGCCTCGCGATCGTCGTAAGAAGAAGAGATGGTCTCTCCTCGACAGGAGTGTTGGTCTTCCTTTTCTTCTTTGATCCCTTCTCGCCGCGCTCCCAATGATGCTTCGACGAGCGCCCGCCAACCATCTCAAAAAGAGAGAACATCGCGAGTTCCTCATCATTGTCCCAAAGCATCTCGCCAGCAAAAGGAATTTCAGAGGCCATCTTCCTGCTGATGAGGGTGGCATTACCCCTCTATTTATAGATAAGGGATTAGGTGGACTCGCAGATCTATCCACTCGGTAGCCAGGGCTCGCTAAAAAGGGTTGAACATTTCTTTTTTTTGCAATCTCTAGCAAGCTCGCAAAGAGCGGAGATTGTGTACAACCCGTATTTAGTGAGCAGGGGAAAGATGATTTTCGGCGGACCCAAATGAGCGGGTTCATCCCATGATGCAGTAGGTGAGTTCAGAGGACGAATCCCGCTCGCGACAGACTAAAAGTGGGTTCAACCTGTGGGCTAAAGGGCGAGGCCAAACAGCAGGGCGTACTCGCCGGTGAGTAGGCGAGGCGAGCCCAGGGCGTTCGACCTTCAAGCAATGTGGCGCTTGCCATCAAAAAGGCGAGGCGAGTACAAGCCTTTTTAGCCCTCGTACTCGCCAGGTCAATGGGCAGCAGCCTCTTGGTATTTTGGTTATCTGCAGGCCGCCAGGGTCTGGGAATAGTATTCTCAAAAAGGCGGAGTCCGCAGACCATCTGGATCTGCGAATAGTACTTCCGTAAATGCGGAGGAAGCTAGCCGCATGCCTTTTAAGACCTTTTTACCTTCGAGACGTTTTGCCTATAAATACGACCCAAAACACCTCGGAGAAGGCAGACCCAACCTCCTAGAGCTCGCCCCTTTTTAGCTTCTTCTCCGAGTCGTCCGAGGTGCCTAGCTCAGTTTTGGCTTTGGGAGGGGAAGTTGAGAAAAGAATTTCCGGGTGTATGGCGGGACCTCTTCGCTGCAGCTCGCGGGTCTGTGCGTAGGCAATCCACTCTCCACTGGTGAGGGTCATCTCTAGGCTCAGAATATCTAAGTCTAAAGTGTTCGACGACGAGTCAAGTAACGCAAGCTGCCCCCTCTTAATCCGAACTCCGTTGAACCAGTATCCAGGTTTCAACAGATAGATAAAAGTTCTACTGTAAAACAAAAGAAGCTCCTATGAAGGATTATGTCTATTGTCAAAAGTGAGAACATTTACCCCTACTTTATTGACACGGAACGAATGTGAAGGCTGAGGTGATTATGTCTACTGAAATGATGCAATGTTCATGCGAATGCCCGACAATTAAATTAACAATGAATGCTGAATTTAATAAGCGAAATATGAACGACACAATTGAAAAGCAGTGGATTAGTTAAGCGAACACGTGTTGGTTGAATTAAAACATAAAGTGCTTCTAAAAAAGTTAGGCGAATATGTCTTTCAAATAGCACAAAAGATTAGGCAAATTTCTACAAGATTTAAATCCCAAATCGTGTGATTTTCAACACTATATTCGACACCAAGTAAAAGAACTTCCAATTAAAAACTTGCATAAGCAAATAAGGCCAAATGATGGGTTCAACTGCAGTTCCAGGTCTTGGACAGCGATTTCGGGGCCGATACGCTGTGGATTTTAGAATAGCTACCCTGTTTAAGGACTCAAACATTGGGGAGTGCTGGAGAGTGGTCGTTGGTTGAAGACACAACAAAGGAGGGCCGCTAAATTCAGTTCTGGATGGCTGGAAAGCAGAGGGAGGCTGCAGGTTGGCCTCCTGGATGAGATGTTTTGATGTCATGATTGAGACAGGGGTTGCACAAAACTTTGGGCAGCAATAAACCTAATCAAGCAGCCTGGACGACTCAATCTGTGGTGATTCCACGCAGGGAAGGCAGTAGATTAGGCTCGTGCAGTGGCCGATTGTCATTTTGGGCGGCAGGAAGTGGGAAAAGCTACTGCAGTTGCGTAACTTACGTCGAAACAGCTCAAAGTTTCTTCAGGGATGGTCAACGCAAGCAGTCGGAGAAGGTGAAGTTGATTTCAATGAAGCTCCTCTCCCCTGGAATAAAATACGGGCTGACTTTGATGATGATCTGCCGTAGGAAATGAGTACCCAGCGGATGCTGCTACACTAGAATCACAGAGGGTTGCCTTCTTCTCGTCCCAGAAGGAAGTCGAGAGTCCTACGCGTGCTCGCAAATGGCTGGAGAGCTTCGTTTCCACCCGAGGGGCCGACAGTCCAGGAATTGGCGTGAAATTGCAGTTACTGAAGGCTACTTGCTGTTTTCCAGCGGTTTCCAGCGGTTCCAGAAACGGAAGGTTTTCGTGGGGATTTACAGTGGATTAATGGTTGGTATGAAGATGGAGGGGCTCGGTAAAGTGGGGAAGAAAACTAGGCTTCACATCCTGTGTTCCACGACGTTGCACCGCAGAGGGATCACAAAATTAGGAAATCTCGTCAAAATTTTGCAATGCCTTGAAATGAACTCCACACACATTTATAAGAGAGCCACACACATCCGACAGCTATGATTGGCCGCCGCAATAAACACTAAAACATATAAAATAACATGCGACCAAAGAAAACCAAAACATAGAAAATATCCTGTCGATGCTCTGAATGCGGCGACGGGCTCAGATCGTCCATATGACGACCCTTATCCCTCCTTCTGCGAGTAAGCCCGAATGGGCCTCGATGCGGGTCGACCCGTCCGTGGATTATGATCCCCATCATTTATTGTTTCAAATTCACGTTGATGATAATAATAATCATTCTAATCATTCTAATCATTGTAAGAATAATAATCATAAAGATTTATAGTGTTCTGATATGGACCCACAATAGTTCTCGTTATCAGTTAATTTTATATATGTATTATTAATTTGTCATGTTAGTGTTGCTCTTTAAAGTTTTATGATGTTCGGGTCTTCTATTTTTTGTAGGGTCTTTTGGTAAATTGTTGAAATCTTGTAATCTCTATCTAAGGGACCCATGAGTCCATTAATCATTTTGAATGAAATTATGAATGTTCTATTCCTCTCTTTAGTGCTTTTCTCCTCCTATTTCTAGGATTAGGGTTGAGCACGGCTCCCTTTCTTCCTCTCCCCTCGCATTCTCCACGGGTTGAGTCAGGCTCCCCTTGTATCTCCGTCTCCACTGCCACCTCCGACGACGTTACGGGCTAGGCCCATAATATCTTGGTATCAGGGCTTTCCGATCCTCCCTTCTCCCTGCTGCCAACAACAGCCCGTGCACGATCACATTATTTGGGAGTTTTATTTTAACTTCCTTTATTCGTGGAACTAAAAAATATTTTTTGAATGTAATCTTGAAGTAAGCGTATGATTTGGTTGGAGTTTGTCTTAGGGAGTGCTGAAGTCTTATTTATTAGTGTACCTCATAAAAATATATTTCGTCATTTCAGTTTGTGCATTTTGTGGATGTAAAATCTAGTGTTTATAGCTTTATAAACATGAACTTGCCTTTTTCCCATTTGTCTCTTTTGCCAGATTTTTGTTCCATTGAATTGCAAGCTATGTTTACTGTTATTTGATATATCAGTGTGCTGCATTAGCCTTGGATGATTCTGTTTTGGATGTTGATCAAGTGGAAAATCTCATCAAATTTTGTCCAACCAAAGAAGAAATGGAGCTTCTTAAGGTGCTTAAGATAACTACATCGTTATCAATATTTTGAATGATGATATTTTTCTCTCTTTTTATTGATGTTTCAAATTTATGTTGTGATTAGGGATACACTGGCGACAAAGAAAAACTTGGGAAATGTGAGCAGGTTGTCAGGTTTTCCTTTTCTTTAACTAATTTGAATCTTATTAATAAACAGGATGGAGGACAACAAACAAGTTTTGTTAACAATGGTCATCATTTTTATCACTTCAGTTTTAGGAAATAATGATATATTTGCCTGTTTGTCAATGCAATCATCATCACTATCAACATCATCAATAGACTTACCACAACTATTTGTTCGACTTTATATGCTCTTAAATTTCATATGATCATATTGATTGTTGCAGTAGCTATTAAACCTAATCTATGCAAGTCATGTTGAGCAATTTTCATCAATGTTATCTTGGGTGTACCGCTTATAGTATCTAATCCTTTGGCATAAATTAAAATAGTGGACGATATTTCTAAAAGTTGTGTCGGCCAATATATCGGAAAAAAATCAGATATGTTAACCTATATTTTACTAATGGACACAACTTATTTTTTCAGGAAAAAAAATCGTTTTGCCCTCAAAACTATATGTCGACCGATATGTCTACCATATCGGAGAACACTTAAAACACTGGCCAAGTGGCATGCTATAAAAATCCAGCAAGACCTAGGCTATACTTTGTCATTTCGCTTATAAAATCACTATTTATTGCACAGTGCAGTCTTTGAATCGTTTGAGACTAACCATTAGTTATACCTTGATATTTAGTAAACCCATCCCTCATGTATTATTAGTAAATTGCAGTTTTTTATGGAGCTTATGAAGGTTCCTCGTGTAGAATCTAAACTACGAGTGTTCTCTTTCAAGATTCAATTTCTTCAGCAGGTTAGTTGGCTTGCCTGCTTTGTTTATTCAATATGCTAAATAACTCTACGGATCTGTTTTAATTAAAGTTTCTTTTAGTTCTGATTGTGTTAGTTTGTTTTTCAGGTTGCTGATCTTCGAAAGAGTTTGAACACCATAGATGTTGCATGCGAACAGGTAATTTATGATCTTATTACAATTTTTTCTCTTTGTTCTTCATAACATATCTTTTGTTATTCATGTTGTGTGATTTACCAGATTAGGAGTTCTGTTAAGCTGAAGGAAGTTATGAAGAAAATTTTGTACCTTGGAAATTTGCTAAACCAGGGAACTGCTCGTGGTAACTATTTTTTCTTCATTATCAATGATATTATTAGAAGAGGAGCCTTGGCGCACCGGTTGAGGTTTTGTCGTGTGACCTTGAGGTCATGGGTTCGAGTCATGGAAGCAGCCTCTTGCAAAAATGCAGTGTAGGTTTGCCTACATTTCACCCTTGTGGTGGAAACCTTACTCGGACCCTCGCTGCGCGGGGATGCTTTGTTCACCGGGCTGCCCTTTTTCTTATCAATGATATTATTACTTTTTGGCAAGAAATGAATGTACATATTTCTTGAACTTGTTGTTTAAGAACATTGTTGATTGATGCAAGAATCTTAGATTGCTTAAAACAACTGAAAGTCATTCTTAGGTTACAAAGATCTCTAGGGAATTCTTACTTAGCGTATGTTTTCCTTTTCTGATACTATTGGAACTGTATAGTCATCTTTATCCAGACTTCTATTTATAAACTTTTAACTTTATTTCTTTTTGTCAATTCAAAACGTTCACATCAAGTGTCTCTCCTATCCATATCTGGGACAAGTTCTTCTAACAATTTATGACCTGAACCGTTGTAAATGGAGTGCAGGCTATAGGTCATTATTTCTGATCCCATTTGTTGCTCTTATTGTTCATAGTTGGCAATCCAATGTTTAAACTGGCTTCTGAACCTATACAATGGGGCTAAGGAGCTTTCTTTAGAGATCCAATTACCAGATATATCTACAGAGGGCAATAAAGTTTTAAGCCTATGTCAAGGGTCAAGCGCTACCATTAAGACCAATACACTTGGCAATTGTTTGATATGCCATTAAAGCTCTCACATTTGTCCTCACCAATCAAGGTTACATGAGTTGCTCCATGCTTCAATGTTCTGTGTTGTTGTAATACTCCAACTAGGTTGCATTATGGCATTGCTTCTATTGGTGGGTGGGTGTGGGTGTGTTGGGGGGGGTACATAATAAATTTCACATTACGTGCACCGATGGCTAACACAATCATTTGAATGTTCGTCGCACACTTCATGAATATTTTTACACTCCAACAAAGGAGCCTCCTGATAAACAAACCCTTTTTAGAGACATTCAACGACTGTAGAGTATTTGCCTAGATGGTTTGTTATGTCTGTTGTTCTTCATTTGCATGAGTTGCATGTCATATACTAACGTAAGATTATATTAAATAATGAAACATTTAAAATTTGGCAGATATCTGTTATGAATTCCACGCCGTTGGTTATCTAGTATTAGAGTCTTGAGTCGTATTGTATCGAGTCTTTATCATATGAGTCAAGTCGCATTGAGTCATATGAGTATTTTAATATTTCCATGTATTTTAATATGGGCGATGTTATTAGCAGTCCTACGATAGATATTCGCAGTCCTAAAAACACTTAGAATGACTATTTGCAGTCCTAAAACACTTAAATTCAATGGACTGCGAATATCAATGGACTGCGTTTAGCGATTATAGGACTGCTTATAACATTGCCCTTTAATATTTCCATGTATTTTAATATGTTATACATTTTGATGTATTTACGGGTCTGCCCCTGGGTCTTGTTATATAAACCTAGGAAGTCAATGTAACTGAAATCAATCATTGAAATATCAAGTTTTCTGTATCTCTCTAAATTTCCTCCCCCTCTCTCTCAAGCCCTCTTCCCTCTAGGGTTTCCTCTCCTTCCCCAATCTTTCTTCTAACTTCTCCTCTACTTCCATTCTAGGGCTTGCCCTTGTATCCCCACCTCCGTCGATCGCCGACAAAAGAAGACCATAACATCTTGGTATCATAGCTCCCTTCCTTGGCTCGACACTTCGGCCGCTCGACACTTAGGCTGTCCTCGCGATTTCAACAAGCCAAGTTTCCTCTTCCCCATTTCTTTTGATCGGATCCTCCTTTCAGTCACTTCTTTGGGTTTTCCACTGCTTCCCCACACCGCACCAGCAACCACTCCATCGACGACGTGATCTTTGTCGTTGCGTCCCTCCCTCCCTCCACCACATCGCGTCTTCCCTCGGCCTTGATTCCAGAGCGCCACCTCCTTCTCGCACGCCGACCGCAAATCACGTCTCACAGCGCCTCGCACGATCCTCCCCTTACATCATTCATCTTCCTTGCATCGTATTTTCCCTCCAGCGCTGCAATCTTCCTCGTCAACCCTTTCACCCAGTCGATTCCCCTCGTCATCTTCCTCAACCAGCCACCGGTGGTTTTCCTGCACATCGTCGGCTACTTCCAATTTCTCGTGCCCTCTTTTGCGTCCCTCCTAATTCCTTTTCGTCTCCAACCAAGTTTCATCTGCAGGTTCCGCCTGCTCTGTCGATCCACGTAGAGCAGAGCAGGCAACCCACGCTTTTCTCGAGCCTGTCAACCGTCAGCAGTCACCCATCTCACCTTTCCCAATCCTGAGCCGCCTTTCTTCTTTGGGGAACCGTGCAAACCTCCTCCCAATCCAGATAGGCCACCGCCAAATTTATTTTTAATTAATTCCTCTTTGAATTAATTAAATCCTCTTGAATTAATTCATTCTTCTTTGAATTATTTTTTTCATCAATTAATTACGGACATGCCGCTCAGCGCCGCCGATTCGGCTATTTTCTGTTCGATGTTCGCCTCCTTTCAGGATGCGATATCCCGCCTCAACCAGTTGGTGACATCAGGTCACTTCGGGGTCCTGCCTCCACCAGTGTCGTCGCCCTCCCAGTCAGCACTTGTCGCTGCCCCCTCCACTGCAGCTTGTCCGGTTCCCCCACTGCCTCCGGTTGCTCCATCGAGTCCGCCGATTGCGCCTCGACCGCCCTTGCCACTGCTGAACCCTGCCAGTCGCCTTCCGACGCAGCTTTCACCTCCACCAACATCGCTGCCTCTACCGCCACCAATCCCTGCTCTGCATGCCCCAACGCTGCAAGCCCCTGCTCCATCGACCTCGCCGACCATCTCTCAGCCTCTTTTGTCGGCCCACGCTGTGAGGCCCCTTTCAGGTCCCCACAATTAGTTATGTATCAAAGCTCATTTTCAATTCATTTTTCACATCACATTGCAGAAGCACTCAAAGTAAAACACATAATAACTCATTTTATTTCATTACTAATGTTTATTACATAGATATTACAAATTGTTTCTAGTTACATTGATGACATACTGACCACATACTACAGATTTTCTAATCTATTTTATTACATAAAGCACATTGCCAATCTTCATATGATTCCCTGTGTTTTTCCTGAACTTCTTTCCCGATAAATATTTTCAGCCATATCTTAGCTAAGTATTCTTCCTTCTTACATTTCTCTTCCTCGGTCAGTTTTGCTTTCTTAGGGATACTTGGGGGTTGCTTCTGCTTCCTAAAAATTTAGACAATTAAAGGTTTAGTCATAAACAACATGAGTAAGTGAGTTATTTACATCTTCAATTGTTGTACAGGCAAACAAGAAAAATTCAGTAACAATATGCATACCCATTTTAAGTGTGGTATAAGAAAATGCATTTGTAGTAATGAATAGTAAAAGAATGTACAATATTTGTATAACGGTATTTGTATTCCAAATTCTTATATTTTCTACCATTCAGTTCTTCAGGTTCTTTCTTTTATTCTTTTATTCCTTCATATTCAATCTTTGGAATCAATACTTCATTTTCATTATTCTTTCATTTCATTAGGTCAGGAAATGTTAAAGGATTCTTTTCATACTCTTGGGCCCACCCCTCCTGGGGTTATCATCAAAAATTCCAATGTCTAGCCAGGGCGATCTTCACACGTAAAAGGCCTTCAACTCCCCCCCGGTTAGAACATAACCTTCCATTCTAGGGCGATTTTTACACGCAACAGGCCTCCTTGCCTCCATAGTCTGGAAAGTTCCTCTTTCATAGGCAAACCCCTTACCTGGGTTAACCCTTTGACATTTCTCATGCATCGATCCATTCTGTGTCTTCTTATTCGTCTTTCAACTTTTCCTATTCTTTTTTTCAATGTTTTATTAATTTCTTATTCATATATATATATTTGAATCTTGACATTATTATAAATGTAGATTTATTTTCTAAATTTCCCCTCAAAATTTCTATCGCACGATTTCCCAAAAGTAACAAGAGAAAGGAGATCTTACAGTGGGAGAAGAGGAGAATAATATCACACGATTTCCACTGTCGGACTGCTCAGAAGCACGTCCGAGCCCTTCCAAGCTCTTCTGAGACAGAATCGAAGAGGGAAGAAGGAGGCACTGTTGCCATCGGCTGGACGAGAAGCAGTCAATGAGCCCTAGCAGGATTCAGCGGCAGCAGCAGTCCAGAGAGGGAGAGAGAGAGATGTCGAGAGCGGAAAAATGAGGGGGAGAGGAGGTAAAGGCGGGTTTATTTCGTAAAGAAGAGCGGTGCCAACTTTAAACCAGGGCTAGCCACATCACAGATCAACCGCTTATGCATGATTTAGGTGCCATCCGATAAGCACACAACATTCTACAGCACATTTTAATGAGTCCAGATGTTAACCATTTAATAAACAGCTATCAATAGTCACTGCTCCATATGTCAACTGGCTGGACAATTTTATCTAACACTGAACCAAGTGTTAAGCCCAATTTCCTCCAGCTGGCCCATAACAAAATACATTTTTCACCAATATAAATTACGAACCAATTCAGCCGGCTGGCTAAAAGTAATAGGTAACCCAAATTTCATTATTACTCAAAATCATCACCCATCTTAAAATTTTAAAATTTCATGTCAAATGAATATATAACAACTCACAAAATCATTCGAAAAACTTCGACACTGATCTTAAATTTCTCTTGATCGGGGATTTAGTCATTTTAATTTAATTTTGTATTTAAATTTATGTAATGATTTGAGTCGTTCCACCCGCTCTGCCGGCTTTCGCTCTGCCGCCTCCGACCACCTCGCCGCATCGTCTGCCGGCCCTGGCTCCGTCAGTCCAGCCAGAACTATTCCTCCCTCCGGCCCTGGTTCCCCCGTCCGCCTTTCACCGCCGCTCCACCGGTCCTGCTAGACCAATTCCTTCCACCGGCCATTGTTCACTTGACCGCCCTGCCACTTCTACTTGCAGTCGCGACGCCGGACCAGCCGGCCCCTTTCCTCCCGCCGCTCGTCTTTCCGACGGCGCCACTGGTACTCCTCGCTGTCAACGCCGACGTGATGCGCTACCATGCGTTGTTTTGGTGCGAGATCAAGGAGCCAGAGGAGTTGATCGTCCTACTGGAGTTCGAGCTTGAGGGCAAGCTCGATTCCAAGGACGGGTGGAGTGTTATGGATCCCACGCCTTTGTTTATCTTGTATTAGAGTCTTGAGTCGTATTGTATCAAGTCTTTATCGTATGTGTAGAGTCGTATTGAGTCATGAGTATTTTAATATTTTCATGTATTTTAATATGTTATGCATTTTGATGGATTTTCGGGTCTGCCCTTGGGTCTTGTTATATAAACCCAGGAAGTCATGTAACTGAAATCAATCAATGAAATATCAAGTTTTCGTTATCTCTCTAAAATTCCTCCCTCTCTCTCAAGCCCTCTTCCCTCTAGGGTTTCCTCTCCTTCCCCAAGCTTTCTTCTAACTTGTCCTCCTCTACCCTCATTCTAGGGCTTTCCCTTGTATCCCTGCCTCCATCGATCGCCGACAAAAGAAGACCATAATGTAATCACAAAGAGAGTAGTTGTTCAATGTAGGTGATCAGATGATGATTCACAACTGATAGGTTCTCCTTAGGAATTGCTATGAATATTAGTGTAATGCGAATAAGTCCATACACTGTTATGTGAGAGATTGGGTCAAATTCTTATGAACTTGCTATTGTTAAGATTTTGGGTATTCATCTTGTATTTGATGCAAAGGATATGACTTTAAGTGATGAGCCACCTTGTTATTGGAGCCTTCAGTCTGGCACTCCACTAGAGTCTTAATCTTCACCTCATCGCAACTTTACCCTCCACCTCTGCCACAGTTTACATCATTTGTGGGACCCTTCGCAGCGTTGGCAGACAATGCCCCCCATTGGCACGACATCTACTAGGAGATGTGAGATAGAGGAGGCATCTGAGTTTGTTGAACTACATCAATTCTTGCTTGGCTTGCATTGTGATCGTGACAATATCTATTCATCTGAGATGAATGCTTCTGAGTCGTAGAAAATGATGGTGATCGATCGCGCCTCACTTGATCGATTTAGGTCATTGAGAGTTTTTAGATCATCGGCACGTTCATTGTGATTTTTCATGTTTCTCTGTATTTTTAAAATAATTTTGGAATTGTATATCTCGAGAGTTAGGGTAAATGATCTAATCGGGTGATCCGGGCCATCATATCAATTTACCATACATTCCCCACGTATATATCTTTATCTGATTTTTTAGGTGAGATGTCGAGCCTCGACTGTAAAAATGCAGTCATTCCTCAAGTGCCAAAGCCTGCGCACGAGGTTCTGAAGCCCCATCCCGCCATGCCAAGCCTTTTTCTACCACCTGACGGCTTCTCCTGGCCTCCAACCGCCTTTTCTCTCTCCGACGACTTACCCGCAACCGTCCCCGATCTCACCAGCTGCCTTCAGTGCATCCCTGAACTTGTCAACAATCTCTGGGGATTCCCCAACCTCGTCGCCCCTCTTTCCCTTATCTGCGCCTTCCAGCCTCCTGCCGCCTCTCCCAGTCCCGCCCAGCCCTCCCTATCCCTTCCCAGCCTCTCCAACCACCTTTTTGCCACTCCCCAATCCATCCAGTCACCCGCCAACTCCTTCTAGACGCCGACTAGCCCTTCCTCCATTCCCATATCTACTACGGCCTCTGGCCTCACCGTACAAACCCTCCTACAATCATCTTTACCGTGAGCAACCTTCCTGACACCAAAATTCCTCAAATTCCCCAAATCCACCAAACCCCCCTACAAACCCTAAAAATCTTCCACCTTCCCCTCCAACCTCCACAGTCGGTCCATCACATCGCACCCAAGCCCTCTTACAACATCCTCCCCGTATTGGATCTAGTTGCCTATCAATTGCATAATTGAATCATTTGTATATGTATTAGGGTCAAGGTTTAGTTAGTGAGCATCCCGTTGTTGTGCGCCCACATTCACATCTTCAGTTAAAAGACCTTGTACTCACTCTTCTGTTCTATTGAGTCTTCCTGCTATGATCTAATGTTTAAAGTTTGTCACTATTTTGGGATTCTCATTATCTTGTTCTTACCAATTTGATTTTGGAATTTTTTTTATTGTAATTCAAATTTAAATTTACTTTTTTTCTTCAAATTTTATTTCTTTAGCTCAATTTAGTTTTGTTCTCCTTCTGCAGGTTCTGCTGTTGGTTTTCGTCTAGATAGCCTCTTAAAGCTTATAGATACTCGTGCAACTAATAGCAAAATGACATTGATGCATTATTTGTGCAAGGTAAAAATCTTATTGCTGCCCTTTCTCCCTGTATCCTTAGTTCAAATTGTTTGGAAAATTCCATCCTACTCCTGGTTTCTTGACATTACGACTCGAAAATCTTGACATTACGACGCGAAAAGCTTGACATCATCTTTTATTATGTTATGGTTTTGATTAATATCTGATCTGACTTCTCTATATTTTTATCACAGTTGAACACTTTCTTTTTTTATATTTTTAAGATGACACTGTACTCTTTGCTATAAGATTGATTTATATTTTCTTAAGTGTTGCCTTAAGTTATATATAAACACTTCTCTGAACTGGAAAAGTTGTCTTTCTTTAGATTATTTGCAGTCTTCAACTCATTTTCTTAGGATGAATTACAAAGCAGGAAGATCAGTTTAAAGTGTTGTAGCAAGATCCACGGCCTCAAAGTTCAAACTTCGGTATGGGCCGAGGTTACTAGCCCATCAATGGAAGATCCACGGACCCAAGAGCGGGAATGGGAAAGATGGGGATTTTTCTACTCAAACGAATCCAAATGTCGGTTAGCTGCAGCTAGGAGGTCCAACCGCACAGCCGGGAGTGTATATGAGCTCTCATCCCAAACTAAACGTTATGCTAGGTTGGAGGAAGAGGCAGAAGTGTGCAATAGAGAGCTCACAAGTTTTGGGCGAGGTTCCCATGGATTAGTCGCACTGTCTGTTCCCCTCGACAAAATTTCCAACGAAAGTTAACTTGCAATAAATTATTTTTAAAACTACATTCTTTTGATTTGTCACTGGAAAATAAAGCATTTAAATTAAGGAAACAAGTGAGGAGTACAAACACGAGAGGAGTACGACTAATTAAATGAGAAAATACAAAGACTTAAATAACTGAATTCGAAGCTTACAATCTAATATCTCTTCAAGTAGAGATAAACATAAAATTCAATTGTAAAAAAATAACAAAACACCTTGGACTCGCACAATACTGAAAGGGGAGGGTTGGAGATGTATTTAGATGGTTGTGGAGTAGTTGGGAGAGCCATCCGGGGCTGGACTTCAGGTTCCAATATTGTTGCACAGGACTGTCTGCGGCTGGAGGGAGATGGAATTCAGGAACCAGCTGCTGGGAAGAGCTCAGCAGGGAGCTGGGAGGCTCGAAGAGGCTTCCAGAATGCAGGGGGCTTGCTGGTAATCGAGTACTCGGCCTGGAAAGCAGCGGAGAGGAGATTGGAGGCTGTAAACTGCTGTCCAGGAATTCTGTTGCAGGTGGTAGCCGTCTAGGAGGAGAATGGAGGGGCGGCTGGAATGCAGGGAGGTGGGAGGGTCGGTTTTGGGGAGGAAGAGGTTTGTGGCTCCATGTGAAGGTAGGGAGGGGAATAAAGGGGAGGGGGCGACTGTTATGGTGGGAGTGGGGACTGGGGAGAGGGATTTGTGGGTAGTGGAGAATGGTGGGATAGGAGCAATTATAGGAGTGAGGCCTAAAATTTAGGAGAGGTGGAGTAATGGGTAGCGGAGGAAGTTAGTAGGTAGTTATGGAGTGGTGGTGGAGATGTCTGGCCGAAGGTGGTGGTGGTTGCCGGAGATGTTTTCCGGCGATCGCCGGAAAATTGAAAGTGGAAGTAATGGAGGGGAAAATGGATGGGGGATCACCGGAGGCGACTGGAGAATGACTCTGGTGATCACCGGAGACGAATTTAAGGGGAATTGAGGGAATGATAGGGGCTATTTGGGAATTTAGTGGGGGAAAGAGGGAGATGGAGGTTGGCTGTTGTTGAGAGGTGCTGGATTGGATGTATGGAGGTCAACAGTGGGGTGGCAAGGGGGAGATGGAGGCCGGCTGCATTGGAGAGGTGCTTGAATGAAGTATGGTGGCCGGCAGAGGGATGGGGAAGGGAAAATGGGAGGCTGGTTGTATGGCGGAGGCTGGAATGTGATGTGGGGTGGTCGGCAATGGGGTGGGAAGAGGGGAGGGGACTCAAGACAAGGGAAAAGGAGGGGATCCAGGCTTCACGCACGGGGCTCGGCTTCGGCACTGAAATGATCAAAGACAAGGCTTCTACACTCAAATCTTCAATGACTCTAAATCAGAGCCCTCACCATCTATATATAGAGACTAGGGGGACAACGAACAGACATTATTCGCCATTCGTTGCGATCCCCCAAATTAAACAAAATACAATTTAAAATAAAAACACAGAACCACTAATGCTAAGATCGGCGATCCGCTCATGATGAGCTGTCCCGATCGTCACTGTGCTTGAGGTCGGCGCGAGTAGACCCGAACGGGTCGGCCGGGTTGCTCCCCATCACAGCGCATCCAAGACCTCGCCGACAGGTATGTGTGAGTACTTCCTTTCGAGGTCCCTTGCTATGATCTGTACTGAGTCGCTGCTTGACCTTGTTGCAGACAAGAGCTCGCAGAAGATGCCCAAGCCCTTGACGCCTCGTGAGACCAACCCAATCAAGGAGGCCCTGAAGAGGGCCAAGGCGATCTGCTTAGAAATTCTGTCAGGCCGGCATTCGGGCACCTCCGTCAAGACTTCGCGTGGCGAGGAGAATACACATGCACCCTCCGAGATCCCATCTGGGAAGGATCTTCACTCTCTCGAGCAGACAGGTGTGCCTGTTGACGTGTCATCCTGCTCGCTGCTTCCTAGTGGGTCCTTTGGATTTTTTGGGCTTCGCATTAGACAAGTTCTAGTGTGCTAACTTCGTTGTTTCGTCGGTACTCCTTCCGAGGGCGCTCTCCTTGCTAGAGAGGCACGACAAACAAAGTCGGTGTCTCCGTGGCGGCCCAGTCGATGCCTGTTCGACCACGTTGCCACACTATCCGTCCCGATGAGCAGTTTGTCATGCTTCCTGATCTCCAGAGTTGTTTGGTCTCCTTCATTAGTGACATGGAATCACGGATGCGGGTGGTGGAACTCTCCAATCTGGCGAGTCGTCTCACTGCCCTAGAGGCTCAAGTGGCTATGACAAAGCAGTATGAGTTTCGCCTGCAGGCGGCGGAAGACCGCTACTTTGAGATCGCCTTCCAGGGGACCTATATCAACGAGCTCTGCCGGCAAGTCGACAATCTTGTAGATGACTTTGCAGGGGTCGTGCATGCTACTGGGATGATGTCGGAGAAGGCGCAGATATTGGACATGGTCCACCAGGGCGAGCAACACCTCGAGCATGCCTTGGATCTTTTTCAGAACACCACCAACCTAGGCTATCGGGCTTGCCATGCTCGTACCCCCGACCCACGGAGGACCTTCCATCGCTAGTTTCTCTTTTTCTTTCTTTCCTGCATCTCGCAGTTTGTAAAAATGAACTTAAATTGCGAACTTTATTTTTTGAACCTGGATTTTTCTTTCGAGGTGAATGAATTCGCTATGTATTGTGATTGCCTATGACCTATGACTTCGCTCTTTTGTTTGCTTGTTTGTTCTTTGACATTTATAGGTGATCCATTTTTACATTTGGCGAGGTGAATGTTTAAAAAATAAGAATCTTAGCGACGTTGACCCGGCGAGGAGTCTAACCCCTGATGGTTTTGACGAAGTGTCACCGCTTCACGTAACATGGAGAGGTGGTCGTCGCTTGGGCTTCCACCTCTCCTATAAATAAGGGGTTATTAGTTGTTTCCACATTAACTCACTTTCACCAAGTCACTTTTGTCATCAAACTCTTCGTCGGTCCACCATGACTTCCGAAACTCACTTCCAGTGTGTCGCCCTCTTCCCTGCATGCCAGACCTTCCCCAAGCCCATCATTGATGATGGTGAGCTGGCCTTATTCAGGGAGAGGTTCCTCCCGTCGGGCTTCACGGCTTGGTGCCTTGTTGGGGATGAGTGTCTCAACGCGATTCGCCAAGGGGAGCTTGTTTTCTCCCTGGAGCATTTCACGCACGGGCTGCGCCTTCTCCTCTGGCCTGAGGTGATGGAAATACTTCGTCACTTCAGGATGGTTTCTGCACAGTGAACATGAACGGGATCACGGTTGTGATTTCGTTTGCGACGTTCCTACGGGAATCATGAGTCTTTTGAAAATTCGCAGTCTTTAACAATTTTTTTATGATGAAGGGTACAAAGGAAGGAGTCGCCTACTTCACCATCCGGTCCTTGAAGCTAAAAAAACGCGGCGAACAAGGTCTACTGGTGGAGGAGAAGGTCATGTTCATTCGATGTGACTTCGGCGAGATCCTCACCATCCCGATGTCCCGCGGACCGCTGGCATTCTGGATCCCCAAGGTGAAAGGGGACAGTTCGGCCTTGTTCAGTTTCTTCCAAAACAAGGCCAGGATGACTCCAGGCGAGGAGGGTAAGTTTTTATTCCTTATGGGTAACCTTCTTTTTGGCGAGCAGGTCTGTCTGACTTCTTCCTTTGCAGGTAACCACGCCGTACCCGAGCGACCTTTGGAGGGTCGGCCCCAAAGGGAAGGGGCCCGTCGTCACGGTCGGTCTAAAGGCCCCTCAGGAAGGGAAGAAGAAAAGGAAGCACAAGACGACCGCCCATAAAGGGGAGTCGTCGCGTGCAGCCGAAGCTTCTGACGATGGCCACTCGTGGCATCCACTTTTGGGGAGGGTGACGAGTCAGAGGACATCCTCAAGGCCTCGCTTGTGTCATGGTTGGATGGAGAGCATCGAGTCTTGCGGTAGAGGAGATAATGCTACACCAGCCCGGGATAGGCAATCAATGTGCAAATGGGGAGCTGATTTTTGCCGACAATGCAGAAGTTTGAGTTTAGAGTCATGACACTCGGGGGTAGATGGTCGCCTCGCGCGCGGCCGAGACTTGAGTTCACAAGGCGTGCCCGACTTGAGGATTGTAGATGAGAAAGGAAACAACTTTATTAGTATTAAATAAATCAGGAATACATTCAGTGCTTATCTTTGTACATGAGTATCCGAAGGAATCATACACATGAAGATAGTTCCGAGGTTTGCTCTAGGGCGAAGGGGAGGTGATGGGAAAAAAATCCTTGTTAGCGACGTGCCCGACTTGAGGTCCTCCTATGATAAGTCGTCCCCTCCACTGTCGAGCTCTTGGCAGTTTCGAAGAGGGGGTGATGGGAAGTCGAGGGAGCTTTCGAACACAATGCGAGGTGGACTCGCGGAGTCCGGTGCCTCGCTCTGGCGAGTCGGATGCGTGCAAGGAATGTTCTAGGATACGCTCTTTGTCACTCCCCTGCCACTTGGACCTGATCCAGAGTCCAGCTCTTCCTCCTCGGGTAATAGCGCACACAGAATGTATGATGCACTAAGAGAACTCTAATGTATTATGCAAGTCTATTGGTGTAGGGGGAAATCTAATTGAATGTGGTGCACATGCAATAGTCCAACATTCGTTTGCAATAATTCCGAAATTATAAAGGTAATGAACAAACACGCACAATCAAAATTAGGATTTAATTAAGACAAGATCAAGTTATGTGATAATTAAATACTCGGCGAATATACCCTCCAAGTAGAATAAAGAGATCAAACAAATGTCTACAAAATTGTAATCTTGATTCGCATGTTTTCCAACAAAATATTCAATATATAGTAATAGAGCTTCCAAATAAGAATTTACATAAATAATTAAGACCAACGGAGAATGTCTGCTGCATTTTTATTGCAAACAGCGGTGTACAACCCCGATATTCGCCTAAAGGACGGGCAAACAAAAGCGAAGCGAGCCCGCCCGATATTCGCCTAGAGGACGGGCAAACAAAAGCGAAGCGAGCCCAGTGGCTCGCAAGGAGGCGAGCGAGCCAGAGGCCCGCCGAGTGCTCGCAAGGAGGCGAGCGAGTCAGAAACTCGCCGAAGGGTCGCGAGAAGACTGGCGAGTCAGTTTCCTCCCAGAGTCGCCGGGATCGACCAACCTACCTCTTTACCCCCGTTGGCATGTCATTAGCCGGACCAAACAGCGGAGTTCCGCTGTTAGCAGACCTAATTGGGGTGCGGATAGTAAAATCAAAAGGCGGGATCCTGCTATTTGCAGGCCGGACCAGAAAATCTATAAATAGGACCGTAAGGGCACCTTTGGAGGGGATCTCACTTCGGCTTCTCTCTCCTTAGGCTTTCTTTGGTTAGCATTTCCCGAGCTCTCCAAGGTGCCCAAGTCTCAACTTTGGCTTGGGAGGGGAAGCTGATGCAGGACGGGCATCACCACCCGCCTGCCACCCGGGATACCTGGGAATCCACCCGGGGCCCTTATCAGGTTTCGCGGACCGTACACCCCAACCCATCCCCGGCCCCACAACAGGGCCGATAGGTTGTTGAGGCCAGGGCTAGATCCCCCGACCTCCTTGATAAGAATTCCTCATGCGGAACCTCATCACCAACCTCGCGGTCGCGGCACTGCGAAGCGAGTTCACGACCCCGGTACCCCAGGCGACCCTTCCCCCAGCAGCGGTTGGCGAGAACGCCCCGGGGGGAGAGCCGGAAAGGAAGTTGCAGGAAGTTTAGTGCAGGACTTAGGAGGGCGAGTGTTGTTCGCCAGCCCGGCGAGCCGTGTGCCGACGAGCTCCGTGCCGGCGAGCTCTGTGCCGGCGAGCGCAGTGCAGACGAGCGAGCGTCTGGAGGATATGGCGACCGTGGGAGTGGTCCAGGCGAATACCGTCCTCGCGAGCGCAGCCCTCGCGAGCCCGAGCTTGGCGAGAGAGCTCGGGGGTCGCGCGGAGCGAGAAAGGGTAGCAGAAGGGGGAAGTCCTTTCAGCGAGTTGGTGCTTTCTGCGCCTGTCCCAGTAGGGTTCAGGGAGTGGGACAGGGTGTACTACAACGGCAGGGTGTACTACTTCGTCGTCACTCTTAAAGAAAAGGCCAGGGACTGGTTCCATCAACTCCCTACAGGGTCGATCTACGCCTTTGAGGATTTGCGCAGGAGCTTCTTGTTGCGATTCTCAACTGCAAAGAAGAGGAAGAAGGACACCGAGTCCCTCTTCAAAGTGAAGCAGGAGCCAAAGGAGTCGTTGGCTCGCTACGCGGATCGGTTTCAAGAGGAGGTGCTGCTCACTCAGGAGATGCCAGGATTTGCACTCCAGCTCGCCTTCACCGTCGGGCTAAGGGAGAGCTTTTTCAAAATGACTTTGAAGAGAAAAACCCCCGTCTCCTACGAAGAGTTGATGGAACGGGTGGCGGAGGAGATTGAGAGTGAGGAGGCCAACCCAGAACTCACTAAGCGGTTAGCGAAGCTCAGTGAGCCGGAGGTCAGACAGCAGGAAGTAAGGAGAAGGGAGGAGCCCAGGGTCCCGGAGGGGGAGTGGAGGCAGCGTGCCGAAGGAATGCAAGGTCAGGGACGAGGTTACGGCCCGGGAAGGGGTAACTTCTATGGAGGGCAAGGAAGACCCCCCCAGTTGGGATGGAGACAGGGTCCGAGGCCGTTGCCTCCCCGCCTCAGCAAGCCATGGCGATCAGGAGGGGAAGAGGAAGAGGAAGGAGAGAAGAGGCGAGAGAAGAAGCGGGAGCAAGAAGGAGGAGGAATAGGGTGGCAGAAGGCGATGCAGGGGAGGCGGCGTTGCCGTATTGTGACTTCCACGATGAAGAAGGTCATGCGACGGCCACCTGCCCAGAGTTCCTGGAAACAAAAAAGGGCCGAGTGCTCGCGCCGAGACAGCAGCAACAGGTGAGAATTGAGGAGGTCGAGCCTCGAGGGGAGGAGGAAGAAAGGTGTGAAGACAGAGTTGATGTGGGGAGTAGAGGAGGGATCGGGGTGATCCACGGGGGAGTAGGGGTGGAGGCAACCCGCAAGGCTAGCCTCCATACCATCTATCGGCGGAGCGTGGCCTCAACATCCACTACTCCACCCCCAGCGGAGAGAATCACTTTCTCACAGAAGGACATGCCAAGCTACGAGGACCCGTTCTGCGATGCGTTGGTCATCCAGACCGCCATCGAGAACTTCACCGTCTCGCGGATTCTAGTCGACAACGGTAGCTCAGTCAACGTTGTCTTCAAGAAGACGTTTGATGAGATGAAGGTGGAATCCAAGAGGGTGTTGGCCTCGGATGGCCCCCTGTTCGGCTTTTCAGGAGAAAGGAAGGAAGTAGAAGGTGGAGTGGGGCTCCATGTGACCCTCAGAGGGCAGTCCCGGAACTGTCGCTTCGTGATAGTAGACGCCCCAAGCAGCTACAGCGCCATCTTCGGACGGCCTCTCATCAGCGCGTTTAGATGCGTCCCTTCCACCTTCCACCAATGTCTAAAGTTCAACGCGGGTGGAGTCCAGGTCCGGATCCGAGGAGACCCCAAGATGGCGAGACAGTGCTATGTGACGGCTGTCAACACCATCACCTGGATGGAGGAAGCGGAGGAGTTCGATAAAATGATGGAGGAAGCGGTAGGAGCCGGAGGAGAGAAAAGAGCGCTGTCAACACCATCACCTGGATGGAGGAAGCGGAGGAGTTCGATAAAATGATGGAGGAAGCGGCAGGAGCCGGAGGAGAGAAAAGAGCTGAGGAGAGGACGGAGGGAGAAGAGGTTCATGCCCAAGAAGGGGTCGCTGAGAGGCCCAGGGCGGAAAGAGGAGAAGAAGAGAGGAAAGGAGAGGGTGCCCGGGAAGGAGGGGTGGAAGAGTTGATGATGGTAGGAGGGGCAGAGATGGAGGAAGGAGCCCAAGCGCTCGCTGGCGCTGGAGAGGAGAAAAATACTTGGGGAGAGCAATCCAGGCTGGAGGCCGTGGATGAGGTCGTGGAACTTGAAGTCACCACTCGGCTCGGGGTGGTGGAAAAGGTCCGAATTAGCGGAGAGCTCAATCCGAAGGAGCAGGCCGAGATCCTGGCCTGCGTGCAGAAGAATGTGGATGTCTTCGCTTGGAGCGCCGCGGAGATGCCCGGGATCGATGCGGATGTGGCTTGCCACCGCCTCAACCTCGACCCCGGCACCCTCCCCATCCGTCAGAAGAGGAGGGCCGTAGCGGACAAGCTTGAAGAACCCATCCGAGAGGAGGTGGGTAAACTCCTGCAGGCAGGTTTTGTATCGGAGATCCAGTATCCAGGCTGGGTCTCCAACGTAGTCATGGTAAAAAAGGGAGGAGGTAAGTGGCGCATGTGTATCGACTTTTCACTTCTTAATAAATCATGCCCGAAAGATTGTTACCCCTTGCCTAGAATCGACGCGTTGGTTGACTCAGCCGTTGGTTTCTCTGTAATGTCTTTCTTAGATGCTTTTTCAGGTTATCATCAAATCCGCATGCATCCCCCGGACATCAAGGATGTTTCCTTCATCACGGGGGATGGATGTTACTGCTATAAGATGATGCCCTTCGGGCTCAAGAACGCAGGCGCTACGTACCAAAGGATGATGGATAGGGTCTTCCGCGAGCAGAAAGGAAGAAATTTAGAAGTCTATGTTGATGACCTCATGGTGAAGAGTAGGGACCTTGGGTCTCACCTCCGAGACCTCGAAGAGACGTTCGGGACCCTACGAAAGTATAAAATGAAGCTCAACCCCTTGAAGTGTGTCTTCGGGGCTAGTCGGGGGAAGTTCCTAGGCCACTTGCTAACCCCGCCAGGAGTAGAACCCAACCCGGACAAGGTCAAGGCAATAATGGAGTTGGGGTCGCCGAGGAACCCAAAGGAGGTTTAGAGCCTCACAGGGAAGCTGGCCGGACTCAGCAGGTTCCTCTCTAAGGCGGGGGAGAAGTGTGCACCCTTCTTTAAGGCACTAAGGGGCAACAAAAAGTTTGAGTGGACCTCGGAATGCGAGGGAGCTTTCCAAGCCTTGAAAGAACAACTCACCCAGACCCCCTTACTCCAAGGGCCGAGATTGGGAGAAGACCTATCCCTATACCTGGGAGTAGGGTCGGAGGCAGTGAGTGCAGTATTGGTCCGGAAGGAGGGGAGAAAACAATTCCATATCTACTATGTCAGCCGAGTGCTGAAGAAGGCGGAGCTCCGATATCCAATCTTGGAGAAGTTGGCTTTCGCATTAGTGGTGGCGGCGCGGAGGCTCCGACCCTACTTTCAGGCACACTCCATCAGAGTAGTGACGGACCACCCGCTTCGCAAAATCATGGAAGGGGTGGAACACTCGGGAAGATTGGCAAAATGGTCTGTGGAGCTGAGCGAGTTCAATATTACGTTCATACCCAGGACATCAATCAAGGCCCAAGCGGTGGCGGACTTCATGGCCGACTATACGACCTAGGTGGGTGAACATGAACCGCCTCCCCCAGTAGCATGGAGGATGTTGGTGGATGGTGCCTCAGGAAAGCATTCCTATGGGGGGGGGGGGGATCATCCTAGTGAGTCCTCAAGGGACAAGAATCGAGCAAGCCCTGAACATCCATTTCCCAATTACCAACAACCAAGCGGAGTACGAAGCAGTGATAGCAGGCCTGCGGTTAGCTCGAGAGCTGGGAGTGCAAGATGTGGAGGTCTCGACGGACTCCATGGTGGTAGCACGCCAAGTCAAGGGAGAGTTCGAGGCAAAGGACCCGACTCTCCTGCGATACTTGGAGAAGGTTAAGGGAGTCATCGAGCAATTCCACACTTTCTCCATCAAACACGTGCCAAGGGAAGAGAGCACTCCCGCGGACCTCCTAGCCAAGTTCGGTCCTCGAGCTGGAGGGACGGTTTCAGAACTCTTCCGGCCCTCCATCGAGGAAGGAGAGCTGATGGAAGTAGATCAGCGAGTCTCGTGGATGGATCCCTTCATCTCTTATTTAACATCAGGAAAATTCCCCGAGGGAGAGATAGACAGGCGGCGCTTCAGGTATAAGTCGGCTTATTACTCTTTGCATGCAGGGGGGCTGTACAGGAAGACTCTCTCGGGACTTCTGGCCCGTTGCGTTTCTGAGGAGGAGGTTCCGAGAGTCCTAGAAGAAATTCACTCCGGGGAGTGTGGGAGTCATTCCGGGAGCCGGACTCTGGAAGGAAGGGTGTTGAGGCAAGGCTATTTCTGGCCCACCCTCAGCAAAGATGCGGCCGAGTTTGCAAGGAGGTGTTCGAAGTGCCAACTCTATGCTCCGCTCCAACTCCTCCCAGCCCAGAGACTTCGGACCATCACAGCCCCCTGGCCTTTTGCCATATGGGGGTTGGACTTTGTCGGCCCTTTCCCTCAAGCTAGCGGCCAGAGAAGGTTCTTGCTGGTCATGATCGATTATTTTTCCAAGTGGGTAGAGGTGAAGGCGCTCGCCAAGGTAACATCTCAAGTTGTAAGAAATTTTGTGTGGGGAGAGATAATTTGTAGGCACGGGCTCCCTCTGGCCATAGAGACAGACAATGGGCCGCAGTTTGCTAGCGAGGAGTTTGTTAGCTTCTGCACCCAACTTGGCATCGACCTCAGGTTCACATCGGTTCATCATCCGAGGAGCAACGGCCAGGTGGAGGCGGCGAACAAAATAATCGTCAACCTGTTAAAAAAGAAAGTAGAGAACCTCCGGGGGAATTGGGTGGAGCAGCTACCATCCGTTCTCTGGGCCCTGAGGACTACCCCTAACACCGCCACCGGTGTCACGACCCGTCTCGACAAGAGTCAGAGCGCACTTCGGGCGGGCCGTGATGCCACAGGCATGAGCGAACAGGAAACCATGCCTGCTAAGGCGGAAACAGAAATGCTACAAAAGTTTTGGATTTATTACTTTTGAAAAGAATTTAGTATATTTTATAAGTATGCGGAAGCCACAATGAATGATTAAAACTCATGCATTTTCATTAAAAACAAAAGTCACACATTATACTGAAATGATGAACATGCAATGTGTCACAATAGTAAAATGCTATAAGTAAAATGATCTGATACAAACAAAAACACCCTAAGAGTTGTCCACAATACCAGAGAAAATGGCTGACAATAACTAATACAAGAAAAGTAGATCCAACAGTACTGAAACAAATACATAGAACCTGCTGACACAGTAATCAAAAAAGAACCTCCAAGCAAAACTGCAGCTGAACGAAGAAAACTCAGGGAGCAGACGGCGCGGTCACGAACCCTAAGGCAAATCCAAACAGAAGGAAAATGCCTCAGAACAAGAAAATAATAGAAAACAAGCTGTAATGTTAAGTACATGCAGAAATAATTCTAAAGTACCAATTAACTTTTGAAACAGGCTAGTGAAACAGGCAGGTAACTGAAACAAGCAGAAACTATCTAGAAATATTAGCCTACTCCGGAGTATAGCCTAAACAAGTATTTTTGCAACGACATAAGCTGTAATCTATGAAATGCGTAGGTGTTTATAGTGGGCACACATGGTTCACACTCAAGTCCAAGTGTAAGGCTTACCAGAATAAGAGTATTCCCTGCTTACCGTGACCATGCAATCAAGACGTTGCACAACATAAACCCTAGTTTCCACGATTTGCTTATGACACTCAAGACCTAAGTGATTCATGTCTTTTCCGAGGAGATCCTTATCACAACGCGACATACTCACGAGCGATAATTCTTGTATTATCAGAGACTGGTAATAAATTAGATACATGAAAGAAGAACTTAAATTCTTGTTTGCAAGCGAGAGGGAATTTCTCCACTTGCCTTAAGGTGAAGCCGCAACTACCAGCAACTGCTATGCGGCGCAAGCAAGGACAAGGCTCTATTGAACCTGTTCAGGGATAATCGCAGACGATATTTGATATTTGACAAGCAACAAACCATATGCTAACACATGCAGTTTAATTCACGAAAACACAATCAGAAGTGGATTAGCAATTTACCTCCCTCAAGGTGAGGGGAGAAGAAGTTACCACAAGGATCGGGTACTTGGCGGCGCTTGAGTGACGAAAACCCTAAATCGGAGAGGGTTCGGAGCGATTCCACCACTAGATCTGATGTGCGGCACCGAAAACGCAAACAAAAAATTGGGATTAGGCGGATTTACGACAAACATAAGAGGGACCGATGAAATTACGTCGATCGAGTAGCGAAAATCACCACAAGCATTTAGGGCAAAACTGAAAACGGAAATTTTGGCGGAGATCCTTACCGAAGGAGACCAGATCTGGGCTCAAGAGTCCACGAGGAGGGGTTTCAGGCGAAACCCTAGGAGTCCCTTGAAATCCGTCGGCCGAAACGGAGAGGAAGAGGGGTTGTCGACCTTTTTGGAGGAGGAGGGGCCACTGCCGACCCTCAAGAAGGCTGCTGCCGTCGACCTAGAGAGGGGAAGAAGGAAGGAGCGGGGGGAGCTGCAACCCTAGTTGTTGCCGACGGCCTGGAGAGGGAGGGAGACAGCCTTTGCTGCTGTCGTCGGCCAGGAGGAGGAAGGGAGGCGCAGGCGGCGGCGCAGATGCCGGCTGGAGGCGGAGCAGGCGGCGGCGGCGGCGGTGCACGCAGGAGACGAGAGCGGGAGAGCCGTCCGGGAGCGGAAACGGGAGGGGGGCTTGCGTGCGCACGGGAGCAAGATCAGGGGAGTTGTTGAGTGCGGGTTTTGAAACCCTGGACCGTGGGTTTAACATTGGGATAAGTTGGGCTGCGGTTAGAAGGTTTTTAGGGGGGGGGGAGAAATTATTTGTCTAAATTGTTTTTTTTTATCATTAAATCTTATTTTTATTTTTATTTTTTCTAAGGGTGTTACAATCTCCCCTATTTAGAAAGTTTCGTCCCAAAACTTCTGAGAATTCTCTTATGACGAATATTAGGATGACATTCATTCCAACAAGGTTTGCAATTCAAGTCAAGAGAACTAACTGAAAAGGCACTTAAATAGAGAGAGGAACAAGAGCGGGGACATACCGGGATCAAGAGAAAAGATGCGGATACTTGCTACGCATGTCAGCTTCGAGCTCCCAAGTGAACTCCTCAGACTTGTCATGCATCCAAAGTACCTTCACCATAGGAATGGTCCTCTTTCGAAGCTTGCGCTCTTGATATTCCACTATCTTAGCGGGCTCAATCGGATAAGACAGATTAGCTTCAGGAACCACCGGAATTTCCTCAAGAACACGAGTAGGATCATGGATGTATTTCCGGAGCTGACTGACATGGAAAACATCATGAACACCGGACAACGAATCTGGCAACTCCAAACGATAAGCAGATCCTCCAACACGCTCTGAGATGGTGTACGACCCCACAAATCTCGGGCTGAGCTTATGATGGCGACCAAACCGTTTCATCCCAGGAGTAGGAGAGACCTTCAAGAACACCTGATCACCTACTGCAAACTCCAACGGACGGCGGCGCTGATTAGCATATTTCCTCTGTCTTTCAATGGCACGACTGAGCTGAAGACGAGTCTTCTTGGTGGTTTCTTCCATTTCCTGAAGTAACTCAGGGCCCAACACCACCTTCTCACCAACTTCTGACCAATAAAGAGGAGTTCTACAACGACGCCCATACAATGCTTCGAAGGGGGCCATCTTGAGGCTTTCCTGATAGCTATTGTTGTAGGCGAACTCAACCAACGGTAGGTGCTCATCCCAAGCTCCCTTGAAGTCCAGAATATAACACCGAAGCATGTCTTCAAGAATCTGATTAACCCTTTCGGTCTGCCCATCGGTAGTTGGATGATAAGCGGTGCTCAGGTTGAGCTCGTACCCAAGGCTTGCTGAAAACCCTTCCAAAAGTGCGAAACGAACCTCGAGTCACGATCAGAGACAATCCGCAGAGGAATCCCATGAAGTCTAACTATCTCAGAAACATAAATACGGGTCATCTTCTCGGTGGAGTGACCTTCCTTGTACGGGATGAAGTGAGCCACCTTCGTCATGCGGTCCACTATGACCCAAATCGCATCATGCCCTCTCGGAGTACGGGGCAAACCCGTGATGAAGTCCATAGAGACATCCTCCCACTTCCATTCGGGGATAGGCAAAGGCTGCAGAAGACCACCAGGATGCTGACGCTGAGCTTTCACCTTCTGGCACGTCAGACATCGAGAGATGAAGCGAGCTATATAATTCTTCATACCAGGCCACCAAACGATTTGCCTCAAGTCATGATACATCTTATTATTGCATGGATGACCAGATGTGCGAGACTCGTGAGCTTTTCGGCAAATACTATCGAGCAATTCGGGAACATCAGGAATGCAGAGGCGGCCTCGGAAACGCAGAACATCGTCAGAGATAGAGAAATCCGGAAGAGTCCCAAGTTCAACCTGTCGGCGGATGCGCTGGAGTGCGGGGTCAGATGGCTGTAAATCCTTCACCTGCTCTACCCATAACGGAACGGGAACCTCTTCATGACCTTCTGGCGCGATGGTTATATCCATCCGATCGAGGTCATCAATCAAGGCTGCTAGAATAGCTGACATGGGTGCACAAGCGGCTACGGAGGCATGCCGGCTCAACGCATCTACCACTGAATTGGCTTTACCAGGAACATACGTGAGCTGCAAGTCATAATCTGCCACGAACTCGAGCCAACGCCTCTGACGAAGATTGAGGTCCTTCTGAACAAAGATGTACTTTAAACTCTGGTGGTCGGTGAAAAAGTGACACTTCACGTCATAGAGATAATGACGCCAAAGCTTCAGAGCAAACACCACCGCAGCGAACTCCAGATCATGAGTGGGCTAGTTGCGTTCGTGAACCTTCAACTGCCGCGACCCATAAGCAATAACGCGATCATCCTGCATCAGGACACAACCCAAACCAACTCCGGAAGCGTCAGTGTAAACTGAAAAGTCTAACCCTTCTGACGGGAGGGCTAAAACAGGCGCTGAACACAGACGTTGCTTCAACTCAGAAAATGACTGCTCGCACTGATCTGTCCACTCGAATCTAGCATGCTTTTGAGTTAGTCGAGTCAGGGGGGCGGCAAGAGAGGAAAAACCCTTTACGAAGCGTCGGTAATAGCCAGCCAAACCAAGGAAACTGCGGATCTCGGTAGGGGTAGAAGGTCGCTTCCAGTCCATAACTGCGGAAATCTTGGCAGGATCAACAGAAAGTCCATCCCCTGAAATGACGTGGCCTAAGTAGGCAACACGATTCAGCCAGAACTCACATTTTGCCAACTTTGCATAAAGTTGATGCTGACGAAGGGTGGAGAGTGAGTCTAAGATGCGTTGCATGCTCCTCGCGGGTCTTGGAGTAAATCAGGATATCATCAATGAAGACGATGATGAACTTGTCCAGGTACTCACGGAAGACACGGTTCATCATGTCCATGAATGCAGAAGGGGCGTTAGTCAACCCGAAAGACATCACCAAAAATTCGAAATGACCATACCGAGTCCGGAAGGCCGTCCTGGGGATGTCGGAGTCCTTGATCTTCAGCTGATGGTAACCCGATCTGAGATCTATCTTTGAAAAGACTGTACTGCCATTAAGCTGATCGAATAAATCATCCACACGCGGAAGGGGCTACTTATTCTTGATGGTCACCTTATTAAGATCTCGGTAGTCGATGCACAATCTCATGGATCCATCCTTCTTTTTCACGAAGAGTACAGGGGCTCCCCAAGGTGACGAGCTAGGGCGAATGTACCCACGCTCAAGCAATTTGTCTTACTGCGATCTGAGTTCTTCTAGCTCACGCGGTGCCATACGGTAAGGAGCTTTAGATATGGGGCGCGTCCCAGGCTCTACATCAATACAGAACTCTACATCTCGATCAGGAGGCATCCCAGGCAATTCGGCGGGGAACACGTCAGGAAACTCCGAAGCAACAGGAATAGACTCGAGTTGAGGAGAGATAGCATCCGAGTGCGAAGCATAAACGAAGCAGACAGAACATCCTTGCCTAAGAAGTCGAATGGCGCGTACAACAGAGATTACCTTCAGGTGACTGCGGGTCTGAACATGAACGTTGTATTCCTTGCCATTAATGCTGAGATTGACCCTCTTCACCACACAGTCCAGCTTTGCTCGATACGCGACCAACCAATTCATTCCTAGGATTACGTCGAACTCTGTCATATCCAGAACTATGAGGTCAGCGAAGACTTGCAATTCTCCAAGCAGGATCGGACAATTGAGAACGCCTCTGGTTGAGAGATGCAGATGACCGGGTACAGAAATCTCAAAAGGAACCTCAAGTGGCGAAGTATGCCAACTATAAAGGTCCACGATGTGGCGGACGATAAAAGAGTGCGATGCACCGGAGTCAAATAAGATTTGCATCCACTTATTCTTGACCCTAAGACTTCCTAAAAAGGAAAACATAAAGCATAGCAAGTTTGTTCGACTAAGGCAAGTCAGATTTAAGAATGCAGAAAAAAAAATTTAAAATTCCACACAAAACGTACCAGAGATGACGTCGGTAGATGCGAGCGCCTCGCCCTGAGTGGCGACGTTCAGCACAGCTCTGCCCTGAGCTCCGGGGATAACTTGCAGAGGTTGAGCGGGGATCGGGCTATCCTTTATGGGGCAGTCGAGCATGAGGTGCCCAACCTGCCCACATTTGAAACAAGCCTTCTGCTTGCGGCGGCAGTCCTTTGCCAAGTGGCCCGACCTCTTGCAGAAAGCACAGACGGAGACAGCAGAGGCAAGTGTCATCTGAGGTTGCTGCGCAGGAGTAACCATCTTCTGCTTCTTCAGGAGGGAGCGGCAGACTTGGGCGACATGGCCCACCTTGTGGCAGAAGGCACACACCTCTTTGGACCCGGGGCCTTGCTGCTGAGCTGAAGCATCCTTGCGCTTGAGGTCGGATGCGGCGGCATTGCTTGTTCCATGCTGGGCTTTCTTGGCAGAACGATCCAACTCAATAGCTTCCACCTGCAAGGCAGCTCCCACGGTCTCCGCGTAGGTGGTGGCGCCATGAGCTACCACAAGCTGGCGGAAGTCATGCTGGAGCCCCTTCACGAAATGGCTGATCTTCTTGTCTTCATCCGGCACGAACTCCGGAGCAAGGAGGGAAAGGCGGGAGAACACTCTTGCGTACTCGGTCACTGTCCTACCAGTCTGCTGAAGGGACAGGAACTTCTCAGCTAACTTGTCCCGTTCCACGGAAGAGAGGAAGTTCTCTATAAGAGCATCCTTGAACTGTCTCCAAGATAAGGTGGCAGAATCAGGAAGGCTGCGACGCTGGAGCCACCAAGTATAAGCATCCTCAGACAATTGATAGGCCGCAAGGAGGACCTTCTGGGTCTCGGGAACTCCAACATACTCAAAATGCTTCTCCATCTGGGAGATTCATTCAGTGATCACGAAGAAGTCTCGATTTCCATCGAAAGACGGCGGATTCAGCCTTTTGAATGTAAGAGTATCTGCCATTGCCACTGGCGGGGCATGCAGGCTTGGCACGAGCGGGGGAACCGATGTGACGGCAGGCGAGCCGGTCCCAGAATCAGTTGCAGGAGGGGTGGCTCCAGGAGGGGCTGTAGTGTTAGTAACTGTCGTCCCTGCACTGCCGGGACCAAGGGCTGGATCAGGAGTTTGACGATCCTCTTCCAGACGGGTGAGACGTTCCAGAATCTGCCTCATCAGCTGGGCAGTGGCATCTCCAGATGTTCCTCCCGCTGAAGTGGTAGCCCGCTTGCGTTGCGATCACTTCGAAGCCATCTAGAAAGAAACACAAAAGAGTCAAGTAAGAGAAACAGTCAGGCTAAGCTTAGAGGATTGAGACTACAAGTTCTAGCATTCTAATACTGTTGAATACGTAAATCATGTAATAGTTACAGCATTTTCAGTGGACAACTCTAGGTGGTAGTCATGCAAGTGCAAATGCGACGATAAGATCGCGTGTGATAGAAGAATGATTTGAAAAAAAATCCATGTGTGTACAATCGTCATCTGTTGCTCTCAGCTTAACACTCGTGTAATGAGTTATGCCATGCATGCAATGTATTTATGCCTACAATGCATCCTTAAGAATGTTCATGAATGGATACGCATGCCATGTTAAGCGCCCATATCACTTAACATGTCACGCGCATGATGATTTTAATGTCAGCGCACTTGAAAATATTAAACCGCCCATACAATTTAATATTCGCAAGCGGTGTATATCCTAGTGGAAATTCATATGCATATAAATGTTAAGTTTGCCCATACTCCCTTAACATTTGTACGCATACTACTCATGCTTATGAGTGAGTGTGTGCGTGTTTCAGCCTCGAACAACAAACAACGACAAAGTGAGTGAAGAAATGATGCATGCACGTATATTTACATAATAGATTTCAAAGTATATGAAAATTTTAAAATATTTTATCTTTAGATGCTCAACCTGGCTCTGACACCAACTGTCACGACCAGTCTCGACAACAGTCAGAGCGCACTTCGGGCGGGCCGTGATGCCACATGCATGAGCGAACAGGAAACCATGTCTGCTAAGGCGGAAACAGAAATGCTACAAAAGTTTTGGATTTATTACTTTTGAAAAGAATTTAGTATTTTTTATAAGTATGCGGAAGCCACAATGAATGATTAAAACTCATGCATTTTCATTAAAAACAAAAGTCACACATTATACTGAAATGATGAACATGCAATGTGTCACAATAGTAAAATGCTATAAGTAAAATGATCTGATACAAACAAAAACACTCTAAGAGTTGTCCACAATACCAGAGAAAATGGCTGACAATAACTAATACAAGAAAAGTAGATCCAACAGTACTGAAACAAATACATAGAACCTGCTGACACAGTAATCAAAAAAGAACCTCCAAGCAAAATTGCAGCTGAACGAAGAAAACTCAGGGAGCAGACGGCGCGGTCACGAACCCTAAGGCAAATCCAAACAGAAGGAAAATGCCTCAGAACAAGAAAATAATAGAAAACAAGCTGTAATGTTAAGTACATGCAGAAATAATTCTAAAGTACCAATTAACTTTTGAAACAGGCTAGTGAAACAGGCAGGTAACTGAAACAAGCAGAAACTATCTAGAAATATTAGCCTACTCCGGAGTATAGCCTAAACAAGTATTTTTGCAATGACATAAGCTGTAAGCTATGAAATGCGTAGGTGTTTATAGTGGGCACACATGGTTCACACTCAAGTTCAAGTGTAAGGCTTACCAGAACAAGAGTATTCCCTGCTTACCGTGACCATGCAATCAAGACGTTGCACAACATAAACCCTAGTTTCCACGATTTGCTTATGACACTCAAGACCTAAGTGCATGTCTTTTCCGAGGAGATTCTTATCACAACGCGACATACTCACGAGCGATAATTCTTGTATTATCAGAGATTGGTAATAAATTAGATACATGAAAGAAGAACTTAAATTCTTGTTTGCAAGCGAGAGGGAATTTCTCCACTTGCCTTAAGGTGAAGCCGCAACTACCAGCAACTGCTATGCGGCGCAAGCAAGGACAAGGCTCTATTGAACCTGTTCAGGGATAATCGCAGACGATATTTGATATTTGACAAGCAACAAACCATATGCTAACACAGGCAGTTTAATTCACGAAAACACAATCAGAAGCGGATTAGCAATTTACCTCCATCAAGGTGAGGGGAGAAGAAGTTACCACAAGGATCGGGTGCTTGGCGGCGCTTGAGTGACGAAAACCCTAAATCGGAGAGAGTTCGGAGCGATTCCACCACTAGATCTGATGTGCGGCACCGGAAACGAAAACAAAAAATTGGGATTAGGCGGATTTATGACAAACATAAGAGGGACCGATGAAATTACGTCGATCGAGTTGCGAAAATCACCACAAGCATTTATGGCAATACTGAAAACGGAAATTTTGGCCGAGATCTTTACCGAAGGAGACCAGATCTGGGCTCAAGAGTCCACGAGGAGGGGTTTCGGGCGAAACCGTAGGAGTCCCTTGAAATCCGCCGGCCGAAACGGAGAGGAAGAGGGGTTGTCGACCTCTTTGGAGGAGGAGGGGCCACTGCCGGCCCTCAAGAAGGCTGCTGTCGTCGACCTAGAGAGGGGAAGAAGGAGGGAGCGGGGGGAGCTGCAACCCTAGTTGCCGACGGCCTGGAGAGGGAGGGAGGCAGCCTTTGCTGCTGTCGTCGGCCAGGAGGAGGAAGGGAGGCGCAGGCGGCGGCGCAGATGCCGGCTGGAGGCGGAGCAGGCGGCGGCGGCGGCGTTGCACGCAGGAGACGAGAGCGGGAGAGCCGTCCGGGAGCGAAAACGGGAGGGGGGCTTGCGTGCGCACGAGAGCGAGATCGGGGGAGTTGTTGAGTGCGGGTTTTGAAACCCTGGACCGTGGGTTTAACATTGGGATAAGTTGGGCTGCGGTTAGAAGGTTTTTAGGGGGGGGGGGGGAGAAATTATTTGTCTAAATTGTTTTTTTTTAAATCATTAAATCTTATTTTTATTTTTATTTTTTCTAAGGGTTGTTACAACCGGAGAGACTCCGTTCAAACTTTCTCATGGGTCCGAAGCAGTCCTTCCCATAGAGTTTGAAGTGAAGACCCCCAGGGTGATCGCCGCCGGTGAAGGGAATGAAGAGTGGCTGGTGGCCCATGGTGAGGAACAAAGGCTAACCTTGGACCTGGTGGAAGAACTCCGGGACCAGGCCTCCATCAGGCAGGAGGAAATCAAGCGACGAATGGCCCGATATTTTGACAAGCACATCCGAGTAAAGCACTTCCAGAAATGAGATCTGATCTTGAAAAAGGTCGACGCAGCCGGAAGAGGAGCCGCGGTAGGTAAGCTCGACCCCAATTGGGAGGGTCCATATATTGTAAGCGAAGTGCTCAAGACAGGGGGGTACCACCTCCGAGATGTGGAAGGGGTACCCCTCGGTCGAGCAAGAAGCGGAGACGATTTGAAACGATTCTATCCTTAAAAATTTTATTATGATGTTAGTGGAATACTTCGTCTCACTTGATAGATGTAGCTACTATGCAAAGGCTGGCAAGGTGATAAGTATCGGTGTTGGAATGCCCCAGATCGATTCCGCTCCCGGGCTCTCACTAGACGGGAGGTTCAGGTTGATCTCTGGAGAGGCTGGCAAGGTGACAAGTATCGGTGCTGGAATGCCCCAGATCGATTCCGCTCCCGGGCTCTCACTAGGCGGGGGGTTCAGGTTGATCTCTGGAGAGGCTGGCAAGGTGACAAGTATTGGTGCTGGAATGCCCCAGATCGATTCCGCTCCCGAGCTCTCACTAGACGGGGGGTTCAGGTTGATCTCTGGAGAGGCTGGCAAGGTGACAAGTATTGGTGCTGGAATGCCCCAGATCGATTCCGCTCCCGGGCTCTCACTAGACGGGGGGTTCAGGTTGATCTCTGGAGAGGCTGGCAAGGTGATAAGGATTGGTGCTGGAATGCCCCAGATCGATTCCGCTCCTGGGCTCTCACTAGACGGGGGGTTCAGGTTGATCTCTGGAGAGGCTGGCAAGGTGACAAGTATTGGTGCTGGAATGCCCCAGATCGATTCCGCTCCCGGGCTCTCACTAGACGGGGGGTTCAGGTTGATCTCTGGAGAGGCTGGCAAGGTGACAAGTATTGGTGCTGGAATGCCCCAGATCGATTTCGCTCTCGGGCTCTCACTAGACAGGGGGTTCAGGTTGATCTCTGGAGAGGCTGGCAAGGTGACAAGTATCGGTGCTGGAATGCCCCAGATCGATTCCGCTCCCGGGCTCTCACTAGACGGGGGGTTCAGGTTGATCTCTGGAGAGGCTGGCAAGGTGACAAGTATTGGTGCTGGAATGCCCCAGATCGATTCCGCTCCCGGGCTCTCACTAGACGGGGGGTTCAGGTTGATCTCTGGAGAGGCTGGCAAGGTGACAAGTATTGGTGCTGGAATGCCCCAGATCGATTCCGCTCCCGGGCTCTCACTAGACGGGGGGTTCAGGTTGATCTCTGGAGAGGCTGGCAAAGTCACAAGAGGTTTGGGCAGGTAAATAAGATACTCATAACATGAGATTTGGCTCGCAAGCGACCCCGAGACCCGGGCGAGGCGAGACCGAAGGTCCGCTCGCACGCGAGAGTCATCCGCGGCAGGGCATTAGAGCCGACGGCTCGCAAGGTCACTCGCGAACGATAGCGAGGTGTATAAGGAGGGTGAGCCGGGAGGAGTCCGTTCTCGCGGTGACCCGCAGATAGCGAAGGGGGGCTCGCAAGAGACTAGGACGAACGAGGCAGACTAATGCAGACCCCTCCCGTAAGGCTCTCCAGTGAGGAACACCCCGAACAGAGATAAGGCCCTACAACCTGAGTCCTAACAACGCCACAGAAGAAAGGTAGGCGAGAGCGACCTGGACACAACACAACGAGGAAAAGCTGCCAATAAAAGAGAGGCGAGCGCGAACGCCGAACGAAGATCTACAGACACGAACATAAGGAAATTAGGGCCGCGCGGGCAAAATAGAAAAGAGCGCATGCGAATCATAAATGAAACGACAATACAGGAAAAGATTGATAAAACATTCCCTTTCATTCCCCACAAAAGATTACAATTCGGCGGCGGTCTCGCCAGAAACAAAAAGAAAGGAAAATTTTTACATTATCAACAAAAGGAAAAACCAAGGCGGCTCGCCAGGCGGCTCTTCAATCGCTCTCTCGACCCTCCGCCTCAGAGATAGGCGCGAACAAGTCTGGGACGACTTCCTCCGCGGTAAACTCCATGGCGTCCGGAATGATCATGCCCGCTCCTTTGAGAATGTCGAGGACGAGCTCCGCGATCTCCATCGACCTCTTGCGGTCGGCTTCCTTCTCTTCCCGCGACTGACCGCGATACCCAGCTCGCAGAGGAGGGGGGGAAGCACCGCCGAGGTCAGGTCGTGGACCTGGGCCTTGAGGCAGGTGTTCTCCAGCTCCAAGTCAGCAATCCGCGCGTGGAGCTGGCTGACGGACTCGGCATCCTGCAAAAGGCGGGTCAGCGAGAAAAAAGCGAAGCCGAACTAAAAAGGATTTTCGCAAAACAATACTTACCAGCCCGCCTTGAAGACTGGCGAGGAGGCCCTCCGATAAGGCCTCCTTCCCCTTAAGCTCCGCAACTTCGTCCGCAGATTTCTGGAGCTCAACGTTCAGCTCCTTGATCTCCCTATCCGCCGTGAGGTACCGGTGACCCACCATATGGGTTAGCTCCATCGCCCGGAATTGGGCTCGCATCGCCTCATATACGACCCCCCTCGGCATGAAGGACCGAAAGAGGGAGGCGTCCTCGCGACCGTAAAGGCCGAAGGCGAGGGCGAACGCCTCACCCCCGGCCTTGCCATCCTCTACCCAGGAAGGGAGCAGAGAGGAGCAGGCGACCTTGTTCTGGTCGGGGTCCCACGCGAGCACCGGTTCGCCGACCGCATCCACCAGCTTCATGCCGAGCCCGAAGTTAGTATGGCTCGACGGCTTGGGCCTGGCGGCCGTCTCCCCTGGCTCGCCCCCCTCTTTGGCGAGCTCCTGACCCGCTGCGGAAGGAGAAGGGAGATCTGGTTCGGAGAGGTCCACGACCTCCTTAGCCTTGGCAACAGGAGGGCCCTTCTTGGTCTTCTTCGCCGCCCCCTGCGAGGCGGGCCGGCGTAGGGGAGGAGGGCGCTTCTTCCCCGACGAAGAACTCGGGACGTCGCGGCAGGCCTCGGCGGCCACGCGCTCGAGCGAGCTGGAGGTAAGGGAAGAGGGAGGTGCATGAGGTGGATTGAGGGGGAGTTCACGCTCTCCTGCAAAGGTAACGGGGAACGTTAGACGATCGAAGGAGGAGGGAGTAAGAAAGTTGGCGAGTGCGAGTCAAACCTTCTCCCGGAAGGACGGGTGGCAGGAGGTCAACTCGCTCTCGGAGGAAAGCGACCTCGAAGTTCTTTCCTTTGAGGAACTGGTACAGGGCCGCATCACAACCCCCTAGCGAGGTCGGAGGGCGGTAGGCGGCCTCGTCTTGCTGGGTAGGGGCGTAGGAGACGTTGCCGAAGGGACCCTTCACCAGGACGAACTTCTGCGTCCAATAATGAGATTTGTTCACCGTCTCGCAGACGGTGACATGCTGGCTCGCGAAGTGGGCCGTCCCGTCCCTATACGCGCGGAACGAGAAGACCTTGCGGAAGACGAGCAGGCTGAAGTCGATCCTCTCCGCCCTGAGATAACTGGCGAACGCGACCACCACGACGATCGCGTTCGGCGTTAGTTGGCTCGGCAGGACGCCAAAATACTTGAGCACCTGGAAAGGTCGACAAAGTTCAAGCGCCGTTCGCAAAGCAAATCAAGGATATAGGGGGCGAGAAATAAATGTACCTGGCGCACTTCCGGCCAGAGTGGGAGTCGCAACCCGTTTTCGAAGTGGGCAACGGGAATCGCGAGCTCGTCCGAATGTGGTTCGCTAATGGTATCCCTATCGGTAGGGCAGCGAGCCACGAAACCGGAGTGGATGATCTGGTCTACGGCGGCCTGGTACTCCTCCTTCGTAAGGTTGGCGCAGTAGAAAATGTCGTCGAGGAAGGCCCTGGCACACTTGGCTCGCCCCTCAGTTTCCGCCTCGCCGACCATGATGTCTAGGATCCGCGGAGTCGAAAAAGTCGCGAGGGCGAGCTAGATCTGCGAGAGAAACAGAAAGAGAGAGAGCGCGAGGGAGTAACAGTAAATGCGGTGGTTGGGAAGGAAAAAGGTCGGCTATTTATGGAAATAAAAAAGGCGGGAAGAAGCTGAAGCGTCGGTATCTGCGGATAGCGGATTCGCGTGGTACTCTTCCGCCTCCAGGGATCCAATTCGCTCCCTGCGAGTCAACACCCTGTCAAAAGCTTTTTTCCATTGGCAAGCTAGCACTAAATAATGAATCATAAGGGAAAAAGCAAGGGAGGAACGCGAGTGCGAGTAATAGAGATACAAATGTAATTCGCGCAAGAGCGAACCAAGTAGGGTAAAAGAAAGAGATAAAAAACAGAAAAATAAGGGGCTCGCAAGCGAGTCAAAGTATTGTTATTACAAACTCATAAAGATTGTTCGCGACCCCTCCTATCGAAGAGGAGGGGGGAAGAAAAACAATAAAAAAGCAATGCGAAGATCCTCAATATCGCAACCACTTCCAGCGACCGCGACCCCGGACACCAGAGCGAGGGGGACTCGCGGGTAATGATACTCGCGGAGTGACCGATTCGCCTGGCTCGTCAGTCGCGTGTAATCATCAATGCGAGCAATGTACACCTCGGGGGAGGTCGCGTCGCCATAATCGGTTGGCCGTATCTCAGCGAGAACGCGCGCGTTCGCATCTTCCATCGCGGCGAATCTTTCTTCATTGGCGAGCCGGTCCAGCCGATTCTGCTCGTGTAGATCCCTCAGCAAGGTAGTATGCTTCTGGAATATCTCCGTGACCCGCCTCTTCATTCGCTCCGGATCGTTGGGATCCCCCAGAAAGTCAGCAACCTGGCTCCGTGAGGGGGGTGGAGATATCTCCAGCGCCCCAGACTCTTTCTCGGAGAGAGGGGGCGTCGGGTTACCTGCGAAGTAGGAATCAGCGACAAAGTGAAAAGCAACACTCAATGGCGACAGTCTAACCTAGTGGGGGAATTCGAGTGCTGGGTCGCTGGCGGGAGGTGCCCGGCTGGCCTCGGAAGGCTTCAATAAAGGCGGGGGTGAAGGCCTTACCCAGACCGGAGGCGAGCGCGGGTCTGGAGCCAGGTCCAGACTCGGCAATCAACGTCCCTCCTGGGCTCCTCTGACCCAGTAAGCCGAATCCAGGAGTTGGGATAGTTTGATCCGGCATGATGGGCGAGTTCGCCGGAGGAGGAACTTGATCCTCTGGGGCCGCGAGAGAGGACACTGCATGAAGAAGTAAGCACGATTTAGCGAGTCAAGGAACGTGAGGGAAAACGAGGTAAGCCACTCACCTCGTTGCGAAGGCGAGTCCTGTCGACCAACGGCCCTCGTATCCGCAAGAAGAACGTCACCCCCACCCGTAGAGGGGAGATGGATCTCCGTGTTTGGCCTTCCCGATTCGCTCTCGTCCGGAGGATCATTCTGCGAACATGATAAATAAGGACGAAAAGGAAGAACATCAAATAAGCGAGCTTGGCGATAATACCTGCGAGGCGCGCCCGTCATCCGGAGAGTACGGCGAAGAGGAAGATCCTCCCCCACCAGCCGCGCGCCGAACGGCCTTCGCCGTCCTTAGGGAAGGAGGAGGCGGAGAGCGTCGCGGAGAATTCCAGGAGGCGATGACAGCGGTCTTCCCCTTCTGGGCCGCTTGCGAAGCCTTTAGGCGGGCCAACATCTCATCCTTTTTCGACATCGCATTGGGGCCCGCGGCGAATAAGAAAAGATAGAGAAAAATGAAAAGTTTGGATGACGGCCAGGGAGAGTGGTATTTATAGTGGTGGGCATGGGACCCACCGAAAGATTCTCGCCACGTCACCGAGGGGCCGGCGAATATCAAGGGGTGGATGATTTTTCGCGAGCCTAGATAGCCTCACGAAGAGCGGGGATTGTGTACAACCCTGATATTCGCCTAAAGGACGGGCAAACAAAAGCGAAGCGAGCCCGCCCGATATTCGCCTAGAGGACGGGCAAACAAAAGCGAAGCGAGCCCGGTGGCTCGCAAGGAGGCGAGCGAGCGAGAGGCCCGCCGAGTGCTCGCAAGGAGGCGAGCGAGTCAGAAACTCGCCGAAGGGTCGCGAGAAGACTGGCGAGTCAGTTTCCTCCCAGAGTCGCCGGGATCGACCAACCTACCTCTTTACCCTCGTTGGCATGTCATTAGCCGGACCAAACAGCGGAGTTCCGCTGTTAGCAGACCTAATTGGGGTGCGGATAGTAAAATCAAAAGGCGGGATCCTGCTATTTGCAGGCCGGACCAGAAAATCTATAAATAGGACCGTAAGGGCACCTTTGGAGGGGATCTCACTTCGGCTTCTCTCTCCTTAGGCTTTCTTTGGTTAGCATTTCCCGAGCTCTCCAAGGTGCCCAAGTCTAAGCTTTGGCTTGGGAGGGGAAGCGCTCAACGATCTTCCGGGTTAGTGGAGGGACCTCCTCGCTGCGACTAAGGCCTTAGTCATTTTCTTAGTTTTCCGTCCGTTTTCTCCGAGGGATCAGTAAGGGCTAGCTTCCCCTCATTTCGGTGAGGGCCCCGAGCTCTACAAGAGACCGAGAAATCGGTTTCAACAAGCGGAACTGAAGCAATTTCTCCACTGGAATAGCTGATTCCTGCAATATGCTGTACTTTCCAAGGACTGGATTAACAATGGACTGCAGTTGAAGCAAAACACCTGAGACAACAAAAGGAAGGTGCGGTCCACACTAATCGGTCACTTCCAGTGACTGAAGTTGGATTTCTGCACGCCTTGATATGCAGAATGAGGCCGGTGATTGTTCTGGATGGCTGGAAAAAGAGGGAGGCTGCAGGTTAGTCTCCTGGATGGGGACTTTTGCTATTCTTAGATGAACAGAGGTGGCACACGCCTTAAGCAGGAGTAATATCCAGTCAAGCAGACTGGAAGACCCAGACTTTGGTAGTTACGAACAAAGAAGGCAGTAGATTGACTCCTGGCAGCGATTGGCTGTCATTCTGGGCGGCTGGAAGCGGGATAAACTGTTATAGCCACGTGGAAACAGTCCACAACTTCTGAAGTAGTCTACGCTGGCAGGCAGAGAGGGAGAGGTTGATTTCAATGGAGTTCTTCTCGCCTAGAACCAAACTCGAGCCGCAAGCTGTGATCTACCATAGGTAACTGAGTGGGCTGCGGTTGTGCTTCATCAAAACAGCAGAGAGGAGTCTCTATCTTGTCTCCAGAAGTATCGACTATCCAGAATATGCGATATCGGGCGGTTAAGCAGCGGTTTTGAACGCTTTCCAGCGGTTTTGGAGCGGTTCCTTCGCTAGTTGCGGGGAGTTATGGACCGCTCCTGAAGGAATTCGTGGGTCTCGCGGGCAACCAGGGGAAGTGAAGTATTATTAGGCTTCAACACCTAATATGTCACGGCATCTGTGCCGTGTTTATCACAAAATCTCAAATCTCTCAAAATTCTGCAATGCCCCCAAATAAGCCCCATTACAATTATTTATAGGCTCTGACACACATCGTACAACTATGATTGGCCGACACAACATCATACAAACAACACAAAAATATATAGATAATATCCAGTCGACGCTCTGAACACGACGACGAGTTCGGATCCTCTGTACGACGATTGATACGATCCCGGAGAGGAATCCGGCAAGGGGATGGGCCGGCGGTGGTGAGGGAGAGGAAGGAGGAGGGAACGAGAAGAAAATCTAGGGAGCAACCCTAAATTCCATACATCCAAGCATAATGAAAAAGAGTACCGCACAATCCCTTATAGTTGCATGGTGCGGATAACGAAAGCAGTGCGAATAATAAAGCGTACACAAACAGAAAATAACATAACATGATGCAAATAAGATAATCATGTCGGCGGCGCACCTTTGGTCTCTCCTCCTCCAGACGGACCCGCGATCTTCTTCCTTCGCGTGTGGACTCGCCACGACATCCCGTTGGCATGTGCGTGTCTCATCGACATGCGCAACCGTAACAATGCAACCGTCTGGAAAATATGCCTTGTCCCCAAGGCAGTAGTCGGAGGGCAGGCAACAGAAGTGATCCTGGGGCAGCCACGTAGCTCCGGACTCCAGACGGTAAGACCCAGCAACAAGGATCTCCTGCGAGCCAGAGTCCCCCTGAAGGTGGTAGCGGCAATCAGGTAGCTTGGCTGGGTAGTACGACGCCAACTACCGTCTTTCTTCCGGACCAGAAGAACCGGGCTAGAGAATAGGCTTGTACCAGAATGGGTAAGGCCCTCCATTAGCATCCTCTGCATCAGAGGCTCGAGCTCATCTTTCCGCCCATGGTCAGAACCGAACGGCTGCGCCGAAGCTGCTGTGGTCCGAGTCTGGAGGGAACTGGCGCGGTCGTTCGGCCGGGCCGGTGGCAATCCTGTCGGAAGCTGGATGACGTCGGCGAGCGCAGTAGAAAGCTCTTGGTGGTCAGTCGGGGAAGGGAAAGGCACTTCGGAGGGGACCGAGAGGGCCCACAGCCCCACTGAGAGGCCGACGTCCGTGGTCCGCTGGATCGTGCCGAGGGAGACTAGAGAGCGGAGGCACAGTCGAGGCGACATTGCTGGCCCCCGTGGAGGAACTGCATAGTCCTAATCGCCCAATTGACGCGTACATCGCCGAGCGTGCGGAGCAAAGCCACCCCCAAAATGGCGTCGATACCGCCTATGCCGAATGCGTAGAAGTCCACAGTCACGGAGCAGGACCCCACGGAGATAGGCACGACAGTGCAACGACCCTGAGTCGTCGGTGGCGCCCATCGCCCAGGCGGACCGCAACATCCGGAGAGGGAACCGAGGGAAGACGGAGCTGTTGCACCAGGCGCTCAGAGTGAGGTTGTGGCTTGCGCCGCTGTCCACCATGATGATGATCGGGCAATCCCGCAGCGTGCCTGAGATTTACATGGTCCGCTGGATGGAGGGCCCTCCCGTCGAGGCACAGGATAACTCCAGGCGGTGGAACGTAGCCGCGGTGGGGTCGAGAGGTGTATCCCCCCCCCCCCCCCCCCCCTGAGAGCTCCAAGGCCTCAAAGTCGTCCAGAGTAACCTCAGGGTCGACTTCGCCGATGATGGCGTGGAACTCCTTCGTGGAGCACTCATGGTTGGGGGAGTAGAGTTGGCGGCACCGAAAGCAGAGACCCTTGCTGCGAAGCTCATTGTAATCACTGTTCGAGATGCGCTGAGGGGCCGGTGGGCGGCCTGACCAGTTTCCCCAAGGCGGCGGCCGTGGTGGAGTCGTGGATGGTGGTCGCCAAGGCGGTCGAGGCTGGTGGTGGTCAGACGTAGGAGCAGGTGGCCGGGGGGAGAGGTCGGCTTCCATCAGACGCGCCAAGTCCATGGCGTCGGAGACTTTGTACGGGTGGTGTGTGCGGAGACGAGAGCGGATATGTGGCAATAGACCCTGCATGAAGAAGCCCAGGTAACGATCGGGCGATAGCCCAGAGACGTGGGAGACCAGGGCGACGAACTCATCAAGATAGTCGTCCAGGCCGGCTGTCTAGCGGATGCCGCAAAGACGCTCGATAGCGGAAGAGCCAGAGTAGCAGGTGTCGTACCGCCGAATCATCTCCTGCTTGAGCTCGAGCCAGGAGAGACACGGGTTGGACTGGCGGAGCCATCGAGCCTTGTGGAGGGCCCAGCCGCCCTGGCCGACCACATCCGTAGACACCTTGTCGTGCTCCAGTGTGTAGTTGAGGTCAAAATATTGCTCCGCTTTGGCGATCCAACCCATCGAGTCGATGCCGACAAAGGAGGGAATGTCGAGGGAGAGGGAGGACCTGCCCGGAATGGACGGAGGATTGGTCCCGTGGGGAATAGGCGGCATCCCGGCGCCGAGGAGAGGGCCACCGTCTGCGGGTGAACCGGAGCCGGACGCGGTGGAAACGGCGGTGCCGGACGCCTGGAGGGTATCAATCTTGGAGTGGAGGGAGAGGAGAGAGGCATGCATGGAGGCGATGAGTTGATCCTGAGCCTCGACGCAGCAGCTGAGGGCGTCGGAGGCGGAATCGGAAACGGGGTCACCAGAGGAGCATGTGTTGGGGGCCATGGGACTGCATCGGCGGAGATGCGGCTGGAGGTTGACTGGATCTGGCGAAAAGCGGCTGGTGGAGGTGGATATGGACTGGATCAGAGGAGATGCGGCTGGAGGTGGACTGGAGCTGGCGAAAAGCGGCTGGAGGAGAAGGATCTAGGTTGGATCGGTGGAGAGGTGGCGTTGCTGGGCGGAACCGATTGCTGGACACGCGGACGAAGGCCGAGCCGGCGTTGGACACGCGAAAGACGCAGATCTGGCGGAGCGGCGTTGGACGCAGGCGCAAGCGGAAGTGGCTGGACACGGAGACGCTGGCGGAAGACCTCAAGGATAGCGAGCACCGGTAAGGGAAACGAACCTGGCGCGGAAACAGGAGCAGCTAGCACCGGCGGCTAAGGCAGCGGGCGGTCCGGCAGGTCGGACCAAATTGATACGATCCCGGAGAGGAATCCGGCAAGGGGAAGGGTCGACGGTGGTGAGGGAGAGGGAGGAAGGAACGAGAAGAAAATCTAGGGAGCAACCCTAAATTCCATACATCCAAGCATAATGAAAAAGAGTACTGTACAACCCCTTATAGGTGCGGGGTGCGGATAACGAAAGCAGTGCGAATAATAAAGCGTACACAAACAGAAAATAACATAACATAATGCAAATAAGATAATCATGTCGGTGGCGCGCCTTCGGTCTCTCCTCGTCCAGATGGACCCATCTTCGTCTTCCTTCGCGTGTGGACTCGCCACGGCATCTCGTCGGCGTGTGCATGTCTCGTCGGCATGCGCAACCGTAACAACGATTCTAACCCCTCCTACGACGACTGTAAACCCGAACGGGCTCCGAAATGGGTCGGCCCATCCGTGGACTATGGTCCCCATCAAAAAGCTAGATCACCTTGTTTTTATTAGGCTCTAGATCAACACGATCTTGAACCTATAGTAACATAAAAACTAATTGCTCGGAGAATGATTTCAAAAATGCATCTTGTGTTTACACATTGCAATAATTGTTTTTTCAGACTCTTGCTTCGCGCTCACCTCATCTTCTTGACTTCTACGACAGTCTTGTCAACTTAGAAGCTGCATCGAAGGTATACAATAGAATTAATAATTAATAAACATAACTCTTAAATTTCTTAAATATAATTAATTTAAGATATTCTTTGTTGCAGATACAATTGAAATCCTTAGCTGAAGAAATGCAAGCTATTGTCAAAGGTCTGGAGAAGGTGGAGTTCGAGTTGACTGCTTCAGAGAGCGATGGCTCAGTATCAGAAGTTTTTCGAAAGGTATTGAAGTGTTTTTTCTCCTATCTTCATTACTCACATTGTATTTTTTTTCCTGTATCTAATGCGCTTCTTAAATTCTTACGGTTTCTATATCTTATTTTTGTCAAATGTTGTACTGTTTTTCTTTTTGTCGTGTTTTTTGTTTATCATACCATTGTTTGAGATATTTTTGTTTGATCATCTTAGTATTGTTTGAGATATTTAGTTTCAGTATCTTAGTATTGTTTGAGATATTTAGTTTCATTATCTTAGAATTGTTTGAGATATTTAGTTTCATTTTCTTAGTATTGTTTAAGATATTTAGTTTCATCATCTATTTCAATATTATAGTAATTTAGTGAGGTCTTTTAGCATTACACAATCAACTTCATCAGTACATACTGTTATAATATAAAAGTGATCAGCATTCCTTCTTCCCTTCTTGATAGCCCTCAAATTCACTTTTTGTCTAACACCATCCATCGTTTTTGATCCCCTTGCTGGCATCGGGGCCGTGTGCACTTTTCCCTCTGCCAAATCTGTTGAATAGAGGTATCATCGAGGATTCTTCTGCCGATGAACAAAGGTGTGAATTTCCCTTCCATTTTCTCACTCCAATTCGAAACATTTTGCATGATTTGCAGATTTAACTCCAACTATAAAGTGGATTTTTTTTCTTCCGTAAATACCCTAGATGACTAGATCATAGACATATAACTGTGCTAGAGTTGGATTCATTGTTCGCCTTTGAGTCTGATGGCATCATGAACCCGGAGTCTGCTCCCTTTTAATTTACACCATTGAAAATGCTTCCTATGGTCTCGATCTTCAGTTACCTCCTAAGATTTCAATTTGGGTCTCTTAGAATTTCTTTTTGTGCTCTAGGTTACCACCGTCGTTGATGGGTGCATATGAGCAGCAGTGAAGTTTGCCTTTGTTGAAGTCTTTCCTCAGTACTGAATCACATGAGAACTGGAAAGACCTACAAGTAAAATGCCAAATGCAGATTAGTTTGCTACTTCCCTTTATGTTCTGGGTTGAGAAATGTTTGGAAGTTGGGTATGCTTATTCCAACATATGATGTCTGGAAAAAATTTAGGATTGAATATCAAATATCATTCTAACGAGTTGTTCTCTTTTGTTGTTATACTGCATCTTATGGTAAATTCAGAATTTTTTTTATGGAAAAAATGGGGGAGAGATGAATTTTTGTCTTTTTAATTTTGCGCATAACTACATCGGATGAGAAAGAGCTGGAAAGAGAGGAGATATCGAGGGGGGAGAGAACATCAAGAGGGCAAAAGAGCATGTGAGCACCATGCATGGACTATAAGACAATTTCTCCAATCTGACTCTCTTCATACCTCTGCGGTATAATGGATTATATCATATATCTTCAGTCACAATTAGGTTAGTTTTAAATTTCTCATTTCTTTGAAAAACCCGACTATCATGGACATACAACAACAGAACCCATATAGTCCCCAATCATTGGGGGTATGGGCGGGGGAAGATTGGAAACAGACCTAACCTTTGGCACTATGCACAAAGTGGCTTCTCTCAGAGGAGAAAGACCTAACCTTTGACAATAAATGCACAAAGTGGCTGCTCACAGAGTACCACTGAAATAGTGGCCCCCTATACCATCGCGTTTGCTGTGGAATCATGCCCTCAAATCAAAGCCAAAGACATCAGAGAGGGCAGACCCAAGAATCCATTTTGATTTATGTGCACATAACCATGCTTCCTTCATTCAGCATCCAGAGCATTGGTGAAGCAAAATTATCATGGACATACAACAACAACAGAACCCAAATAGTCCCCAATCAAAATTATCATGGACATAATTAAAAAAAATCAAAATATTTTGTATATCTCTAAAATATATGTTGAAATCAGAAAACTTTTCAATCTGATAAAGTAGCCAAGATTTTATCAGACTGAGTTAATGATGATGATGATCAAAATCCTGTAATATCAACAGTGGAAAGCTTATTTAAAAGATGGTCGAGGGTGGGGCACAAGTCGGTGTAAATGAATGTGCATGCGGTTATTGGAAATGCCATCCTGCCGTCCACGTATCTTTATTTCTGACTGCTGATGCTTTGTATTCTCCCTGTGACTCCTCTTTTCCTGCTGCTATTAATTACCTGTATTTTGCTAAGCCTGCAATCTTTAGCTATAAGTATGATGTATTATCGTTAAGCAAGATATGAATGAAACAAGTTATCTTTATTCCCCTCATTTCCTCTTTTTGAAGTTCTATTTCCTTTAGTGGTATCAGAGCTACTTGGCTTTGATCATGCAAGCCGATCAAGGGACTTGTTACTTCCTTGTCTAAAAATCCCACCATGAGCTCATCATCTACCAACGATTCTCACTCTTACTCACAACCCGTTGTACCCATTTTCAATGGGGGAATGTATGACTTTTGGAGTATTAAGATGGAAACCATCTTCATCTCTCAAGATCTATGGGAAGTAGTTCAGAATGGGGCCTCCTCAACTGTCGGGGCATCCTCATCTGACAACACTGCAGCAACATCCACTCTTCAAATCAGCAAAGCTAATAAGATGAAAGGTGCTTGGGCCCTCAGGTTAATCCAACATGGAGTCACCAATACCGTCTTTCCAAGGATCATGGGAATCAGGACCTCCAAGGATGCTTGAGATACCCTGAAGAGTTTAAAGGCTCAAAAAGGGTTATTTCCATCAAGGTACAAACCCTCTGGAGAAACTTTGATGCCATTCGTATGCAAGAAAATCAAACCATCCAAGATTTTTTTGCCCACATCACAAACATAGTCAACCAACTTAGAAACTTTGGAACTGTCATTGATGATAAACAAATCGCGCCAAAGATCTTAAGAAACCTTCATAAAAAAAATTTCCATGTTGCTGTCATAGAAGAATCCAAAGATATTGAAAATTTAAGTATCTCTGAACTCATTGGCTCTCTTCAGTCCCATGAAGACAGAATACTTAGAGAAGAACAAAATCTGGAAGGTCACTTCCATAACAAGTTTTTCATTTCTCAAATTCCCAATCCCCACCATTCTCACCCTATTGATCATGTTGTCATGAAAATTCCTTCCGGTTTTCGCCTACTCTCACTAGTAGTGATCCCTCACGTGATCTCCAACTTCACCTCTCTCAAACTCATTCCACAGCTAACACAAAAGGCAAAGGCCCTCAATACTACAACCTCCCTCCAAATCCTCATCCTCCTTTACACAATCACCCACATCAACCTCATCCTCCTTTAGTCAATCACCCACATCAACCCCCCACTCATCCAAACCCGGGTCCCCCAAATTCTATTTACTATCCACACCAATCTCACACTACATCTCATTAGCAGCCAAACCAACATACCTCACCTCTCCAATTCTATCCCACTTCTCTCAACAATTTTCCTCCCAACAAGCCCAGCCTTTACTGCACTCTTTGCAAGAAAAACAATCATGAGAACAAAGATTCTATTCAAATGCAAACGATGCAGACGGCCCACTCATACTAACAAAGATTGTTGGTCCAAGCCCAGAGAAGAAGCCCATTATACTGAAAATGTTAGACCAGAGACCATGTTCTATACCTGCAACAACAATATCAACAAAATCTATGATAAATGGTATATTGATTCAGGGTGCTCCAACCATATGACTCACAACAGAGCAGCCTTTGTCACCTTTGATGAGTTATACCAATCCGAAGTTTTCCTGGGCAATGTCACATCTCTCAATATCAAAGGAAGAGGGACAATTGCTATTACAACAAAAGATGGCAACACTAAACATATTCAAGGAGTTCACTATGTTTTGTGGGACAACTCACTCAAAATGGTTATCGGGTTCTCTTTGAAAAAGCTTCTTGCCACATTTCTTATCTCTCTAACAATATGAATATCATCTCCACCAAAGACACCGGCAACAAAGTTTACTTGGTTACTCTCCACACTCAAATACATCAACCCATGCCTACCTGTCAACTGAGCACAAAATCAACTTCCAACAAGTTATGGCATGATCGCTTTGGCCACATCAACTTTTAGTACATGTAGCTTATGTCCCAGAAGAAACTAGTAAATGGTCTCCCAAAAATCAAGTTTGAAAAAGTGTTTTGTGAAGGATGCCAATCAGGCAAGGCTCATCGCCTTCCCTTCCCAAAAAATGGTGCTTGGAGAAGCCAACAACCACTCCAATTACTGCATATTGATCTCTAGGGTCCTGCTTCTACCCCAACCATTGAAGGTAAGCGATATTTTCTACTAATTGATGACGACTTTTCACGTTTCATGTGGATATTCTTGGAAAAAAAATTAGATGCTTTTGGAGAGATCTAAACCTTCAAAACCCTCATCGAAAAACAACTAAATAAAACAATTAAGATCATAAGAAGTGACCGTGGTGGTGAGTTCCTATCAAACAACTTCATCCAATTCTGCTTAGAAAATGGAATTCATCAGGAACTTACCACCCCCAGTACTCCAGAGCAAAATGGCATTGTTGAAAGACGCAACCGAACTATCCTTGAAAGTGCCCGTTGCATGCTTCACTCAAAAGGACTTCCAAAGTTCCTCTGGGCTAAAGCATGTTCCACTGATGTCTATCTCCTCAACAGATCTGCCTCTAAAGCTCTCAACAGCTCCACTCCTTTTGAAGCATTATACAAAAGAAAATCGACAGTCACTCACCTAAAAGTATTTGGATGCACGCTATCAACATATTCCTGCAGAGAAACGAGAAAAGCTAGATCAAAAGAGTTTAAAATGCATTATGATTGGATACAACCAACAATCCAAAGGATACCGTCTCTATCACCCTCCTACAAAACGTCTCCTACTTTCTAGAGATGTTATCTTTAATGAAGACGACTGTTGGTCTTGGCAATCAGATATGGGGTCTGTCCCCACAGGAGTGACGGTTACTTCAGCAAACTCTCAAGTCATCCGAATTCCCTTTGATATTTCCGCAAATGCTCAAGCCATCCAAATCCCTCTTGCAAGTGGTGTGCCTCCTGCACATCATGATAACTCTTCATCATTTATTTCTGATGCAGGCCCCTCCTCATCATCGCTAATTCAAAAAACAAGATCTCTTGCTGAAATCTATGAAAATTGTAATCTTGCCCTCTTCTCAGGTACCCCAACAACATACCAAGAAGCTATCACTTTGACAGAATGAAAAGAAGCCATGGACGAGGAGATACAGATGATAAAAAAAATCAAACCTGGAGCCTCATCTCAAAGCCTGCTGACAGAGAAATCATAGGACTGAAATGAGTATATAAAACTAAAGTAAATGAAGCGGGACATCCAGTCAAATGTAAAGCTCGACTAGTTGCCAAAGGGTATTCCCAAATACAAGGACGAGATTATGATGAAACCTATGCCCCTGATGCCAGAATGGACACCATTCGCCCGGTCATTGCTTTTGCCGCTCAACACTCTCTACCAATTTTCCAAATGGACGTTAAATCAACCTTTCTAAATGGTACCATTGATGAAGAAGTTTATGTCTCACAACCTCAAGGATATGAAGATGAAGAGAAAGAAAAAGTGTACAAGCTTCACAAAGCATTGTATGGGCTAAAGCAAGCCCCCCGGGCCTGGAATTCAAATATTGACCATTATCTTTGCATTGATCAACATTTTTGCAGGAGCCCAAATGAAGCATCCCTCTACATTAAGAAGGAAGAAGGAAGGACTCTCATCGTTTGCATTTATGTAGACGATCTCATTGTCACAAGAAACAACGTACCCACATTAATGTTTTCAAAGACAACATGAAAAATCACTATGAAATGACCGACCTTGGTCATCTCAGTTTCTTCTTGGGTCTTCAGGTCAAACAAACCCATGGACAAATATTTATTTCTCAGGAGCTCTATGCAAATGATCTCAAAAAGTTTGGAATGGACAAATGCAACCCATCATTGACCCCTATATCACCTGGAGCAAAACTGAGCAGTAAAGAAGAAGAAGACAATGTCGATTCAAAAAATTACAGGAGCCTAGTCGGCTCACTGATCTACCTCACCAACACAAGACCAGATATTGAATATTCAGTTGGTCTGGTGGCCAGATTTGTAAGTTGCCCCAAAGTAAGTCATCTTATGGCAGCCAAAAGGATTCTGCGATACATTCATGGCACAAAAACATTCGGGCTCATGTATAAAAAGGATGAAGACGACGCTATCTATGGCTACATCGACTTTGACTGGGGAGGATCCGCAGATGACCGAAAAAGCACAGGAGGATATATTTTCAGCTCTGGAAGTAAACCCGTCTCATGGTCCTCCAGGAAGCAGAAAACCGTGGCTCTCTCCTCTACGGAAGCAGAGTATAGCCCTTTGCTCTGCTTCCTGTGAAGCCCTATGGATTACTAGAGTCAGAAAGGACTTAAAAGGAAAAGAAACAACTATACCCATCCACTGCGATAACCAGTATGCCATATCCCTCTCTAAGAACCCCGTTTTTCACAACAAAATCAAGCATATCGACCTAAAATACCACTTCATTTGCGAGATGGTAGAGAAGAAGAAGATCGAGGTTCGTTTTTGCCCTACTGCCAACCAACTTGCCGACATCCTAACTAAAGCTCTGGGACGATCGAGATTTCTTACTTTGAGAGCAGCCCTCAACATCGTGGACGGCACGATTTGAGGAAGGGTATTGGAAATGTCATCCTGACATCCACGTATCTTTATTTCTGACTGTTGATGCTTTGTATTCTCCCCGTGACTCCTCTTTTCCCGCTGCTATTAATTACCTGTATTAATTGCTAAGCCTGCAATCTTTAGCTATAAGCATGATGTATTATCGTTAAGCAAGATATGAATGAAACAAGTTATCTTTATTCCCCTCATTCCCTCTTTTTGAAGTTCTATTTCCTTTAGGGGTATCCCATGCGATGACCGGGGTAATTTCAAAAGATAGAAGGATGCAATCTATAATTTGGCAAACTTAGGGGAGTTCCCGAGATATGTGCATTAGTCGTATCATAGAAACCTTGAATTGTACCATCACATTTTACTCATTTATGTTTTGTTTCAGTATCCTAGTGCAAAGCGAGTCCAATGCTCTGACAGGATGGAAAATGGATTTTACATTCTTGATTTGTTTCCCTCTCACACCAATTTCGATGGTTGTCTCTAGTTTTCGTATATGCTGGCGCCACCGAACATGACATCCCTCTATTGGCTCTATGAGATTCTACAGTTCACTTTTTATGCTGTTTTAGGAACTTTCCATTGCACTGTTTGGGAACTGGCCAAACATAAATATTTTGTCATATAATGTATTTTTTTACTTCATATCAAGTCTTATTATTTAATACATACTGATTTTTGGGGTCAATATTTCATATACATATCCTTTTTTCTTTATTCCATACAGGAACTCAACTATCTTGCTATTGTTAATGTTTTAAATTTTATATGTGCATCTTTTCTCATCTTTGAACTCCTTTCTATTCAAGACTGATGATTATACTTTTCTTTTAGACTTTGAAGGAGTTCACTGCTGTTGCGGGAGTTGATGTGCTATCCCTATCATCACTTTACAGTTCTGTGGTACGTTACATCTTCTCCGCTAGTAACTTAAGTACCCTTTATCTAACTTCCCAACCTATCGTACAGGGTAGGAATGCGGATGCTCTTGTCCAATATTTTGGTGAAGATCCCGCTCGCTGTCCTTTTGAACAAGGTAATTACACTAGCAATTTGCCATGATAATCCAAAGTTGCTAATTTCAACATCTCACCAATGCCCACATTAGTTTACTGAGCATAATTACTGTTTTACCACCACAGTTGGCTGTTCTGATCTTGCTTTCTTAAGCTCATTTTTTCTCAATCAGTACACTCACCCATGTAGATGAATCCCCTAATCATGAACTTAAGATGTTCCTATTGATTTACTCTTAGGCATGCATACTTTGGAGTTTTATTGGATATTACACATCGAATTCCTCACCATGATCCTATGTTTTTATAGTACATACACAGAGCATTTGTTGAGTTGGTTTTGAATAGTCAAACCCACATATTTCATCTTTCCCACCTACCGGACGCCAATGCGGACTTTTCTTCAAGCCGCCCATGCGCTTTGAATGAGGAAGCTTCTTGGAAAGTGGCTAAGACATGTGAATTGACCCTATAAAAGGAGAGGGAGGCAAGCTTGAAGCACACATCAAAAGTCAAAACAAAGAGAGGTAAAACCTTGAAGAGGAGAGTGGTAGCGCACAGCCGAAGGCGACGGTGGGCGTCGACATCCGATTGCGGACTGCATCGGTAACGAAGAGCGAAAGCGTGCGGGTAGTGGTGAGGCGTCAGATTCGCGGGCTATGGCAAGGTGCGTGGTGCTCGGTGGTTGCATGCTCATATGCGGTGGTGGTTGTGCACAAGTGGTGACGTTGGCGGGCTAAGCATTCGCGGCAAGGTCAAGTCCTGACTTGGATCTCTTCTCGGTGATGGCGGCGGCGGTTGGTCATCTGACGACGACGAATGTTTGTTCTGGTACGAATCTTGTGTGTCCGTTTTACGGATTGTAGTCAAGTTCATATTACTCCTGCGGATTTTCGTAGTCCGTTTTTCTGCAGTATATTTTCGGACTTGTATCTCTTACTTTGAGTACTTATTTATTTTATTGTGCTTATAAAATTGTGCAAAGTACGTATTTTCTTGTGATTCTGTATTTAGTTGTTCTTGAGGATTGCGCTTCCGCGACAGAAAATCCCAACAACGTCATCATATATTTCACCCTTGTGGTGGGACCTTTCCCGGGACCCTCGCTGCACGGGGATTCTTTTTCACCGGGCTGCCCTTTATACACTGAGCATCATCGTCATCACCATTATCAGTTTTCCAATTAGTTGTGGTCGATTTTATGAATCCTTCTCCATTTGTTTATGACAATTGGTGCTTGAGGTGTTGAACTTATTCTCAACATATCAATTTGAACAACTTTTATTCGTCTTATCTTTGGTATAACTTTTACTTTTTTAGACATCAATTTTATCATCTCACTAGATAGATGCATTTCGACATTTCCGTGCATGTCCAAATCACCTAAATATAATTTCAATTATCATATATTTGATATACGTCACTCCATTCCTAATATTAATCATTCATTACCTTATTCTTCATATTTCTCCGCAAATTCATCTTAACATTGTCATTTTTATCAAAATATACTTTCAAGGCACTCCTTCATACATCCTCATCTGTCCAAGATTAGTTATTTACTTTCTATTTAGTAATGTCTGCAAAAAACATACACCAAGATTCTTCGCCGCCTGCTACTTCTTTTTATAGGAATTAACGTCTTGTCCTCAACGATGCGCAGTTATATCTACTCTCATGAACTTTGTCGTGATGTTTCGGCGAGCTCACCAGGAGAACTGTAAGCAATCGGAACTCGAGAAGAAGAAAGCTGAGAAGGAGGCTGAAACTGAGAAGTCCAAAGCTCCAAATCATGCTCCCAACCCTAAACATGTTAGTAATCCCCTCCAAACCCCAAACACAATGCAAATTTCTAGGAACTTGAGGAAGAAAATAATAGAAGGGGAAAACATACCCTCCATTTGCTTCTTCTTCACAAACTTATATTATTTCTATTCCCATTCAGTTTTAAATTTGATTATATTTTTAAACTATTTTTCTTCGCAATGCCTGCTACATTTCACCCTTGTGGTCTTCCCCGGACCCTCGCTGTGCGGGATGCTTTGTGAACCGGGCTGCCCTACTGTCTGCTACTAAACCAAATGCAATTTTTTAGCAACTACATCTGCTAAACAATGATCAGATCCATATAAATATATATAGGGGCATTTACTGGGACCTCCTCTCTAAGTTTGCAAAATTACAGATTACACCCCCTCTTATTATTGAAATTACAAAAACCTCCCCTCAATGTTACAAAACATAACATTTACCTCCCTTGAAGTTCACATTTCATAACATTCATGCACAAAAATACCCCCATTAGAGTACATTTCCAGGGGGGGGTATTTTGTGCATGAATGTTATGAAATATGAACTTCAGGGGAGGTTTTTGTAATTTCAATAATAAGAGGGGTGCAATTTGTAATTATGCTATCTTCCAGGGGAAGTTTTGGTAATTATTCGTGTGTATATATACATATATTCCGAGAGAGAGAGAGAGAGAAATTAGGATTGAAAAAAATGTAAATAATCCATAGGTATTATTTGAAATGTATAGAACCAATACATAAATGAATATTTTTTTATTTTGATTTTTTTCTGGCAGCTGAACATGAGTCTGAGCGACCAACTACAGCAGTCCAGAGCTGCAAACCAGAAAAGAAAAGATAACAGATGATAGGAATGTGATATTCTGATACTGCCACATCACCTCCCAGCTCACTTGGGCTCCGTTTGTTTAAGCTTAATAATTCCGTTGGTGTTTTTGAAAATAGTGCTTTTCAAAAATCATCACCGGAGATATTAAGTTTAAACAAACGGAGATCACTTTTCTGCATCAATTAAGGACGGTAAGCTTGATGACTCAGACTACCACCCAGTTTCTATTTCTGAAGATTCTTCATGTTTTTGTCCTCTGTTACCAGGTTTTTGAGACAGTTAGCAGGTTAACCTGTTATCAGTATCACCTGCTGATGCTACCTAGATCATGTGGCTATTGTACAGTTCTGATCCCCGTTCGTCCAATTTTTCGTAGCTAATTCCAACTTTTTTCATTGATTTTTTTCTCGGCGGTTTGCCGGGTGTAGAGAAGGAGCCGAAGGAGATGCCAGTTTGTATTTATGCTAATTTAGTTAATTCTGTAACAAATCAAAAATTTAAATCATGTATGAAAAAATATGCTCTGGAATGTTGGTTTTCCCCCCTTCTTGAATGAAGAAGATTATTTTAGTGAGGGATCTTCAATTGATTCATTTCATTGAAGTTATATACTTGATATTTTATATTGGTATTGTACACACTTTTAATTGTGAACCCCCATGGTGACATGCTTCATTAGGGGTGTAAACGAGTCGAGCTTGGCAAAAATTCCAAACTCGAGCTCGATATCGAGCTCATCCTGCTTGGCTCGAGACCAGTATATTGAGCTCGAGCTGCTCGCGAACTTTTTGCTCATGAGCCTATTTTTATTTATATTTACATCTTTTTTAAATACCAACAAAACTTGCGAGCCGGCTCGCGAGCTCATGAACAAGAGCAATCTAGCTCGCTCAGCTCGAATCGAGCTTTTTTCGAGCCGGCTCGACTCAACTTGCACACATCTTCACATGGATTTTCTTTTCCATGCATTTTTTAAAATAACAAAAAATTATTATATATATACATGTGTTCGCGAGGCAGGGGCGGACCCACAGAGCCTAGTGTGGGCGGGGTTGTCCACGATGAATTTAAGAAATGTATTTTTTTTAATAATAGAAAGTTAATAAAAATTATTGTTCTGAATTCTGATATGTATTATAATTATTTATTAAATTATAAAAAAAAATAGGATTGTCGTGAATTTGATTATTCGTGGCATCATTTGATGAATTAAAAAATGTAGAAAATATTTAATAGAAAGATTCATTAAAAAATATAGATATTTTTTTTATATTTAGACATTAATATTAGAGCACTGGCATATTTTTTTATATTTTATTAAAATCTATTTTTAATAAATTAGTATTCTGCCCACACAAAAATTTATGCGTCCGGACTTGCACCTATACATAAACATAAAGCTCGATCGGGCCGGCCTGGACCGGGCCTGATCGGGCTTTTTCCTGTATCGGGCCGGGCCGGCCCGGCCCTCCCCTGGAATCGGGCCGGCCCGGGCCGGGCAGGCAGCACTTATGTGCTGCCTGCTCCGACCCTTCAGGCCGGGTCGGGCAGGACCGGGCCAGTCTCGGGCCCGATCCGGGCCGGCCCGGTTTTTTTACTTTTTTTTTATTTAAAGTTTTATTTTTATAAAGAATTAAATATTGAACAAATGAAAAAATTGGAACAAAAAATTTTATTAATATTGAAAATTTGGAACAAAATACAAAATTGAAAATACAAAGTTTCAAACGCGTCCATTTCGTACAAAATTGAAAATACAAAATTGAAAATACAAAATTGAAAACACAAAATTGAAAATACAAAATTTAAGTCGTACAAAATACAAAATTGAAAATACAATTGCTCGATTTAATCATCTTGTAGATTCAACGCGTCCATTTCGTCTTTTATCTCCTCCGAGCTATCCTCCAATGTTGTTATGTGTTGCTTCCTCTTTAAACTGTCCAAGTAGTCCTTGTAGCATATGCAAATCTCCAGCGAATCTTCGTTAAGCCGGCTCCTCCGCTCGTTCAAAACCCTGCCACTAGGAGAAAAAGCGGACTCCGAAGCTACTGTACTAGCTTGGACAGTTAATAAATCACGGGCCATACAGGCCAAAACAGAATAGGTATTAGCTTTACCTTTCTACCAATTTAAGAGATCGAAGTTTTCAATCTCGTCCGAACTCATAAAATCGCTAAATTGAGTTTTTGTGTATAATCCTAATTCATCTAAACTACCATATGTGCGCGATTTTTTCCTAGAAGCTAAATCTAAAATTTTATTTTTAAGACTATCCTTCGTTTTGGGTTGCGTTATTTCTTCGCGGGGTCGTGACCCGTATAAGTTATTGTAATAATTATAACTTTGCGTAAAAAAATTAGTAAAACTTGTAGTACTAACGGGGTCATCCTCATCATAATTTATATTTAAGGTTAGATTAGTATTGATTTCGTCGATCAAATTTTCTACGCCTTCTACGTTAAGTAGCGGATTTAAAGCGGCGGCGCACGAAAACATAGGCGATATTTCTCTATAATATTTTAAAAAAATTTCTTCCATTATTTTAATTAAAGGAGCCAACCTTGGTGTTGCCTATAATAACTAAATCTTTCTGTGATATGTACGAAATGTTCAATTACTAATGCGCTCGTTGGATAATACACTCCAGATAAAGAAACGGTGGCCCTATAAAAACACTTTAGTAAATCTATATAATGTTTTATTATGGTCCAATCAGTTTCACCTAAACCGTGTTCAATATTAAGTAAACTATAATATTCCATTAGAAGATTTTTTTGTATAACGGCTCTTTTTAATACTTTATAGGTTGAGTTCCATCTAATAGGCATATCTAATTGTGGTTTCAAATATTTCTGATTTTGTGCTTTACAAAATTTTCTAAAATCCTGAGCTCGTTGTTTAGTACAATAAATTGCTTTTAACATGTCGCGAATTTTATTAATATATTGTGATATTGTTTTTAAACTATCCTGTACCACTAAATTTAGGACGTGACAAACACATCTAGTATGGAAAAAACGCGCCGTTGAGAAATGGTTTTAAATCGAGTTTTAACAATTCAATTGCGGCGCTATTATTGGAGGCGTTGTCAAGAGAAAAACTAAGTATTTTATCGTTAATTTTAAATTCCCGCGCACATTTCATAATAACTTTATATAAAGCTATAATCGTGTGCGGGAATTCAAAACCTGTAAAACATATTACGCGTTTATTTTGCTCCCACGAAATGGGATCAATCCAAAGACAAGTGATGCAAAGATAAGCTAATCCTAAATTTAAATTACTCGTCCAAACGTCGCTCGTTAGACTCACACGTCCTTCGAAATTTTCAAAATACCTAATTAATTCTTGTTTTGCTTCTAAATATAACCTAATCGTGTCGCGCCTTAAAGTAATTCTACTAACCTTTTAGTATTTGGGTTGAAGCCCCCCATGTATGTACTCTGTGCCGTCGTCATTGTCGAAGACGCTGAATGGCAGCCCACGTTTGATGACGAACTTCGCCTGCAGCTCTCGCTGTCGCATTTGATCGTACGTCCAAATCTGTCCGGCTCCAGAAATTTGGGCTTGACTTGACTCGGGAGGAGCTTGTTTCGACTCGCAAGACTTCTGGTGTCTAACGAGCGTCGAGTTGCCGCTGATGGATAGCAACTTCGAGCACATCTTGCAGCGCGCTTTTCTTTCGGTCCCGACTTGTACCATCTCGAAATGCTCCCAAATAGTCGCTTTACGGTTGTGCTCCACCACCGAAGCCGTACTTTGGGAAGACGAAGCTGGAGTTGTGGAGGACGACGCCATTGGGAGAGCTAAGAAAGAAAGAGAGAGAGAGAGAGAGAGAGAGAGAGAGAGAGAGAGAGATGGGGTGTGAGAAAAGAGAGAGGGGAGGGGGGTATTTATAGATTTTTTTTTAATTAAAAAATTAATTAAAAATAATAAAAAAAAATTTAAAAAATAAAAAGAGCAGCCAACGGCTCTCTTGAGAGAGAGCCGTTGGCTGCTCTCTCATGGCAGCATGGCTGCCACGTGGCAGCCATGCTGCCATGAGCCTAACGGCTCTAATAAGAGCCGTTAGGCTCAATCGGGCCTAGCCCAAGACCGGATCGGGCTATGCCCGGCCCGGTCTCGGGCTATGCCCGGACCGGGCCGGGTAGCTAGGCCAAACCGGGGCCCTTTCAGGGCCCCGGATAAGGGCTCGGCCCGGTTCGGACCTGAACCGGGCCGGGCTTGACCGGGCCTTGACCGGGCCAGGCTCGAGCCGGCCCGTCAGGCCCGGTTTTTTTTGTTCGCCATTAAGTGCACCTGCAAATGTAAATCCCAAATTTTTTTTAAATGTGAATAAAGTCGTGTCATACCATTTTTTAAAATATGGTACATAAATTAAAATCTAAACATTGAATTAGGCTTTATTTGGCGCGGCGGTGGCGGGAGCAGACGCGGGTCTGAAACCGGAGAGACTGAGGCGGGGATCGAAACGCAGAGGTGGCGACACATTCCCAAGACAGACGGTGGTGACATGCAAACCGAGCCTAAATATTATTCTACGTTTCTTCAACAAAAAATCACCCAATTTTTTTATAATGTTTCTATATTTACATATTTATTATTGGGACGCAGTTAATGTTGTTAATATTATGTGCTGAAGAACTTCATTGATTTTATAATCATTATTATGTCGTACTAATTATATTTTTTACAACTATTATTTATAAAGATATTAAATGTAAACAAAGAAATTGTATATTAAAATGTTGTAATCGAAATTTTAAATGTATTTTATTTTAAATTGTTGATAACCCCCTATACTTTCTTATCATTGTTAATAACCTCCTAATTTGAAAAAAAAATTTGTGTGTCAACATGATTTTTATGCACTAAATCACATTTTTCGACTTCAATTTTTTTTAAATCACAAAATATTAATGTTTGTATTTTTACGCTCATTTTAAGTGTCATATTACTCATATTCTGATTATAACTGAGAAAAATATGACTGTAAAATCATGCATTACGATCGTATTTTCATTTTTTATTGTAATGTCATTTTAGAACTGTAATGCATGATTTTACAGCCGTAATTTTTTCAGTTATAAACGGAATATGAGAAATATGATACTTAAAATGAGCGTAAAAATAAAAACATTAATATTTTGTGATTTTTTTTGTGAAATTGTTTTGTTATAAGTCAAAAATGTGATTTAGTGCATGAAAATCACATTTGTGCACATAGAAGAGTGAATGTGGCACCAAAAAATTTCTTCCTAATTTTTAGAAAAAGGTGAATAACTCTCATTATCTTTATTTGTTCTTTAACAATGCGCTGGTTGATGAATGAAGGAAGCATGATTATGTGCACATAAATCAAAATGGATTCTTCGGTCTGCCCTCTCTGATGTCTTTGACTTTGATTTGAGGGCATGATTCCGCAGCAAACGCGACGGTATAGGGGTCCACCATTTCAGTGGTACTCTGTGAGCAATCACTTTGTGCATTTATTGTCAAACGTTAGGTCTTTCTCTTCTGAGAGAAGTCACTTTGTGCATAGTGCCAAAGGTTAGGTCTATTTTCAATCTTCCCCGCCCATACCCTCACTGATTGGGACTATATCGGTTCTGTTGTTGTTGTTGACTTGTTGTTGTATCTTTACTTGTTCTTTAGTTGTGTCATATTAGTTCTTGAACTTCTCATATATAAATACCTTTTTAGCTCTTAAACTGTCCTCAAAATAAAATTGGATGTTAGGTCAAAAAGATGAAAATAAAAAAAAAACTTAAAAAATTTAGGAATAAAATTGATATTAAATTGTAAACTGTAAGACTAAAATGTTGATTTTTTTATTTATATATAGCTAAATATTGTCTACTTTTAATAATACCCAAAATAAATGAGAGAGAGAGAGGAGAGAGGAGAGAGAGAGAGGAGAGAGAGAGAGAGAGAGAGAGAGTAGGACTAGTTGTGTCAGGACTTTTTGGGCGGCAAAACTATTGCAGCTGTTCCCCATTAATTACTTATTTGCCTCATTAAATCTTTTGTTATTATTTTGCTTGCATAATAATATAATATTTATTACTGACATAAATTTATATATATTATATATTATATATAAGTAATTATAAGCCTAGATTCTTTTCCTGGTTCAGGCATATAACTAGGTCGATGAGACGGCTGATATTATATTCGATTAATTTATTCAAATATCTCTATTCCTGCTATTTGAAATTATTATTATTCTATTATATCTATAGTAATATATTATATTATTATTAGCCTATTATTCTGCTTAACAAGTTAAAAGTTTTTATGGGTAAAAATCATATCAGTGTTTTTGAGGTTTAAATAAATTTTAAATTAGTTCTTAAAATTTTAGTTGTCTTTAAATAGTTTTTGAATTTCTCCTATAGAATTTTTTAAAGGCTTTGAATTGCACTCAAAATAAAGTCAAGTGTTGATATTACCAAATTGACATTATCATGTAATCTCAGTAAATGAAATGATTTTTGTTCAAAGTTTATAAATCTTTGTTTTAAATATAAACTAAAATATATGTTTATATATTATATATATTTTTGTTATTTTAAAAATCTTTATTTCAAGAAGGAATATTTTGTGTTTAGTTACAAATACTCATTTTACTTAATGATAAATTTTTAAAAAAATAATAAAAGGAGAAATATTAATAATGAGACAACAACAACGACACTCAAGCCTTTATTTCACTATAGTGGAGTCGGCTATATGGATCATTTGTCGTCATTGTGCCCTATCTTTGATCATATATATTCTCACTAATGCCAAATTTTAATAATGAGAATGTCAAATTTATTTTTACTATTAATAATTTTGCAATAAAAGAACTTGTTGTGGTCCACTCGAGGCTTCTAAAATCGGTCTAGAATGACCGTCTTAGCCCGGGAGTGGACGATCGCGCAATCAGTCACAGGAATGCGAGATAGCTGGCAAGAGATCTTTTTTTAACGTGGAAAACCTCGGAAAGAGGTGAAAACCCACGCGGCCGGTTCGATGTCAGTCAAACTTCACTATTTGCGGCTTCATTACAGGGCAATCAGATGAACTCAAGGGCGACATACCGCTCCTTGTTACAATTGGGGGAGAGGAATGGAGAAAGACGCTCGGAGGGTGACAGACCACCGCCTCCGAGACCAAGTCTTCTTCTTCTTTGCTGCGGTGAGGAGCACCGTGCTCCAAGATTTGCGTGGCGCTCTGTAGATGCTTTGAAGTTGAAGGGGGTCCGTGCAACTCTGGGAGCACTTTTGAGGTTGACGCGGATGACCGGAGTGAAGGGCTCGTCGCTTGCTTGGAGGAGACGGGCGAAGCTTTCTGGATCGTCTTCGAGGCCTTCGAAGACTCTTCTGAATCTCCTTCGAAGATGATAAAGATCTTCAAGAAGAGCTCTCTCCCTTGCACTTTAGGAGGAAAGAGAGGGGAAGAGAAAGATGGAAAAAAAGAGAAGCCTTGGGGTTTATATTTATAAGCCCCAGAGGTGGTTACGATAGTTATGCGGTTATCCGCAGACCGTAACCACCATAATTACTAAACGCAGTCCGATTTTATAAGATTTATGACGTGTATTATTTTGGTATTTTCATATATGCAAATCAATATATTTTTAGATAGTCGCACCCACCCATGACGGGTGGTTAATTATACAGACGGTTAAGCGGGTAGTTACCTGCGCATCAGACGGTGGAGAGATCGCATGGATGATCGGACGGCGACGGTTGATGGGCCGGTCAGAGGCGAGGAGGCCGGTCGGCGGCGAGACCCAAGCGGTCGCCGACAGGAGGCCGGGCGGCTAAGGGACCGCCTGATCTAGGCAGCCAAGGGGCCTCCCGTCCCGGGCGGCCAAGAGGCTGGGCGACTAAGGGGGTCGCCCGACTTGGGCGGCCGAGAAGCCTCTTGACCTGGATGGCCGAGAGGCCGAGAGGCCAAGGGGCTGCCCGACCTGGACGACCAAAGGGCCGCCCGATCTGGGCGACCGGAGGGTCGGGCGGCCAAGAGGCTGCCCGACCGGGGCGGCCAAGTCGTAGCTCGAGGCTGCGTGGGGGAGCACACAATTACCAAGGCCGTGCGCAGGCCAACGCGCGGCCAGGAGGGACTACGCGTTGGCGCGCGCGGTGAGGGTCGCGCCCAGGGGCGCGCGCGGCAAGGGCCGCGCGCAGGGGCGCGCACGAACAGGGCCGCGCATGGGCGCGAGCGGTCAGGACCGCGCGCGGGGGCACGCGGCCTAGACCGCGCGCAGGGGCGCGCTGCCAGGGGCGCGCGTAGGCTTGCGCAGGCGCGCGCGCTCGGGTCGCGCGTAGGCTTGCGCGGGCGCGAGAGTTGGCCAGTCGAGGCCTCGTGTGCGGCGCGACTAGGGACGCGTGTTTGCTCACGCGCGTCCCTGACGATTGTGCTTAAAGGCTTTTCGGTTCGATCAGACCTATTTTGGGAAACCTCATAAGTACTTATGATTTATGATCTAGGTTCCATTTGGCAGGCTTTTTTGCTCCGATGAGTTTGGACAAAAACACCATCATCCTAGAATGTAAGTTTGGCATGACATCTGTTATTACCGCAAAAAAAAAACTAGTTTTGAACATAAAAGTGGACGAAGTTCCTTAGATGAGGTTGGGTGTTCACAAACGACAGTTCATAACCACCATTCATGACCGCCACCGCCGTGTCAAACAGATCCCTGATCATCATCTAAACCTAAACTTAGGTGATTACAGCCTGCACCCTTCAACTTTTGAAATTACAAAAACCTCTTACATTTCATAACATTCACGCACAAAAGTACCCATTTGGAGTAAATCTTCACGGGGATTCTTTGTGTGCATGAATGTTATGCAATATAAATATTAAATATGGGGTAATTATAATTTCAAAAATTAGAGGGGTGTAAGTTGTAATTACACAAATTTTGAGGGGAAGATCCAGGTAAATAACCCTATACTATATTTATATATATTTATAATATGATATTCATTAATTAAATGTATTCACATTAAATATCATGCCGGCTGGAGACCTATTTTTAGTATGAATCTTTGGGAAGATCATGGTACTGCTCTTTGTATATTAAGCAAATCAGAAGAGAGAGAGAGAGAGAGAGAGAGAGAGAGAGAGAGAGAGAGGCTTTAAGTTTTGTTGAGAAAGAAGGAGAGAGAAGATAGCTGCAAACCTGAAGTGGAGGGGATATTGTCCCTGTCTTCTTATGTAGTATCTAATGCTGTGATTCAGACGCCACATTTTAATAACTATATATATAACTTCATTAAGGAAGAGATAGAGAGAGACAGGAGAGAGAAAGTGAAAGAAGGACCTATAATTGTTTGAAAGCTGTCTTTATTTAGGGTACGTTTGGCAGGGCGGCGGTGGTCGTTAACGTTGTGATGATGTTACGTTTTTGCTCCGGTGAGTTTGAAAAAAAAAATGACACTGTTAGGAATATGTGTTATAACAAAACAATGCTAACAAGGAAAAAAAATTAATTTTAAACATAAAAAATGGATGGAGTTACTTGGGTGTGATTGAGCGTTCATGAATAACAATTCGTAACCGCCGCATTCATAATCACCACTGCCGTGCCAGACTTCGATTCAAGTTTGTCCTGCTCAACCTAAAACCTTTCTTTTCTGAAGTATATGTCAAATTGCATTCGACGTGCAACGCAATTTGACATATACTTTTTGAACTTGATGATTATAAAAAAAGAAGTCTTTTTATGCATGACTAAAAGACTTAACCTATATCACTTTTAGAATAAACCGATGCATCAAATCAAAAAGTTTTCCCAATAATCTTCTCTTATTTAAAAGTAAAGAGCAAATAGTGTTAGAAGAGATAGAAGCCCAAAACTTAGGAGAAATGGAGAAATTTTACTCAATCTAAAGAATTCCTTACAACTAACGTTTCCCTTTAAATAGAAATAGAACAAAATAAAAATATAGTGAAAAGAATAGAGCATTGCTTGGCACATTAGGAGCTTACATCTAAAACATTTTTGCTTGCTTGCGAGTAAGGCTCCGTTTGGGGGGACTTATTGTCACCGGTCAAGCGGTTACGACCGCATGAACCAGACCTTAATTTAGGGTCCGGTTCATGCGGTCGTAACCGCTTGACCGGTGAAAATAAGTCCTCCCAAACGAAGCCTAAGGAAAACATTCAGAGCATCAAGCAGCTTCTCATTTATGACTGTCACAAAATCAATGTATATTTTCTTTACTTTATCTCGGTTTTCTCTCAAAGAAGTCATAATGGTTTTTACTTTTTAGCATTCTTAGAGAGAGGTATTTTCTTTCAAAATCAAATGTACTCCGAGGAAAGTATTTTTGTGCATGGATCAAGATTGTAGATGTCGGATATTGGGGACACATCGATTTAGGTTTTCATGTCGATTTTAATATCGGGGAATATATCGGGACATTTCATATATCGAATTTTAATATTTAATTATTTATATGTGTAATAATTATAAAAAAAATTAATCATTTTTTTAATATATATATATATATATATATTAATAAATTAATATTTATTGAACTTCTAAATTTATCAAACTAATATAAACATTTTGTGCTACATAAGTAATAACGGTATAACATGTAAAATAAAGTAGAGGAGGCAGAAAGTCAGGAAAGTACTTCAGGGGAGTTAAATGTTATGTTTTGTAACATTCAGAGAAGGTTTTTGTAATTTCAATAATAAGAGGGGTGCAATCAGTAATTTTTCAAACTTAGAGGGGAGGTCCCCGTAAATATATATATATATATATAATTTTATGACATTATTTATGTAAACCTAGAGTTAGCATAATTATAGGATGCACTGATCATATATCTGTTGAAATTACAAAGATTTCTCATATAAGTTTACATTTCATAACATTCATGAACAAAAATACTTATTAACTTTATGAAATGTAAATTTAAGGGAGAAGTCTTTGTAATTTCAAAAGATAGATTTTGCAAACTTAAGTAAAGATTGAGAAGGAGGAGGCACAACTTTTGATCACAGACACATGCACACATGAATACCAAAATCAGCAATAAAACATAAGTTTTTTAATGCTATCCCTAACCTTCGGCAACGGCGCAGTCTGCGCGGGAGCAGTTCTAGAGATGGTGCTCGGCCTCTGAACCCTCGTATCGCCTCTCTCCAGATACAATCTCCCTCTGTAAGCAGCGAGATGAGCGTAATAAGCGGGCGGAACTATGGACACCGGCTTAGTGCATCTCACAAACGTATAACACAAATCATGGATCAGCTTCTGAAACTCGTCGGATTTGAACTTATTCTCGTCCCACAGCACGTGGTAATGCGTCGGCCTGCTCGTCCCCTTCATCCCCCAATGGCTGCAGAGGTAGAAATCGAATTCTCGGGGATGAGTTATCACCGTGTCCACAACGGTGCCGGGTGGTATGTTTTCATCTGCAGAAAGATGGAGGGAGTCGCAGTTCTTCTCGTTCAGGAAGAGTCTGGTGTGGTGCCTCTTCTGAACCACGGCGAAAGTTATGGCGGGTTTGTAATCCGAAAACCTCGAGCAGGCGATCCGAATCGCCCGCAGTTCGTCTTTCAGGACCTTCTGGAACTGGGTCTCGCTCACCCCGTCCCGGAAGAAGATGATCCTGCCGGGAAGCTTGCGAACCGAGGCGGCGAAATCTTCGAGCAGCTCGAACACCATCTGCTCGAGCTCTTCGATGATTTCTCGCCGGTGGGTCTGGGATCTCATGCGGGAAACGTACTTGTTTGCCGCGGGCCAGTTCATGCTCGCCACGACGGCGGCAACCGACGGGCTGGAGTCGTCCAACGGGTGCGGGTGAGTCACGTCCGCTCCGACGAAGATTGCGGGCTCGTCGTCGGCGAAAATTCGAGGAAATTGGCGGGGAATCGAGTTGTAGAGAGCCACGTTGGATCCCCCCAGCTTGGCATTTATCTTGAGGGCCAGATTTGTGAGGAACTGGGAGCTGAGCTTGGCGAGATTGGGATATAGGCAGCATTGGCTCACGACGCCGATGCCGGTTTCGGCTATTCGCTTCAAATCAGCATATCCTTTGTGCTTCTTCTCCAACACGAAGATCACGAGCTCGAGGTCGCCGGAAACTGATTCGTGAATCTTTCGAAGATCGCGCTCCAACGCCAGCGCGTTGGTCAGAATCTTCGTCTGCAGGAAGAGAGGGGCGGCGATGGTGCTCTTGTTCAGCGTGATGCCGAATTGTTCGCATCGGTGGGCGAGCTGGGCCACGAACTTGGGGATCGAAGAGCGCTGCTCCGAGGAACCGCCGAAGCTGATCAGGGCCCATCTTTTGATCTGAGAGGGTTCGGTGACGTGGCTGTTGAGGAGATTCCACTGCCGGTCGTGTCTGGTCGGTGTGAGGTCCCGAACATGGCCGCCGTCCCCGAGCTTCAGCTTGGGAGGTTGGAGGACTCTTCCTTGGAGTTGAGTCATTTCTCTTGAGATGCTCAGCTTGAACTCTTTGGCATAGCAGCCGCTGCAGGAGAGCAGGTGAGTTGGAACTTTGAAGAACACAACAAAACTATAAATTTAGAGAAGAAAATGTCTACCATTTCCAGGATTTCATGCTGCTGAATGTGATAGAAATGAGAATGTGGAATTGGAAATAAAAAAAAAAGCATTCTTCTAAGATGAGAAAATTGAATTTTGACTTTCACATAGCTAAAAATGTGAGGGTGTGGGCCCGGTATCTATGTTAAGTGCACAATGCTACATGAGTCAGGAGAGCGGGTTGTTGGACCTAGGGTCCGTTTGGCGCGGCGTGTTTGCTCCGGTGGGTTTGGAAAAAAAAACTCCAGTCATAAAATGTGTTTAGCATGACAAAAGTTATGACCGCAATCAAGGGAAAAAAAATCAAATTTGAACATAAAAGTGGATGAAATCTCTTTGGTGAGGTCGGGCATTCGCGAACGACGGTTCGTAACCACCGCATTCACGATCGCCACCGTAGTGTCAAACGGACCCTTAGTCTTCTTTGAGACCATGTAAGACCTACATATCCTATTACAGAAATCGAGCAAAATCGAAAGACAACCAACCAGGCAAAAAAACATAACCGCCGATTTCTAGATTTGTGACCCTTATGGGTGGAGGCGTCGGGATCAATATTAAGCAAACGAGGCTATTGGATCTAGATTTCTCAAAACGTCGGTGAGGGTATTTGAATCTACGGCTCTATTTGGCGCGGTGTTTTTGCTCCGGTGAGTTAAGAAAAAAACTCCACCTTCATAGAGTATATGTTTTGACATGACAACGGTTATGTTAAATCACCGCACTCATTTTTCATTCTAAAACCCGGGCCAAAGATGGAGAGGTGGGGTCTATTATAAGCATGAGTGGACCGTCTAGGTTGGCAGTGTGGGACTAATCTTGGCATGCCTTTTTTTAGCTCATGTTGGACCGTCCAACACGCCCCCTAAGCGTGAACCTAGCTTTGATACCATGTTAAATCACCGCACTCATTTTCCATTCCAAAACCCGGGTCAAAGATGGAGAGGTGAGGCCTATTATAAGCACGAGTGGACCGTCTAGGTTGCCAGTGTGGGACTAATCTTGGCGTGCCTTTTTTGGTTCATGCTGGACCGTCCAACAGGTTATGCCCGCCACCAAGAAAAAAACCTAGTTTTGAACATAAAAGTGGATGAAGTTCCTTACGCGAGGTCGGGCGTTCACGAACAACAACAGTTGATAACCACCGCATTCATAACCGCCAACTACACTAGTATCATGTTAGACATATACATCTAACCTAAAATCAATTGATTGTAGGTGGAAATCTATGTCTAGTTCACAAATCCACACAAGTTTTTTGATGTGGGACTGATATTCTCAATAAATTTCATGTGGGAGTTCATGTAATCACCTCGTAGGTCCATCTTCTCCATTGATGATCTGATTGATAATATCTCTCCGCGCCGCCGGCCTCTGGCAACCCATCTTGAAGATCTTCACGGTCTGATCATCGGAAAGCTTTCCGAGAAATTTCTGCCCATCGCAGACCATGCAAAGCTCCATGGGAAGATAGCATGGCTTGCTTCTGCTAATCTGCAGACATGGAAGGTTTTTGAATTGTATTTCATGGTTGTAGTGATCTCTGAAGTACTCAACTAATGACAGATCACTCCCATCCCTGTCCCTGAACTTGAGATTCTCTGCAACTTCATTTGTCAAGCTAAAAACTCGATATCTCTGATCTGTTTCTCTGTGGCAGACAAAAATTCTGATGTTCTTCAAAGCTTTCTCCACCTCCTTCTTCTCCTCCTCCCCCAAACACCTCGTTCTCCTCTCGGAGAGATCCTTCAAAGAATTACAGTGTTTCTGTAAGTAAGGAATGATGCCAATGCTTTCATGGAAAGCGGATACAGAGAAATCCAAGTTTAGTGCTAAGCCTTGCTGAGTTGGTCTGAGACTCTGGAAGAAGCCTCTGAATCCTACAGCTCCTCCGCCGATGTCTTTGACTCCTCCCATGGAGCTGGTGAAGAGAGATCGGCCGACGGAAATGCAGTTTTCAGCAGGCTTTTCGCGAAGAACTACATCTAAAGCATGGAGATACTCCTGAGGAAGGGGAATTCCATCCATTTCTTCTTCTTTCAAATACTTGTTCAGGTCTTCTCCGCTCAGTTTGGATGCGAGTCTGATGCTGACTCTGAAAAGCTTTGATTTTTGGCTCACAGACACATTGAAATCATCTCCAATGTTTAGAGTTAATTGAGATTTGGGCATCGGCAGACTGACAAAAAACTCAATCCTATCCTCTTGGAACTCAACGGAGCTGTAGAGATTCCTTCTTCCGTCAAACACCGGCATGGCGCCGGTGAGGATGTCAGAGTTTTCCATAACAAGCTTTCTCTTGATCTTTCTAGCAATTTCTTTTGACGGTCGTGGAGAAATATCGACATCATAATGGAAAATTTTCTGCTTCGGATCAAATAGAACGAGGAAATGGTTTGCGAGCAGGGAAACGGTGGAACCTTCGTTGCCGCCATGATCCGGCCTTCGGGCAGTCGCCATTGGAGACAGAAGGGTTGGGTCTCCATTTAAAGTAGCCGTTACATCCTTGGCTTTACCTTCCCTCGCTGCTACCGAACTGGGATTCTTCTTAATAAGCTCCATTTCTGAAAATGTTCAGGCAGTTTTTTTCTCTCTATAAAACAAAAGCAAAAAAACAAAACAAAAGGAGAATGGGGGCGACGAATTAACCTTGCGGAATAGGAAGTAATGGGCCCTGCTGGGCATCTGAAGAATCAAATCGAGGAGGAGGAGGAGGAGGAGGAGGAGGTTTCTGCTGCCTGGAGTTTTTCTGCGTGTGAGTTTTCGATCTGGGAAAAGTGAGTTGAGGAGGGAATGGAGTTGGTGGTATGAGGAGAAACACCGGCGGCGGCGCCGCCTGAGGAAGAGGAAGAAGAGCAGGGTAAGCTTGGTATGCTCTCCGCGAGTAGAATCTTCTTTCATGGGGAGGAATAATATGATGAAGAGCAGCAGGAGAGCTGCAGAGCTCCATTAGAGGGCTCGGTTGAGCTCTTCTTCTTCCCCTCAACAAATTGCAGTCTCTGCCGGCCCTCCTCACATCTTCTTCGTTTTCCTCCATGATCGAACAGGTTTCTCTCTCTCTCTCTCTCTCTCTCTCTCTCTCTCTCTCTCTCTCTCTCTCTCTCTGTGTGTGTGTCTCTGAACAGGTTTCTCTCTCTAGGGGGGGGGGGGGGGGAGGGACAAAGCGGATGTGGGAAGCGAGGGGGGATTGTTATTATTGTGATTTGTGATGACAGCAGGAGGAAAAGAGGAGGAGAGGAGAGGAGATATGTTGGGGTTTAAACTGTAAAGTTTCCATCTTTCTGATTTTCTGATGCTTCTCCTGTCAACTGTTCTGAAATCCTCAAAAGCGGAATGGGATTTATGGCAGCAGTAAATACCAAACGGGCAGAACGCCGATAAAGAGAGTCCGGAGTAGACTGCTTCCTCCACCAAAATTATATTCACTTTTGGTAACGCTATAATATATCCCACCTAAATTCAATTTCAATATTCATCAATTAAAATATAATATTCTCCCCCCCCATATATCTTTACTGTATATAAAGAAATATCAAACCCATAAATTTTAAAGCCGTTGAAATGATGACGGCCGTTGAATCTGGCATGATATTTCATCAGCCGGATCAAACCGCTCTCTCTCTCCACTTTTTCATAGGTCTCCTAAATCTACTAGGGGGTGACCTAAAACTATGAAGGTGTAGAGTACCCTACAACATAAAATTACGATTTTACCCATAAATTTATTGAAAAATGAGTGTCATATGACCTGTTTTTTAATTTCACAAAATTTGTCAATTGTGAGAATTGAACTCAGGTCTCCACTATGTCAACCAAAGATGACAACCATCACACCATATAATTTTTGTTGAAGAAAATTAAATTATTTTATATATACTGATATAAATATAGATCGCCCCCGCAGAAAGTCGCCGCCCCTGCCAAATGTCACTCCCGTCGAATGTCGCCGCCCCTGCCGAATGTCGCCGCCCGCACGGGAGGCCCCCATGCCCTGTCACTCGTATTTATATAAACATATAGAGAGAGAGCATAAAATCATTGATGCTGACCCTACAATTTCTTATCATAATGTTTACTTTATGGGTGAGAGAACGGTTGATGAGAACTAAGTTCTTCCTTTATTTTCAGTGTTTTAAGAATCAAATTGAACCTGGTTGGACCATGAATCTGCCTATAAACCGGTCAGATCGTACTTAATAATCATTTTAGTCGAGAATCGCTCAAGACCGGAGAATCATCGGTACGAGGTTGGATCCAGAGGGGGGCCAAAGGAACACCAACAACCCCTTTTTTGCGGCAGATCAAAATTTAGCTATTCGTAAATCAAATTTGGTTTTTCGCAGATTAAATTTGGCTATTCGTAGACCAAACTCAGCTATTTGCACCCCTAAAATTAATTTGGAATATTTTATGTACTATTATATTTAAAAATAATAATTGTGCACCTGCATTTCTAAATTTTTGAATCCTCTGATGCATTGACTGAACCCCAAAATCGGGGAACAAGCTCTGATTTTGCAAACCGGGTGATTCTCAATCAAATCTTACCTCAAAAATGATTTTTTTTAAATAAATGTGAATTTATGTTCTACACATGCTAGACACCAACAATGAATTAATTCTAATCATTATTCTATGCAAAACTTACTTTTATTTATTATAATGAGTTTGATTTGTTTTAAAAGCAATATTATAAGTTTTATAACTTTAAATCATTCTTATTGTTTTAGTCAAATAAATTAAACTATGATTTAAATAAATTTTGATGTGTCAACATTCTTTAATATAATCATAATTTTAATTATATTTTTTTGCTTTTGCGGGTATGGAGGTTCAACAGCCGTTGAACTGGTTGAACCGATCTAACCTCAAACTTCTCTTACTTCCGCTTCAAATGTCCGACCTGATTCTAAAAACCTTAGAATTTAATTATTTTAGATAGGTTGTACGAGTTTGACGATTGATGTATATGACTTAACGTTGATCATGTAATAAGTTTATGTTAGAATTTTGAAGTGAGCTGCCGCCCGGCGACAGTGGCTGTCGCCCCAGTGACAGCTGGCGAGTATCCTACTCGCCGCCGAGTAGGCTTTTGCCTATAAATAGAGGGGTACCCCCCCCCCCTAAAGAGCACCAATTCTGGAAGTGCCGAGATTGTCATCAGAAGTGGCGAGTATCATCAACTCTGAGCGAGTTAGAGATACCAGAGTGCTACCTGGCGAGCATCGGACTTGGAGCGAGTTCGGAGAGCTCTCTTGAGCGAGTAGCGAGTAGAGGAGATATCGCCCGGCGACAGTGGATATCGCCCAGGTGACAGCGAGAAGGAGAGGAAGCGCGCGCGGCGAGCTTGCGAGTATCTGGAGTGCGAGCAGCGAGCTTGCGAGGATCAGAGATATCGCCCAGGCGACAGCCGATATCGCCCCGGCGACAGCGAGGAGCGAGTATCACCATCCTGGTGTGCTCGGGAGAAGAAGCGGACCTTGTCTGTGACCTTGTCTTACCTTCTTTTTGGCTGTTGTGATTCAAGTTGGATGCAACTTGTATTCAGCCGTGTTTATTTGTAATTGGTTGCCTAGTTGGAATATAGCCTTCTTTGTTCATCGTTGGTACACTTGATTGGTAGCAAACTCAAAAATTCAACATGGTATCAGAGGGAGGTTGCTGAAGCAGCGCGTGCTATCGAAGTTCAAGGTTGTCTTCCAAGATGGACGGCGGAGGAGGTTATGCGAGAGGACTAGGAATCGAGCTGCTTACTCAAACCAACTACAAGAAGTGGATGTCTTGTATGGAGAGCTACCTTCTTGGAGAGGATCTCTGAGAGGTTGTTGGTGGTGGGGAGCAAGAGGAAGTTGTAGCTGCCGGCGATAATGGTCCAGCTGTGAGAGCTTGGAGGAAGACCAACGCCAATGCAGAGTTCACCTTGAAGAGAGCCATATCACCTGACTTGTTCGACCACATCATAGGTTGCAAGTCAGCGTCTGCGATCTGGATAGCCCTCGATGGGTTATTCAACAAGAAGAATGTGGCGCGGCTACAATTCCTGGAGAATGAGTTGGCGAAGTCGACTCAATGCGAGATGGCGATATCCACCTTCTTCCTGAAGGTGAAGAACCTATGTGGGGAGATCTCGGCCTTGGATCCTGAAGAGCCAATCTCAGAGGCGAAGTTGAAGCGGCACATACTCCGAGGCTTGAGGAAGGAGTATGTCCCCTTCGTTACTTCCGTGCAAGGATGGGCTATTCAGCCCTCCCTTCTGGAGCTAGAGAACCTGCTATCGTCGCAGGAGAGCTTGGCGAAGCAGATGGCGGGAGTATCCATCTCAGGAGGAGATGGCGAGGCGTTGTTCTCAGGAAAGAAGAGATCCTGGGACAAGAGAAAGAAGAACTCCGGAGAGGGACCTTCAACGTCCTCTCAGGGAGATGGGGGGAAGTTCCTTCCTGCCCGCGACGAGAAGGGGAGATACCTTTGCTTTGCCTGTAAGAAGTACGGGCACATGGCAAAGGATTGCCGGTCCAATCTGAGGGCCGGTCATGCTGCTAACAAGGAGGGAGATCACCAGAGAGGTGGAGGAAGATGTGGAGGTCACCAGGGCGGTGAGAGGGGAGACAATTGTTTCCTGGCAGAGATGACGGCAACGTCAGTCGATGTCTTAGCCTCCATCAACCTCGAGGACGACTGGATAGTGGATTCCGGTTGCGGGCATCGTCAGCGTCTGCGATCTGGATAGCCCTCGATGGGTTATTCAACAAGAAGAATATGGCGCGGCTACAATTCCTGGAGAATGAGTTGGCGAAGTCGACTCAAGGCGAGATGGCGATATCCACCTTCTTTCTGAAGGTGAAGAACCTATGTGGGGAGATCTCGGCCTTGGATCCTGAAGAGCCAATCTCAGAGGCGAAGTTGAAGCGGCACATACTCCGAGGCTTGAGGAAGGAGTATGTCCCCTTCGTTACTTCCGTGCAAGGATGGGCTATTCAGCCCTCCCTTCTGGAGCTAGAGAACCTGCTATCGTCGCAGGAGAGCTTGGCGAAGCAGATGGCGGGAGTATCCATCTCAGGAGGAGATGGCGAGGCGTTGTTCTCAGGAAAGAAGAGATCCTGGGACAAGAGAAAGAAGAACTCCGGAGAGGGACCTTCAACGTCCTCTCAGGGAGATGGGGGGAAGTTCCTTCCTGCCCGCGACGAGAAGGGGAGATACCTTTGCTTTGCCTGTAAGAAGTACGGGCACATGGCAAATGATTGCCGGTCCAATCTGAGGGCCGGTCATGCTGCTAACAAGGAGGGAGATCACCAGAGAGGTGGAGGAATATGTGGAGGTCACCAGGGCGGTGAGAGGGGAGACAATTGTTTCCTGGCAGAGATGACGGCAACGTCAGTCGATGTCTTAGCCTCCATCAACCTCGAGGACGACTGGATAGTGGATTCCGGTTGCGGGCATCATCTCACTGGAGATATGTCGAAGTTCGCCTCCTCGGCAACATATGAAGGATCGGATGCTATCATCACTGCGGATGATACGATCCATCCAGTGGAGCGAGAAGGGAAGGTGTCCCTTGGGAGTAGAGAGAAGCCAGTGACACTGAAGAGTGTTTATCATGTGCCTAGCATGAAGAAGAACCTCTTCTCGGTTGCCAACGCAGTGGATGCTGGTTACCACGTGTTGTTCGGACCGAAGGAGGTGAAGTTCCTGAAGAACCTTTCGTCTGTCGATGCTGACGTCACGCTCACCGGGAGAAGGGTGAAGGACTTGTATGTTCTGTCTGCAAGTGCCTACGTGGACAAGCTGAAGACGAACGACAGCGCTGTGATCTGGCATGAGAGGCTGGGTCATGTGGGGATGGACAAGCTGAAGATGATGGCGGCAAAGGGCCTTGTGAGCTTCCTGCCTCATCTCACTTCCTACGGCGACGGCCATGTGTGCGACGGATGCCAATATGGAAAGTCACAGCGACTTCCATTTGACAAGTCGGAGACCAGGTGTAAGGCACCTCTTGAGTGCGTACATGCTGACGTGATGGGGTCGTGCGTCACCCGTACTTATGGAGGCAATAAGTATGCGCTGGTTCTGGTGGATGACTATACCCGCTATACGTGGGCATACTTTCTGAGAGAGAAATCAGAAGTCTTCAACAAGTTCCTCGAGTGGAAGGAGCTTGTGGAGGGGAGGCTGGACCGCAGAGTGAAGAAGCTGAGAAGCGACAATGGAGGGGAGTTTACCTCCAATGAGTTTGCTTCCTTCTGCAGAAGGTTCGGCATTCGGCGGGAGCTTTCCTGCGCTCACACCCCTCAGCAGAATGGGGTGGCAGAGAGGAAGATCCGCCATCTGGTGGAGACTACCAGGAGTTGGCTACATGCCAAGAGCATTCTCAAGGCCTTGCGGGCGGAGGGAATGACGTGTGCTACTCATGTGATCAACAGGCTGCCTCTGAGTCCTAACAGGATGGTGTCTCCACACCAGCTCATGTTCGGGGAGAAGCCCAATGTGGGTCACATGAAGGTGTTCGGTTCTACCTGCTTCGTGCACGTCCCGGATGCTCAGAGAATAAAGTTGGAGCCGAAGGCGAGGAAGTGTATCTTCATCGGCTACGATGAGCGGAAGAAAGGGTGGAAGTGCATGGATCCGCAGACTCACAGGTTCGTCGTCTCGCGCGACGTTGTGTTTGACGAACTGGTCTCATACCAGGGAGTCTCTTCTGTGGAGATGCCGGAGAGTGGAGAAGCTAGCAGGGAAGAGGAGTGGGTCACTGAGGACCCTACTGTGGAGTTGGAGTTATCTCCAAGTGCTCCATCGCCATCTGGCTCAGGAGGAGCTTCTGGCTCAGGGGGAGCTACGAACTCAAGAAGCAGGGAGAGCACCCTTTCAAGAGGAGTTCAGAGAGGAGCTCAGAGAGGAGCTCAAGCAGAGGAGTCTACCGGAGTGGTAGATAGTGGCCAAGCCTTGAGGAGGTCGAAGAGGACCATCGTCCCGCCTGCTCGCTATAAGGAGGAGAACTTTGTGAGTCTGGTTTCCTGCTTCTTCGCAGGACCACTCGATGAGAGGGAACCTGCCTGCTTTGAGGATGCAGCTGGCATCAAGGAGTGGGACGAGGCTATGATCGAGGAGATGGAGGCCCTAGAGAAGAATGAGACATGGGACCTGGTTCCCATGGTGGAGGGCATCAAACCTGTCACCTGCAAGTGGGTGTACAAGGTGAAGAAGAGGGCTGATGGAGAAGTGGAGCGGTACAAGGCGAGGCTTGTCGCTCGAGGCTTCTCACAGACCTACGGAGAGGACTACGAGGAGACCTTCAGTCCTGTAGCGAAGATGACGTCGGTGAGGACGATCATCGCTTTGGCAGCATGCCGAGGTTGGAAGCTATGGCAGCTGGACGTGAAGAACGCGTTCCTATACGGAGAGATCGACAAAGACATATTCATGGTGCAACCACCTGGATACGTGTCCAAGTCCCAGCCGCGTCACGTCTGCAAGCTGAAGAAGGCCCTCTATAGTTTGAAACAGGCGCCGAGAGCCTGGTATGGAAAGATTGCGGAGTACCTGCAGTTCTGCGGCTACGATGCCTCAGATTCAGACTCCAGCATATTCGTGAAGAAGGATGGAGGTCTTCACGTGCTAGTGCTGCTATACGTCGACGACATGATCGTGACAGGGAACAATCCTGAGGAGGTCGCGGCGCTGAGAGAGCAGCTTTCCATACGCTTCGAGATGAAGGATCTTGGTGAACTGAACCATTTCCTTGGCCTCCAAGTAGAGAAGAGAAGAGGCGGGCTGGATGTTTCCCAGAGGGCGTATGCCGAGAGGATCGTCGAAAGATTCGGCATGAAAGAAGGGAAGAGCAGTTCCGTTCCTCTGGAGGCTGGGCTGAAGCTTCGGAAGGAAGAAGGGAGGATTCTTCCTGATCCGAAGATCTTTCGGGCACTGGTGGGGAGTCTTATATACTTGACTATCACAAGGCCGGACATCGCCTTTGCTGTCGGCCGAGTTAGTCGGTATATGCAGGAGCCGCGGAAGCCTTATCTGGAGGCAGCCAAGGGGATTCTGAAGTATGTGAAGGGCACCCTTGAGATGGGATTGTCCTATGAGGAGAAGTCTGACTTCAAGCTGCACGGGTATACGGATGCAGACTACGGAGGTGACGCTGATGATCGCAAGTCGACATCAGGTTACGTGTTCTTGTGTGGAGCAGCTGCTATCTCGTGGTGTAGCAAGAAGCAGGACTCCATTTCCCTTTCTACCACGGAGGCCGAGTACAAGGCGTCGTCCTTAGCAGCTCAGGAGTGTGTCTGGCTAAGGAGACTAGTGGAGGATGTGGACGAGGAGGTCAGCAGACCTACTGTGCTACGCGGGGACAATGAGAGTGCATTGAAACTGGTAACCAATCCAGTGTGTCATGCAAGGACCAAGCACATTGAGATCGAGCATCACTTCATCAGAGAGAAGGTGCTGAGTGGCTTGATCACTGTGGGGCATGTGCGGAGTGAAGACAACCTTGCGGACATATTCACAAAGCCCCTATCTGCGGGGCCGTTCCGGAGGCTTCGCTCATTGCTTGGAGTTGATCCCGGAGCTCACTTCAAGGGGGAGTGTTAGATTTTTGAAGTGAGCTGTCGCCCGGCGACAGTGGCTGTCGCCCCAGCGACAGCTGGCGAGTATCCTACTCGCCGCCGAGTAGGCTTTTGCCTATAAATAGAGGGGTACCCCCCCCCCCCTAAAGAGCACCAATTCTGGAAGTGGCGAGATTGTCATCAGAAGTGGCGAGTATCATCAACTCTGAGCGAGTTAGAGATACCAGAGTGCTACCTGGCGAGCATCGGACTTGGAGCGAGTTCGGAGAGCTCTCTTGAGCGAGTAGCGAGTAGAGGAGATATCGCCCGGCGACAGTGGATATCGCCCAGGCGACAGCGAGAAGGAGAGGAAGCGCGCGCGGCGAGCGTGCGAGTATCCTGGAGTGCGAGCAGCGAGCTTGCGAGTATCTGGAGTGCGAGCAGCGAGCTTGCGAGGATCAGAGATATCGCCCAGGCGACAGCCGATATCACCCCGGCGACAGCGAGGAGCGAGTATCACCATCCTGGTGTGCTCGGGAGAAGAAGCGGACCTTGTCTGTGACCTTGTCTTACCTTCTATTTGGCTGTTGTGATTCAAGTTGGATGCAACTTGTATTCAGCCGTGTTTATTTGTAATTGGTTGCCTAGTTGGAATATAGTCTTCTTTGTTCATCGTTGGTACACTTGATTGGTAGCAAACTCAAAAATTCAACAGTTTAGGGCGTAAGTTATTTGTTGAACATAGTTGACAAGGCTTGTTTGATAACATGAGCTTGAGAACAACTCTATAAATGTGTCTCTCACTTATGAGTATTGACTTTTTGATTGAAAGTATGGTTAACTAATGTTGTTGACTTTAATTCATCTTTGATTTGCGCTCCCAAAGATTTGTATGAGAAAGTTAATCGAATATTACTTTTTTAAACATATTATGAGCGCATCGAGGGCGTTGCAGATGGACAATGATGTTGGGTGTGGCCCGCCATCCAGGTGTTGGATGGGGTGCCTCCCTAGCGCACCCGGGTTGGCTTCTGGCATGGGTGCAGGAGAACTCCATGGTACAGTTTAGTGCAAAGGAGCCAGATTGGCTCCGGGCATGAGTACAGGGGAGTTCCGGGCACGATTTAGTGCGAGGGAGCCATGTGAACAATTTGATCGGTCATGCTTGATAATAATAATAAAGGAGTTTGTAGCGTCTTTCCTAACACTCCTGGGGTTTGGGATAGTTGGTAGACGCTACTTCCTAGCAGGGGTATCAGAGACGGGGGAGAGGTCATGGGTTCGATCCCCCTGGATGACGTTCTAGGGGGAGTTTGTTGGGTGTGGCCTGCCATCCAGGTGTTGGATGGGGTGCCTCCCGGGCGCACCCGGGTTGGCTCCTGGCATGGGTGCAGGGGAACTCCATGATACGGTTTAGTGCAAAGAAGACGAATTGACTCCGGGCATGAGTACAGGGGAGTTCCGGGCACGGTTTAGTGTGAGGGAGCCATGTGAACAATTTGACCGGTCCTGCTTGATAATAATAATAAATGAGTTGGCAACGTCTTTCCTAACACTCTTGGGTTTTGGCATAGTTGATAGGCGCCACTCCCTAACAAATGCCTCTGTCCGTTTTCAGACGGTGGGCAACCAATATCGTATTGTAGACGGTGGGCAACCAATATCGTATTGTAGACGGCGGACAATCAATATCGTGGATCAAAGAGAGGTTGTGCGGGGTAAGGTTTGGTTTTGGGTATGAATTTGATGATTTAATGACAATTTGGTTTGACATAAAAGTCTCGGTCCGCCGTCAACGTCAATTTGGTTTGACATTAAAAGTCTCGGTCTGACATTAACATTATCGGTCTTTCATTTATTTTGAGCTGTCATTAGCCAAAGTAGATTTACTCATATCACCACCCTTGACTAATAGTGCATATACGGTTGACCTTCCCTTATTAACAGCATATATTATATATTAGTAAAATAAATAAAGTTTAATACATTTGAAATATAATATTAGCTTATCCATTGCACTTTCCAATCGTGCCATTCATTAGTTTAATGCACTATCATCATTGAGAGTGCCATAAGGCATTCAATTGAGGGTGATCGAATATCCCCTTCAACACGAAAAATCTTTCAAACCACTCGATGACAAATTTTGACAGAAGATCCCATATTTTAGTGACGTTTTAAAAATAATCGTCACAAAAGCTAAGCATAAATGTTGACGTTTTTCATGAAAAGCGTGACTATTGCTAAACTTATGTATTGACGACGTTATTAAAAAAAAAATTATCACTAAATAGAAAATAATTGTAACGCTTTCAGAGACTTCACAATAAAAACGTCATTATAAAGTCTTTATCTTGTAGTGTGAGAGGACGTAGCAATTTCGCAGGAGCAGTTGTCGAGCAATAGGAGCGATGATAATGCCCTAGTTAGCTGGAAGATGTGCGAAACCGAGGGAGGGAGTTTTGATGCGGCGGGGGAAAAATTTGAGGATTTATCCCTCCATATATTTCATTGTAATTTTTTTTGCCACGACCTAAAACCATGGTTAATACTTCCTTTTTAGCCATAGATTAAGAATTGTGGATAAAATATTAGTCATGAATTAGGAAACTGTGGCTAATAGTATCTTTTTATCCACTAATTTTACAAACGGTGGCTAATGTATTTTTTTCCATGAATCTGATATTCGTGGTTAATACTTATTTATTAGCCACGAATTAGGGGTAGTGACTAATACTTAACTAATAGCCATGATTTTGACCCGGGCAAAAAAAATATGCCTAAAAGTCATTTTTCTAATAGCGTGAGTAGATACATTTTTTATTCCGTATATATATGTAAGCGGGGGGTTTCCAACCGGACTCCGTTTCTCATCCACGACCAATCAGGAGGGGGCGCATGGCAAATATTCTTTGCGCGTGAGGCCGGAGATCAGTGTCGTAAGAGATGGAATGCTCTCCTAGGAGATCGAAATGATCTCCTAGTTGATCACCGCACGATAAAAATTTATCGACCGAATATCGGTCAAAGTAAGAGAGGTTAGAAACTCAGCCCGGTCATTACACAAACCCCAAAATACTATAATACTAAAAAAGATTCCATTTCAATATATATACTATTTATTTTAAAAAAAAGTGATTATATTAGCAGATCAATTTTGACTACTCCCGTCAATAGAATTATTATTCACAGCCCATCTATAAAAGAAAAAATTTTAGGTGAGTATCTTACTCACCCTAAATCTAGATCACGGTGAGAGTATTGCTGTATTTATGAATAATAAATAATGTCATTATTTTCCCTACCGTCAGATCTAAGATCATACGGCTGTATTTCTCCCTCACCTAGAACTAGGTGCGAGATACTCACCTAAGTATTTCTCTCTATAAAAATGCTTCAAGGTGATTCTCCTCTGAGCATATATCTTATGCTGTAGAAAAAAATTTCTCCACTTTGCGATTTTTGATGCACCATTTTTAATTCAAAAAAGCGGCCCGAAATTGAGAAAATTATCATGCGTGTTTATCGGCGGCGGCGACGTCGTCTTGTACTTCCACGACACGAAAAACTATCTTCGGGTGTTGCGGGCGTGAAGGGGCCGGTGCGAGGGGAGAAGCAACGATGTTTCTGGACGAGTTCCGCGAACTAGGATAGGGCTACAAACCTCGTGTAACCCATCAGACCAGGACGTGTAAATTTTGAGTCCCGCCACCCGAACACTAGTCTCCGTTCTCTACGCCATCATGCTCTGGTTCGCTTCCGCCGCTCCTTCAAATACTACCATGATTGATGGGTAATTAAAGTTCGCTGGCGTAGGACGTCTTGCCGGACATGAAATCGAGAGCAGAAATTTGGTCTGCAACTCGGACCTAAAACACGGTCTGGACCAATGAAATATAGGAGAAGTCTTGTGTTTTGTGGGGTTCGCGGTGCACAGTGCACATTAAACCCCACTAATTCCTCTGTTCTCATTGATTTTCCTGGAACGTGTTTTTCGTCCGAGTCACAGACGAATTTTTTTTCCTGAAGTCGGCGTGTGCAGTATGACCTGAGTCGTCTGTGGCTCATAACCCAAGGCACAAAAGAAGACCACGTAATCAATGTTGCCCTTGTCGTACACTAAGATTCGTTTGGCGCAGCTTATTTGCTCCGATGAGTTTAGTCAAAAACGTCATTATCATAGAATGTATGTTTGGCAAGACAAAGGTTATGCCCGCTACCAAGAAAATAAACTAGTTTTGAGCATAAAATGCATGAATTTTTTTAGGTGAGGTCGGGCTTTCACGAACGACGACTTAAGACCACCGCGTTAACGTCCGTCACCATCACGCCAAACGAAGCCTAAATCAGGATCCATGAATTTGTCAAGGTTTAGATGCCCGACTTCAAAGCTTAGTTGTGTAGCTTGTTTACGTGGGGACACAATCATGGAGGTTCCGAAAAGAATGTTGAACTCGGTTTTTGTGTGGCCAGAGTCGAGGCCAGTGGATCAGAGAAATTTTTTTTATACGTGTATCGTTGTTAGCTCTAGATGCGAAAATGATTTTGTAGGCTAATATGTATATTTTTTTACAAATAAAAACCTTAATATCGATTCAATTTTTTTTTACGATCATTTTAAGATCTCATAGGAATAAAAAATATACAAAAATATTACAGTAGAAAAATTGTTTTTGTTACTGTTAAATAGTACTATATTTTTGCTTGCAAAAAAGGTCTGAAAACACAACTTTTTGCAACTCTATTTTCGATACAACTGTAGTTAATAGGGAAAATACAGTCCCGCGACTAGAGGTAGCAACGATACACGTATAAAAATATCGAGCCGGTTTGTTCTTATTTGGTTTTATTTTTTTGTTTATTTGGGGATGCGCAAATATCGAGAGATGGTCTGTTATCTATATGGTTATTTACCGAGACCTTCCCTCGAAGTTTGCATAATTACAACTTGCACCTCTCTAACTTTTAAATTATCTGAAACATCCACGCACACAAGTACTCTCTTGGAGCAAATCTTCGGCGAATCTGCATAAAAGATGAAGGTTAGCATCCCAATTTTTGGTTTTAGGAGGAAAACAGAAGCAACCTCTTTATTCTCAAAAATCGCATAAATCCAAAGGGGTTGATTCGTGTTTGGAAGGGGAAAGGCAAGAACTCCGGCGACCTCTTCATTATCGGCGATCAACGCTTCAGTTTTCGCCGTCGGTTTTCAGAGGAGGAAGATCAACGAAATTGTGAATTTCATCTTCTACCTCTTGGAACACCAAGCCGCCCCCTCCAATTCGTTCCGAAGACTACTGGTCATAATGCTAGATAAATTATTGGACTGCAGATAAAATATTTTGGACTATAAATAGCGATAATTGGACTGCTTATAACATAACTCTTTAATAATTATCCAAATAATATTAAATATGTCTTTCATTTTTAATAATATTTTATTTAGAAGCATACGTGCGGATGCCAAAAAGAAGGGTGATAATTCCTATGTTATCATATATTCTAAGAATAATTAGGTGATTTTTAATAAATGGTAGTTTAAAAAAATAATCATTATTATCATATAAACATATTTTATTAAGTGAATTCTGTTACACTGTGAGGCAAAAATAAAAATCTAAAGTTTAGCTTAATATTTTCTATAATATTTTAGAATATCTTAAAACAGTCCTACGTAGTCCTAAAAATATCTAAAACGGCTATTCGCAGTGCTAAAAACACTTAGGCTGCGTTTGTTTCATGGATTTTACACGGAGGGTTTTGCTTTTAGCAAAAAACCAAAATTTTTTAGGTTTTGGTTCAAAACCAAATTTTTTGTTCGTTTGCACCCAAAATTTTGCAGGAAGGTTTTGAAAAATAAATTTTAGGATTTGCAGCCATGGTTTTGCGGATAAGACGATCTCACATGAAGGAAAACCGACCAAATTAAATTTGGTCGGTTTTAGGGATAGGTAGATTTCTAAAGTTCCAAAACCTCCCGTGCATAGAAATACCCAAACGAACATAAATGACATAAATAAGAATTTGACTCATCCCAGGCATAAGTAAAAAAAGCAAAATGTTGCGGCCGACCAACATTCTTACGAATCAGTAGAGTTAGGCTCCGTTTGGCACGACGACGGAAGTCGTGAACGCGGTGGTAAAATTGTCATTCGTGAACGGACGTCTAAGAAACTTCATCCACTTTTATGAGTGATGATTTTACCACCACGTTCATGACCGCCACCACTATACCAAACGGAGTCTTAGCCGTCTTAACTCGAGAATATACATAGTCGAAAGAGAGATAACAACAATGATTTTAGCACGAAAATAAAATAAATATTGAAAAATAAAAGCAAAGGGTTTAGTCTTTTGTGTTAACAGATCTGGTCCTAATTTTCATCGATCAGGAATTCTTGTAGCTGTATTTTGTTTCAAATGAAACTCTATATAAATATATGTATTGTGTGTGATTATATCAAAATTTGTGTTTATTGTTTGATATTTTTTCACAACTATTATTTAAAACACATATTACGTGAAAGAAATAGTCAATAATTAAATAATAAATTGTATTATTTTCAATTTTTGGGGGTATTAATTATATTTATAAATCATTGTGGTTATTAAAATCCATACAAAAATATAAATAGACAAGTCTTTCACGATTGAAATACATTGATAAAAATAGGTAATTGCTATCCGCAGACCAGTTTTGACTATTCGCAGACCAATTTTTATGAGTTATTACACGCCTTTTAAAAATAGGCCTTGTACATGCATTTTTAGGAAAAGTGTTCAACACAAAAATTGTAGATCTCGTCGAGATCTACAACTTTCGTGTTGAACACTTTTCCTAAAAATGCATGGACAAGACGTATTTTCAATCGCAGACCAATTTTTTTGAGTTCTTACGATTAGTTTTGAAAATATGTCTTGTGCGTGCATTTTTAGGAAAAGTGTTCAACACGAAAGTTGTAGATCTCGACGAGATCTACAATGTTTGTGTTGAACACTTTTCCTAAAAATGCATGTACAAGAAGAATTTTCAAAAGGCGTGTAATAACTCATAGAAATTGGTCTGAGAATAGCCATTTCTGATCTGCGGATAACAATTCCCATAAAATATGTGTCTAACTCAACGATAACCATGACATCACATTCTATAATCCATAATAATATTCAACTGCCAGCTTTAAATATATTTTAATTGGCAATATTATTGCAAAATAAAATCCGATGAAATAATTAAATTCATAATTCCGCAAGGAAGCTTTCAACTTATTTTTCTTATTTTAAATTAGAGCCCAATGACTTTATTACAAGAAATATAGCAATTAACTTCATTAATTAATCTTATTCACTAATTAATCTTATTCATGACTAAGCTCCCTTTCGCGCGGTGTTTTTACTCCGATAAGTTTGGACAAAAACGTTACAATTATGAAATGTATGTTTGACGTCAGAGTGGTTATGACCGCCACCATGAAAAGAAATGTGATTGTTATCCGCACTACAGTTTTGGCTATCCGCACTTTTTTTGTATAAATTATTACGCGCCTTTTAGAAATACGTCTTGTACAAGCATTTTTAGGGAAAATGATGAACACTAAAGTTGTAGATCTCATCATGATCTACAGCTTTCGTGTTGAAGACTTTTCCTAAAAATGTACGCACAAGACGTATTGCCACCCTGATTGAAATATATGCGTAACTATAGCGAATTTTTGGTTGTACATGCATTTTTAGGAAAGGTGCTCAACACGAAAGTTGTACAAGACGTATTTCAAAAGGGCGCGTAATAACTCATTCAAAAAAAGTGCGGATAGCCAAAACTGTAGTGCGGATAACAATCACCAAAAGAAATAGCTAGTTTTTAATATAAAAGTGGGTGAAGTTCCTTAGGTGAGGTCAGGCGGTCACGAACTACGGTTCATAACCATCACGTTCACGACCGTCACCACCGCGCTAAACAGAGCCTAAATATGATTTTCTAGAAGTGAATAATTTAGGAAAGCGAATAAAATTAGACGATTGTTATTAGCACTCACAAAAACCTATTCTTGGGGTCTTTCATAATAATTATCCGCACTCACCAAACCCCCTTCCGTCTCGCCCCCTTCTCTGGAACAATGATTCACATGCTCGCACATTTCTTCACTCCGGTTCGTGCTTACCCGATTTAATGAAGAGCAAAACTTCATGAAAAAAAAGTAGAGGCTGATAGAGTAGCTGAGACGGCGGCCTTCTGTTGTAGTGTTTCCGTCGACTCACCATACGACCTACGTTAATAAATAATTCAATGAATAGTCGCTAAGGCGAAAAAATAATCAACAAGTCCCCAAAGCTTACAATCCTTGGGATTTCTTGTTCCTTATACTCTAAATTTTGGAACAGATCGATCGAGCCCCGAAGGAGGAAGATGGCGAGCAATTTGTCGCTTAATGCATACGAATAAGCGGAGTACGGAAACACGAGGTACATGGAGGAGATTGAAGTATCCTTTGACCGGTACCGGCGGTTCTCTGCCCTTCACATTTCTTCTTCTTCATATCTGTAGGTTTAAAAATTGGAATGAAGTAATGATTAAGAAATAATTACCCGTACCTCTCCTGTAAGTTAGCATAATTACTGAGAGCACCCCTCTTATTTTCGAAATTACAAAAACCTCCCATGAACTTTTAATTTCATAACATCATGAACAAAAATTTTGGATTTTTTTGTAATGAAATTAAAACTTCAAGAGAAGTTTTTGTAATTATGCTAACTTTTAGGGAAATTTTTTGTAATTTCGAAAATAAGAGGGGTTCTCTCAGTAATTTAGCAAAGTTAGAGGGGAGGTCCCGATAAATGGCCCTAATGATTAATTTGAAGATAAGCATGACTAATTTTGAGTGTTAATTATTTTTATGTTTTCCAGAAAAAAAAATACTTATTGCTTTTTTTAATATTAATTAAATTGTAGAGCTTTTATTTACTATGCTCCATATTTTTCACTTCTATAAATAATTTATTTGTGGATATAATTTTTTGAAATAATTGTTTGAGGTACTAATTATCAATAAATTTTGAACACCCTGGAAATAGTATTACAGACTTAGGCTCCGTTTGTTTTGGCGTTTTTTTTTTCTATTGACGATGAGGGGAAAACGCTAACATTGAAAAAACCTATTTCGTAAAATTTCTTTCTTCGTTCTCAATGCTCTGAAACGTTATTTTGATCTTCAACGCCAAAGCTGCCCCCTCCCTCCATTCCCAAGGAGATATTTGTGTAATACTATCGAATTGAAAAGTAAAGTATTTTAGATCAATCATGCGCGAAAATTCGTGTTGGCGGAAATATACGGCGTGATCGGAGGCCGCACACTGTGATTTAAGGTGCGTTACACGCACCAACTTTTGAGTCACATTCCTGCTCCCATTCTCAACGCTCAAAAATGCCAACGCCAAAACAAACGGAGCCTAAATACGAGAAAGCAGGCGCCTCCGCAGCGTAATTAAGCCCTCATCTCCCATATTCTTATTCTTTCTCTTATCTCCACACCTCCTTCCTCCAAATCAGACGCCTCTGCTAAAGTAGACTGCATGCTGTAATTCTATTTTACTTCTTTTGCCGCAGCAGACGCCGTGAACAGCCCCCAACAGTTCTTAGCAGACTCCGTTAATTAATTTAATGTAACTTCTCTGCATGCCCGGCCGTATTTCGCTGGCCTCCCCGGCGACGGCGAGAGAGCATTCATCGCTATCTTCTCCTTCCCTTCTGCTCCCGCGGCTAAGCAAATCCGGCGAGCAGCTATTTTTTTTAATAGCCGGCAATTGGCATTTTGAACTCCCGAATTTCAATGTTTTGGCACTTTGCACCCTCCAATTGCTTTTAAGCCGGCACTTTGCACAATATGCTTAATTTTCAGGGGTATTTTGGTCCCGAGCATTTCCGAATGCAGCCAATCTTCTTGGGTACCAGGATCGTCTCTACTTGAGTCGAAATGGATAGTTTTTATTTCATGGTCCAAATTAATTCGTGGCTGATCTGACGGGTTCACTAATCCATCGACTACAAGAAAAACATCATTTAGCAATGAAAATCAGGAAGGCTAGATAATTTGTTGCTAATTAGCATCGAATTTAGCTAGGTATATGAAATTTGCTTTTACCTACGAAAATAGCAACAAATTATTTTGTTGCAAAAATAGCAATGAATTATTTTGTTGCAAAATACTTGTTGCTGTTGCTGAATAGGAAGGAAATATTTCCTTTCAAAATTTCTATACTAATTACTTTACTTTACAATATCATGGAGGGAAAGATTCATTTCCCTCCAAATATTTTAATTTCATTTTTAATAATAAAAGTATATTAATAAGTTCTTAAATAAATTAAGGAAGCCCTAGTTCCCAGCACGATATCTACTCCCCGCCCAGCTCGTCACTCTCCCGCGCCATCTCCCCGCCGAGCTCGTTACTCTCCTGCGCAATCTCCCTGCCAAGCTCGACACACTCCCGCCCTGCTCCAGCGTGACCATGTATCCTCTTCGGACTCCTTCCACCCAGTCCCGGTGAATCGGCGTCCACATCCCACAGTCCCAGGCTTTTCAATCGACGATCTCACCGAGCCTTCGCGTGACCCCGTCTATGCGTTTCCGTCTTCCCCATCCAGCAATTTCCGAACTCGTCGGGGTTCATCCTCCCCATTCCGAGCAACTGGAGATCGTCCTTCCCATCCCGAGCAGCAGAGCACGGCGGCAAGGTAACATTCTTTCCCTTCACTTCATTTATTGCGGTCTAATTTAAGAATCAGTTGGTTCTTTAAGAGGTAAGTCCCAATATGAATAAAAATTTCATTTTAATTGATTTCACCTTTACCTCTAGTGCTCATCCACGCAGACAGGGAATGATTTCTTTCCTTCCAACTGATTCCTCTATTTTCAATTTGGTTTATGCATATGATGTATTTGATGAAATGCTCAAATGAATTTTTTTATCTTTTAGGTGCTCAGATGACATTTTAGCTTCTCAAAACTTTGATTTTGCAATGGTACCGTCCACATGAATTTACATTTGATTTGTCCAGCAAAATATCATTTGGGAGTTATATGTTGGGAGTGCTAGCATGCCATCAGGCTTTACACATTTAGTTGTGAGATAATAGGGGGGGGGGGGGGGGGGGGGGGGGGATGTTGGAAGATTTGTAGGAGTTACAATAAATAATGTTCACAGTATATATTGCATTTAATAGATATTGCTGTTATCTCCATGCTTGAGATGATATAACTCACAGAGATGCGACACATTTTTTGGAGCTATTTAGGCAGGGGCTTAACATGTCACCCTTCTTTAGGATTTTGAATTTAGCTCTTTATTTAGGCTCCGTCAAAACCGCAGTGTTTAAGAACCGTCGTTTGTGAACGCCCGACCTTACCTAAGTATTTTCATCCACTTTTATGCATAAAACTAGTTTTCTTTTTTGATGGCAGTCATAACGATTGTCATGCCAAACATATATTCTATGGCAGTGACATTTTTGTCCAAACTCACTGGAGCAAAAAAACTGCGCCAAACGGAGCCTTAAGCTCCGTTTGGGGTGACTTATTTTCACCGGTCAAGCGGTGACTTATTTTCATGCGGTCGTAACCGCTTGACCGGTGAAAATAAGTCCCCCTAAACGGAGCCTTAATCATTCTTTTATTTGTGATTTGATGTGTGTAGCTTGATGTGTTTTCATGCACATGTAGTCTGCCTCCCTATTTTATTTTATTTTCAACATTGATTGTTAATGTTTTAGCATTGTAGATTAATATCCCTATCTAATACCTCTTTTTTGTTTGTTAACATCATTGATTTTGAAATTTGGTTTCTTGTTTAGATACACATGACTACTAATTTTTTTTGTTTCTATTTTTTAATTGTTTCAGTTAACCGTTGTGCTTGCTGAAATTGTGCTTAACATTCTAGAAGCACATCCTTTCCCAATAAACTATGGATATTCATTAGTTGTGTTTGTTGTTGAGGGTTGGACTTTCGAGGCACTTCAACTATGAATCTTCACATAATCAATCAAATTCATTGCAATTATAATTGGGCGCCTGGTTCGCTGAAAACTGTGTTCGGAGGTGACTCCCATGCCTGGAACTCCTCAAACGGGGCGCCCGGTTCGCTGTTTTTCAGCGAACAGTGCGACAAGGCCCCCACTCCCGTATCGGGGTGCCTAGGAGTTTTTTGTTTTGGAGAATGGCGGAATTTGGGCAGACATTTAGTATAGGCAATATCAAGAAGTTATTATGTTCAGAGAAAATTTGACATTAGCAAATTAAAGTTCACTGAGCCAACTTTGAGTTTATCTTTGGCATAGATGCATGAGATGATTTGGGTTGGTAGTGATGACATAAGTTTTGGTGTTGGTGGCAAAGGTATTGGATGTGAGACATCTCTATATTTATAGAGGCCATAGAAGATAAGAATTTCTATTTGAAGTTTCCAGTATAAATAGATGGTTGAAGTACTTTGGATGGAATTGTTAGTGTTAAAAATTATAATGGTCCGTTCGGCGCGCAGGTTTTGGCATTCTGGAATTGGTATTGGGTTCCAGAATACCAATTCTTTTGTTCGGCGCTGCATTGGTTTTCCGGTAATGGCTTTGAAACTTAAAGTCATCGGTTTTTGATTAAACCTAAAAATCCAGTCCCGTAAAACTTACCTCCTGAAGCCGGCTTTGCTTGATATCGCTCCAGACCGTCTCCTCCCCGACAGAATACGCGTCTTCGGCTCCCTCCCGTTGCTCCAGTCGGACTCCATCTTCAGGTATGTTTTCCGATTCCTCTTCCTCCTCTTCTTCTATCTCCTCTTCTTCCTCTTCTAGGGTTTAGGCCTCTTCGTCTTCTTCCTCTTATTTCTTCTTCTATTCTCTCCACAGGTCTCCTCCCCGAGAACGTCGCAGGACTTCCGCTCCGTCCTGTTGCTCCCGTCGGCTTCCATTTTCAGGTATTTATTTGGATGCCTCTTCCTGCTCTTCTTCTATTTCTTCTTCTTTCTCTTCTTTCTCTTCTTCCTCTTCTTCTATTTCTTCTTCTTTCTCTTCTTTCTCTTCTTCCTCTTCTTCCTCTTCCTCTTATTTTTTCAGATTTACCATTTTAAGCTCTTTAGTTTTCAGATCTACCATTTCCGAATTTTTTCAGATTTAAAGCTCTGGTTTTGATTTTTAGGTAGTATAGATTAGGTTTTCCCAGATTTTGGTTTTTCTTTGTTCCAGAATGAAGTATAGATTTTCAGATTTTTAGGCAGAATGAAGTATAGATTAGGTATTTCTTTGTCCCAGATTTTGGTTTTTAGGTAGTATAGATTTTGGTTTTTAGGTAGCAGGCTCTGGTTTGCCCAGTTGTTTTTCCCAGATTTTGGTTTTTAGGAAGTTAGTCATACTACATCGAGGTAAGTGCGATGCTAGACACATCGGGGTTTGGATGGGATTGGGAAAGGAACATGGTGAAGGTGGACAGTGAGGAAGTATGGGCAAACTATGTGAAGGTAAATTATTTTATATTGATTGATATATTTACGAACTCAATGTAGTGATATTTTTTATTGGTATTAATGCAGGCTCATCCTTCTGTGAAACATTATAAAGATAAAGTTATTGTGAATTGGTCAGATTTGGCTGTGTTATGCGGGACTGATAGAGCAACTGGTAGTCATGCTGCGACCGCAACAGAGGCGACAAAGGAGATAGATGCGGAGTCAATGGCAGAAAAAACAACAAATACACAAGAGCAGACTAGAGTGGAAGGAGAAGGAAGCAGTAGAAGAAGGAGAAAGCGAGCTGTAGGAAATGACGCAGTAGCAGTGGCCATAGATAAGTTGGCTGACTCCGTGCAAGGTGCAGTAGGAACCATGACTGCTAGCGATGTTGATGACATCTATGTCGCACTGACTCAGATGACTGATTTAGAAGATCATGATTTACTCAGAGCAATGGATATACTTTGTCATGATAGCATCAAGCGTGACATATTCAAGAGACTGCCTGACAAATTGAAGGGGACATGGCTCCGAATGCAGTTTGATGGCTAGTTTCATGTTTTTATTTATGGGCGATAGACTTTTTATCTGATCATTTGCTATTTCTGTACTTTTATTTCTGAACAATGCATATGAATTTGATCGTTTGCAATGTGAACTTCAATTATTATTAGTACTTTGATTTATGGTTAAATTTTAAAAATTATAAAGTCTAAAATTTTTGAATTCCAGAAAGCCAATTCCTTTGCGCAGCCGAACAGCTTTTAGATATTAATACCAATTCTGTTCACTGAATACCATCCTGCAGCCGAACAGCAGAATTGGTTTTCTGCAAAAAACCAATTCCAGCAGATATTGGTTTTCTGATCAAAGCCAATTCCAGAAAGCCAAAACCTGCGCGCCGAACGGACCATAAGGGATTTGTTGGATTTAGTGGTGTTAAGCATGATAGTTTGAGAACTAATTAAGTTTGGCCACTTAAAGATCTGAGGGAAACACACTTATGAATGCCAAATAAATCGAAATATTGAAAGAGAGAAGATGGCCACTTAACTTAACTCACTAAAACAGATAACACCTACTGTGGTGTTTTTTTTGCGGCGCTTTTGAAAACGCCGCCATAAAATATTGATTTCACGACGTTTTATTGAAAAAACGCAGCCAATAGTTTGTGATAGCTTTGGCGGCGTTTTTTTATTTAAAGCGCCACTAATAATACATGATTTGATGACGCTTTCTTAATAAAACGCCGCTAAAGAAAACCTAAAATATTTACCTGCCCCTCTCATTCCCGACCTCGCCCCTCTCATTCCCGCAGCCCGTTCGCTCTGCTCGACCATGGCGCATCATTATCTTCTCCCGCTCTTCGTTCTAAGTCGCGGAGGCAGAACAAAAGGAGTAGCCTCGCCACCGAGGTTCACAGAGGGGATGAATGTGTGTTAAAATTTACCTTCTCCCCCCTCGCCCTTAATTTATTTCCGTCCGCCTTCACGAATGACAAAATCCCTCTCCTGATCATAGATTTCTTCGGAAGCCTAGCTAGGTCAGAAGAGCGTTTGAAATTCCTGCTTTTTTTTTTGATTCATCCGCAAATGTCACTTTAAACGACCTGGAGATTTGATTTATTTAGATGAATATTTCATGATTTGGTTAACATTTCGCGAATCAAAGCCTGTGCATTGAATGTTGAAGTTGCTGCAAGTTTTTGATGGATGGCCCATTTGTGAATTTCTTTGTGAAGGGCCCTCTTGATAATTCATGGACATGCTACTAGCTACCAAGGTGTTTATATGTAAGCTCTTGCAAGGTCATTTGCATGTATTGTGTTTCAATTTAAATAGTAACAGATACAACACTACATATGTGGGTTTTCTAACCACAGAAGATTCAAGAAGTTTGTGGAGCACTTAAGTGATTCAAATATAAACCTGCAAATACAACACTGAAGCTGGATCTCAGGTTGAGCCTTTTTCTTTTTGAAGCTCTTGAAAACCCAAGGCATGTCTTACCGGTATGTTTTCCCCTACTTCCTTATTTTCCCTTGATTGTATTCTGTTTTTAATTGTTGTTTGATTTTGTTCTGTTTTTAATTCTTGTTTTAAAATGGACATGCAGTGTTTTACTGAGGTTGTTTTCATCAACACCACGCCCACTGGACCAGGATGTTTGATTCATTGTTATTTAGATATCAATGTTATTAAGATGATGTTTAAATTTGTGCATGTAGCACTTTAGATTTGCTGGAATTTGAAGAGTTTTACAACTTCTGTTTGAATTTTTTGGCTATTCAGGAGGATCTACACCCCGGACATAATGCTTTTGTCATCTCAATTTTTTTTTTTCATTCCAAATAATTCACGTCCAAGTGTTTCTGTTATATATGAGCAGGCTAATGCTTAAGTTGCCTTGATGAACATAAATTTATAACCATTTTCCCACGGGACCCTAACTTGCAATTTCATAATGAGTTTTCTGATTTAAATCCATTAGGCAGTTTTTTTCAGCTCACTTTGAAGAAGTTTTCGATGCAGAGTGAAGTAGTATAGACAGATATTTATTAGCAATCAAGAAGTTAAAATTTTTCCTTTTACAACACGGAAATAGATTAGAAAGAGCAACTGCTTTGCAATTGCCTCGAACAGAACCACTGGTACAACTAAGAGCTTACTAGGATATGCAAAACTAATTTGCATATACATTGAAAATGAACAAAAATTTTTGAAAAATCCCAGTGAAGGCAAGAACTGTAGTTAGAGGGTAGCCAGACCATTAAAATTTCACTTGCTACTCTCATCTTTATTATAATGACTTAAAACCCAAACTTGAATTTAATGCCATTCAAAATTCCCCTTGCTACTCTCATTTGGATAATAAGAACAAACACCTGGTGGTTGAATTAAGACTTCTACGTTGGCATTTATAATTGTGTTGCTCTCATTTGGTTCATCGCCTGGTTATCATGAAATTTCACAGTTTGCTCGGCGATTAATTTTGAATGGCTCTAAGTTTTATCATAAACCTGTAATTGAATGATGTTTTAGGTGAGTTTTTATTTTAATTTGCATTCATTTATTTTCAACTGTTTTCATCATTTGTAGGTGATGGTTGCCACTATTTGGCGCGAAGAGCTTGCAATGAGAAGCTCAGTTTTTTTTTGCATCCGATGAGGTTAGCCGGTGTTTGTGTTTTTGTTTTTCACACTTTATATCTTTCCAATTTCCCAAGAAAAATCTTTGTAAAATCGGATGCTTTTGTTATAAAATTTGTGCCATCAGGCAAAGGTTGAAATCTGGCGAAAGTTCATATAGAGTCATCCTTTCCCATTGCCTGCTTCAAAAGCATCTAGCACGAGCATACACGCGTGTGTTCGTGTGATATATACATACTTTATTTACAAAATTATATTATTTTTGAGCATGAACTATAACATTAACAAGTGTGCATGTGTAGAAACATCTATATATTTGTTTATGAAATTATATTATTTTTGAAGCATCAAGCTCTCGGGCTGTTTCCCGTTATCTCTGAAGCTTTCTCTCTTGATTTGTGGACTTTTTCAGCATCAAGCTCTCGCACTAAAATTATCAATTTCTCTAGACTACAATTGATGGGGAGTTTGATAATTACATGGTTAACCCCAAGCCCAGTGGATATCAGGTAGCATTTACTTTGAGCTTATTAATTTCATCATAACTTGTTGATTAATATCTTTCCTAGAGATTTTTCTTGTCTCTCTTTTTCTTTGTCAAGGATATGATTCAAAACTATTACGGTGGATCAGTCTAAAATGGGACAAAAATTAATCCGTGAATATATCATCAATACTATATAGAAATATGCTCACTATAATTTAGTGATGTCTGCATAATTCTTTCTGAAAAAAATCCAAAACATGCTCACTATAACTTCTGAGCCATTTTGTTCAGGATTCACATTCAAGTTATGCGCTGCTTATGCCTCATCATTCAAGATACATATTAGTTACTTTATGTTTTTTTTGCGTTTAATAGAATTGGGGTCCTGAGATTAAAATTCGAGGTGCGAAGTTGGGGCTTTGCTTTGTAGTTTTCTTCTGCGTTAGTATTTGTTGTGTTTGTTTGTCATGCTTCTATCTGCGGAGTTATATGCATTATATCACTTTGATCTTTAAATATTTTTTACCTGAATGATGATCTAGATATTAGGTTGTGTTCTGGCATTGAAATCAATCCAGTATTGGTTAGATGAGTTAGGATGTTTCAACTGATTGCTACTGGGAAGGCCTTTCAAGGTATACTAATGATTCAATATAAATTTAATATTTTTTACTATTGATTTCCTGTGCTTGCTTTTAATATTTTAAAGCTCTCAAAAGTCATGATTTTTTAATGACATGTAAATTTGAATGTTGATGCTTTATTTTTCTTTTTACTTTGTGTACATTTTTGCGTCATAAATTATTATTCTGTTACTTTGTTTATATATGCTTAAATATTTTCCTTTTGCATTGTAGGACAAGGATAATGGAGACATGCTGGTGCCTCTTGAAAAAGTGTTTACTCACACTCATAGAACAAACAGAGGGAAATGACCTTTTGTAGATGATAAATCAAAGAAAGCATATATAAGTTTTCATTTACTATTTTTTCAATACATTGCAATTTATTGATATTGTTTATTATATTTCAACTTATTTTATAGGATATTTATACCTCAAAGCTAAACGAGAAGCAATCTCAGAGCAATCATTCTCATGGCTATTTTCGAGTACCAAGTCATCATCCTCATGCTCAATATCAAGTTGAAAGCCAGCTCATTCTCCCACTCAACGCCAACCTTCTGAAAATTGTCATTCTTTAGATCCACAAATTACTCGATCATAGTTGTCGTTGCTTTTGTTATATTGATGTGTTATTTTAGGTTTCAATTCTATGTTAGATCACTTTAATTATTTTTGATTATATCAATTTCTTTGTTATGTATTGATGTTTTGGATATATATTAAACTTTGGTCATGATGTATGGAAGTTTGATAATGTATATGTGGAAGTTTGAAATGCGTATATAGAAGTTCGATGATATATACAATTCGTTCGTTGATGATTGAAACAAGTTTCATGGTGTATATATGAAAGTTTGTTAATGTATGAAAGTTTGATTATATCTTGATTGGGTATGCATTATATATATTTGATCATGTATGTCTTTTAATTATAGTGCATGCTATTAAAAAACTTATGCAAGTTACTTTGATAAAAATAGTATATTTAGTAATTAATTTTTCAATTTGGTATAATCAAAAATAAAAATAATTTAATATTATATGTTATATAATGTTACTATTAAAATAAAATTGACACCATATAATTATAATTGCTAATTGATTCAAAATAAATAATTCATCGTCAATTTATCCAAAAATAATGTATTATTATTATTTTTAATATTTGACATTTATTAGCATCAAAATCTGCAACAATTTTAATGCTAGCTAATTTTAGGATCAAAATTATTTGATGGTGATTAGCAACGAATTTTTTATAGGTATTATACCTTGCTAAATTAGGAAGCAATATATTCCTTGCTAAAATTTCCTTGCAAAATAGCAAAGAAAAACATTCTTGCTAAATTTAGCTAGGCTCAATTTAGAAAGGGAAAAGTTTTGTTGCTAAATCCCTTGCTAATGTAAATTAGCAACGAATTTTATGATTTAGCAAGGTATTCTACTCCTAGCTAATAAGAGTTTATATATCCTTTTATATTTTTTCTTTAATAAAAAAAATTATGCACATTTAGATGAAGTGAGAACCTCCATTTGGGGTCCAAAATGGAGAGGCTCCCGATCCTCTTCTTGGTCTCCTGCTCATACCGGCACACTCCGAAGCCTCGGGCGAAGGGCTCCTCCATGGCGTCAACTGTCTCTGCCGCCGCCGGCATCCTTCTCTCTCTCTCTCTCTCCCGTCGAGAATGGCTCTCTGGCTCCAAACTGCAGTCGCTATGTTTTCACAGCCGACTGAAGATGAAATGACTGTCGCGGACAACTTTCCCCGCGTAGTGCAAAATGCCATTAGGCTCCGTTCGTTTCGTTGGAATTGGGGCTTTAGAATTGACATTCAATTGCCAATTCCGATTGTGACTGTTCGGCGGCCATAGAATTATCATGGAATTGGAATTCATTTCAATTCCCGTGGGAATTGATTATAGAAGAAAAACGACCACTTCAATTCTTACCTCACGAGGTCTTCATTCGTGATTCCCACGGACGATTTTTTTCGTTCGTGCGCGCATTTTTCGTTCGAAAGTGAATTTTTTTCGCCCGAACGTGAATTTTTCGCCCGAACGCGAATTTTCGCCCGAACGCGAAATTTTCGCCCGAACGCGATTTTTACGCCCGAACGCGAATTTTTCCACAGAACGCGAATTTTTCCCCCGAACGCGAATTTTTTCGCCCAAACGCGAATTTTTCGCCCGAACGCGAATTTTTCGTCCGAACGCGAATTTTTCGTCCGAACGCAAATTTTTCGACCGAACGCGAATTTTTCGCCCGAACGCGAATTTTACGCCCGAACGCGAATTTTACGCCCGAACGCGAATTTTACGCCCGAACGAGAATTTTACGACCGAACGCGAATTTTTTCGCCCGAACGCGACTTTTTCGCCCGATCGTGAATTTTCCGCCCGAACGCGAATTTTCGCCCGAACGCGACTTTTTCGCCTGAACGCGAATTTTTTAGCCCGAACGCGAATTTTTCGCCCGAACGCGAATTTTCGCCCGAACGCAAATTTTTCGACCGAACGCGAATTTTTCGCCCGAACGCGAATTTTTCGACCGAACGCGAATTTTTCGTTCGAACGCGAATTTTTCGCCCGAACGCGAATTTTTCGACCGAACGCGAATTTTTTAGCCCGAACGCGACTTTTTCGCCGGAACGCAAATTTTTCGCCCGAACGCGAATTTTCCGTCCGAACGCAAATTTTTCGACCAAACGCGAATTTTTCGCCCGAACGCGAATTTTACGCCCGAACGCGAATTTTACGCCCGAACGCGAATTTTACGCCCGAACGCGAATTTTACGCCCGACGCGAATTTTTTCGCCCGAACGCGACTTTTTCGCCCGATCGTGAATTTTCCGCCCGAATGTGAATTTTTCGCCCGAACGCGACTTTTTTGCCCGAACGCGACTTTTTCGCCTGAACGCGAATTTTTTAGCCCGAACGCGAATTTTTCGCCCGAACGCGAATTTTCGCCCGAACGCAATTTTTTCGCCCGAATGCGAAATTTTCGCCCGAACGCGATTTTTACGCCCGAACGCGAATTTTTTCGCCCGAACGCGAATTTTTCGCCCGAACGCGAATTTTCGCCCGAACGCGATTTTTACGCCCGAACACGAATTTTTCCACCGAACGCGAATTTTTCCCCCGAACGCGAATTTTTTCGCCCAAACGCGAATTTTTCGCCCGAACGCGAATTTTTCGTCCGAACGCGAATTTTTCGTCCGAACGCAAATTTTTCGACCGAACGCGAATTTTTCGCCCGAACGCGAATTTTACGCCCGAACGCGAATTTTACGCCCGAACGCGAATTTTACGCCCGAACGCGAATTTTACGCCCGAACGCGAATTTTTTCGCCCGAACGCGACTTTTTCGCCCGATCGTAAATTTTCCGCCCGAACGCGAATTTTTCGCCCAAACGCGACTTTTTCGCCCGAACGCGACTTTTTCGCCTGAACGCGAATTTTTTAGCCCGAACGCGAATTTTTCGCCCGAACGCGAATTTTTCGCCCGAACTCGAATTTTTCGCCCGAACGCGAATTTTTTCGCCCGAACGCGATTTTTTCGCCCGAACCCGATTTTTTCGCACGAAAAATTCGTGTTCGGGCGAAAAATTCGCGTTCGGGCAAAACAATCGCGTTCGGGCGAAAAAATTCTCGATCAGGCGAAAAATTCGTGTTCGGGCGAAAAAATTCACGTTCGGGCGAAAAAGTCGCGTTCGGGCGAAAAATTCACGTTCGGGCGAAAAAATTCGTTATCGGGCGAAAAAGTCGCGTTCGGGCGAAAAATTCGCGTTCAGACGAAATATTCAAGTTCGGGTGAAAAATTCTTGTTCAGACGAATTTTTTTTAATATGAAGCCAAACAGTGGAATTACTAATTCCAATTCCCGTGTCATAATTCCTGAATTTAGGCGAACGACAGAATTGGAATTGACTTCAATTCCAATTCCTATGGGAATTTGAATTGAAGTCAATACCAATTCCTACATATCAATTCCTGCGAAACGAACGGAGCCTTATATGTTTTCAAACCTAAATACCCTCATCAATTGAGCCATGTGATGCAAAATGCCAGGTTTTATATATGAGGCGCGTAAAGTGTCAAACTTAAGTAAGACTTTATTTGGCGGTGCGGTGACGGGAGCAACCGGCGGGTGGAAAGGGAGGATTGGAACTGGAGGGGAGGCGGGGGTGGAAAAAACGCTTTTGCGGGGCTTTTCAGCTGTTCGCCGGCGCCCGTATATTTACCCGCTGTCCGCTGGTGTTTGCGCAAAACGCATGTGGTAAATTCAGCGCCAAGTGTTCTGCTAATAGTAGTATAGATCTAATTATTATAATTTTCTTGCAAGAAAGAAAAAGAGAAATCTTACCGTAGAAGCCATCAATCTGCTGATCTCTCAGCACTTAACTGTGATCCCCGACTACCGATGGATGACGATGACGAAATCCACTCGCCCTTTCCCCGCTTCATCACGGTGGCGGAGGCCGATGTCTGGGAGCCGCCGGCGCCAACTTTCTCAGAAAAGGAGAAAGGCAGAAGCTGGGATACGGTGGCCGACTCCTATGCCAATTGCTCCATCTTCCCCCCCAATCTCCACGAGGGGCTCCACCTCCGGTCGGATATATACCAAACCCTAGCTCTTCCTCACATACCCCAACATCAGGCAGACGCTGCGGCTGCGCTCTACTTTCCAAAGAGAGAGAAAGGGGAGGAAGAGTCGGGTACGGTTTCCAAGCCATCGTTGATTTCAGCTCAACGGATGCTCTCCTCCTGGCTCAACCTTATCCGCTCAAAGATTTCAGGTAGATTTGGAGGAAATGCAGAGATTGTTGGGGTTGGGGTCTGCGCATTTGTAGCCTTGGCAGGTCTCGTCGTGTACCTGAGGCGTCGTCACCGACGGGAGAAGGAGTTTCTTCTATTTAGCATTCAAGAGAAGAATCAGGTTTGCTTTTTCTCCTCTCTTCTTTCAGCAATCTGTGTTGATAGCACGATGACCTGCAGATCATATTTGGCCTCGGTGTGAAATTGTGATGTTTTCTTCAAGAAATAATCTTAGATCTGCTCATACAAAATCGAATGCTTGCTTCTCCATGATCAAAATTTTAGATGAATGAGACTCATACGATACTGAATGCTCTGAAGAAAGAGTCTACTTAACTCTCCCTATAAATAATCAAATCTTGATTGATGAATCTTCTTCTTCCGAGGGATCTGCTGGGGATGCTCGTTTCTTTGGAGCAGGCTGGACATTAGATGATGGTTTAGGGATTGACCTATCCCACTCATCTAGCATCTTTGCATCCCCAACTCTAATTCGCAGTCATCAGGAGCTCTCTGATAGAGGATTCCGCCAATTTCTCTGTTCACATTTCTTCTTCCATCTCTTAGGAGATATCAACTCCATCAAAGACAGTTGAGCTTGAGTTTGGTCGGTCTTTATTAGAGATTGCTCAAATTCTGTCAAATGAAAGAGTGTTCATAGAGTGTATCTTTCACCCAAGCCATTTCACTTGAGTTTAACAACGCGGCTCCTATTAAGGCTCCGTTTGGCGCGGCGTTTTTGCTACGGCGAGTTTGGACAAAAACCCTACCGTCATAGAATGTATGTTTGGCATGACAACGGTTATGACCGCCACCAAGAAACGAGAACTAGTTTTAAATATAAAAGTGTATGAAGTTCCTTAAGTGAGGTTGGGCATTTGTGAACGACGGTTCGTAACCACCACGTTCACGACCGCCACCTCCGTGCCAAACGCAGCCTAAGTTGTATACTGGGGATGGAATTTAGGTGGCAAATCTTTTCAAATATCTAAGTCTTCCAAATTCACATCAATCACATTTATGATCTTATCAATTCACTTTCACGCCAAATTCGTCCTTATTATAATGTGTACAAATCATCTATTTAACTCTTCTTAATGTTTGTTTTCATTGAATTTGGTTAAAATTGCATATGTTGGTATATTGGCGATGGAAACTATGTTTGAACTTGTAAAATATTCAACGAGCAGTTTCTCCCTTCTTGTAGGGAAAAATGATTGACAATTATCTCCTCACCTCGTTGCTTGAAACATGACTATGTAATGTGCTTATTATTGGTGGTTTGTCGGAGGTAGCGGAGGAGGGGAGATACAAGGAGACTATCCCTAGAATGGTGATGAAGAGGAGAACAAGAACTAGAGGAAGAAGGAAGAGGAGGCTTGAGAGTGAAGGAGAAGAGTTAGAGAGAAAAAGGGGCAGTCTGGTGCACAAAGCATCCCCGCGCAGCGAGGGTCCGGGGAAGGGTCCCACCACAAGGGTGAAATGTAGGCAAACCTTACCCTGCATTTTTCGCAAGAGGCATCTTCCAGGACTGGAACCCGTGACCTCAAGGTCACACGGCAACACCTCAACCGGTGCATCAAGGCTCCCCTTCAGAAGAGTTAGAGAGAGCGTAGGAAATTTTGATTTAATTTTTCAATGCCTCATACATGACCCAATGACCCCTATATATAGGACCCACGATGGCGCAAGCGTAAATAACCCCAACATAAGAGATGCGTAAATAACTCTTAACTACGACTCAACTCGATACGACTCGACTCATGCAACTCAACTCATACAACTCGACTCATACACCTAAAGACTCATAATAATATAACCTCTAATACATAACTGACGGCGTGGGATCCATAACAGACTCACAATTCTCTAATGCATTTGTGTTACTTCGATTCCAATTGAGCCTTGAGAAATTGATAGGAACGCCTTGTTATTCTTCGATGGTTTATTTTGGATTAATTTGATTAGTTAAAAGTGGAAAACATGTTGAATGATTATAAATATTTAGCCACATTAGAGTATTGGGTTTATTCCCAAATCACATTGTTGAAAAATATGTTAGTGCAAAAATATCAAGTAACTGAACCTTACTCACAATTTGTCTTTTTTGGTTCAATGTAGGTTTTACTAGTGGTATGTATTAGGCCCAACTTTGGTGCAACTTTGATTCACACTCCCTAGCCAAATGGCATAAAACCCGATGATTTGGCTGATATCGAGTTGTTTTATGGCTTGCGGCTCTCATTGGTCTGTAGAACTTTTTTAGTTTATCGAGTTTGGTTTGTTAGAAGACAATCATTGGTCGAGATGAGAAATAGGACTCATCACTTCGCGAGCAACTTGAATTAGATACATTTGAATGTTACTTTTTTATGCTTTTTTATCACACCATTTGATTAGTTTGAGCATTTATTAAGCCTAGTTAATGAACACACTAATACGAAACTTGCTCTTCTAGTTTATTCTACTTCACAAGTATTTTGACTTATGTTCAAGTTTACCTATTTTCAAGTAGTAGCTACATCTGCACAAATTTTGTCATTGTTAACTTAGGTCTACCATTTACCATGTAATCCCAGAACATTAATCTTCCCTACCTGTCTAATGGAGTACTATATACCCATCTCTGTGCATGCTCAATCTGAATCTATTTACAACTAACTTACCTTTATAAATGCTATTACAATCTGTCCATTAAAATAGGCTCCATTTCGCTGGGTGTTTTTGTTCCGGCGAGTTTGAACAAAAACGCCACCGTCATAGAATGTATGTTTGACATCACAACGGTTATGACCGCCACTAAGAAGATAATCTGTTGACGGCACAAGGAGAGCTGGCGATCTGCGGATATTGACATGTTGAAATATGCGAGTTCAGGACTTGTCTCGACGGACCCGGGGTTGCTCCGCGCTTGCGTTGAACCAACCCCGTACATGCCAAACCATGACCTGACTTGTCTCGAATCCCATTTGGGTTGGACCCACTTTACCTCATACTGAACTAATACAAAAGACCCTAAATTGAAAAAAAAAAACATAAGAGTAATTAAATTGCAACTGATTTTGGTCTTCAATGGCAATTTGCATCACTTAATGCAGACCGGAGTTGCGAAAGCAAACATGGTCTAGGAAGAAGAGATGCGAGAAAGGAGCTTAACCTTAACAATTCGTCGATTCCCAAAGACCACTGGTTGCCTAATCCACAGATGAGTTGGTCAATAATCTGCCATTGAAATAAGCCAAGCGGCACGAAATTCCTTCGTTCGTCCTAGTCATCGTCCTAGTTGGCGTCCTAGTCCTAGTTGGCGTCCTAGTCCTACGTGTAATCCTAGTCATCCTCCAGGTGTCATAGTAGGACATATTCTGGATGTAACCATGTTTTCTCTCCTGTGCAGAAGATAGGGCTGTTGCTACACCAAATTGCTGAATTAAGGCTCCGTTTAGCGCAGCGGCGGGGCGGCGGCCGTGAATGCGCTGATTATGAACCGTGTTCGTGAACGTCCAACCTCTTAAGGAACTTCATCCACTTTTAAGTTCAAAACCAGTTTTCTCTTGATGGTGGTCATAACCATTGTCATGCCAAACATACGTTCTTTGACGGTGGCATTTTTGTTCAAACTCACCGGAGCAAAAACGCCGCGCCAAACGGAGCTTAAATTGCAATGAATAGGCTAAGCAGCTAGCCCTGCGAGCGGTTCGGTTCGGTTTTACGTAAAACCGAAACCGAACCGAATAGCCTCGGTTTTTACACACCCAAAACCGAAACCGAACCGAATCGAATCGGTTCGGTTCGGTTCGGTTTTTTACCCATCGGTTCGGTTTTTTACCCATCGGTTCGGTTTTCTGCATTTGCTTCGGAGTTGTTAAGTATTTTTTTAGGCACATGCGTTCTATCATAAAATTTTATGAGATTTTTGAACTATTAGAACAACATTCAAGAAGTTCTCCCAGCTGCTGCTCAAGAAGTTCTCCCTTCAGAACTAATGGTTCATTGCTGGCACTTAATATAAGGTGTAAATAATATATTTTGAATTTACTGGCACTTAAACCATTGTAAATAATATAAGATTTTTTTTTACAAGTTACTGTCACAGCTCATCTACCACCTATTGAAAGCATTTTGGATGCAAAAAAGATAAATTAACACAACATATAATTCTCAACATTTATAGAATCCACGCGGTCAAATCCAAGCATGAGTCTAATGGTTCATTGCTGTTCATCTAATATCATAATATTTACTTATAACAAACTTAAGTGAGTTCTCCCTTCAAAATTCAAAATGGAAACAAAGTACAACATTTTTAATTTTCACTAACCTTGTTTAATTTTCATCCATGCGTATTTCATCCTTGTCACTAGCCCCAGCTGCATCCTTCTCCAATTCTAAAAATAACAGTAAAAATAGGAGTTAAATATGAAAGTATGCATTTTTTTTGAATATTTGCATTAAAGACAACACAAATTTTTTTACCTTTATCAAGCTCTTCAAATTTTTCTGCATCAATTATCATTTCTTCGATTTCTGTAAAATAACTTATGTATGAACTCTCATCCTCCATCTCAACGAATGCTTTCTCAAACTTTGTTGATGTCTCTAACATCAAAAATGTAGAATTCCACCTTGTCTCAACATCTAAGCATAGAAGAGCTTTGCTTTCTATCTCGGCATTTCTAACACACCTCTTAAACTTCTCCAAACGTTGGGAAGATGATTTCACATATTTGATTGCTAGACGTATTTTCTCAATTGAATCATTAAAATCAGACAAACCATCTTTAACAATTAAATTTATGATATGAGCGGTGCATTGAACTTGTAGGAACTCATGCCCCAAAATAGTACCTTTCCACTCCTTACTTTTCCTTTTAAGATGTCTTGCTACTACATCGTTAACAGAAGCATTATCCATTGTGATCGTGAAAATTTTTTTAACCCCCCATGATGATAAGCAATTCATTATTTCCATCCCAAGACCCTCTCCGGTATGATCTATCACTCTTACAAAATTAAGGATTCTTTTATGTAACCTCCATTCACGGTCTATCCAATGTGCAGTCAAACACATATATCCAAACCTTTGGATAGATGTCCACGTATCAGTTGTTAGGCATAGTCTCTCATTTGTTAACTCTTTCTTTAATTTCTTCCTTTCACTTGTAAAAAGTTCGGTGCAATATTTTGTAATCGTTGTGCGAGAAGGTATTTTGAACCGTGGCTCTAAGTGATTTGCAAACACTCTGAAGCCTTCATTCTCTACAAACCTGAATGGTAACTCATCTACAATTATCATTTTTGCAAGAACTCTCTTACACTCAACATCATCAAATTTATTTACTCTCAAAGATCCAACTATACCCCCTGATTCCTTTTTCTCAGAAAAAGACAACATTTTTTGATTTGCTTCGATTTTTCGAAAACGACACAAATTCATCATATGAGTTCTTAATGCAGTGGTACCATTTTTTTTAGGGTCGGCGACATAAATCTTATTACAGTTTTTGCATTTTGCTTTTTCTCTTCCTTCACTATCCTTGAACTTAGCAAACCACTCCCATACTAATGATTTTCCCTTTGGATTTTCTGTAGAATCACCTACGGATACTTTTGCTTTTTTGGATACATGATCAGAATTTGAAACATCATCACTATTCTTTGTACTTGTGTTGCGTTGCACTTCTATTTCTATACCTTCAACAGCTTGCACATTACTTTCATCCATCATTGACGCAGGCTCAATGTTTGACATCTCTATTGCAAAGATAATAATAACCAAACAGGAAGGGAGGAGGAAAAAAGAAATGTTAGACTATTGCATAAGTATCACTATTGCAAATATGTGAAAAATAAGAATATCTATGTGTGTGTGAACATATGTGAGCATATTTCTGATTTTCTGTAAGTATATCTATGTGTGTGTGTGAGCATATATGTATATGTTAGACAGTTAGACTAAGAACTTTACCTGACCGTCTGTCAAGCCGCCCCAGCCCCACCCAAACTCCCTGCTTTCCACAGGAGCCTCTTCCCCTTTCCCTGTTCAGATTCAGAAACATATATGAAAAAGATTCTGGTGGATTAATGCTGAAAAGAAAATAGAATATCAGCAATGGCGAAGACCTCAATGAAATCACGTAGAAGGAAAGCCGGCATCCAAGTCGGCGGCCTGTACATGCACCGCCGGAATAAGAGTTGAAGCCCTTGAGGGGCGGCGGCGTGAGTGACTGAGCGTGAGGGCAGCGTCGTCTGAGCGTCTCGTGACTCTCGTCGAACAAGCTGCGTCGTCTGAAATCCCGCTCCGCCGCTCGGCGCTCGTCGAAGAAGCTGAGCCGCGCGTAAACCCTAGGTCCGGAAAAGTTGAAAAATGAAAACAGGGAAAAGGGAAAACCGGAAAAGATATAAGGCGCGCGCTGATGGCAGTGATGTATAAAAACTCTAATTCTCTAAACTCTTGAATCCTGAATTCCTGATGGTTCGGTTCGGGCGTTCGGCCAAATAGGCAAATTAATTATGCTATTTTATTTAAAAGTTAAAACTCCTAATTCGGTATTAATAACTGCAGGCATTTAATCAAGCATGAATAAGAATAACTGTTGGAGAGAATATCAGTTTTAAATATTAGACCGAAAATAGCCGATGGTCGGTTCGGTTCGGTTCAATCGGTTTTTTCAACGGTGGAAACCGAACCGAACCGAATATGAGTCGGTTTTCAACCATCACAAACCGAAACCGAACCGAACTGGTCGGTTCGGTTGAATCGGTTCGGCTCGGTTTGAGCGGTTTCGGTTTTTTACGCACATGCCTATAAGCAGCGCCAAATTCCTGTCGTTGGCGTCATAGTCCTTGGCCTACGTGTTAATCCTAGCTGTCCTCCAGGTGTCATAGTAGGACATATTCTGGAAGTAACCATGTTTTTCTTTCCTTCTGTGCAGAAGATAGGGCTGTTGCTGCACCAAATTGCTGAACTAAATGCAATTCTGGCTGCCCATCGCAGGGTCCCAGTTCTGAGGAAGACCTGAAAAACTCCTCAAATCTTTGGATAGGGTTAGATGCAGGCCCACTGCAGCTCCCACACCCCTTTCTTTTTGGGCAATGTTACAAGTAGTCATATAATCGCTAAACGCAGTCCATTGATATTCGCAGTCCAATGAATTTAAGTGTTTTTAAGACGGTGAATAGTTGTTTTAAGTATTTTTAGGACTGCGAATAGCCGTTTTAAGTATTTTTAGGACCGCGGATAGCCGTTTAAAGTGTTTTTAGGACTGCGAATAGCCATCGTAGTACTGCTAATAACATCGCCCTTCTTTTTCCAGGTAGCAGGCATCACCTCATTGTTTATATATCAAAATTTGTATATAATCATTCTGAGAGATTTTGATTATATATATTTATATGCTTTCCTGTTTCATGAGAGCAATTCAGACCATTTTGGATTTTTAATTACATCGTATATGTGCACACGAAATCCTCGTATTTTGGCGGCGACAACATCAAGAAAACGGCTTATGTCGAGTTTGCCAAATAAATTTCTTTTGTGCATAAATATTAGGGTTATTTGCCGGGACCTCCCCTCGGAGTTTGCATAATTACATGTTGCACCTCTCTATCTTTTGAAATTACACTTGCCTCCCCCTCCCCAAGTTTCCACATTTACAAAAATGCCTCTTCCGTTAAAAATATAGATGGAAAATAATAAAATCAGCTAAATTATTTTATGGTTCATTACAAAGGGTAAAATGTAACTCTTTTTAATGTAGAGTTATTATAAAGGGTAAAATTGAAATATCATAAAATAATTTAGCATATTTTATCACTTTTCATCTATATTTCCAAAGAAAAATGTCACATCTTTCAATGTAGAGTCATCACAAAGGGCAAAATTGAATATCATAAAATTTTTTAAATTATTTTTCATCTATATTTCTAACAGAAGGGGCATTTTTATAAGTGTAATTTTGAAAGATAGAGGGGTGAAACTTGTAATTATGCAAATTACAAGTATCTCGTGCGCGAAATGTTTTCTACATTCAATCTATAGAAGGCAGTTCGCCTTGTCAAGAAATAAAATTATAGAAAATTAGTGTCGAGGGCGGCGATATTCCCCACAGGACAATATTCAATGATCAAATACAAAAATACACTAAAAATTATAGAAAATCATCCTCACAATTCCTTTATTATTTTCACGTTCAGATTATTTTAATTTTTTTGTAGTTTTAGTTACATTCAGAAATATTTTTAAATTTTTGTTTTATTTTTAAATTAATCTAAAATAACAATGATGATAAAATAATTGAAATACATAACATAAATATATTGAAATATTATTTATTTATTAATATGTACGAGTAATATTAAACTAAATTAGAAGTCAATCCGTAAACAACTCCTGGCGAGAGATGTGGAGGGCAGCAGCGGAAGCATTTTTGGGCGCCTCTATTTTTGCTTCAGCTCTTGCTATGTATTATCACGCTTCTTGTTTAATCCAAATTATTTCTCTACGTAGCTATAAATAACTTTAATCGGCACACATAATTGCAAAGCACCACAAAATTCAAGCACTCTAGAGAGATCGACTGAGATTAAGGGTCCGTTTGGCACAGTGGCGGCGGTCATATATGTAATAGTTCGTTCGTGAATGCACGACCTCACATGTATGTAATTTTTATCTTTAAAATTAGTTTTTTTTTTCTTGGCGAGTGCCACTGAGAAAAAAAACTAGTTTTGAACATAAAGATGAACGAAATTCCTTAGGCGAGGTCGTGCGGTCACGAACGACTGTGATAACCACCCTTTCACGATCGCCACCACCACATCAAACGGAGCCGATGTATGGTACACATTAAAGTTGCGAAAATATAATTCAGCATATTTCTATATGGGATTGTAATTTTCAAAAATCATGCGCATGCATGCTACTCTCCGACGAATGTATTGTTCGGCGGTCCTACAGAGATCGCCTCGTAAGTATTCCGGCAAACTACTCCGAAGAATGTAATTCCAATTTTATTATTTCATTTATTATTATTATAGATGAAATAGCAAAAATGTGATATATATAGAAAAGAATAATGTAAGAACAAAATTGATTGCTCCGCGGAAACCGCCGAATTATACATAGATTCTCAACGACGAAATTTCTCAATGACTACACCACATAGTAACAAAGATTGAAGTGTTGAAGAACTCCTTTTGGGACTCGAAGAATCTCTATGTTGTTTTTTAGAGCAAACATGATCAAGAACACGAACCGTGAATGTTTCTGCCAGACTCGAAACCCGTTACAACATAGGTGTGTTGCGCACAATTGCCTAGGGGATCAACGGGAATAACTTTCATGTCAATGATGATCGGTTCGATTGACTGAAACACGAACCTTTAAATAGTAGGAATAGTGTATAGTGACCGTCGTGTTGGAGAGTTCATGGACCTACGGGTAAAAACAATCTTAATGAGGCAATATTATAGAATAATACCGTGAAAAAGAGAGGACTCCGGGGCGCTCATCTTCAATCAGCATACGGGCCTTCGTAGACGGATTTAATTTCTAATATATTTTTAGATTAGTGATTTAACTGTTCAAATGATTTTAAAATTTTTAAGTAATCATAAGCTTTGAGCCGTTTTACAAAATGGTTGTGCTAAACTTCGACAATTAACTATTAATCCAGTTTAACTGCAGCAGCTTTACTTCTTAGGCCTCGCTTCGGACCGGTTTTTATTTTCGTATCAAGGTCAGGACTTAAAAATTTCACTTTTGGGGTAGTGAAGTCCACACCACAATGGCACAATCAAATCAGTGACCCGATATTTCGGTCAGCTGCCCGGTTGAAACCGGGCCAATAATAATGTGCCACCTATAAAATGCATTTTAGATGAACGACCTCAATTTATCGGGCGCCATTTCCGATATGTATTAACGGCATGAATATCTAGATCCCAATTACAAATGGGAGACGGACCAAAAAATATCTCTTAATAAATAAAGGGTGCAGTTATAAGCAAACCTGATTTAACTTCTAGCGAACTACTAGCAAATCTTTAGATTTGAAAATGCCCCAGATCTACAGGGTGGCCGGAAAAAATGCCCTAGATCTACGTAGTCCCGGAACCTTTCCTGAACCTGAAAACAAGATGGAGGTCGACCGGATGGAGATCTACCTTAACCAGCTAAGTCGCCGGAGTCCGGAGGGAAGGCGGCGCCAGGTTCTCCGGAGTCGCCGGACCCTTTTCTTGAAACTCTTTCCCAAAATTGAAAATGCGAGGCGAGAGATTGGAGCTCATGGTTTGCTAGAAGCCTAATTAGATATTTTAAAATAACATAAAATATTAACTTTTTGGCCAAATTTAGGTTTGCTAGCAGTCAAAACAGGTTTGCTTATAAAACCAACCTAAATTAAAATATTTAATCATTTTAGTTATTTCTAAATTAATTAAAACTTTTATACCAACATTTGTTATTGATTTGCTTTACTATGGCTACAAATCTTAAGTCAAAACAAACGAAGATGAAGAAAAACACGATCTAATCCATGCAAATATTTTTATAATTTATGACGTCTCATTTAAACATTATTACTTGAAAGAAATATTTCATCAACTTAATAATTATAAAAACATTATTATTTAGTATATACACCCAAGAAAGATAGTCAGGAGCCGCATTTCGTCCGGGAAATCTCGATTGAAGGAGGCTGTGGTTGGACCACCACCCACACCAAACAGGGCCTAAGTGTTTGGATCATCGGCCGTGATGCGAAGCGGCGGGAACCATAAGCAATTCGAGAACGACAACATCAGCGCTTAAATCATACGTATACAGAGCGGATAACGTGAAGGCGAAACCGAAGAAACTGGAGCGATTAAAAATTAATCGGAAAGAACTCAAGCCTCTTCAAAACAGAAGCAATATCATACAGATGAGCTTACAGTCACATGTTCCAAAAATTGATCTTTATACTATTAATTACCAAAATACCCTATAAAAAGCTCCCCTAAGGTTCCAAGATTCATGGGGTATTAAAAACACCACCGCAGTTGAGAAAGTTGTAAGGCTCCAAGATCACGAATGCCATGAGAAGGTTCCAAGATTATGGGAACCAGCACAGTTGAGAAAGGTTCCAAGATCACGGGGGGTGTAAAAACACCAATGCCATTGAGAAAATTAGAAGGTTCCAAGATCATGGGTGTAAAAAAACACGAAAGCGAGCCTTTCAAAAGAACGACGACTAGCATTGAAGCAGCGGTCTGAGAACAAACTTGCAAACCCCAGAGGCGACACTGCGAAAATGACAACCAATCATTCCGCTTCATGCGGCGGGAAGAAGAAAAGAAGAACGACGACTAGCATTGAAAAAGCAGCGGTCTGAGAATGAACTTGCAAACCCTAGAGGCGACACTGCGCGAAAATGACAACCAATCATTCCGCTTCATGCGTCGGGAAAAAGAAAAGCATGAACGGTCGAATGTGGGAATATCCGCACAGCGCCAAATTGGCTCCAAAACGCCACTTTAGCGCCGGGCAGGGGCAAACGGAGCAGAGGTTGCGTTTTTGGTCCATAGCAATGGAGGAAAAAAAGTTTTGCCAAACAGGCGCATAAAATGTGAAACCCTACCCACCCGCATAGGAAAAGTGAATATATATTGTTTTTCATTTGAAGAAGTTGTGGCAACTGATAATAAAATCATACTATTAATTACCCAAACCTCCCCTCCCAGTTAGCATAATTATAGATTGTGCCCGTGTGAAATATTTTAAAGTCGGAAGAACACGTCAACCAACAGGAGAATAAGGACACCAAGAAAGGAACAATACTATCACAATTTAATAACTCTGGCAGCTAGTTACAAAAGAAGAATACAAGTTGCATCCAACTAGAATCACAACAGCCAATAGTAGGTAAGAACTTGGTCACGGACAAGGTCCGCTTCTTCTCCGGAGCACACCGCGCAGGTGATACTCGCTCCTCGCTACCGCCGGCGTTAACGCTAGCGCCCAGCGTTAGCTCTCGCTACCGCCAGCGTTAACGCTACTCGCTACCGCCGGCGTTAACGCTAGCGCCCAGCGTTAGCTCTCCAACTCGCAAGCTCGCTGCTCGCACTCCAAGCTACTCGCACGCTCGCCGCGCTTCGCTTCCTCCACTTCTCGCTACCGCGCGCGCTAGCCACTAGCATCGGGCGCTATCTCCGAAGTAGGTACTCGCACTGCCAAACTTACTCCAAGTTCGATGCTCGCTAGGTAGCGCTCTGGTATCTCTAACTCGCTCAAAGTTAAGGATACTCGCCACTTTCAGAATGCTGCTCTTTAGGGGGGGGGGGGGGGGTACCCCTCTATTTATAGACAAAAAACCAGGGGGGGTGGTGAGAAGGAGCTAACGTCGGCGCTAGCGCTGGCGCTAGTTCACTTCAATTCTAACACTCCCCCTTGAAGTGAGCTCCGGGAACAACTCCAAGCAACGAGCGAAGCCTCCGGAACGGCCCCGCAGATAGGGGCTTCGTGAATATATCCGCAAGGTTGTCTTCACTCCGCACATGCTTCACAGCGATCAAGTCACCCAACACCTTCTCTCTGATGAAGTGATGCTCGATCTCTATGTGCTTGGTCCTTGCATGACACACTGGATTGGTTACCAGTTTCAATGCACTCTCATTGTCCCTGCGAAGCACAGTAGGTCCGCTGACCTCCTTGTCCACATCCTCCACTAGTCTCCTTAGCCAGACACACTCCTGAGCTGCTAAGGACGACGCCTTGTACTCGGCCTCCGTGGTAGAAAGGGAAATAGAGTCCTGCTTCTTGCTACACCACGAGATAGCAGCAGCTCCACACAAGAACACGTAACCTGATGTCGACTTGCGATCATCAGCGTCACCTCCGTAGTCTGCATCCGTGTACCCATGCAGCTTGAAGTCATACTTCTCTTCATAGGACAACCTCATCTCAAGGGTTCCCTTCACGTACTTCAGAATCCCCTTGGCTGCCTCCAGATGAGGCTTTCGCGGCTCCTGCATATACCGACTAACTCGGCCGACAGCAAAGGCGATGTCCGGCCTCGTGATAGTCAGGTAGATAAGACTCCCCATCAGTGCCCGAAAGATCTTCGGATCAGGAAGAATCCTCTCTTCTTCCTTCCGAAGCTTCAGCCCAGCCTCCAGAGGAAAGGAACTGCTCTTCCCCTCCTTCATGCCAAATCTTTCAACGATCCTCTCGGCATACGCCCTCTGAGAAACATACAGCCCGCCTCTTCTCTTTTCAACTTGGAGGCCAAGGAAATGATGCAGTTCACCAAGATCCTTCATCTCGAATCGTATGGAAAGCTGCTGTCTCAGCACCGCGACCTCCTCAGGGTTGTTCCCTGTCACGATCATGTCGTCGACGTACAACAGCACCAGCACATGAAGACCTCCACTCTTCTTCACGAACATGCTGGAGTCTGAGTCTGAGGCATCATAGCCGCAGAACTGCAAGTACTCTGCAATCTTTCCATACCAGGCTCTCGGCGCCTGTTTCAACCCGTAGAGGGCCTTCTTCAGCTTGCAGACGTGATGCGGAAGTGACTTGGACACGCATCCAGGTGGTTGCACCATGAATATGTCTTTGTCAATCTCTCCATACAGGAACGCGTTCTTCACATCAAACTGCCACAACTTCCAACCTCGGCGCGCCGCCAGAGCGATGATCGTCCTCACCGACGTCATCTTTGCGACAGGACTAAATGTCTCCTCGTAGTCCTCTCCGTAGGTTTGCGAGAAGCCTCGAGCAACAAGCCTCGCCTTGTACCGCTCTACTTCTCCATCCGCTCTCTTCTTAACCTTGTACACTCATTTGCAGGTGACAGGTTTGATGCCCTCCACCATGGGAACAAGGTCCCATGTCTCATTCTTCTCTAGGGCCTCCATCTCCTCGATCATGGCCGCGTCCCACTACTTGATACCAGCTGCATCCTCAAAGCAGGCAGGTTCCCTCTCGTCGAGTGGTCCTGCGAAGAAGCAGGAGACCAAACTCACGAAGTTCCCCCTCCTTATAACGAGCAGGCGGGACGATCGTCCTCTTCGACCTCCTCAAGGCTTGGCCACTATCTACCACTCCGGTAGACTCCTCTGCTTGAGCTCCTCTCTGAACTCCTCTTGAAGCAGTGCTCTCCCTGCTTCTTGAGTTCGTAGCTCCCCCTGAGCCAGAAGCTCCTCCCGAGCCAGAAGCTCCTCCTGAGCCAGATGCTCCTCCTGAGCCAGATGGCGATGGAGCACTGGGAGAAAGCTCCAACTCCACAGTAGGGTCCTCAGTGACCCACTCTTCTTCCCTGCTAGATTCTCCACTCTCTGGCAGCTCCACTGAAGAGACTCCCTGGTATGAGACCAGTTCGTCAAACACTACGTCGCGCGAGACGACGAACTTGTGGGTCTGCGGATCCATGCACTTCCACCCCTTCTTCCGCTCATCGTAGCCGATGAAGATACATTTCCTCGCTTTCGGCTCCAACTTGGTTCTCTGAGCGTCCGGGACGTGTACGAAGCAGGTAGAACCAAACACTTTCATGTGACCCACATTGGGCTTCTCCCCGAACATGAGCTGGTGTGGAGACACCATCCTGTTAGGACTCAGAGGTAGCCGGTTGATCACATGAGTTGCACACGTCATTCCCTCCGCCCATAAGGCCTTGGGAATGCTCTTGGCATGTAGCCAACTCCTGGTAGTCTCCACCAGATGGCGGATCTTCCTCTCTGCCATCCCATTCTACTGAGGGGTGTGAGCGCAGGAGAGCTCCCACCGAATGCCGAACCTTCTGCAGAAAGAAGCAAACTCATTGGAGGTAAACTCCCCTCCATTGTCACTTCTCAGCTTCTTCACTCTGCGGTTCAGCCTCCCCTCCACAAGCTCCTTCCACTCTAGGAACTTGTTGAATACTTCTGACTTCTCTCTCAGAAAGTATACCCACGTATAGCGTGTGTAGTCATCCACCAGAACCAGCGCATACTTATTGCCTCCATAAGTAAGGGTGACGCACGGCCCCATAACATCAACATGTATGCACTCAAGAGGTGCCTTACACCTGGTCTCCGACTTGTCAAATGGAAGTCGATGTGACTTTCCATATTGGCATCCGTCGCACACATGGCCGTCGCCGTAGGAAGAGAGATGAGGCAGACCACTAACTAGGCCCTTTGCCGCCATCATCTTCAGCTTGTCCATCCCCACATGACCCAGCCTCTCATGCCAGATCACTGCGCTGTCGTTTGTCTTCAGCTTGTCCACGTAGGCATTTGCAGACAGAACATACAAATCCTTCACCCTTCTCCCGGTGAGCGTGACGTCAGCATCGACAGACGAAAGGTTCTTCAGGAACTTCACCTCCTTCGGTCCAAACAGCACGTGGTATCCAGCATCCATTGCGTTAGCCACCGAGAAGAGGTTCTTCTTCATGTCAGACACGTGATACACACTCTTCAGTGTCACTGGCTTCTCTCTACTCCCAAGGGACACCTTCCCTTCTCGCTCCACAGGATGTACCGTATCATCCGCAGTGATGATAACATCCGTTCCTTCAAATGCTTCCTAGGAGACGAACTTGGACATATCTCCGGTGAGATGATGCCCGCAATCGGAATCCACTATCCAGTCGTTCTCGAGGTTGATGGAGGCTAAGACATCGACTGATGTTGCCGTCATCTCTGCCAGGAAACAATTGTCCCCCCTCTCACCGCCCTGGTGACCTCCACCTCTTCCTCCACCTCTCTGGTGATCTCCCTCCTTGTTAGCAGCATGACCGACCTTCAGATTGGACCGGCAGTCCTTTGCCATGTGCCCGTACTTCCTACAGGCAAAGCAAAGGGATCTCCCCTTCTCATCGCGCGCAGGGAGGAACTTCCTCACATCTCCCTGAGATGACGTTGAAGGTTCATCTCCGGAGTTCTTCTTTCTCTTGTCCCAGGATCTCCTCTTTCCTGAGAACAGGGCCTCGCCATCTCCCCCTGAGATGGATACTCCCGCCATCTGCTTCGCCAAGCTCTCCTGTGATGACAGCAGGTTCTCTAGCTCCAGAAGGGAGGGCTGAGTAGCCCATCCTTGCACGGAAGTAACGAAGGGGACATACTCCTTCCTCAAGCCTCGGAGTATGTGCCGCTTCAACTTCGCATCTGAGATTGGCTCTTCAGGGTCCAAGGCCGAGATTTCCCCACACAAGTTCTTCACCTTCAGGAAGAAGGTGGATATCTCCATCTCGCCTTGAGTCGACCTCGCCAACTCATTCTCCAGGAATTGTAGTCGCGCTACATTCTTCTTGTTGAATAACCCATCGAGGGCTATCCAGATCTCAGACGCTGACTTGCAACCAATGATATGGTCGAACAAGTCAAGTGAGATGACTCTCTTCAAGGTGAACTCCGCCTTGGCGTTGGTCTTCCTCCAAGCTCTCACAGCTTGACCATTGTCTTCGATTGGAAACACTTCTGTTTGCTCTTTTCCTCCAACGACCTCCCATAGGTCCTCTACAAGCAGGTAACTCTCTAAACAAGACTTCCACTTCTTGTAGTTGGTCTGGGTGAGCAGCTCAATGCCAAGTCCTCTATCATACCCTCCTCCGCCGTCCATCTTGGTTGCTCAGTCCTTGTTCCCAATATCCCTCCGATACCATGTGAAATATTTTGAAGTCGGAAGAACACGTCAACCAACAGGAGAATAAGGACACCAAGAAAGGAACAATATTATCACAATTTAATAACTCTGGCAGCTAGTTACAAAAAAAGAAGGCTGAATAAAAGTTGCATCCAACTTGAATCACAACAGCCAATAGTAGGTAAGAACTTGGTCACGGACAAGGTCCGCTTCTTCTCCGGAGCACACCGCGCAGGTGATACTCGCTACCGCCGGCGTTAACGCTAGCGCCCAGCGTTAGCTCTCCAACTCGCAAGCTCGCTGCTCGCACTCCAAGCTACTCACACGCTCGCCGCGCTTCGCTTCCTCCACTTCTCGCTACCGCGGGCGCTAGCCACTAGCGTCGGGCGCTATCTCCGAAGTAGGTACTCGCACTGCCGAACTTACTCCAAGTTCGATGCTCGTCAAGTAGCGCTCTGATATCTCTAACTCGTTCAAAGTTGATGATACCCGCCACTTTCAGAATGCTGCTCTTTAGGGGGGGTACCCCTCTATTTATAGACAAAAAACCAGGGGGGTGGCGAGAAGGAGTTAACACTGGCGATAGCGCTAGCGCTGGCGCTAGCACACTTCAATTCTCACAGCCCGCCCCTCTATCTTTTGAAATTACAAAAAAACTCCCCTATAAGTATAGGTTTCATAACAAACATGCACAAAAATGACCGCGGAGCTCTCCGCCCATGGATATTTTTGCGCACGCATGTTATGAAAATGTAAACTTACATACGAGATTTTTGAAATTTCAGAAGATAGAGGGGCGCGTGTGAACTGCAATTTTGCAAACTTACAAAGGAGATCCCGATAAACGGCCCTAAAATCATATTAAAAGAACACATATTGTAAGAAATGCTTAAAGAAATAATGTTACATCACAAATAAGAATTCCCATTGGGAAATTGATGGGAATGTGCAGAACATAATCTCAAAGCATGGTAAACTACAGCTGTTTATGGAAGTAGAACCAGGAAACAGAAATCTATCTACTATTTGCTAGTACAAATAAAATTGAAGCTTTAAATAGGATGACAAGAAGGCAGGAGTTTGTTGTTTGAAATATAGTTCTAATTTTGAATGAAAAACAAGCATGAATCAAAAAATAGGAGAGAGATTGTTATGTTTTAGGTGTCTGTTTCCTGTGAGTTTGGGCAAAAACGCTATCATAAAATATAAATTTGGCATGACAATGGTTATGTCCGCCGCCAAGGGAAAAAAATTAATTTTGACCATAAAAGTGGATGGAGTTCACGAACAATAGTTCATAATCACCGCGTTCATGACCGCTACCGCCGTGTCAAACTGACTTTGTGCCAAACGGACCCTAGATCTGAAACAAGATTTTTTGTTGGGATCTCTAAAATTCCATATTATTGGAATTTGAAATAAAACATTTTTTTTCATATTTTCATTATGAATTTTGGAATTAATTTGATTGGATAAAATCATGGTAGAAGGTTTAACACCTAATTTGCTATACAAATCTAGTGCGTTGTAGCTAACAAATCAGAAGGTCAGCAGGCAGGCCCCTAGCAGACAACCGCGTGAGGCTATCTTCTCGATGTCCCCTAGGTTGGCATCTTGAATGTAAATCTAGCTTTGGAAAGATGCAGACATCGTATTGCTCATCCAGTAGCTCATCCACTACTGTAGAGCTGTTCGCAAACCAAATAGTTCGTGAATAATTCGGGAATCGATTCGTGAAGATTCGATTAAGATTCGTATTTCTCGAATTCGAATCCGGATTCGAGTAGTATTCAAATAGCAAATTGGGACGAATCCAAATCCAAATTCAAATAGCAAATTGAGTTCGATTGAAGAGCTATTCGATTCGGTTCGTGAACATCCCTATACTACTGGGAGTGGAAATTTGTCCATCAAAATCCTGGCATATTTATAATCTATACAAAAGCATCATCATCCGTCTTATTTTTTGAATAAGAGCATTTGAAGCAAAGAGAATATTGATTGGTGCATGTTACCGAATAGAAATGGGATCGAGGAAGAGAAGAAGAATCCGGCAAGGGGGAGGGCCGGCGGTGGAAGGCGAGACGAAAGGAGGGAGGATAAAAGATGAACTAGGGAGCAATCCTAGAATTCTTCATACATTCCAAGCATGCTTACTAACTCCTACTCCTCCCTCTTATATAAATGAGGGAGGGCACACAAAATAAGACACTAATTAAGTTAATACATTTAATATTAATTATGCTTAATTAATATTAATTAAAAATCATTTAATTAACATTAATTAACATACATAATTTAAAAAGGAAAAATCATGGCGGCTTCCATGCGCGTGCCCCAAATAAGTGCGGCGGCTTCCATACGCGTTCGTCGAAGATCTCCATCCGGGGGGTCCACTTGCGGAAAAGTGTATGCGTAACACTATACCGCTCTTGAAAATCGACCTTGTCCTCAAGGTCGAGTGTTATGCTTATCTCGGGATCTTTCAGGATGTCGACGCGAAAGGAGTTGTGCATTGATAGTGGCGGTGGCGAGTGCCTTGAGATAGAACGAAGATGTGTGAAGAGAAAAAATATTTGTGCGGAATATTCAAGTGTTAGAGGAGTGCGGTTAGAAGAAAGGTGGACAACAAGGGTGGGTGGGTTTGTGAGGGTGAGAGTGAGTGCTTGATGGGTGTAGAAATGGGGGTGGCAGCAAGGAGGTAAAAAGGTGGGTGGGTTTGTTTTTGGAAGATTAGAGAGAAGAAAAGGACACACAACTTGATGTGACAAGTCAATGGGAGAGAAATACAAAAATTGAGGGCGTAGGGGAGACATTTGTTGGCAGCTAGGTGGCTGCTTTGTGTGGGACCCGGTGGTATTAAGGAAGGAATAGGGGTGCAGGAGGGTAGCATTAAAGAAGGTATGGGGGATAGGACAAAGGAAAAATCTGCAGGCGTGGCTTTGTGTGAGGCATGCTGAGAGAATAGAAAAAATAGGAAGTGATGAAGAGGGGTTTGGCGTGTAGTGGGGAACACAAGGATAAGATGGAGGCTGCTGTGAGATGGCAAGGTAAAGATGACATGATGACAAGCTGCCAAAAGGCAAACAGGGGACGTGCGGCTCCAGGAGGGGAAGAGCAGGCGAGCGGGCAGGCGGATGTGTGCAGGCGTCAGAGTCTTCCTCGACGCATGCGGCGGAGGAAGACGACGATCGCGCGGGCTGGGGCTGGCGGATGAGGGTGCTGGAGGTGTGGCTTTCTTGATTTGCGGCCGGATTCGGTGCGTGCTGGAGCTGGTGGTCGGAGGCGGTGCTGGAGCTGCGGTGGCCGGTATCTGTGTTGAAGCTGGCTGCCGGAGGCGGTATCGGAGCAGATGTTGGAGCTGCGGTCAGCGGAAGCAGTGTGGGAGGCGCGTCGGCGGGTGCTGCTTGGCGCAGGAGGTGCGGCGGCGGCGGTGGCTGTTGCTCCACGCTGGAAGGTGGCGGTTGCCGGACGCAGGAAGGGGAGTGTGGGGTCAGCTGTTCGACGCCGGAAGAGGACGATGGGGAAAACTGCGCGGTGGTTTGCTGGGAAACTTGCTCGAGGGGTGGCGGAGAGGCGTGCTCAAGGGCGCTGGTGATGCGGAGGACTTCTGCGGCCGACGGAATTTGGATGGGAGGTGCAGCGGCAGCGGTGCGGGCTGTACCGGCAGGGGTGTGTGCTGCGGCTGTCGGATATGAAGCTGGAGGACAGCCGAGTCGATCGAGGTGGGCGTGGATTTGAGCGCTTAGGGCGAGGAATTGTTGATGCGTGGCCTGGAGGCGGGCTATCGGGTCGAGCGTGTCGACGGCGGGAGGGAGGGCTGTTGGAGCCGTGGGGGGGAATGATGGTTGAGCGAAAACACCCGGCGGCACGAGGGCGGGCGGAGCGGCAGGTCGGACCATTGTTACCGAATAGAAATGGGATCGAGGAAGAGAAGAAGAATCCGGCAAGGGGGAGGGCCGGCGGTGGAAGGCGAGACGAAAGGAGGGAGGATAAAAGATGAACTAGGGAGCAACCCTAGAATTCTTCATACATTCCAAGCATGCTTACAAACTCCTACTCCTCCCTCTTATATAGATGAGGGAGGGCACACAAAATAAGACACTAATTAAGTTAATACATTTAATATTAATTATGCTTAATTAATATTAATTAAAAATCATTTAATTAACATTAATTAACATACATAATTTAAAAAGAAAAAATCACGGCGGCTTCCATGCGCGTGCCCCAAATAAGTGCGGCGGCTTCCATACGCGTTCGTCGAAAATCTCCATCCGGGGGGTCCACTTGCGGGAAAGTGTATGCGTAACAGTGCATTTGATGCCTTTTGTAGCATATGGTTGCATTGTCGTTCAATCTCATTTTTCTAGAGGACGGGTATCTATAAAGTAAGACAAATACCAATGTCATGTCAAATTTAGGGTCCGTTGGGTGGAGCTGATAAGCTCAGTTCCGGCAAAAGTTCAAAACAGAGGCCATGCGGAAACACGTGCTTGGGAGGAAAAAAAACGAAAACCGTAGCTATAAATAATGGCTTCTCATATTTAACTTTCCTTCATCATACGTGGTCTTCGCTGGTGGTGTAAATGAGATGATTGAGCTGCTTGAATCCATACCTCAACAATTGTAAGAGGCTAGAAGTGATACTCATGAGTATTGCTTTAAAAATTTTGCTAAATTAAAATCTAATGTTTGACTGGTTATTCTCTTACGTGACACACACTATGGAGATGAAAAGTTGTGGAATTGATAGCACGACCTGTTTATGGAGAGCTTATCTATACTTTTATTTAGAAATTATTGTTTTATTTTAAACGTTGTTTAAAATTGAAACTAACTTTGCTTTTAAACAAATGATTGTAATTGTTTATTGCTTTGCGTGCGATGAGTACAACAATTTGAAAAAAAAGGTCAAATTTTGTTTTTACCTAACAATTTACAATTGCTATGTTCTAAGCAGCTCTGCAAACAAAGCTTAATCAAATGGTTTTTATCTACAAACTCCATTTTCCACAGACAACTCCCTTTCTCATAGCATCAACTCTCACAAACAGACTCTAAGAGACAGAAGTATCAACTACTTATGCAAACTCCATTTCTGACAGCTCGCTTTCTCATAGCATCAACTCTCACAAACAGACCCTAAGAGACAGAAGTAGTGATCTGCTGCGAGGAAGAGGGAAATCTCCAGGCTTGCTAAAAGCTTCATAGATATCAATCAACAATTTCTCCGTTTGGTCTTGAGGATGAATGTGGCACTGCATGGAGTGGAATCAAGGATTCTTATGATCTTCTCCCTTTCGTGTAACCTTGTTGCCACACCAATAAAATGTTAAGACAATAGAAACGAAGTCCCATACGATCTTCTCCCTTTCGTGTAACCTTGTTGCCACACCAATAAAATGTTAAGGCGATAGAAATGAAGTCCCATATGATCAGCCCAGAAATTAACGGTCACCCCACCCTAGGACAACATCAAATCCTTCCAAAGGAACGACATAGTGATCCGCATAGAAACAATCATGAAGAACCTGTTGTTGGATCCATTCATTGATTTTTGAATCTCGCTAGACACCGCGATCTCCATATCCGTTCTAGTTTTGATAGGGATCTATAGGTGGTTGGTTGCGTCATTCGTTGATGAAGTTACATGTAGTTCCCATAATCTTACTTCACCCAAGGGATTACTGCACATAAACAGGACAAAAAACATTGCAAAAGATTTTGAAATCCTCCTAAACTCAATGCTAGAGTGCTCCCTATCCAACTAAACAATCCGAAGTTGGGCGCCCATCAAATGAAAAAATGTTAAGTTCTACTTACTCCTAACTTAGCAAGCATGGATTGACGAAAAATTGCTCGCATCCAAGGATCCAACCCAAATGATATTTCTGTTATGGGCTTCGCGCCCCATTATTATCGAATCGTATTATTATGTATTCTTCATTATGTGTTTGTTATTAAGTGTCGGGTTATTTACATAAATGCTCTTGTATGTTCTATTTAAGGGATCCCCTTGGGTTTTCCTTGGTTATCAATGAAAAGAATTCTAGTTCCTTGTCCCCCAATGATATCCTGGTAGCTCTCTCTTTCTCGAGCAAGCCCCGCTTAGGTAGCCGTGGTTCCAGCTCCACCGTATCCTCCGCCGTCGTCATTCCCTCCTCCGACTACTCCTCCAACATTCTCCGAGCTAGTCTCATACAAACTTGGTATCAGAGCCTTCTTTCCTCCTCTCTTCCGTCTGATCCAGCTCCACACTCCTTCGACCAGCAGCCATAACAATTCTTCGTCGTCGCGCGCTGACTGTCCAAGCCTCAGCCCTCTGTGTTAGTGCCCTCTCACTCTTCATTTAGCCCAACCTTCATTTCTACCTCCATTCAACCACATCTACGTTGACTGATGCTCCGCCTGCAACAACAGTTGCATCTGCCTCCTCGACAGGCTCTGCCGTGTTCCACCTCCAGCAGGATCGTCTCCTCTGTCGTGTTCCACCTCTAGCAGGATCTTCTCCTACCTCCGATCGACATTTGCCTCCTCGACAGGCTCCGTTGCGTTCCACCTCTAGCGGGATCGTCTCCCTCCTCCGATCGACATCTGGCTCCTCGACAAGCTCTGTCGCGTTCCACCTCCAACGGGATCGTCTCCCTCCTCCAATCGACCCTCCTGCGGGATCATCTCCTCCCAGCGCTCGACGCAGGCCTTCATGAAATACTCATATTGTCCCTTAGACTTCAAACCTGCCTCTGATACCATTTAATTGTAACGGCCCATCTATACCGTCAACCGCCACAATTTACATTATATTTTTTTTTCCTACTATGAATTTACAAAATCATTTATCAGAACTTACATAGCAGAATTTTATCATCTCTTCTACAAGGGACTGAGCATTTCATAATGTAAAAAGGAATAAACCATACATCATAACATAACATTTCTATAAAGTTCTCACCTCGATATAAACTCTTCCTTTCAATAGGTAAATCTTTAGAGTTAACATACTCACTCTTTCTCTTTATCCTAAAATATGAAAACATAGAACGTTAGTCATAATTGACTAAGCAAATTATTATTTCTTTATCACTTACCTCTTGAAGTCCTTGCGCGGGAAGGAAACATTATCATTAATAAACAAAAGATATTCATATCATTAACAAATAGCCAACATGTGAAAGCATTTAACAAAAAGAAAATACTTACATATTTAAAATATATTTCCTCGTACTTTCCTTCTAGCACTTTCTTTCTTTGTAGTGTTCTTTTATTTCATACATTCTTTCATTCCTTTCTTTTCATCGTTTCTTTCTCCTTGTTCTTTCAATTCTTTCTCCTCGTTCTTTTATCATTTCTTTCTTGTTCCTTTTTGGGCAATGTTAGGGGTAAATTAGCATTTCATTTATTGATTCATTTATATAGCGCGCTTTCATGAACTCGTTACGTGTCTTTTCATATTTGCACGCACAAGTATTCGTTACGTGCCTTTTCATATTCGCACGTACACTTTTCATGTTCATGATGGGAGGTTATTCACCTCACCTCCCTAGTTGGGTTAATCCTTAACATAGCTCATTGCATCGATGCACTCTTTCATATTGTTTTCTTTTGTCATCATTTATTCATATTTACTTATTCATCATTGTAGTCATTCACGTATTTCTTTTGTCATCATGATTGCTGTACATATTCATGTTGTTGTTTGTAATTATAAACATTTAACAACTAACAACATATGTCATCATCATCATTTACGCATATTGAAACTATATGTACAAGCATTTGAAGCAATCCTTTATCATCATTTACTACACCCACAAACTAATGTGCACACGTTTAGTCATTTACGACATTATTTCATCACCGATACATCGATGCTCTAAAAATCAATCCTTCTTCCAAATCCTCTTACGATTGCACTAATAGGGATTTACCCAAAGGAAGACAATTAAATTCATGTATTATGATTCTCATTTCTCCTTAAGCGCTCATACTTAATCCGACGCTAAGACATATGTCTAACTTTCATTTGAATGTGTCGGTCATCTCCAATTTTTCTTTCATGTTCGACCTAAGCCGTAAAATAATTTGATGCCTTCAATTTAAAGTCATAAGTCGGTTGCCTACCGCCTCGTAAAGCCTCCACGTAAGTTCTGATTGACCTAATTATGCAACTTCAACTTTATGTCACCTATAAGTTGGCTACCCTAATATTTTGGAAAGGGGTTTTGCTTTAATCGCAAGGGAAACCTCCTAATCAAACTGAAAGTTAGCTTCCCCTCCCATAAGATCTCCAATAATTGCATGAGATACATATATTTTACGCATACTAGCCCTTCTCCCTCCTCCGGACTACATAAACATGAAAAATTCGACGTTTTACTGCTAGGGTTCACCGATTTTGGACAACTTGTGAAATGGGAGGAGTATTAAAATCAAATACAGTTTTAGAAAGTTTCTTTATCCTTTAGACTGAAAGAGAAGGAGAAAAATACAAGAATTCCAAACCTAGGGTTTTCGACCCTAGTCAATCCAAGCCAAATATTCACATAGGAATGAAAAGGAGTGGAGAGGGAGTGATTACCTCCCTATAGGAAGAGAAATCATGGAAAACGGATGTGATTTGGGCTTCTGGGAGGCTTCGGCGTCGAGAGGCAGTCGAGCGGCATGCGTCTGGAGGGAAGAAGGATTCTTGTGTGCGTGAACTGAAAGGGTTTCGATTTGGGGCTTTCACGCTAATAGGCACGGCTGCCGCTTAAGTTCCTTCCAATTTCCTAAACCACCGCTCTATGCACCGCCTCCTAAGGGTCATGAGAAAGCTTTAATTGGAAAGATCGGTAATATCAACCTATATAGTCAGTTATTTCATTTGCCCCCTCTCTCTTTCCACGTAAAGTCCAGCCGGCCTTCATCTTTTTAAACCCCAATTAAATTGATTCCTTGTAATTAATTGCACTATACTTACATCATCAATATTTTAATATCCATCTTTATGTTGTAACATACGTAAATAATTAATAATTTGCATGTTACATACGCACCTTAATGAGACCGATACAAAATTCTAACGTGCAATTTATTTAACATTTGATAATGCATAATTTATTTCTTGTTAAACTTGATGGAGTCACATCCCAGGTTATCAGGATTGCGATCCGGATCCAACGATCCAGATTCTGAAATTCGATCTGGGTCGTATATAGGATCGAATTAGGCCCCTGTTCACGTGGGATCGCGATCCGACCCGTAGGATCGCGATCCCTACACGATCCTACCGATCTGGCTTTAATACACTTCGACCTTCGGCAATTTAAAATCGATGGAACGAAACCCTATTCCCTTCTAATTCCGATCCAGTGTCCTCGTGTCTCTGCCGACTGCTCCTCTGCGTACTCCGTTCCGACTGGCGCTCGGTGCAGGCTAGAAGCTTTGCAGAAGACCTCGCCGATCTAGTATCTACATTCTCCGGCTCCGCTGAAGGTTCATATTCTCCTCCTGGTTTTGAATTGGAGGAAATGAGGAATGAGAAGCGCAATTCATATTCTCTTCCTTATGGTTCATATTCTCCTCCTCCTAATTTTGTTTATGACTTTTTTGGCTGTAGTTTAGACAAACAGAAGGTCAACCTTGAGTTTGCTTTTGCCCTTCCTGTAGTTACTCTGTTATCTTGATTTCATATTAAGGCACATCATGCTCTTACTTTTATAAGGTACATCATGCTCCAACTATTATAAGACACGAAACGATTCATTAAACCAGTCACAGGCAAAAATCCTTTAAGTTGCTTATTTGGGATTTGTTACTTCTTGAATTTTGAAAATATTTGGCAGAGATTTTTGGTGCTTTTATTCAACATCAAGTCCTTTTCTTCTTTGAAATCCTTGTGGATGCCATGCCTTCGTTAAAGTATTACTTTATTATCCGGTTATTCTTTCTCTGTACTTCCTTTTTATTCTGTTTTTGTAGTTGCAAAGTGTGATTGCTTTTTATTAGATTAGCACAGCTAGAGTATTTTTGCTTTCATGAAATTTTACTTTTGTTATTTTTTATGATATTAAATCGATTTTATATTGACCTCTATGGTCAAGTTCTCTCAAGAGATAAACTGCTTCCAATACAAATTTGGATTCCTCTTGTTTCTTATTGTTCATGGGTAGTAGTAGATAATTATTTGTTGAGTAGTTTACTTCCTATGAATATTGCATATAAGAATTAACTCGAGTGATTACTTCCCATTTTCTTCGAGTGTTTGATCAAATTAGCACGTTCAACAAATGAAAATGATTAATTATATAGTTTTTTGTATTGATTATTTGTGTAATTGGATGATACCAAATTCAATTTCATATTTTAAGTCTTACTTTATGAATGTAGTAGGATCTTACGATCCTCGACCCAATCCAACGATCCGATCCAACCCACAAAACAATCTCACCTAGAATCTAGATCCTGACAACCTTGGTCACATCTGCTCAGATTTAACATTTCTTATTAGCATGAACCTATAAAATGTATGTTTTAAGAGGTGGAAAATGGAGAGACTTAGGAAATTGACGACATATTTTGATAGCATATCTTATCAAGGTTGTAAATATCGAATGTCGGCAACATGTTGGATTGTGTTTTTAAATGTCGGATGTCGAAGATATTTTAAAATATCGGATTTTTCAGATCTTATAAAAAATTTATTTTTACGTATGCTAAGTATAATTATATGTTCTAAAAGTAAAATAAATAACATAACAAGTAGACGAAAAATGAGTTATGTATATCCCAAAAAGAAATTCGAAAGGTATCAAAAATAAATATTATTAAGTACAATTATACAATAATTTTATTTTGATCACACTAATTTTTTAGCAAATAAAGAAGATTTAAAAGTTAAATATCTTTGATTGATTTTAAGTCTTTCTAAACTTAATAAAATTATGTTAAAAGCATAAAAATAATCAACTAATAAATGTGTTGAATTTTTTCACATCTTTTTAATATGAAATCAGAAAATAATGTGAAATAATTATACAAAATTGATCGTAAGAATAAATCATTAAAAAGAATGAAACAATAACTCATATAAATTTAAGCATGCATATATGAGTGATTTAAATATTCACCGTTAATCTGCTAACATAACATAAAATAAAATAACGTACGATATGTTTAAAAGTTGTGTTGACCAATATATTGGAAAAAATCAAATGTCGGTCTATATTTTACGAAATGATATAATCTGTTTTTTTAAAAAAAATATCGTTTTGCCCGCCAAAACGACATGTCGGAGGATATTCAAAACAATGTACCTTATACTCATGTTCTTCTCAAATTATAATAGAATTTATGATATATGTGTGGACTAGTACTCCATATAACTAATATCAAGCACATTGTGATGATGCACAAGAAAAGTGGTAGCTGAAGGATGAGAAACATGATCAACAAGTTTGAGGATTTTTTTTGAAATTGGAAAATGCAGATGAAGGCTATTAATATTAGAAGAACTTGCACCGCTACAATGTCTCGAGAGGCTTGGGAATGACAAACATGCTTTGGGCGTTATTTGCATGTCTTTAGTAATTAATGCGGCCTACACATTCAGAATCATAGTACCGTGGCTATTGAATAATGAAGAGCGGTGATGTAGATAGCGACCAATATGTCGGTATCTATAGCGGTTATAGGATAGAAAAGCTACGATGAAGATATTTTAAAAAATTTGTTACCGACAAAATATCGAGATGCCTCAAGAAGTATTGCTAATATGAGATAAACTCATACCGACATCTATTTTACAAATATTTGATCCACTCGCAGAAGATTATCATTGAAAGCGTAGATGAAGGGCTAAAGGGTGGTTGTGCATTCAATTGATGATAAGGAATTGAATATAAAGTATTTTACTTAAAGAGGTTGACATAACACCAAATTGGAGATATTATGAAGGTCAATCTAGGAAAAAGAATTGTAAATTTGTTTCAAAGAATAATGTTGCTAAAAGTTCAAGAGGGGAGTAGTCAATGGTAGAGTGATGAGGAAGAAACACTTGGGTCATCATGTTGGTCAGAGGGGGTCCATACTACATTAAAAATCTTCGAATTTGATGATTATGAGAGAAATAAAAAATGTTAAAATTTTAAAAAAATTGGAGAGTAGACAAGGAATGCCTTTAAAATATTTATACTTCATGTTCTCATAACTGTTAATTGCTATGTTAGGATTGCTTTGATATTTACTACATTTAGAATGTTAGGATTGCTTTGATATTTACTACATTTAGAATGTTAGGATTGCTTTGATATTTACTACATTTAGAAGTTAGAAGTTAAATCCCATATTATAAAATATCCTAGATCAATCCTCCATTATCAGATATCCGTGATTTCAAACCGAAAATGATATGAACCCACTATGCGCTATGTGCAACCTTGATGAAGCCCCTTTCTGAGATTTACGAGAAGTCGTTGGTCATGAATAAGATACATCTATTGATGAAACTTTTCACCTCGGAATGATAAAAGGAGTTTATGCGACAAAGCACATGAATGAATACAATTTGATCACAAAATAATTGTGTTCAACTGACATTTGGTTTGATGTTGAAGTTCAAGATTTGATCCTATTTTCAAAATTGGCACAATCATCACATGATTTGACTATGCTATAGTTGAAGGATGTTTGTGATCTATTCTAACAATGACATCATAAGATGCGAATTTGGCAAAGGCATCATCTTCTCTTTGAATTTTGAGTATAAGATCTTACAAGCAAGGAGCATAGGCAAGCGTAAGTTTTGAAAGATTCAATATGTTGCCATGGATTTACTTGGCAATATGGCAAAATAGATCACAACAAAGATACTATTTACAATGTGTCGAGGCATATTACATCAAGAGATTATTTACAATGTGGCAAGACAGCACATCAAGAGAAATAATTTACAATGCATTAGTTGTCAATGAAAATGGTCCAAAGAGATAAATTTTTTTGGACTTAGATATGCTCTTTCCCTCTACCTCATTGAAGAGCTAATGTAGAATTATGTTGCAGAAGACAACATATTATTATGTTGGTGAGGATGACTCGTTGAGAATAGATAAAAGATTCCATACGACAGAATTTTCCCCAGGAATGCTTTATCAATTTACATTTCTTTCTATTTGTATCTGGCTCAAATTTTATGTGATTCAGTAAAAAATAATACCCATTCCATCATTTGCTAGATCGATCGGCATGGTTCGATGAATAGTAGTTGGTGACCTGCTTAAAACGACTAACGAAACTATGTGGAACCTTCACATTGTGATGCAAATTACGGGCATAGGGAGGAATATATTATTTGTTAAATTAGATATAAAAGGATACATGTCTACCTTTTGTAATGATACTTGAAAGGTGAACAAAGAAACGATAGAGACATCGAAAGGAAGAAAAAGTAACGTGTACGATACTTCAAACACCAGAATAACAAGGATAACTATGGCCACCAAATTTGACAGAGTTGGGAGTATCAATGAGTTCACCACATGTACGAATACGAAAGTCAATATTGTTCCAGCTAATGCAAAAAAAACAAAGCGAAAAAAATGGAGCTTGTACTGTTATGGGCCTACTCGGAGGTTGCCGAGCTCTATCCGCAGAGAATGCGAGGGGAAGAGGAAGGAGGGGAGTCATGCTCAACCCTAACCCTAGAACTTGAGGAACAAGGGAGAACTAGAGAGAGGAAGAGAACTTGGTTAATTTCATTCATAATGCATACAATGACACAAGGGGTCAATTTAAAGACTTACAAGTAACGCTGATGTAAATACCCAAAAAATAATAGTAGATGTGTGAATATTAAAACCTGGCGACTCTAATTAGTCTTAACTACGACTTAGCCCAAACACTTGAAATAGCATGCATAAAGACACGTAAATGAAATATGCATAGCCGACGACGAATGGTGGGGACCCATAACAGATTCATATCTACCTTCTGTAATGATATACTTGGAAGGTGAACAAAGAAACACTAGAGATAGAGAAAGAGAAAGAAAAAGTAACGTGTATGATACTTCAAACACCAAATTAGCAAAGGATAACTATGGCCTCCAAATTTGACAGAGCAGAGTTTCAATGGATTTCTCCACATGTACGAATAAGAAAAGTCAATATTGTTCCAGCTAATGCAAAAAAAACAAGGCGAAAAATTTGGAGCTTGTGCATACCAATGACTAGGCACAATTGCCAGTGGCATCATTTGTAGACTCGTTATGTCATGTCATTGGCTTATACCAAGAAAGGATGATAATGTGTTTATATTTCTAATATAAATCTAACATGTTTGCTTCTTTTAAAGTATGGAACAGACATGTTGCATGAGAAAATCTCAAATATCTTGAATGAGAACAATGAAAATTTTAATGAAGTGCAATTCATATGATATTGCATGTGTTGATATATGTGGAGGGGAAGAGAAAAGGATCACCGCAGCTAACAGAAAACATGGATATAATTCTGTATTAAAGAACAAATAACATGAGGCTGCATGTTGGATTACCCGAGATGCTTTGATATGATGATGTTGGTTGTTAGGGCACGACTACTAGAGAGATTGAGAGAGAGGAAGATCTAGAGAAAGAGAGGAGGAATTAGGTCTAAAAGGGAGAAGAAGACTAACCTTGATAATCTCTTGCATAACCCCAAAAGGGGGGCTGCCCGGGTATATAAATACCCGGGCAAGGAGGGAGCCGGCCGGCCCCTCCAAGGAGGGCTGAACCCGTCTGGTTCAGCCCTCGGCCGGCCGGTTTACTGCATGGGGGCTGAACCGGATGGTTCAGCCCCGTTGTTCAGCGCGCCGTTGCACCTTCGTACGTAATGACGCCCCGCAAAGCGTAACGGGGGCGTAACATTCCCCTCCCCATCGAGAACCAACTTGTCCCCAAGGTGGTAGTCGGGGTAGAGCTCCTTGAAGTCGAAGAAGTCCACCCACGAATTGTGTGCCGGCGACAGGTTCTTCCATTTGACCAACAGCTCGGGCCGGTATTCCGCGCCCCGATTCTTCCACTTGAGCATCAAAATATCTTCAGGAAGCGGTCGCAATTCACCCGCCGAAGTGACCTCTGGCAACAAGGTGCTCGGTTGCACATGCGGACCAACCTTCCGCTTGAGTAAAGAGACATGGAACGTAGGATGGATACGCGAACCCTCCGGTAAAGCCAGCGTATAAGCTACCGGTCCCACCCTGTTGACAATCTGAAAGGGACCATAGTAGCGTGGGGACAACTTCTGATTGCCGCGACGAGCAACAGACAATTGCCGGTATGGCTGGAGCTTGAGAAACACTTCATCCCCCACGGCGAACTCCCGCTCAGTGCGGTGCTTGTCCGCCTGGGTCTTCATACGATCCTGGGCTAGACGGAGATTCTCCCGAAGTGTGACCAACATGCGATCCCGGTCCCGCAGAGCGCGATCCACCGCGGGAAGAGCGGTGCTCCCAGCCTCATAGCTGCCCAGAGTAGGAGGAGGTCGGCCGTAAACCACCTCGAATGGAGTCATCTTGCTGGCGGAGTGGTATGCCGTGTTATAACAGTACTCGGCCCAATGCAACCAGTCCGGCCAGCTGCGCGGCTCATCCATCACAAAGCAACGCAGATAAGTCTCGACCCCACGATTAAGCACCTCCGTCTGACCATCCGACTGCGGGTGGTTGGCCGTGCTGAAATGTAAGCGAGTGCCCTGCAGCCGGAACAGCTCCTTCCAGAACCCGCTGACGAAGGTAGGGTCCCGATCAGAAATAATGGCGCGTGGAAGGCCATGCAGCCGGACAATCTCCCGAGCAAAGAGAGCAGCCACAGACTCCCCGGTGTACGGATGGCTGAGCGCCAGAAAATGACCATACTTGGACAGCTTGTCCACCACCACGAGAATGACAGACTTCCCCTTAGACTTTGGCAGGCCATCAATGAAGTCCATGGACACCGTGTCCCAAATCAGCTGCGGAATCTCCAACGGTACAAGCAGTCCTGCCGGAGAAGAGGTTTCATATTTCTGCCGCTGGCAGATCTCGCAGTGCCGAACGAACTGCTGAATGTCCCGTCGCATGCCCGACCAAAAGACGTTTGCCCTCGCCCGCTGAAGGGTCCGGAGCACCCCAGCATGCCCTCCTGTGGGTGACGAGTGGAACTCATGCATCAACACGGTCTTCCAAGCTGAATCAACGGGCACGACCACACGGCCCCGATAGTAAAGCCGGCCATTACACAAGTGATAGCCAGCTGTGACGGTCTCTCCTCGCTGTAAAGCCTCCACCAATGGACGCAGTGCATCTGATCGCCGGACCTCTTCCTGAATATCTTCCACGGAATCAACCAACGGCCCTGAAATATGAGCGAGAGTAGCTTCTGGCAGGCGAGAGAGAGCATCGGCGACCACATTCTCTTTACCCCGGCGATACACAATCTCGTAGTCGTAACCGAGGAGTTTAGTCACCCATTTCTGCTGTAGCGGCGAGGAGACCCGTTGGTCTAGGAAATGTTTCAAGCTCTGGTGGTCCGTCCGGATCTTAAAGTGTCGGCCCAGTAGATATGGTCGCCAAACAGCCACTGCCTGAATAATCGCCAACATCTCCTTCTCGTAAGCTGAGAGGCCCAAAGTACGAGGGGCCAAGGCCTTGCTGTAAAAGGCTAGCGGCCGCCCTGCCTGCATCAAAACCGCCCCGATGCCGACTCCTGAGGCATCCGTCTCCAGAACGAACTCCTGTGTGAAGTCCGGTAAGGCCAAAACTGGTGTGGTGGTCATGGCCCTCTTGAGGGCCTGAAATGCCTCCTCCGCCTCCTCACTCCAGGAAAAGGAGTCCTTCTGCAGCAGCTGAGTCAGTGGCCGAGCTATCTTGCCATAGTCCTGGACAAACCGCCGGTAATACCCAGTGAGCCCCAAAAAACCCCGCAAGGCGCGGACTGTAACCGGCCGTGGCCAAGACTGCATACTCTGAATCTTTCTTGGGTCGGCCCGGACGCCTTGACCGGAGACCAAATGGCCCAAGTACTCCACCTCCTCCTGACCAAAGGAGCACTTAGAACGGTTGGCATAGAGATGGTGTTGTCGAAGTCGGGCAAGAACCTGTTCCACGTGACCCACATGGTCCTCCCAGTTCGCGCTGTAGATGAGTATATCATCAAAGAATATCAGAACAAACACCCGCAGAAAATCTCTGAATATCTCGTTCATGTTGGCCTGGAATGTCGCGGGCCCTCCAGTAAGCCCATTTGCCATAACCAAGAACTCGTAATGGCCGTCATGCGTCCGGAAGGCCGTCTTATGGACGTCCTCCTGAGCCATCAAAATCTGATAATATCCGGAGCGAAGATCCAACTTGGTGAACCGTTGCGCCCCATGCAGCTCGTCCAGTAACTCTTCTATGTGAGGAATAGGAAAGTTATCCTTGACAGTAGCGCCGTTTAAGGCACGGTAATCCACACAAAATCTCCAGGAACCGTCTTTTTTCTTGACCAGGATAATGGGAGCCGAGAAGGAACTCGTACTCGGCCGAATGATGCCGGCTTCCAGCATCTCGCGGACACTGCGCTCGATCTCCGCCTTCTGGATGTGTGGGTAGCGATACGGTCGAACATTGGTAGGCGCAGCGCCCACCTTGAGCGGAATACGGTGATCGCGGAATCTTGCCGGAGGTAAAGTACGCGGCTCCTGAAAAACATCATCATAAGCGGTCAGAAGAAACTGTAACTGAACCGGTACCTCAGAAGGCGTGGAGCCGCCGGTGTGGACCTCCCGCAGGACAGCCATCATCTGTCCATCCCCGCTCAACCGTTGCATGCTGCGCAGAGAAACCTCCTTAATAGGAGAAGACTTGAGACCTTGCAAGCAGAACTGCTTGTCCCCGTGCACAAACTCCATAGTCATGTGGTCCCAGTCGAAAGTCACCCGCTGTAACTGGCGCAACCACTGAACTCCCAGTACCATGTCGGAGCCCCGAATAGGTAATAGGTAGACGTCGGTCTGCCCCACATAGTCGTGCAGCCGCAACTCCACTCCCTTCAGCACCCCTTCGCATCGCAGCTTGCTCCCATCCGCCACCATAACATGAAAGGCAGCCCCTTTGTCAATCACATGCCCAACTCGTCGTGCCACGTCGGGGTGTATGAAGTTGTGGGTACTCCCACTATCCACCAGTATAGTAACCTTCTCTTGGGCGATCCGGCCCGCCAGCCGCATAGTAAGCGGGGGAGCGCAACCCTCAAGAGCATGAAGGAAAACCCCGAACTCCCCCTCGTCCAAGTCCACCTCCAACTCCGCATCCGGAGCCGGCTCATCGTCCCCATCCTGCTGTAACATGAAGACCTGTAGCTTCTGGCATTTATGGCCGGGCACAAACTTCTCGTCGCAATTAAAGCATAGCCCTTTCTCCTTTCGAGCCGCCAACTCGCCCCACGATAACCGAGTCACGGTCGGTTTGTTGCCGGTGGCCTGTTCCCGTCGTGCTGGTGTGGCGGTAGTCGTAGTCGGCCTACTCGTGATGCGGGTTCGCTGTCTGTTGAACCGCTCCTCCTGAATGCGAGCCAAGGTAATGGCGTGGTTCAACGAACGAGGCATGAGAGCCTGGACCTCGTCCCGAATGTGCTCCTTGAGCCCCGATATGAAACAGCTGTAGAGAGTCCTTTCCGACCACTGGACTCGGTTCGCCAACTTCTCGAACTCGGTGCGGTACTCTGTCACGGACCCCTTCTGACGAAGTTTCTGAAGGAGGGCCTCGAAGTTCTCGTACTCCAGTGGCCCAAATCTGGCCGCAAAACCGTCCACAAACTCGCCCCACGGTACGTAATCTCGTCCCCTCAAGACCCCTTGCGTCCATTGGTAAGCGTCGTCCTTCAAGTGGAAGGCCGCCAACTGCACCCACTGCCCTTCCGGCACCTCGTGATATTGGAAGAAGAGTTCCGCCTTCTGAATCCATTCCAAGGCGTCGCCGCCCTCGAATTCCGGAAAGTACATGCGAGTTAATCCGGGGGTCAAGCGTTGTGCCCCATGACCTCCTTCCCGTCTAGCCGGCTCACCTTGCTCGAATCCATAACCTTGATGTTGACCGTTTCCCCAAAGAGGGGGTTGTTGTTGTCCGCCCCACGCTTGGCCAAATCCACCCATACCTGGCGGCCCAAACCCACGGGGAGGAGGGAGAAGCCCTCCCCCTTGATATCCTGCAGGGTCTGGAGGTCGCCTAAGCCCAACCGGCTCCTCCCAGCCTCGACGAACCCCAGCCGGGTCCTCCCAGCCCCGACGAGCCCCAGCCGGGTCCTCCCAGCCCCGACGAGCCCCTCCCGGCTCCTGCCAGCCCTGCCGGCGCACCCCTTGGCCCGCGCCGAAATCGGGAAAAGCTCCTGCTGCAAGCCCCGGCCCTGTCGGACCTGCCGAAGCCCCATATGCGGCCCCAGATGCCGCCGCTGCTCCGTAAGGTGCCGCCGACCCTCCTGTTGCCCCGTGCGCGCCGCCGGTGGGCCCTCCCGTGCCCTGCCAGCCGCCGCTGGGCCCTCCCGTGCCCTGCCAGCCCCCTCCAGGCGGGATCCAGCCGGTGCCTGGCGGAAGAGAGGTCGCCCGTGCGCGATCGTCGTCCGAGAGACGCACGATGCCGACTCCTCCTTGCGCGCCGTTTGCCGCCAAGTCCGCCCCCGATCCGGTCGAATCCTCACCGGTTGTGGCTTTCCCTTTCAGCAAAGCCTTAATTTCCTCCATACGAGCGTCGATCCGCCCTTCCATGGCCGCCATAGAGTCGGTGAGGCCAACCATGTTCTCCTCTAGGGTTTCAATCCGTGAGGACTCTTCTTGATTGCGAGTGGTCACCATGTCCGAGAGAAGGAAGACCTCTGATACCAAATGTTAGGGCACGACTACTAGAGAGATTGAGAGAGAGGAAGATCTAGAGAAAGAGAGGAGGAATTAGGTCTAAAAGGGAGAAGAAGACTAACCTTGATAATCTCTTGCATAACCCCAAAAGGGGGGCTGCCCGGGTATATAAATACCCGGGCAAGGAGGGAGCCGGCCGGCCCCTCCAAGGAGGGCTGAACCCGTCTGGTTCAGCCCTCGGCCGGCCGGTTTACTGCATGGGGGCTGAACCGGATGGTTCAGCCCCGTTGTTCAGCGCGCCGTTGCACCTTCGTACGTAATGACGCCCCGCAAAGCGTAACGGGGGCGTAACATTGGTATTGTTGTATATCTTATTAATAGAGAACTCTAGTTCCTCTATAGATTAAAAGCTACATAAATAAGTGTGAACCAAAAGGTAAACATTTCGCACTTAAATGCTTTTAGTTTCCTTTCTAAGGTGTGTGGTGGATTCATAGTTGATGAGAGATGTGGAGTGGTGTACAACATTATGATAGACAGATTCCAATCACGAAGTGGGAGACCATTGAACATTAATGAGATCTGAAACAATATTTTCAAGGCACTCCAAATTGTCCCATTATTTAATTACAAATTCAAATAAAATTGATAATTTACAAAATCTTATTATGATTTTCGGAAATAATTTATATAGTTAATTCATAGCATTAAACATATGTTGCAAACATTAACTCGTTATCTCTAATACAATAACTACTACCAAAGTTCATAAAACGACTCCTCAGGTTGGTGCTCTATCCATTTAAATCCAACCAACACCACGTGTATATTTCTCTTCTATGTTTGTCGTCTGTGACAACAATTATGGGCGGCGATCATCGATCATCGGTGACCCAAAACTTTGAGAAACATCAAGATAATACTTAAACAATTGGTTGAGACCAATAAATCAATTCAACAATGCTACATATCAAGATTAGGAGAAGACCACAAGCTTCAACAATTGGCAGGAGAGCAAGGTCGCATGCAGGCAGTGGCATAGTGTCGTCATCATGCAAGAATGTGAACAAGATAAGATTGCAAAAAATGATAACACCATCACACAAGCTAGTGGTTGTTCACTTGTTTGGTTCACCTTAATTGCAAATTTGGAATGTAATGCATGAAAATTCCGGTTGTTTAGTTTGTTGATATCTCTAACAATTTGTTTCTAAATGAAATGTCATAAATACACGAAATTTTTGTGTCCGAGCTCCGGACACAGATCTATGTCCGGGGCTCACGAGATGATGACACGTCAGACGTGTAAAGGGTATATGGTACACGTTATAAAGATTTATCTCTCTCCCCGTTTTCAGATCATCTTCCCCATTATGCCATTCATGACTTCCTCGCCATCTGCAGGATGCTCCGGGAAGAAAAGTCATGTATTGTTGGTAGAAGAAGAGTCGGGGGAGCAGAGTCGTGTTGTTGCACCCATCATCTTCCAGAAAGAAGAAGAGTCATGTATCTTCTCTTAAAATGAGATTATATAGTGTAGATGATGTGTATTACTGGGTGGATAAGTAGATTGGTGGGCAAAATTTCCAATTTAGAAGAATGGTGAAAACAAGTGAAATGAGTTCGGTGAAAACAAGTGAAATGAGTTAGGTGAAAAAAAGTGAAATGAGTTCGGTGAAGAAGATGAAATAAAGAAGTGTTATCTCACTAAAATAATTCACATGTCACTGAGATAAGTGAGTTGTATCCGAGATAATCGATTTGTCGCTGAGATAATCGAGATGTATTTGAGATAATATATTAGTTTGAGATAATGGACTTGTCGTCTCCGAGATAATCAAGTTGTATCTGAGATAATACATTTGTCTCTGAGATAAATAACTTGTCTCTATAATAATCTAGTTGTATCTGGAATTTTTGACTCGTTCCCACAATTTCACACAAATCTGAATAATTTACACGTGTCAGCATCTCGTGAGCCCCGGACATAGATCTATGTCTAGGGCTCGAACACAAAAATTTACCATAAATACAAACGATCATTGTAGTCCTATAAAAAGAATACAATCACAATTTAGATGAGTGGCATTTTTGCTCCAGTGAGTTTAGACAAAAATAACCACAGCCATAACAAAGGTTAAGGCTGCGACGGAGGGAAAATCTTATTTTTGAACATAAAAGTGGATGGAGTTCCTTAGGCGAGGTCGAACGTTCACGAATGGAAGTTCATAACCAACTCTTTCATGACCTCCACCGACGTGCCAAATGGACCCTAAATCTAGCATGATTGACATTTGAACCATACAGCCCTACATCACAGATGAAGACATGATCACAGATTGATAAAACAAATAAAGAACTTCTACACAGCTTCTAAAAATGCACCATCCCTTCATCTTAGTAATGCAGCTCCCGAGAGAGATTCAAACTTAAATAAGTTGATATCGAAGATGTTCTATCAAACATCAAGCCACAAAAAAAGTTGCACATACAACAATAGAAAGTCAACAAATCTCACAAGGGTGTGTAATTATAAGAACACGGTCTCCTCAACAAACCCTAAAGTGATAACCCGAAAGTATCATCCATGCAAATGGAAACCCAAGAAATAAATACGAGCAATACCATAAATAAGAGCAATACCATTGTTAAAGCTTAAGCGTTGGGTGGCTGGACCTCTTCGGATGCGATCTCTTCGCCGGTATTAACAGCAGGCGTTGGAACCGATTCGGCGACTTCGCCGTCATTTTCCGGGGCAGGAGCAGCATTGCACTCGGCAGGAGCCGAATAAGCAGAATAAGCTTTAAGCTTGACGGAATCGATCATTCGCCGGCTGATCTCCTTCGAATAGATATGGAGAATCTGTATCCCCTCGTCCACGGACGCCTCGACGGAGACAACGTCGTCACTGGCAGCCGCCGAAGGGGGCGAGGCGGAGGCGGAGGCAACAGCAAAGGCCTCCTCCTCGATTTGGCGCGCGATCGCGGAGGACTCTTCTGGCGGCAGCGTGCCGTACCGCTTGGAGAGGATGGAAGGGGTGGAAAGGTTCTCGATGAGGCGGTTAATGACAGCGTCGCGGGTGCGCTGACTCGGCGGCCAAATGTTGACGGAAAAATTCGTAAAGGAAGAGGCAGGCGATGTCGGCCGACCGCCATCGGCAGCGTGTACGGGTGCTGGCGCTGGCGCGGGGGCATCCTCTGACTTGGGGTCCTCGACCTCCCCCTCATGCTTGATCTCTTCACTGTCTTCGGCCATGAGAGTAGGGAGGTGAGGAAACAGGTCGCTTCGGCCTTCGAGGGAGAGGATGGACGGATCTCTCGCCGGCGCCGCAGATTGATCACTTCAGGCAGCGGAAGGAGCAGGAGCTTTAAATTTGGGGGAGATCCTACAAACGCCACTTGATTGCACGTGGCCAGATCTGAACGGTAAGGAGGAAACTACCCTGACAGCTGTCGGTAAATCGGAGAGAAGTTCACTATAAATTAATATTCCGTGGTCGTGAATAATTTGAAATCAACCCTCCCTCAATTTGAAATTAATACGAATATTTAACCACATTTAAAAGGTTGTTTTTTTTTAAATCTGGTCAAAGATATTTACGACTGAAATAAGAAGTGCAGATACGCTAATAAAAGAGGGGTTATATTTTGTTGTTTTACAAAAAAACTACATATAAGTGTCCAAAATAATATAATAATATATCTATACTATTTTATAAACGAAAAACACCATTTGGTGCAACATTCATAATGCCTATAATACCCTTACTATTTTTACTTAAACACTAACAAACATTCAAAATAATTTCAAATCTTTTTAAAACGAAAGGGCCCCTTCGTAAATACCTTTCTCCCGCTAAATCACATCACATCCCGTCTTTCCACATCCCGCCAGCTTTCCACGTCACGCCACCTACATCCCGTCTTTCCTCTTCTCCTCTGCATCCCGCCATCTAGGTCATTCCACCGAGAGCAAAACGCAACTCGACGGCGAACCCTCTGCGTGCAAAATCAGCAGGCAAATCCTCTGCCTCTCACGCTCAACTCGACGGCGACGCTCAACTCGACGGCGGCGACGCTCAACTCGACGGCGAATCCTCAAGGTTCTCAACTTTCTGGTTTCTGCGACTCCACTGAATGCTTAATTTCTGGAATTATTGTTTTGCAACTTCTCTAATGTCGGGAGGCATTCTTCCTCCTCAGAAATTTTTTGGAGATCCAAGTTCATGTCGCCATGAAAATCTTTCTTCCTTTGGGCCTTCTTCCATTCGGTTACTGATCTGGAACAGAGGTAACATCAGCCTATGGTAAAGCAGCTTTCCTCTTCTCCTCAAAGGATCTGCACTTTGCATTTCTCCTCTCCGACACATTTCAATCTGTAATCTCGCAGCCTCGCCCTTCAATCCAACATCTTAAAAAATAACTAATCTAATCTTAAACTGAATGCAATCTTGCTCTTCCTTAAACTTCTGGAATTTTTCTAATCTTAAACTGAATGCAGTCTTGCTCTTACAACGCATTTCAATCTGTAAGCTTAATTTCTGGAATTATTGTTTTGCAACTTCTCTAATGTCGGGAGCATTCTTCCTCAGAAATTTTTTGGAGATCCAATTCCATGTCGCCATGAAAATCTTTTTGCATTTGGGCCTTCTTCCATTCGGGTACTGATCTGGAACAAAGGTAATATCAGATCTCTCCATTTATATTTCACTGCATTAGTCTATTACTTTAGGCTGTATAAGTATGCAGTTATTGAAAGTCATCTTTATTGATGTTGGACTATTAGGCAGATTGATCCAATTTTGCAATCTGTATTTATTCTCATTTATATTTACAGTTCTGAGCAGGTCCGCCTTATGTTTTTCTTACTCAATCTGTGCCATTAGTTGAAGCTTTTTTATAATTAAGTTTTCTTCGTATTCACTTGGTATTCATTCTTTATTTTGCCTGATTATCCAATTAATTTTTCTTGGTATTATATACATTTTCAACAGTTCTGTCTTATGTTTTTTTAAAAATGAAATTTTAGCATCAGTTGAAGCTTTTTTTATTCATAAGTTCTATTTAATTGAATCATGAATTGCAATATATTTTATGCAATGATATGCTGCGCCGGATGAACTTCATGATCCTCATTGTATTGCTTCAGTTGACATATGTGGATAATAGTTTTTGTCAAATCGGCATATGTTGACAATAGTTTTGCCTAAGTCGGCATATGTATACAATAGTTTTGCTTCAACAGACATATGTTTCCAATTGTTGTTTACTTTGCTGCTTATTTCTACAAGTTTGTTCTGCCCCAATTACTATCTTATGGTTGTTAAGGAATGCTTACGATAGATTGCTCTAAAATCTACATTTCACAGCATCAGCGATGTCCAACGAAACACATACGCAAGGGGCAATTGGTCGCAAACGCACAAGGGCTTCCACGTCGGGGACACCGCACCCTCCGCAAACGCTATAGCAGCTTCCAACGCAATTGTAGAGAACAACCTTTATACGCTTGATTTACGTACATGTTTTGTGTTAATTCTACTCTATTGTAGAGAACAACCTTTATACGCTTTTTTATGGTAGCGGGAATTTCTAATGCCTTTGATTTTATATCTCATTCATGCAATGCTAATTTAATTTTATGTAATTCTTAATACTCGACGATCTCATTCCCTTCCGGTGGGGTTTCTTATTTTCCATGTTCATAAGGTATGCTTACTCATCTTCCATCAATTCCTATTTGAAGTATAACAATTATGCACAAATTTAATTCTATGCAATTCTATATATGCAGGGACATGATAAATCCTAATGGTGCATCTCGCTTTCTTTGATTACTAAATTTAGGTATAATTTAACTTTGTTCAGTGGAAATTTGGTGGTATTTTTTTACTATGTTATCTTCTTCCTGGACAATGTTTTGTTCTAAATTTTAATTATACATTGTTAGAGTTAGGATTTGAACAATTTTTTGGTTCGGTAGCCATTGGGAAGTTCATGTTAGGATTTTGATTATTTTTGAATTCCTTTGATTCGGTGATGGATGATGTGCTGAATTTGCACTTACCGGAGTTTTTGAATTCACTGAACCCGGGCAATCTACCACCACACGATGAATGCCGCCCCCACGACGAATGTCGCACCCAAGACCAATATCACTGCTCACGACAGATGCGGGCGCAGCCCGCCCGAATGCGGGCGCAGCCCGCTTGAATGCCAAGCGGGCGAAGCCCGCTTGGTTACGGGCGAAGCCCGCAGTGACGCATCGAGAACGGGCGTAGCCCGTTCGAAGATGCTAGTATATATATATAATAGAGCAATGTTATCTGCAGTTTGCTTTTTACTTTTTGCTGGCCGCAGATATATGCAGGTCAAAAAATTGTTCATGTATGTCAAAATTTATATTTACAGATCATATTCAAAAATTAAATTAATATTTTCTTAAATAAATCACCAAGCAAAATATAGTATTCAAAAAAGTCAAATAAATACATTTTTGCAGTCTATTTGATCTACAATAATAATGTTGAAGCCAGGAAAATCCCGACTCCAAAATTCGGACCAATGCAGCCGGAGGCTACTCGCCCAGCAGTCCAACGAGATGACTTGGCTGACAACGACGAAGAAGCTAGAAGAGCAACAAACAGGACCTCAGGTGCTGCGGCAGGGAGGTCCCACCACGTACTCGGAAGCTCAAGGGAGTCTTCCCCTCCAAAACCAAAAATGGCCGAGCTTGGTACAAGGAAGGCAGGGACCCAGCGAGTATCTCGCCTGAGGGGGTCAACCTCGTCCAAAAGGTCCTCTTTCTTGTACCTCTGGGGGTCTATTTATAGACAAATCCTGGGAGGGTGGGGGGGGGATAGTTACCTGGCCATACTCGCCCATACTCGCCTCTGCTCACCCAACTCGCCCTCTGCTCGCCCAACTCGCCCTCTGCTCGCCCAGCTCGCCCTCTTGCTCGCCCAGCTCGCGCCTTGCTCGCCCAGCTCGCGCCTTGCTCGCCCAGCTCGTGCCTTGCTCCTGCTGGCTGAGTTGTCTTGTGTCTTAGACTGCCGGCTTCTGTGCTGACCTTTTGACCTTGACTTCAGCCTACGTGGCTTTGAATGGGCCTACCCTCGGAGAATGAGGGTTGTACAAATAACCCAAGAAAATATATTATAATCATTTTAATTCTATATATCACAAAAAAATATGTTTGTGGTCACCCCTTTCAAGGCTTCAATCAATAAAAGACGTGTAAAATCACAAAAACACCAGACTTTATTTATGCACAAAACCCTATCCTTTAATTAAATTCAGATGCATAACACGATTTACAGCATTTTGAATAAATGAAACATTTTCGAAAATAGAAAAATAAGTTATAGAGGAAGATAGAGGAGCTCGCTGGCCGGAGAAAGGAAGGAGGTGGTCGGCCGGAGAGGATCACCGACCGGAGTCGCCGGAGGAGGGAGAGGAGATCAGAGAGGAAGCTCGATCTCGTCCGACGGCTACAGGTTAAAAAGAAAAAAATGCAGGTTGAAAAGAAAAAATGATACATTTTTTTAAAAAGCGGTGGTCCGCATATAGCCAAAAACGGCCTGCATTTAACATTGCTCTTTTTAAAAAACGGTGGCCTGCATATATCCAAAACCGGTATGCGTTTAACATCGCTCTATCTATAATATATACGAGTGATGTGCCCTTGTTAGACCGTAATATTACTCAGCAACGACATTGTCTCAGCGCGACGACACGTATGTCGCTCGCAGCTCCCAAGCGCATTAGGAAATCGAGTGACTGACGTCGGGGGGCTCCGAGCGGGGGGAGTGTTGTCGGGTCGGGAGACTCTCGCGGCTGGTACATTGTTGCGGCCGCACGGGGGCTCTCGTGCATTGTGCGACTGTACTCCCGACGTGACGGCGCCGCTCACACCCCCGGAGCGCAGTGCTCGAATTGCGCTTGATTTTGTAAAGCATTTGGGGGTGCGAGCACTATGAGTGTCATCGTGCCGGGCTACGATCACGGCTGGGGCACTATTGCGGCCGCACGGGGATTCACTGTGCCCCTCGCGACAGTACTCCCACCTAAGCATGTTGTGACACTCTAACTCACTCGACCTCCTCTCGCTCGAAAAAACATTGACAATGTTGTACAGCATAAAGTTCATCCCAATGTCTTTTTGGAGCGAGAGGAGGTCGAGTTAGCTACGATCTGATCGTCACAACATGCTCAGATGGGAGGGCGGCAGGAGTACTATCGCACGAAGCACGAAGACTCCCGCGCACTGTCACTCATAACTTTAACGTGCGTCACATTAAGATGATTGGAATGTGGAATGATCTAATCAATACTCATGGGCGGACCCACATGGAGGCATACCCCGGGCACGTGCCCGGGTTTGAAAATCGCAGAAAGCAGCGAGCCAGCGAGCTTCTCCATAGTTCGTGCCCTAACCCATTCGATTATGAGATTCCTCCACAGGCGACAACGGCGACAACGGTCGACGACTCGACAAGCACTACTATTCTTCTCCAAAACCAGACGCGTGCATTCCGGAGCCGCCGTGCCCTAACTCCTTCCGCTTCCGGCTTCCTCGATGGCCACACGACAAACACGAGTAGCTTGAGTGTCTGAGCAGCTAACCTCCAGGCTCCATCCTGCTTCTGGCTTCCTGGATAGCGACGAAGACGACTAGACGAGGCGACGAGCAACAATTTTATTTTGCCCTAACTCCTTCCACCGTTCCACGAGGTATAAGTGATTGAGTGATTCCATTTCAGCGATTCCATTTCTGCATTTCATTTCAGTGAAACCATTTCCTATTTCTTCCCTAATTTCATTTCAGTGAAAATGTGAAACCATTTCCTATTTGATTGAGTGCTCTACTTGGCTGCTTCTTTAGTTCTTCCTATTCCTCCAGTTTTGGGTAAGTAACGATTCCATTTTGCCATTTTACCTTATTTTTTTTACCAGCTTATCTGCTTATGCATCGTAGTTCCTATTGAATCCGGCCCTTCTGATTTTGTTCCAGGTTTATATTGTTATTGTTATTATTAATGTAAATATTATTACTAGGTTAATGTTATTGCAAATATTTGATGCTAAGTTCATCGTGCTATTGCTAAGTTCATCTTGTTGGATTGTTGAATTGATTACAAAAGATCAATGCTTTATTGATTCCTAATTTTGTATTCCAAATATTTGATGCAATTTCAAAATGAGTTTACGAAAAGTGGCATGTTGAATGGTATGTAAGAAGTTTTTTGGTTACTATAATTTTGTTCATGTCTACACTAGTACAATTTTATTTAATCATTGCGTTTATTTATTTGTTATAAGGTGTGCCCGGGCTAAGTAAAATTCCTAGTTCCGCCGCTGTCAATACTTATATTATTTTTAGGATATTGTTATTAGCAAACCACGTTAAGCTATTAGCAAACCATGGTTATTAACAAATCATAAATTTTGAAAATGGTTATTAGCAAACATTTTTGTTATTAACAAACCATCAAAATTTTTAAAAAATAGCACGATAAAAATTAGTAGAAATGGGCAACCATATCATTTGGAGATGGTTTTCCTCAAATTCTTTTTGACCCAACCTTTTTTTACATTTATTTTCATGATAAAATCCAGTTCTATTACAACTCAGCATTACACAAGGTCTTGCTCTAACACCACATAATTTATCAGAACCCTTTATAGTAATTGCAAAACTAAGACGTTTGATCACATTTCGCACTCAATCAACTAACTCATCCCGGGATAAAAAGATTGTATCAGTCTGAAAGTGAACTCCAAAATCTACATGTAAACTAATAACACGTGTGATACCTAATTAGGGATGATCTACAACATTTTTAAAAAAATATACCTTAATACTGTAGACTTCACTCATTCCGCCTCATCCTCCATAATGCAAAAAACCAATTGAGAATTAAGCTCAAAATCCTGAGCTTGATAAATGTTGTATCAAAATCTGGAAAAAAATTAAGTTCAAAATCCGAAAAAAAAAAGACTTCACTATATCATCAATACACTAAAATACACCAAAAAAAACAAAAACAGTTGTATAATCCCCAGCTAGTAAACTCAGCACAAAATCAAACCTTGGTGGAAGGAGCCACAGATCTAGGGCTCTAGAAAGAGGCACGAAACAGTGGCACAAAACAACCAAACAGGGTCGTCGTCCGGCCCAGAGATTCGTCGTCCGGCGTCGACTTCGTCGTCCATGGGCGAGGTCGTCGTCCGGCAGCGAGGTGGAAATCGGTTCGTGAGGGGGGGTTTCACGAGAGGGGTTACGCGAAGGGAGGGGGGATTGCGACTGCTAGGTTTTTCGGGAGACGGGAGAGAGGGTTTGCTAATAGAGCTTATTTATAATTGAAAAAATGACCTAAAGTTATTGAATCATGTTTTTTTGGTTTGCTAACAACGAAGCGTGGTTTGCTAATAACAATGTCCTATTTTTAATATATATATATATATATATATATACATATTGTTGAAACCAGAGAACCGATTTCGACGTTCGAAAGGGGGATGCAGCTAACCCTTGACCCGAGCTAGAACCCTTGACTAGTTGCTGAGAACCGAAAGATCTTGCCCCTGAAGAACACTTGAAACTGAGAACGAACCCCTTAAGCTGCAGCGAGTAGGTCCCACCACACACCCGGAAGTTCAAAGAGAGCTTCCCCTCCCAAGCCAATGCTGAACCTGGGCACTTTAGAGGGCACTAAGGGTCACCTCTCCGTCAACCTTAACTGACAGGGGGGTGGAGTGCTTGCTAACAAGACACACGCAAGGGAGAGGGGAGACCAACCCTTCCCAAGGTGCCCATAGCGGTCTATTTATAGACTTCCAAAATTGGGTTGCGGATAGCCAAAAATCTACTATCCGCGGCTCAACAACGAACATAAACGACCAACACAGGAGGGGGGTGAGTGGAGATGAGACGTCCACTTCCCCCCTTGCTGAGACAGCCCGCCCCTCCCTTAGCAAAGGGAGCATACGAGTGGACCGTAGGTCCACTCGCCCTTGGGCCCGTCCCTCTCCCCAGGCCTGGGCGAGTGGACCTTCGGTCCACCCGCCCCCTAGGGCTGGGCGAGTGGACCGAGGTCCACTCGCCCCCTAGGCCTTGGCGGAATGCGGGGGAGTGGACCGAAACGTCTATCTCCCCCTCCTTTTGCCTTGGGTGGCTTCGGACCCCTTCAACAGGTCGATTCATCGTGCCACGACTACCCTTACTATTGCGATCTCACCTACGTCGGGTCACACACCAGCTCAGCAAATATGAGGGTTGTACACACACACACATATATATATATATATATATATATATGACTATTTACCGGGACCTCCCCTCGAAGTTTGTGTAAACACAGCTTTCACTTCTCTAACTTTTGAAATTATAATTACCCCCTTTAATATTTACATTTCATAAAGCCCCACTTGTAATTATGCTAACTTCCAGGGAAAGTTTTGGTAATTATTCCTATATATATGTCTGTGTATATACTATTGTATATATCCTTTATTTACATGACTTGGAATGAACCAAACATCTAAACTCTATTGTAGATGCAAAAGATTTGTAAAATATGAAAGTATATCTAAACTCTATTTATTAATTTAATGAAGATTAATCCAATAAAAGAAGAAGAAACAAACAAATTTACGTGATTCACCCAAAAAAAAGAGTCAGACTTCAAACAAATTAAGAGTCAAGACATCTCATCAACATGTTTTACAAAATAGAAGGTGGGATAAATTCTTGATTTTTATTCTGTAACATAAACATTTTGTGTTGGTGAGAAGCTCAATACTCTCCCCATAGAAATGGAAGAATCCAAATCGGCTGAATAAAAACAATAAACTTGCTGCAAAAAGAGGCACTTAATCTTTCAAAGTTATGATGGGAGTGATCCTTCAACCATAGAATTTATCTTTGAGCACTTCAGGTGCTGATTAAATATGTAGATTTTTCCACACGAAGGCTTGATCGAAGCGACTTTACCGTTGTAATGCAGCCTTCTGAGCGAATTCTGAGTCTTCGACCAAAATCTGGCTTCGTGAAGCTCGCCTTCCTTCCAGGAGATGCTGACGGTGACTCCGCCTCGAGCTCTCAGCCCTCTAACAAATCCCTTGGGCCATTTATCACGAGGGAGAGCTGGGAGAAGGTAAAGATCCTGCTCAGTGCTTTGGACAAGCATTTCTGCTATGGCAGCAGAGAAGCTACAAAAGAAAACATGAACATATCATCAGCTTTTCTTTCTTGATAACCTGGCATTTATACGTGTTCAAACTTGAGATGAAGGCTCTGCTTGGGAGAGTTGTAGGAGACGGCTTGTTATGGTGAATGTAGCGGGGAAAAATACATGTAATGCTTGGACAACTGTAGTCGCAAAAGTTATTTTCCCCTAAAAATGATTTTGGGCCAAAAGAGCACCACATTCATCCCGGTGTCAGGTATACTTGACCCCAAAGAATGGAGTTTGGGCTAGAAATATAGGCCGGAAAGTTCTGATACGTACCGTTTTGAAATGTTTTGAATTTCTGTGTATCCCGACATTAACGTAAATGGGGGGAGTAGTTTGCGTAACTGTTGAACAGTTATTAGGAGGAGTTATCCGATGTGGTAACTGCTTACCGTCAGCCTATATATGGCACATGTATGTACTCTGTTTTGGTTATGTTGATGTAAATGTTATTGACTGGAATGAATGTCCGTGTGCTCATCTTCTTCCTCTTCGCTGAACAGTTAATGTTGCGTCATTAACTTCCTCTAAACTCACCTCTCAGTGGTGCGCCGCTGATCTCCTTCCACAATCTTTCTTAGATACGAATTAGGTTCGTATCAAGTTCCAACATAGGTAAAATCTTCGTTCCATCTTTAGGCCTAACAGCCTTCCTAAAATTTCACCAATGAGGTCAAACGTTCCCGATCCTAAATAATAGAGTTCAGGGTAAAAGCATTGGCCTGAAAGTTTCGAACGCAGGTAAAACTTCACCACTTTATTTACTACCACAATTCAATTGTCACTGCACAAATGTTGCAGTTGCCCCAAACTGAGCCTATGTTATGGAAGCATGCAAAAAATCCGAACTCTTATCTCAAGAGATATTGCCAAATTAGACCTAACAAGCTTCACAATTTCACCAACGAGATCAGAGCATGTTGAGATTTGAAGTATCGCTCGATTTTTTGGAGTTGCAATACTGTTGTAATCAAAGAGTTTTTTTTATAATGCTTACCCAAAATTGGCATCAATTTGGAATGGAGGGTGGGCTGTGAATAAGTTACTGTACAGGCCGCCGCCTTCATAATCAGCCTCATGGTCGGGATCAACCAAGTTAATTAGCTGCTTGATTAGCACATAAGCATGTGCACTGTCCCGAAGCCGGGCCCACAAAGCCATCTTCCATGTGGTTGACCATCCTGGTCCCATATCCCCTGCACAAATTGTGGAATTTGGTTAAAGTTTTGATCTATCATATTGATTCTTAAGAAGCACTTTGAGCAAAACAAAGATAAACCAAAAGTCTAGTTCTTCGTCGTCATCATCACTAGCCTTATTTAAGTACATTTGAGTCGAGTCTATAAATTTTCCATTATGTTTGCTCATTTCAGTTGAGCTTCGACTGAGGTGGAATTTGTAACGCACCATATTTATTAAAACAAGTTTTGGTGTGCGTCTAGTGAGTTTTGGTGTTCGTTTAGAGGGGTGGTCTGCGGATAGCCTTGGGCTAGGGTTTTATAAAACCCAAATTTCCCCCTCCCCCTCTCATTCCCCCGATCTCCCTCTCTTCGGTTCGGCGCCTGGAACCCGAGCCCTCTCCCGTCTCCTCTCTCTCTCTCGTCGGTTTGGAGGAGGATGACCTGAGCCCTCTCCCTTCTCTCTCTCTCGTAGACTTGGAGGAGGAAGACCCGAGCCCTCTCCCGTCTCCTCTCTCTCTTTCTCGTCGGCAAGGAGGAGCCGCCCCGAGCCCCTCTCCTCTCCCTCTCTCTCGAGCTCTTCCTAGGGCTGCCGCAAGGGGAGACCGCAAGCCGCGACGGTGTGCGCCGCTTGGAGGAAGAGGAAGCCGCAGCGCAAGCTTGAAGGTCGAGTTCGTGCGTGGACAGCCGCTACGTTCGCTAGCCATCAAATACGGGCACGTTTCCATGGCTCAGAAACACGCGTCAAGGGTAACGACTTTTCTTCTTGGGCAGGTGAAGTCCTTAATTAACATGTTTGCATGGAAGCCCCTCTCCACCGACAGGTGGGGGAAGGGTGCCCTCCGACGGGTTGATGTATACATCCCCGCTATTAATTGCATTAGTGTCCGGAAACGCGAGTACGGATTAGGCATGTTGTGTGAAACCCATCCATACATGTTGGTCTGGATTGGTGATGTTCTGGGGTTCTCGGAGAAGACTCCGTGGAAGTTGTATGTTTGGAATCTGGGGGTTTGCACGAAGCTGCAGTTTTGTGCTCCAGGAAACACCCTAATGTTTGCACGGGATCGATAGATCGTTGGCATTAGTTCCCGGGGAGCTTTTGTTGTGTTTGTGCGAAGCCCGTCTCTCGGAGACCGTCGGGCCAACGTGTGGAGTTGTGCGCCTTGAGTGCCCAACTTAGGTGGCCGCGAGTGACACCCTTATTACATAACAATCGGTTATGTAGGCGATAACAGGCAAGGGGAGGCTGACCCGTGTCGTGCGTGTTGGGTACGACGACTTGAGCAACGGGCTTGGCTGAACTGTACCTGCACTATGTGGTGTAGTTTGACTACCTAAGGAAATTAGTGTGTTGCTACAGACATAGGAGAGAGCCGAGGACCTTGGGTCACGGCTAGCGAATGCTCAATGTTGGGCCATCCAGTCTAGGACTGAGGATGGTGGTGGGACCCGGGGAAATCCGGTACACCGTTAAGGTGCCCTGAGTGCACGGGACGTTGGGCCGGTCGTGCAAACGTTTGTGATGATTGGTGCTTAAATGACACATTTTAGCTCTATGTGAATATGCTAATTTGCTTGCAGAGAAGAAGCACCGCCACCCCGAGAAAGGGGTGGGGTCGTTATAATTTGGTCAGCTATGCTGACCGTTACTTTGTTTGTCACCGCTTGGTGGAATGTTCTTATGCAGGGGCAGGTGAGCCGAGCGAGAATTTGTGGGTTGAAGCCCTTTTCCTGAGCCGGCCCTTGAAGACCCAAGTGTTCTGTTAAATTATTTTCATGTGTTGTCGGCCTGCGTGCCGAAGTATGCAAAACACTTTATTTGGTTAAACATTGTTGATGTAAGGCCTTAAGGCCAAAATCATTTGGTGTATGCCTTTTTATTCCTGGTTTCCTTATTATAGTGGACATTCCTTGTTGGGTGATTATTTCAACTTCTTAAATTCTTCCGCTAGAATGCAACTCTGTGTTAGGGTGCGAATTTGAAATCAAAAGAAATGTGGTCTCATTTAGTAACCCTTTTGTCTGTTCGTGTAATATGGCGTGGGGCCCCGGTCGGACCTTCTGTTATATTATTCGGGACGGAGGGGAGGTGTTACAATTTCGTATCAGATTCTGGTGTCGTTTCCTTCTTCGAATTCGTGGACGAATTCTTTTAAGGAGTGGTGAGCACACATGTGCGTTGCCATTATAACGTGAAAAAACCCATGAATGTCCACTTAGGAATGAAAAACACACATGAAACATGCTAAAAACAGTGTTTGCGGAACCTGAGCGTTCCTTTGTTTGTTGTTTTCTATGTTTATTAGTCACTAAATGTGTTACGCAACCATAGGTGACAAGGAGTGGTGCAGAGCCGTCTTAAGCTCAGCAATCTGCGGAGAGTAATGCTCCTGATAATGTGCCTATACCTCCTTCTGCGGAAACTATTCGCTTGGTTGTGGAAGCAGTGTTCGCTATGATCAACGCGCAGCCACGAGAGCAAGTGCACCATGTGGTGGCCCCCGTGCAGGCTGCCGTAGTGGAGCCGGTGGCAATGAGGCAAGTGCCTAATGAGCCTTTGGCGGCAAAGCGAGCAACAGAAAAGCAGATGAAGCATGTGATGAGCTTCAATCCTCCTACATTTTCGGGAGTGGAATCACCGACTCAGGTCGAAGACTGGCTCTCGCGTATAAAGAGAACCATGACGGCGACAGAGACCGAAGAAGGACAGAAGGTGACCATAGCCACTTTCCTATTGGATGGAGAGGCAAGACTATGGTGGGATGAGGTGGAGTTGCACCAGCTTGCTGGCAGGAAACTATCTGACGTTTCAATTGAAGAGTTCTCGAGATTGTTTCTGGCCAGGTACCTCCCTTCCACGCAGAGAATTGCGTTGGAGAACCAGTTTCAGCGCTTGACACAGGGGGAAGGTTCCGTTAACGATTATTTGCATTAGTTCACAAGGTTGGGGCGGTGCACGGGCTTCACGTTTGCAGACGAGGAGCGAAAGACTAACAGATTCAATGAAGGACGGTGGGATGACCTGAGGTTGCTTCTCTCAGGCCCGATGACGCAGGGCTTTCAAGTTTTGGTAAACACTGCCCGATCTTTGGATAAGGATATGAGGAGAGTGCAAAGTAAGAAGGACTTGGATGTGAAGAAGCCAGAGTACAAGGTGCCTACCTCTTCGAAGTCGGAGCACCGTAATCGGTGGAAGAAGGCTAGGTCTTCTGGACCAGCTCCTACTGTTTCTGGAGCTACTACGGGTCGAGGTCCGCTTACGTGTTATACGTGTGGCAAGGTGGGGCACTTCGCCCGAGAGTGTCGCAGTGGCCCACCGAGGACTGAGAAGAAGACATGAGCGTCTTAAGCTGAAAAGGGGAAAGCGGCAGAGTCAACGGCTTCCCATTATACTCCTGCACAGCCTCGAGTCTACAACCTTGGCCAACAGGAGGCAATAAAACAAAATGACGTGGTGACAGGTACGACATAGTATACAACTTTTACTGCTTTATACACTTACTACCTTGTGCTTTTCTTAACTTGTTTGAATTAGGTTTTGTCCTAATTTTGGACCATCCGGCGAGAGCACTGTTCGTGTTGCGTATCGGAGTGTCTTCCGTTTTATCAACTAATAGATTGGATGTTTTGCTGCCTAACGGATGCTTGATGTGTGCGGATAGGACCTGCTGTGTTCGGGTGCAAATAGGGAATCATGATTTTAGATTGGAAGCATTTGTACTGCCGATATCCGAGTTCGACGTGATCTTTGGCATGGACTGGCTCTCGGAGCAGCGTGCTTGTATTGACTGCAACTCGAAGGAAATCACTCTGGGACAAGATACTTGATGCGAGACCAAATTCGCTGGTATGCGAGGATCGAGCAAGACGCTGATGTCTGCTCTCCAAGTGGTCAAAGCGGTTCAGAAGGGCGCGGAGCTGTTCTTCACGATATTGGAGGTTGTAGAGCCGAAGTCCCGTTTGAGTGACATTCCTATCGTATCAGAGTTCGCTGATGTATTTCCTAAGGATCTCCCTGGGATTCCACCCCAGTGAGAGATCGACTTCCTTATTGATTGGGTGTCATGTGCGAAACCTGTGGCTCGTGCACCGTACAGAGTGGCGTCAAAGGAGATGGCAGAACTGAAGGTTCAGTTGCAGGAATTGCTAGAGCAGGGCTACATACGTCCAAGTGGTTCCCCTTGGAGTGTGCCGGTCCTCTTTGTGAAAAAGAAGGACAGGAGCCTGCGCCTATGCATTGACTATCGAGAGTCGAACAAGCTGACAGAGAGGAACAAGTATCTGATTCCGAGAATCGACGATTTGTTTGATCAGTTGGCTGGATCAACTGTCTACTCGAAACTGGATTTGAAATCCGGCTACTATCAGTTGCGTATAAGGGAGAGTGATATTCCCAAGACAACATTTAGTATACGTTGTGGCCAGTATGAGTTCACCGTGATGTCGTTCGGGTTGACAAATGCAGCATCGGTATTCATGGATTTGATGAATAGAACTTTTCGGGAGTATCTGGACGGATTTGTGATCGTCTTCATAAATGACATATTAGTATACTCGCAGTCGGAGGAGGATCATGCGAACCATTTGAGGTTGATTCTGCACACCTTGAGGAGGAGTCGACTTTATGCCAAATTCTCTAAGTGCGAGTTTTGACTATCGTCCGTGGCGTTTCTCGGTCATGTCATTAGTGGGGAGGGTATTGTTGTAGATCCGGCGAAGATAACAACTATACGGGAGTGGCCCGTGTTGACTACAGTGGCGGAAGTCCGGAGTTTCCTGGGACTTGCCGGCTACTATAGGCGGTTCGTGGAGAACTTCTCGCGGTAGCTTTACCTCTCACTACCTTGAAGAGAAAAGATCAAAAGTTTGTGTGGTCGCCGGAGTGCGCACGAGCTTTTGAGGAACTGAAGAGTCGTCTGACTACAGCGCCTGTTTTGTGTTCGCCATGTGGTGCGGAAGGCTATGAGATCTATAACGATTCCTCAGGGAGCGGCTTAGGTTGCGTCCTCCTGCAGTTTGGAAAGGTTATAGCGTATGGTTCACGCCAGCTGAAGGTGCATGAGAGAAACTATCTAGTCTACGACTTGGAGTTGGCGGCGGTGATTTTCGCCCTGAAGCTACGACGACATTATTTATATGACGTGAAGGTTGACATCTTTACGGATCATAAGAGTCTTAAGTACCTGCTGAACCAGAAGGAGTTGAACATGCGACAAAGAAGGTGGATGGAATTTCTCGGGGATTACACATTCGAGATACATTACACACCCGGAAAGGGAAAAGTGGTCGCCGAAGCTTTGAGTCGCAGAACTCCAGCACGAGCAAACTGGTTGCGCATGCATGATGAACGTTTAATCCAGGAGTTGGAAGCCTTGGGTATTACTTGTGTCAACAGGAGTGCTAGTGCAAATGCATGCATGAACTGGACGGAGGTACAGTGCGACCTCGCGGACAGAGTTCGGAGAGCGTTGGAGTTCGATGAGAGCATGAAGCGCTATGCAGCGGAAGGGCCAAAGTTCTCGGTTGAAGACGGTCTTATGCGGAAAGGTGATCGTTTGTGCGTCCCAAAGTCTGGCACTTTACGGGAGGAGTTGATGTATGAGGCTCACAATACCAAGTACTCAATCCACCCGAGAAGCACAAAGATGTAAAAAGACATGAAGACAATGTTCTGGTGGCCAGGAATGAAGAAGGACATAGCCCTCTACATGGCAAAATGTCAAACGTGCGCGCTAGTGAAGGCCGAGTTTCAACGGCCAGGAGATTTCTTGAAAACGTTGTCAATCCCGGAGTGGAAATTTGATGATATTTCCATAGATTTTATGCACGGTTTGCCAAAGTCACTGCAGAAAAACGACTCTATCTGGGTGATTGTGGATCAGTTCACTAAAGTTGCGTACTTTATCCCAAATCAGAAAAGCGATCCAGTGGAGAAGCTAGCAAAGTTGTATGTGGAGAACATCGTTCGATTACATGGTGTCCCTCGCAACATAGTTAGCGACCGTGATGGGCGGTTTACGTCTGGTGATTGGAGACACGTTCATCGGTTACTGTGCACAAAACTCAAGTTTAGCACAGCCTTCCATCCGCAAACGGATGGGCAAACCGAGAGGACAAATCGGACGATGGAGGATATGCTGCGAATGTGCGTTTTGGATTTCGGACAACGTTGGGAGGATCACCTTCATATGGTAGAGTTCGCCTGCAACAACAGTTACCAGGCGAGCATTCAGATGGCTCCGTACGAAGCGTTATATGGTAGGAGGTGTCGTACTCCTTTAGCATGGGCGGAAACCGGTGATACCAAGCTGCTGAAGCGCAAAGAGGTTGTTGGTGCGAATGAGTCGATACGGACCATTCGAGAGCAGTTGCTAACTGCCCAAGACCGCCATACGAAGTATTACAATGCCAAGCACTGGAACGTTGAGTTCGCGGTCGGAGATTGGGTGTACTTGAAGATAAAACCTTTCAAGGGAGTGTCGAGAGTCCGACGCTTGAAGAAGCTGAGTCTGAGGTATTTGGGGTCATTCGAGATCACCGAGCGCATTGGCCAAGCAGCTTACCGACTTGCTTTGTCGACGGAGCTGAGTGGGTTGCACGACGTCTTCCATATCTCTGTGTTGAGGAATGCGGTGCGGGAGCCCGACTCTGTGTTGGAGGCCGATAGTGTGCCGGTGGATAGTGGCCTATCTACCAAGGTGACTCCGATTTGCATCATCGATAGCGATATACGACAGTTGCGGAGAAAGACTATCAAGATGGTGAGAGTCTGTTGGGATAATTGTGACTGTAAGGAGCTCTCTTGGAAGCCCGAAGAGGTCATGCGCGAGGAGTACCCCCGATCTATTTTACTCAGGTATGACGAATTTCATTTCGTTATTTCTGCTTTAAATTTCGGGACGAAAAAGGGGAGAGAATTGTAACGCCCCAAATTTATTAAAACAAGTTTTGGTGTGCGTCTAGTGGCTTTTGGTGTGCGTTTAGAGGGGTGGTCTGCGGATAGCCTTGGGCTAGTGTTTTATAAAACCCAAATTTCCCCCTCCCCCTCTCATTCCCCCGATCTCCCTCTCTTCGGTTCACCGCCTGGAACCCGAGCCCTCTCCCGTCTCCTCTCTCTCTCACTCGTCGGCTTGGAGGAGGAAGACCCGAGCCCTCTCCTGTCTCCCCTCTCTCACTCGTCGGCTTGGAGGAAGACCCGAGCCCTCTCCCGTCTCCTCTCTCTCTCTCGTCGGCAAGGAGGAGCCGCCCCGAGCCCTTCTCCTCTCCCTCTCTCTCGAGCTCTCCCTAGGGCTGCCGCAAGGGAAGACTGCAAGCCGTGACGGTGTGCGCCACTTGGAGGAAGAGGAAGCCGCAGCGCAAGCTTGGAGGTCGAGTTCGTGCGTGGACAGCCGCTACGTTCGCTAGCCGTCAAATCCGGACTCGTTTCCATGGCTCCGAAACGCGCGTCAAGAGTAACGACTTTTCTTCTTGGGCAGGTGAAGCCCTTAATTAGCATGTTTGCATGGAAGCCCCTCTCCACCGACAGGTGGGGGAAGGGTGCCCTTCGACGGGTCGATGTATACATCCCCTCTATTAATTGCATTAGTGTCCGGAAGCGCGAGTACGGATTAGGCATGTTGTGTGAAACCCATCCGGACATGTTGGTCTGGATTGGTGATATTCTGGGGTTCTCGGAGAAGACTCCGTGGAAGTTGAATGTTTGGAATCTGGGGGTCTGCACGGAGCTGCAGTTAGTACTGGAGGTGTGCTCCAGGAAACAACCTAATGTTTGCACGGGATCGATAGATCGTTGGCATTAGTTCGCAGGGAGCTTTTGTTGTGTTTGTGCGAAGCCTGCCTCTCGGAGACCGTTGGGCTAGCGTGTGGAGTTGTGCGCCTTGAGTGCCCAACTTAGGTGGCCACGAGTGACACCCTTATTACATAACAATCGGTTATGTAGGCGATAACAAGCAAGGGGAGGCTGACCCGCATCGTGCGTGTTGGGTACGACTGTAACAACCCTAAAATAAATTAATTAGATATAAAAAAATGCTACCCGCACCCCAGCCCCCCCCCCCCCCCCTTTTATAAACAGCAAACCCCCGGTCTAGGGATCCCGCTTCCGATCCGCAAGCCGCTCCTCCCGACTCCGCGCCCGCTCCCGCTCCCGGCTCCCGCGCGCATTGACGTCGTCGTCTCCTTCTCCTCCTCCTCCTGCCATGGCCGCCTCCTCCTCCTGCAGAGGTCGACAGGATCTCCCTCCCAAAGCCGGCAGCCTCAGCCTTCTTCTCCTCCTCAAGGGCTGGCAGCCTCTTCTTCTTCTTCCAAGGGGCCGACAGCAGTCCTCCTCCTCCCCCTTGCTCTTCCCCAAGCCGACAGTCCTCCAAGCCAGCAACCCCTTCCCCTCCAAAGGGCCGACCGGTGGTTTCTTCTTCCTGCAACCCTCCTTCCTCAAGGCCGGCAACGTCTCCTAGGGCCGACAACCTTGTCTTTCTTCCTCTCCTAGGGCCGGCAGCCCTCTCCTCCTTGGGCTCCGTTTTCGCCCTAGGGTTTTGCTCGTTTCCCTCTTCACTCAGATTTTTGGTATCGGAATCTTGTCTACCTTGGGGGTAAGAACCTTCCTCCTCCGCCATTTTATTCAGATTTATTTTTGAATCCTTTATAAATTTTGTGCTCCAAGTCGCGTATATTCTGTGATCCAAGCTTATGTCCATCTTATAATCGTCTAATTTCTAGATATTCGTGCTCCCCGACGCCATTTGTCGCTCTAATTGGCGGGAACACGCAAAGTCCTCTCTGATTTAGGGTTTCCGCCACCCAAGCGCCGCCAAGTACCCGATCCTTCGTGGTATTCTCCTCTCCCCTCACCCCTGAGGGAGGTAAAATTTCTAAACCCTCTCTTGTTGTGTTGTGTGATTAGCAAATGTTTGTGCAAGCGTGGGAACTTCGTTAAGTCGAATATTATAAATATTGTGCTTGAACAGGTTCAAAATATGATTTATGGTTTTTGCTTGCGTTGGTTTGCCGCCGCCGTCAGATTTAGCCACATTTAAGGCAAGTAGAGATCTCTCTCTCTCTTGCAATCGTTGAATTTATTTAGCCCGTTTGTTCTTAAGATTTTTCTGACTTCGCTTTGAATACATGTTTCATCAAATAAGCTTAGTTCTTGAATGTCTGAATTGACTTTTTAATATATTGAGGTATCACGTGTTTGGAATGTCACAAGTTGTGAACGTCAATGATGGTTACTTGAACATTCACTTAGATGAATTGTGTCTCATTTGTTGGAAGACGAGTTAGTGAACGAAAGTGGTTTTAATTGTATTTCTATTTAAATGAATTGCATCTCATTTGTTGGATAAATGTAAGACTAGTAGATCTTTTCGAGCAGGAACATTAATTATTAAAATGATAAATGTTAAGATTCCTGCTAGCAACTAGATGAATTGTGTTGATATAAAATATTCGGCTCGTACACGTGTTTACTTGGAGGATAATCGTTTGTTGGAATGGATCAAACTAAATGAATACTTGGTATCCTAGACAATGATGTACAGTAATCTAATTACTCGCGAATTCTTAAACCCGCAAGTTTCAAAACTCTCTATCGAGTTCTTGAGTCATCGAATCTTGTTTCTTATGCCTGTTTGGTTGAAAGACTTGGATAAAGTCTATTTTCTTGATCTGATGTTTTTCTTCAGCGTGAATCTGTTCCAATTAGAATCACCAATCTATGAATCTTTTAAATTATCTAATGTCATGCACCTCTGTTGACATTGGTAAAATTCTTTTATTGTATATCTGAATCGGTTTTTGGTTACTTGTCTTGATATGCTAGAATCACTCACTCATGAATTATTTCATTAGTAGCACGAGTAAACAATTGAACGGTAGGGTTTTAATTGACGCAACTCCTTGACTTGGGTTCCCTCTTGAATCCCTAATGGGAACAAAAGACCAGTCATAGCGAGCATAAATTTCTAAATCTCCTGAATCCGTACTTGAATCTGTCTGAATCATGAATCCTGCGCGTCAAACAAAAACACCTACACTTTCACTTGTTACAACTTATGTTATTATATGATCATCTTTACATGTTTTACTTCAGACTAGTTTAATAATTATAGATATTTCTGTTTGTCTCACTTGCTTGCCTGTCTTGTTAGCTTTGCTTCATGAAAATCGGTACACAAATATTCTGTTTCTCCTGCTCGTATTTTATTTTTCTTTGCTCTTGTGTATTTCAATGTTCTGAGGCTTTTCCTTCTTGTTTTGGAATTTGCCTTAGCGTTCGTGCCTGCGCCGCCTGCTTCCTGGGCCGATCCGCGTCAAGCTTCAGGTTTTGTGTTTATGTTTCATTTCTTTTACTGTCGGATATTTCTGTTATGTAATGGTTATAATCATCCATTTTCCCTGTTTGCATGGACAACTGCTAGGTTAAATATTATGTGTACTAGAATTTGACATGATTTACATGCTCATTCATCTGCGATGTTCACTGCATAAAAATCTGTTCCAAACTTGTATCATAAGTTCTTTTGCAAAATGCATGCGCCCCGGTTTCAAACTATCATATTTTAAAGTTTCTGCAATAAAACAATCTGTTTTACTCAAAAGTAACTATTTTAAAACTTATTATCAGCTTCTCTGCTTCCGCCTTAGCAGACATGATTTTCTTTCCGCCCATGTCTGTGGCATCACGGCCCGCCCCGAAGCGCACTTTGACTTTTGTCGAGATGGGTTGTGACAACGACGACTTGAGCAACGGGCTTGGTTGAACTGTACCTGCACTATGTGGTATAATTTGACTACCTAATGAAATTGGTGTTGCTACAGACATAGGAGAGAGTCGAGGACCTTAGGTCACGACTAGCGAATGCTCAATGTTGGACCATCCAGTCTAGGACTGAGGATGGCGGTGGGACCCGGGGAAATCCGGTACACCGTTAAGGTGCCCTGAGTGCGCGGGACGTTGGGTCGGTCGTGCCAACGTTTGTGATGATTGGTGCTTAAATGACACATTTTGCCTCTATGTGAATATGCTAATTTGCTTGCAGGGAAGAAGCACCGCCACCCCGAGAAAGGGGTGGGGTAGTTATAATTTGGTCAGCTATGCTGACCGTTGCTTTGTTTGTCACCGCTTGGTGGAATGTTCTTATGCAGGGGCAGGTGAGCCGAGCGAGAAATAGCGGGGTGAAGCTCTTTTGCTGAGCCGACCCTTGAAGGCCCAAGTGTTCTGTTATATTATTTTCATGTGATGCCGCCTGCGTGCCGAAGTATGCAAAACACTTTATTTGGTTAAACATTGTTGATGTAAGGGCATAAAGCCAAAACCATTTGGTGTATGCCTTTTTATTCCTGGTTTCCTTATTATAGTGGACATTCCTTGTTGGGTGATTAGTTCAACTTCTTAAATTCTTCCGCTAGAATGCAACTCTGTGTTATGATGCGAATTTGAAATCAAAAGAAATGTGATCTTATTTAGTAACCTTTTTGTCTGTTCGTGTAATATGGCGTGGGCCCCTGGCCGGACCTTCTGTTATATTATTCGGAACGGAGGGGAGGTGTTACAGAATTTGTATTCATTGTTGCTGGTTAACAAATAGAATTGAATTGTCCACATGAAGCTGAAAATATTAACACGCGACCCAGAAGATACATGGAATTAACATGTTGGATAGATAGGTAACATAGAAGATCAAAATATTAGCATGCAAGACAAATTTGAGTGAGATTTACATTTTGGGCAGAATGGTTAATATGGTGTTAGGGAGGGGAAACTAAGGGGAAAGCAAAGCTGAAGGAGAAACACTAGTTGATCAAATCCGCATTCACCCAAAAGCTCAAATCTATGGTTGAGGGTCAATCAACTGGTATTTCTACACCAATATGTATTCTGTATATCGAATGTGAGACTAATGCTCATATGTGCCTCAACAATATCCCTCCCATGAGAACTCTTGTGCTATCACTCCCCATCAAATGGAAGTTTTTTCAATATCCTCCATAGCATACACTAAGAGCATATCAGCCATGTGGAGCCATCGTGAGAGTCACCCCTCTTGAAACATCCACAAATGGTACAAACATACTTGATCCCAACTACATCAACTCTTATACTTGTCAAGGAACAAGAAACAAGGGGGAGCGAACTTCGATGAGAAATATTAGTGGTCAACTTCATATTAAACCCAAAAGCTTAGGCCCATGGAAGAAGGACAACCACATGCTATCTCTACAACAACATATATTTATCTTATCTAACGGGACTAAATCATCGTCTTTTAAATAAAGGTACAAATCTAAGTGATGGAAGATTGAATGTTAAGATTTTAGGTTTCCATGTTAATAATTCAAGAGAGCGTGTTGATCCTGTGTAATTACAAATGGGACATACAAATTTAAGTAGATAGACGCTCAAATACAGCCTCACCGATCTTGGGGGTAAGGCTGAGCATATTATTCGAAACTCGAAAGTCGCTCGAAAATTGCTCGAATATTGAGCCGAATCGGAATCGGTTACAATTGATTCGACTCAATTTGAGTCGATTCAATTTGACTCAAATCTGATTTTGAGTCAGCCCTGAATCGCTTGAAATATGATTTGAATCAACTCGAATTAATTAAGAACATTATGTATTTATTAATATATTATTATTTTAAAATTAAAAACGCTAAATTTTAAACTCAAATACAAATATTGAAGGCTTTAAGTGTTTCATTTGCTAAATTTAAATGTTTCCCAATTTAATTTCGAGTCAGCTAGGAATAAAGAGAAAATTTGCTCAATTTCGAGCCAGCTTGATTCGATTTCGAGTCAGCTCGATTCGATTTTGAGCCATTTAAATTCGATTTCGAGCCAGCTCGATTCTATTTCGAGCCGACTCGGAATCGAGCCATTTCGAGCCGAGCCGGCTCGACTCGACTCGAAATCGATTTCGAGCCGAGTTCGACTCGAAAATTTCGATTTCGAGCCGAGCCCAAATCGCTCGAACTCGACTCGATATCAGCCCTACTTGGGGTGGGGGGGGGGGGGGGGCAGCAGTGTGTTACTATTCATTTAAGATTTAATTCATAGGTCCAGCATATTACAAAATATGTGTATGGATGCTTTTCTTTTTGATAAATTAACTGAAAAACATCTAAGAATGAAGAACATCTAAAATTTCATTTGCAAACCTCTTTTGTATAAGGTGTTGGCGGCGGCTTTACATAAATCAGGTGTATTTTCGACCGTTAGTGTGTGGCCTGGGAAAAGACCAAACAAGTGTGACACATGCCTGTGATGAACATCTGGATCTTCAAAATCTTGTGCCTACAAAAAACAAAGATTACAATTCAGCAGCGTCTATAAGTGTATACATAAAATATGTGCATTATACGCTATTCTATTTGGTCTCTTGCGAAGTATTATTGTTGATGTATTTAATTCTAATATGTTTGAATCTTGGTAATTCCTTTTCAATTTATATCCCCTATGAACATGTTATTGGGGGCCAAAGAGCGGTGGGGGTCAAGAGGGGGTTGAGACCTCCCCTATGCGGTACACAACTGAGCCCCGGACCAAGAATGATATATGTTGCAGTGTATTTTCTTTTTAGATTTCTTATAGAATTTTTCATTATGGAGTATTTCAAAAATTCATTTATATTGCAGAGTGCTATATAAATGCTGCTAGTATATGGGTTTAGGTGTGCGAAAATGATAGACATTTACATTTCTTCTCTGTAACCCCAATTTTCCATTGTGAAAGACATGTCACCACCTGTGAATGTAGCCCTATCTTTGAGAAGAACTACATTTACTCTCATGTTGCTGCATGATTTGTCGTTGCTTTTTCTTTTTTGTGCTCATTTAATCCTAACAACTACAGTTTACTTGGAAATCTAATGAGATTTCAAAGCTCCATTTTTATACTCTAAACTTTATAGAATTTTTGACACGTTTATAGGTTCTCTTATGAATGTAAGTGACGAGAGAGGGGATACCCTTTCCCAACACATTTGAAAGAGACATGCACAGAGAAGAACCTCAATTACCAATACAAAACAGTAAAAAGTAAATACAAATACCATTTACAGTTCAAACAGCTTAAAATCATTTGTACAAATATGATCAAACACCATGGCCTTTCTCAAATTCCTCAAGGCTAAATAGTTATCATACACCACCAATTAGATGCATAACATCAAGTATATTGAAGCCGTTAATATGAAATTCAGCCCTGGTACATTTTTAGATTGTGAAGGTTGAACTAAAGTTTCAGAGCCTTCATCAAGCTCCAAATACAGATAAATGCATTCGGTCTTCAGGCCATTAGTCAATTATATCAATCTGAGCCTTTCAGGCAATTTCAAATGCATACTTACACATTTAAGCCCTCCTACGTAGATGAAAAACAAGTTAAAAGAGTTTTTACCCATTCCAAGATGGAGCCATCTCTAGATATTCTGGTCGGGGGAAGCTTCGGAAGAGCAGTCTGGATTCTCTTAACTAAATCAGCATCTGCTTTACCCAAAACCTAGGTCATAACTCATAAGATAAGAGACCCAATAACACTATGAGATGGAGAAAAATTTATCAAATTAAATTATTAATAACAGTAGCAGTGTGCACAAGGTCCTCCGTGCACAGTGTGTGATGATGGCAATACCCGACCATTACAAGAACGATGGTTGAGTACCATTCCCGTCACACACTGGGCACGGGGATCCTGTGCACAGTTTCTAGTATCAATAAACAACATATACATTTGTTTAAGCCATATGTATTAAAAAATTCATATGTTCGATTAGATCAAAGAGATTAAAATCAAAGAGCTCAAATTAATTTGGTCTTATTTCAGGACCATGACCATCCAAGTTTTTCTTTTTGAGCAAGCCGAGTTCGTTCATCACACAAAAATAGGAAATGAAACTATAGAAGTTACCTCAGAGGAAGATATAACCACATGAAAGACCTCTCTAATTATCGCCATATCCATGGTCGATGAATAGCTGACACAAGCAGTTTTTCCATCAGGAGCGACAAAATTATGCTCCGGCGAAGTTGAAGGATTGGTTTCTAGATATCCTTCGCGACCATCAATCAACCAGTCCAAAAGAAAAGCAGCACATCCTTCCAAGAGAGGGTATGCTACATCCTTCAAAAATCCCTAAATATGTAAGGGAATGTCAATGAACAAAATCATGAAACAGCTCAATCCAATGTCAGCATAGGGCCTTGACTTGCTCTATGAAATATAATTTAACAAAGTCCAATAGGGAAATCAGAGTGATCAAGAAATATGTTGGCAAAAAAAATAAGGGTAATATAACTGAGGCCCCCAGGATATAGTGCTTCACTTAAATCCATGTTTTAAAAAATACTCCATTTCAATCCACAGTTTTTCTAATGTACAAATTGATCTTTGAGGCAAAATTGTGGCCTTTATTGAGGTCGTTTTTTAGTAATCATGTAAATTCTATTAAATTAACTCATGTGACGCTCCCTTGACTCAATTTTTACTTAAATTAGAATGATATACATTTTGTGATGTACCTTCATTCATAGTTACAAATTAGTCCCTAACAAAAACGTCGCGATAAAATAGAGACGGGTGCTTTAATAATTTCCTCTTACTTGGATTTTTGTTTGTGTGTATACACACACAGACATACAAGAAAAACCTCTTTTGTGTGCATTACACCATCAAATTAATCATAGCCATCTATTTTTATTTAAGTAATTCATATTTTATCGATCCCCGTTTTAATAATTTTTATTATTTATGTGATATAATATATATTTTAAACTTAATAGTTATATCATATAAATAACATTATGATTTTTATAATATTTTTTTCGCAATATATAGTAAATTAATATGATGTATTGATATAATTAAAAATTTCATATAAAATAGATAATATAATTAATATACATAAAAATTTGATATACTAGTGACTGTGCAGGGGTCCCTCCATGTGCTGTGTGATGTCCATAGTACTCGATCACCACATACTCCATGCAAAATCATTTTTTGCTACAGATATTACATCAGACATCGAGAGCAGCCAGTACTATCGATGCTACACACTGCACGGATGGGGACCGTGCACAACTGCTAGTATATGCAAAAGAAATACTTTTGTGAAAACCCTAATGACGAGAGATGGTAGTGAGCTACTGGTGTTACACTCGATGTAGAGGAGAAGACATCATATGTACATCTCTGGAACATCGCTAGAAAAAGGTAAGGCTCAATTAAACAATCTTTATGAAAGAATATTGTATGCCAAAGACCAAAGGACCTAGTTTTAAATGGCAAAATAAAAAAATACATAAAGCTAGCTAGGAAACACAAACCTGCTTTAAAAATCCTCATGCAGAGCATCTCCTATTCAATGCATTCTCACACTAAAACAGACAAATATAGAACTATTGGATAGACAAAATTTTGCTTATCATTAAAACTAAGAAAAATGGGTATATGAAGCTCTTGTTGACATAGAGTCTGGTAAAGAGTTCATAAAGAGAAAAAATCCATCAAAGTTTTGACATTTCAGGATGCACAGTTCTGATTAACTCATTTATGCATAAAATTAACATGAAAAACACATGCAAACTCTACCAAACTGTAAATTATCTGAGCAATATTAACACATTGTTGCAGAATATGCAGAGGAAGCTGCGAGTAAACTAATTATTCACCTTGTCCAAAGAAAAGGTATAATGTTCCCAAAGATGGGTGCAGAGCCAGGCCCCACCCATTGGCCAAAGGGCCCAAACAGGAGAACCTTGATCAGGTGATGTCTTGGCCCATACATCTGTGACTTGATGTGCAACCCAACCACTTGTCTCATAATTAACCTGCAAAAAAAAGTTTAAATCTAGGAAAGTGATTTAAAATATTTTGCATGCAAATTTTAACTAAATTATAAACCATAAGAATCCAAATTATAAAATGTTGAGATTGTCATGCTTTTTCATCCAATATTCTTGCTGAAAAAGTTAGATAATCTACCATTGCCTTCGAATCCTCTTTTGCTTCTCACCCTTTTCTCTTTCTTCTTATCGGAAAAAAAATGATGTCTGATTCTAAAAACTAGTCAGCAGGGAAGAAACTGGCAGTCAAAAAGGAGACAGCATAGAAGAGACCTATAAAGAATAAGGCAATACGCCCAATATAAAGAAGCGTCTGTCTGTTTTTTTCCTTCATGCCTCTGAGGAAACTATAAAAAAGGTCAAGAAGGGGATGGAGATGTCCAGTGCTTGTCATTAGCTACATACAAAAAGAACTTGACTGAGTATTGCATTTAATTTTGACATAAATCGTGATTCTTGGTTCTCAAACTCTCCGCCTTTTTCTAGTCATTATTTTTGTCGAAAAATGATAATTATTTCAATTCATAACAATTGCAACATGTGCAAGCATAGTTTAGTCTAACGAAGAAATACATGTTAGTACATAAATACTATGTGGTTGACCCTCACTCAATATCTTAAGCTTCTGGGTTGAACATAGATCTTCAGTTCCCTCTGGTTGATGCTCTCTAAAAAGTGTTACGAGGCTTTCCAGGTTTCATCTGGGATCTGTACATCTAGGATATGTAAATCAAGCAAGAAGGATGTTGCACACAGCCTAACAATCGAGAAATTCAATGATATGCACTTTGTTGAAGTGCCAAGGTATATGTGTGCCTCTGTGGAGTAAGACAGCGGAGGAGGGACATCACGGCTAACGCCGATGAACTTGCAAAGTGGCAGAAAATGCCTGAAGCCGGCAGCTACAGAAAAACGGAAACAAGGTTCTTGTTCTCAGAGTTCTTCTAAAACAATGAGTGCCCTAAAAACATCACAAAATATGCCTTATATCTTGGCTTACAAAAAATAACTATGCCCCCCCCCCCCCCCAAAAAAAAAGGAAGAAGAGCGCATAAGACTAAAATAATTACACCCTGTAAACCAAAACAGAGTCCAGCTAGGCCGCCTCGCCATCGCCTCCATCGGAGCTGTTTGTCGCCACTTCAACTGGTGTACCTGCCGCACCATTCACCCCTACCTGAAAAAGGGCTCGGCCGCGAGTCGTCGGGTTGATAAAATGGTTCGTCGGGGGAATAATAATTGACTAAATCAGCGACGTTGAAGGTGTTCGAGATGGTGAGATCCGGTGGCAGCTCGACAACGTAAGCGTTGTCGTTAATTTTCTGCAAAATGCGACAGATACATATCTTCCGTTTGCTCAACTTGGTGTATGTGCCCGCGGGGAAACGCTCCTTCCGAAGGTGGACTAAGACTAGATTACCCTCTTGAAAAGTTTTAAACCGACGATGTAAATATTTGCCAGCCTTATATTTAGTGTTGGAGAGCTCGAGTCGTTGTTTAACCTCGGTTTGAATGGCTACCACTCGTGTTGCCAAGTGCTCGGCCGCAATGTTGTATTCGGGAATCTTGGGGGGGGAATAAGGTCCAGAGTATGTAGTGGCGGTCGTTGATACACAATGGAGAAAGGTGTGCGACCGGTAGACCTGTTTTCCATGCTGTTGTAGGCAAATTCAGCGGGCGGTACGCAGAGATCCCACTGCTTGGGGGTGGTCACTACAAAGGCAGCGAATAATATTTCCCAATGTTTTGTTGACGCACTCGGTTTGACCGCCCGTTTGTGGCTGAAACGAGCTGCTGAACTGAAGATCAGTTTGAAAAAAAACGCCATAAGGTGTGCCAAAAGTGGGACAAGAACCTCGTGTCTCTATCAGAGGCGATCGTCTTTGGTATCCCATGGAGGTGGACGATTTCACGAAAGAAAATATTGGCGACATTAGATGCGTCCGCTATTTTCTTGCACGAGAGGAAATGCGCCATCTTTGAAAACCTGTCAACCACAACGAACACATAATCGCAGCCCCGTTGGGTGCGGGGTAAGCCGAGGACGAAATCCATGGAGATGTCCTCCCATGGGGCAGCGGGAATCGGAAATGGCATGTATATCCCGGTGTTTTGTGTTTGTCCCTTGTTACTCTGACAAACAAAACACTGTTACACGAGCTTGTGGACGTCTCGCTTGAGTTGGGGCCAATAGTACCTTTCCTCAACCATGGTTATTGTTTTAACGCGCTCCGGATGCCCAGACAGCCTGCCTCCATGGAGTTCTTGTATTAAGTGTTCGCGGAGGAAGCCCCGCGGGATGCACAACCTGTTCTCAAAGAACAGAAACCTGTCTTGGTTCAAATGTCGTCTGATGGGAGGGCCTTCCTTCAATTGTCGCCAAATGGATGCCAAGTCGTCAGCGACGGCATATTGATCTTTCAAACCATCGAACCCGACCACCTCGGTGTCCATCATGAATAACAGGGCTGATCGTCGACTGAGAGCGTCGGCCACCTTGTTTGCTCCCCTGCACGGTGCTTGATGACAAAAGTAAATCTTTGTAGATATTACACCCAAGGAGCATGCATTTGGTTGAGTAACTTGTGGCTATTGAGGTACTTGAGTGCTTGGTGGTCGGTTTGAATGATAAACTCCTGTTGGAAGAGGTAGTGCTCCCAGTGTTTGACGGCCCGGACGACGGCGTATACCTCCACTTCGTATGTCGACCACTTCCACCGGGATCCACTAAGTTTCTCGCTGAAAAATTATACGGGATGTTTCTCTTGTAAAAGAACGCCGCCAATCTACACTAGAGACGTGTCACTCTCCAACTCGAATGGTTTCCCAAAATCCGGTAAAACAAGGATGGGGGCTGAGCTAATCCTATTTTTAATTAAGGTGAAGTTCTGTACAGCATCTTCCCCCCATTGGAACCCCCCTTTCTTCATGCATTCGGTAATTGGCGTCATAATTGTGCTGAAATGACGTATTAACCGGCAGTAAAATTTTGCGAGACCATGAAAGCTCCTTACTTCGCTGGTTGTTCGCGGTGTAGGCCAACTCAGGATAGCCCGAACCTTCTCGTCATCAACATGGATCCCCTTTGAGAACACCACGAAGCCTAAAAACAGCAGTTCGTTCGCCAAAAAACTGCACTTCTTGCAGTTAATATATAACTTGTGTGTTTGGAGCGTGGTGAGTACCGCTCGGAGATGCTCGAGATGTCTGCCTTCCGACTTACTATATATTAAAATGTCGTCAAAATAATCAACAACAAAAGTACCAATGTGGGGTTTGAGAACCTGATTCATTAACCGCATGAAGGTTCTAGGTGCGTTGGAGAGACCAAAGGGCATGACTAGCCATTCGTTGAGGTCCTCCTTTGTCTTGAATGTCGTCTTCCACTCATCACCGACTCGTATCCGCAGTTGATGGTAGCCGCTCCTCAAATCAATATTGGAAAATATCGTCGATCCTTGCAGCATATCCAGCATGTCATCAAGGACCTATACTTGACCGTGATCATGTTGATGGGCCGGCTATCAATAGACATACGTCAAGTCTTGTCTTTCTTTGGTACGAGTAAAACGGGGACAACATACAAACTCTTGCTCTCTTTAATTACGCCTCTCTGGAGGAGCTCCTCAACCATATCTTGCAAGATGACGTGCTCTTTGGGACTCATTCGATAGTGCGACAAATGGCTCCCGCAATGAAGTCGATTTGATGTTGAATTTTCCGCAAAGGGGGCATCCCACCGGGTAACTCATCCGGCATGATGGCCGCAAAGTCAGCTAATAGAGCTTGCAGTCGTGGGTTAGGATTTGTCTCCAGCAAGCCCACTTCTCGCCTCACGACAGCGAAAACAACCTTGGATCGCGACACTTCCGCCATGAACTCTTCATGTGAGCACAACATCATTGGTTTGGTAGTTCCTTGTGGGTTCAGCTTTGGCCTCCCCTCTTCATGTTCAGCTTTGATCCTTCTGGAATTTCGCCATAAAGTGATGAGGAATCCATATAGGATACATAAGGTGAGGACTGTGAATCCTCGTTTGTTGGATTTCAAATCAGGTTACAATTGTTAGATGTATTATGCATTATATTGTATATTCTGGTGGTAGACCCTCTTAGGCTCACCTCTAGGTGTTGGGAACCCCTCTTCTCTTGTGTATATATATGTATCCTTAAGTGTGTATGATATACAAGATTCATTTTTCCTATCATGGTATCAGAGGAAGAGGTGGAAGTAGAGATCGGAGAGGTCGGAGATGGAGTGGTCGGTGGTAGGAGGAGAGGACATACCGGTGGAGAGATGGGAAGAGTGAGAAACTGCACATCAGATGGAGTCACAGATGAGTGTGAGATCGGAGAGACGGATGACACAAAGAATGGGTGAGACTCATCAAAAGTGACGTCACGTGAGATACGAAGACGACGTGAAATAGGGTCATAACATCGATAGCCCTTGTGCTCAGTACTATACCCAAGAAAGACACATGGTATGGACTGACCAGAGAGCTTAGTGCGCTCTCGTGGAGGGAGAAGGACGTAACACCGACAGCCAAAAACACGAAGATGAGTGTAACGTGGAGGTCGAGCGTACAAACACTCACCAGGACACTGGCCCTGAAGGAAGGTGGATGGCTGCAGGTTAATAAGATAGACAGCAGTGGAAACAACCTCAGCCCAAAAGTGAGGAGGAACATGAGATGAGATAAGAAGAGTGCGTGCTGTCTCGACAATATGACGATGCTTCCTTTCAGCGATGTCATTCTGAGCGTGGGCACCGGGACAGGAAAGCTGGGGGAGAGTGCCATGAGTAGCCAGCAGATCGCGAAAAGCATGAGAGAGGTACTCCCACCCCAGAATCAGAGCGAAAAATACGAATGGAAGCGGAAAACTGGGTGCGCACCATAGTAGAAAATGTAGCATATATCTGGAAGAAATTAGAACGAGCATGCATAAAATAAACCCAACAATAACGAGAATAGTCATCAACAATTATAACATAATATCGATGACCGCCCTTTGATACAAAAGGTGCGGGACCCCAGATCCCTATCAGTCGTCCAGTCAAGCCCTGCGGCCAAGGCGATGTGGGATCACTTGCGCCGTCTCTATCAGTCGTCCAGTCAGGCCCTGCTCTACTCTTTGTTCCAGACCCTTGGCGCCTGCTACCAGCGTGATCGGTCTGTTCAGGCCTTCTTTGCCGAGCTCCTTGATCTTTGGCGTCAGTGCGACGAGATAGCTCCTTCCCCCTGTGCAACATGCCCTCGGTGTGTTGCTATCTCTCGGGATCGCGACTGTCAGCGCTTGTTTGAGTTTCGTATGCGCCTACGCCCCGAGTTCGAGTCCATTCGCGCTCAGCTTCTACACCGGCATCCCCCTCCGTCTCTCAGCGATACTTTGGCCTTGGTGATCGCTGAGGAGACTCGTCTCCACTCCTTGGACTCCGCTATTTCTCCTGGTGGGATGCCTCACGCTGTTCTGGCTGCTCCCCAGCTTCCACCGCAGCCATCTCTTGTCAGTGCTCCTCTGCTTCCCTCGCCCTGTTCCTCGTCCTCCGGCGCGCCCTGTTCCTCGTCCTCCGGATCCCTTTTCGGCTCAGTCAGGTGCTCCCCGTCGCCCATCAGTCCGTTGTCACTACTGTCAGTGCATTGGTCATATCAAATCTGAGTGTCGCAAGCTTCAGAGAGCTCAGCAATCTGGTCAGCAGCGTGCTCCTGGTGCTCCTTTCTCTATTGTGGCACAGTCTCTCTCTATTTCTGAGCTTGCACAGCAGATTACTCAGCAGCTCTCTCAGGGATCCCTGCCTCGCTCTACTGTCTCAGTTCTTTCACCTCAGCCGGGAGCTTCTGATGCTTCTACCTCTCAGCCGACAGCTTCCTCCCCTTCAGGTATCTCTTCCTCTGACTGGTTGCTTGACTCTGGAGCTTCTTTTCATATGACTCATGATGACACACACCTCTCATCCTGCCAGCCCGTTTCCCCTGCCCTTAGTATCATGGTAGCCAATGGTACTATTCTCCTCATTACTAGTCGTGGCCTCCTTCATACTAGTCATTTCCATATCCCCGACGTCGCCTACATACCCAAGCTATCCATGAATCTTATATCCGCCAGCCAACTCACATCCCATGGTTGTCTTGTTGTTTTTGATGAGTTTGTTTGTCGTGTGCATGATCGTCTGACAGGGACACTCCTTGGAGTTGGTCGTCGTCGTAGTGGGGTGTACGTTCTTGATCGCCTCCATCTTCCTTCCACTTCGTCATCTCCGGCTACTGTCACCTTTTGTCTTCCTTCGGTGGCCTTTTCTCAGTGGCATCACCGTCTTGGTCATCCCAGTGCTCAAGCGCCTCCAGCGAGGGACCTACGAGCCCATTGATACATAATATCATGGTATCAGAGGCTTAGGGTTTCCTCATCCGCCGATCCCTCGCTGTTTTCCCGATCCCGCCGCTTCTCCGATCGATCTCTGATCCTGTTCTCCGTCGCTGATTTGTCGTCGATCTCAATCTCCAGGCTGCGTCGATCTTCTTCGTGGATTGTTACTGCCGACGACGACTCAAGCTCCTGGCCGACGACGATCACGACTCAAGCTCCTGGCCGACGACGATCTTCTTCGTGGATCTCAAGCTCCTGGCCGACGACAACTGCTACTGGATCGATCCCATCGAGCGATCGATCTCGTCTGTACTGCTACTGCCGTCTCCGAGTCGAGCGATCGATCCCGTCGAGCTTTTCTTCCGATCGATCACGCCGATCTTCGATCCTGCCTGCTCGTCCATCTTCGATCTTCGATCCTGCCTGCTCGTCCATCTTCGATCTTCTTCTATGTCTGCCCCGCATTCTCGATGACCTCGTCTCAATCCTCCGCCTTCCTTCAAAGGGCTGACATCATCCTTAATGGACGGAACTACAAGGCTTGGTCCGCCACGGTTGGTGTCATTCTCCGTGGCCTAGATTTGTGGGGTCACATTGACGGCTCCGAGTCTGCACCTGCACTGACGGTTACTGCTCCTGCTTCCGACTCTTCCACTGTCAGCATGGCCGCCTCCACCCAGGGCTCCGACTTAGCGCGATGGCGCTCTGACGACTCTCGCACGATTGCCGTGATCTGTCAGTCTTGCGAGCTTCCCATTCGGATGGCTATCTACGAGCTCCCGACCGCCTCAGCCTTGCTACACTACCTCTGGACCTGCCTGCTCTCCCTGCTACCGCCTGTGGTACTCCAGAGCCGACTTCCTATCGTGAGGCTGCCCAGATACCTGAGTGGCAGACTGCTATGTCTGCTGAGTTGGAGGCGCTTGAGCACACTCGTGCCTGGGAGTTTGTTCCTCTCCCCCTGACGCTATTCCTATTACTTGCAAGTGGGTCTTCAAGGTGAAGACTCGCTCAGATGGTTCTGCAGAGAGGTACAAGGCCCGCCTCGTGGCTCGTGGTTTCCAGCAGGAGCAGGGACGTGACTATGATGAGACTTTTGCCTCAGTTGCTCACATGACCACGATCCGCACTCTTGTTGTTGTTGCAGCTGTTCGTCGCTGGTCTCTGTTCCAGCTCGATGTGAAGAACGTTTTTCTTCACGGTGACCTTCAGCAGGAGGTGTACATGCTCCCTCCTCCCGGTCTTTCCTCTCATCCAGGACTTGTTTGCCGCTTGAGACGAGCTCTTTACGGGCTCAAGCAGGCGCCCCGCACGTAGTTTGCTCGTTTCAGTTCGGCCATTACTGCCGCCGGTTTTCAGCCGAGCCCGCATGATCCAGCCTTGTTTGTGCACTCCTCTTCTCGTGGTCGGACTCTTCTATTACTTTATGTGGATGACATGATCATTACAGGTGATGACCCTACTCATGTGACATTCGTCAAACATCACCTCCAGCAGCAGTTTCAGATGACTGATCTTGGACAACTGAGCTATTTCTTGGGCCTTGAGGTCACCTCTACAGACCGTGGTTTTCAGCTCTCTCAGTGACATTACACATCAGATCTTTTAGCTCGGGCCGCTCTCTCTGACTCTCGCACCGTGGACACCCCTATGGAGTTTCACCTTCAGTTACGACCGGATGATGGGGTTCCACTCTCTGATCCTACTCGTTATCGTCACATTGTCGGGAGCCTCGTCTACCTTACTATTACTCGGCCCGACATTGCACATGTTGTTCATGTTTTGAGCCAGTTTGTTGGTGTGTCTACCTCTGTGCATTATGGTCATCTACTGCGGCTGTTGCGTTATCTCCGGGCGACGACTTCACGTGGTCTCTTCTACTCCAGTAGCAGTTCTCTGCAGCTTCGCGCTTATTCAGATGCTACTTGGGCCAGTGATCCCGTTGACCGCCGATCTGTCACTGGTTTCTGTCTATTCTTGGGTACTTCACTTATTGTCTGGAAGTCCAAGAAACAGACCGGGGTTTCTCGTTCCAGTACTGAGGCTGAGCTGCGTGTCATGACTACTACTACTGAGGACATTATTTGGCTCCGCTGGCTCCTTGAGGATCTTGGTGTCTCTTCTCCGGATCCCACTCCACTCCACTGTGATAACACCGGTGCCATTCAGATCACCTTGAATCCAGTGAAGTATTCTCTTTCCAAGCACATTGGGGTGGATGCTTTCTTCCTTCGTGAGCAGTATGGTCGGGGAACTCTTGCTCCTTCCTTTGTTCCTTCTGAGCAGTAGCTTGCAGACTTGATGACTAAGCCACAGACTCGTTCCCAACATGCTTATCTATTATCCAAACTCTCGGTGTATGAACCCCCGTGAGTTTGAGGGGGGTGTTAGATGTATTATGCATTATATTGTATATTCTGGTGGTAGACCCTCTTAGGCTCACCTCTAGGTGTTGGGAACCCCTTTTCTCTTGTGTATATATATATATGTATCCTTAAGTGTGTATGATATACAAGATTCATTTTTCCTATCAACAATGATCGACCAAATTTGAGAGAATTGGTACCACTTTTGAACATCAAAGATAAGGAGATTTTCATTTCAGAACCTTAAAACAATATTTCAGCCCTCAGATTGGAATTATGATGGGTCCCATTTTAGAACTCCAATAATATTGAGGGTCTTTATATCGGGCCCTCAAATGATTGTAGAAATCCATATACTGGGACTTCAATAACTATCGCGAGCATCCTTTCAAGGAATGCTTTGCATGGGGAGACCTTTTGAGGAATGCTCTATATGGGGGCTCCTTTTGAGGAACTCTTTATAGTATGAGAACCCTATGGTGGAATCGCACTGCGAGGGTGAGACAAATTGATTTCATTGTTCAAGAGAAGTGATTCCTAATGATGGGACCTCGTGCAATGTTTAATGGGGTCCCTTGAGGGAACTCGTTACAAGTTGGTGTGAGTCAAAATGACTTCACCATTACGAGGGGTAATGATGCAGGACAGGCGTCACACCTGCCTGCCACCCTGGAGTCCCACCAAGGGGACCACCTTGGAGTCCACCAGGGCGGTTTTCATCAGGTCCGCGGACCGAACACCCCAACCAGCTTTCCGTCATGGAGTCATCACCATGCGGCAGGTTGTTGAGGCACGGGATCGAACACTCGACCTCCAAGATAATAGTCTTTCAGCAGAGCTCTCATCACCAACTGAGCCGCAGATCAGTTGGCGATGAGAGCTCTGCTGAAAGGCTCTTATCTAGGAGGTCGGGTGTTCGATCTCGTGCCTCAACAACCTGCCGCATGGTGTTGACTCCATGGCGGAGAGTTGGTTGGGGTGTACGGTCCGCGGACCTGATGAAAGCCGTCCTGGTGGACTCCAAGGTGGGCCCCTTGGTGGGACTCCAGGGTGGCAGGCAGGTGTGACGCCTGTCCTGCATCATAAAAGTGCAGGACAGACGTCACACCTGCCTGCCACCCTGGAGTCCCACCAGGGGCCCCACCTTGGAGTCCACCAGGGCGGATTTCATCAGGTCCGCGGACCGTACACCCCAACCAGCTCTCCGCCATGGAGTCATCACCATGCGGCAGGTTGTTGAGGCACGGGATCGAACACCCGACCTCCTAGATAAGAATCTTTCAGCAGAGCTCTCATCACCAACTGAGCCACGGATCAGTTGGTGATGAGAGCTCTGCTGAAATACTCTTATCTAGGAGGTCGGGTGTTTGATCCCGTGCCTCAACAACCTGCCGCCTGGTGATGACTCCATGGCGGAGAGCTGGTTGGGGTATACGGTCCGCGGACCTGATGAAAGCCGCCCTGGTGGACTCCAAGATGGGACTCCAGGGTGGCAGGCAGGTGTGACGCCTGTCCTGCATCAGGTAAGATTCCTAATACTGATATATCATGTAATGTTTAATGGGGCTCCATTTGTAACAGCCCTCTTTCCAGCAACCAATACAATTTAACAATTTCATTTCATGTATCATCAGAGGCACAAGGTAAGAACATTTAGCATACATATAAATATTCATTTCATGACATAGTACTAAAAGAAAAGTGTAGTACAAAATAGGTCATTTCATATCATTAAATATGTAACAGGATACATAGAGAAAGACCTACATATTATAGTACACAAAAGTTGGGGCTTACAAAAGATGCATCATATGCAAACACGCTAACCAACATCTACTATCTATGTATGTGTCACCTAACTAACCAACATCTAGAGTATACACATCACCTAGCTAACCAACATCTAGAGAGAAAAGAACAGGGCTCTGTGGGGTTTTGATATACATAGCAGAGGCGGTGACCGACAGAAATAAACAGGATATCGTAAATATCCCTTATCCGCCGGTCTGGTTTAATAGCGGAATGCAAGCATGCAGCCGACCCCTTTTATCTTGCTTCACAAACATATATATATATATATATCTTTATTATATAATACAATAGACATATTTGCAAGCACACCAAAGAAGAAATCTGGACCGTTGGATGAGGCTGGAACAAAGAATGGTTGTTGGATTGAAAAGATCTGGACTGCGAATATCCATTTATGCAAAAAACAGAATTCTCCAACTCCTGGAAATCCCGAGCCCTGCTTCCGCCCAAATTGGATCTCACGGTTCCCTACGCCGCTGCCGGCCTGCCCGGACCCCACCGGTGGGTTCGCCGGCCGCCGGCGAACCCGCCGGGAGTTGTCCGGCGGCGAGCGGGCAGGGCTATCGCCGGCGGCGGCCTTGCCCGTGAGCCCCAGTTTTGGGGCTCACGGGCAGGGCCGCCGGCGGTGGCCATACCCGCTCGCCGCCGGACAACTCCAGGTGGGTTCGTCGGCGGTCGGCGAACCCACCGGTGGGGTCCGGGCAGGCCGCCGGCGGCATAGGGACCGTCAGATGGCAGGCGGAAGCGGACGCGGGGGAGTGTTCACATTTTATTTTTATTTTTTAAATTTTTTTATTTCGTTTTTTTTAATACTTTTTAAATAAAACTAAAGTAATTAAATAGTTATTAAAAAAGTCTAATAACTAAAATTTTAAAATTATAAATAATTATCGGGGCAATGGAAGCCCGCGGCGGGCGGGCGAAGCCCACTTGAATGCCAAGCGGGCGAAGCACGCATCGAGAACGGGCAAAATAATTAAATTTAGAAAACCCTAAAATTTTAAAGGTTTCAAAATTTTAATTTTATTACAAAATTTATTTACTTAATTATAAATAATAATAATAAAAATTGGTGTGCATTGCTCGCGACCGGACAACCCCCAGCGGGTTCGCCGAGGGGGTGGGGGCGGGCGAAGCCAGCCATTATAAATAATAAAAAAAATAGGAATAAATAAATAAAATATTGGTGTGCATTGCTCGCGACCGAACAACCCCCAGCGGGTTCGCCGAGAGGGTGGGGGCAGGCGAAGTCCGCCGAGGGGGCGGGCGAAGCCCGCCTTGAATGCCAAGCGGGCGAAGCCCGCTTGGTTACGGGCGAAGCCCGCAGCGACGCATCGAGAACGGGCGTAGCCCGTTCGAAGATGCTAGTATATATATATATATGGTCATTTACCGGGACCTCCCCTCTAAGTTTGCAAAATTACAGATTGCACCCCTCTTATTATTGAAATTACAAAAACCCCCCCTCAATGTTACAAAACATAACATTTACCTCCCATAAAGTTCACATTTCATAACATTCATGCACAAAAATACCCCCTTCGGAGTACATTTTTAGGGGGGTATTTTCTGCATGGATGTTATGAAATATGAACTTCAGGGGGGGTAAATGTTATGTTTTATAACATTCGGGGGAGGTTTTTGTAATTTCAATAATAAGAGGGGTGCAATCTGTAATTATGCTATCTTCCAGGGGAAGTTTTGGTAATTATTCCTATATATATATATACTTATACATATTTCATTAGGAACATATATATGCATAACAAATATTTATGAACGTTGCGCTCACATAAGATAAAACATAAAAGATTTCGATTTGTCGAAATTTCAACGTGCACTGTCACTGCGTTATTGCATCATTAGGGTTACTATTTATCGTTATTTGCGTAAGTTCTATACTAACATTGCAAATTACCTTTTCATGTTCGTCGGCACCGCACACCCTTGGCGGGACCTCATTACGGGCTTGGGTGAATCAAAATGAATCGTTATGAAGGATAAGTTTCATAATATCAGCATATCTTGTAATGTTTAATGATGGGTTTCTTGGCAGTACCTCACCACGGACTGAGGTTAGTCAAAATGACTTCACCATTATAAAGAATAAGGTTCCTAATAGGAGAACCTCATGCACTGTTTAATGGGGGTCCCTTGGTGGGGCCTCACCATGGAATCATGGATTAGAGTGACTCAACATGTCTACACCATTATAAAGGTTAAGGTTCCTAGTATCGGAGCCTCATATAATGTTTCATGGGGGCTCCCTTGGCGGGGTCTCACCATGGGTTGGGATGAGTCCAAATGTCTCGATTGTTAAAAAGGATGAAATTTCTAGTATCGGAACCTCATGCAATGTTTAATGAGAAATCCTTGGTAGGGCCTCATCATGGCTTGGGGTGAGCCAAAATGGCTTCACTATTATAAAGGGTGAGGTTCTTAACATCAGAATCTCATGTAATGTTTAGTGGATATTTTTTGGATTGACCTCACCATGTGGGGAAAGAAAGCAAGGTGTGTTCCATGGACCATGGGCACCTTATCTCCGGACCATGGGCACCTTATCTCCTAGTTATCCTGATAGAATAAGAGAGAGAGAAGCCCTCACTCTATCAAAATGTGATACGGACGAGCACGTCGAGGAAACACCATGGCGAGTTTACACACACAGAAGGACGGCTCAGCCGGCGGATGCTTGATGGACGGACACCGGCCGTCCACTTATGTTTATTTATATTCATGTTTTATTGTTGTCCTTTATGTCTTATTGCGGACTGGTTATTCGCACCCCTCATGTTATAAAAGGGCGTTGCTTGGTCTATGGTTGTTATCTTTGGATCTATGAATTTTAGGGTTGCTCCCTAAGGGTTTCCTCTCATCCTCCTCCCCTCTTCGTCTCCCTACCTCCACCGACTCTTCTCTTGCCGGGTTTCCTCCCCTAGTTCCTAATATTTGGTCCGACCTGCCGCTCCGCCCGCAGCCCTTGCCGCCGGAGCCGTCTTTTCGGTTCGCTCGTCCCGTGCACGATCCGCCTCCACCGTCCCGTGCGCGATCTGCATATGACCCGCGTAAGCGCTCTCGCAATCTCGCTGCTGAACGATCGGCGCACTCCGCCTCCGACTTCGTCCCGCGCGCGATCTGCTGCTGTCGGGCGTCGCCGCTCGGTGCAGCACAGGAATCGGGCCTTCTTCGGCCTTCTGCCCGCCCGCGCAGCCCCCTGCCAGTCTCCAGCCACCTCTCCGCCATTCCCGTGCAACCTCCAGCTACCTCTCCGCCATTCCCGGGCAACATGTCGCTGACTCTTCGATCCGCCGGCGATTCCGCTGCGGATCCAGCCTCTGAAGCACTCCAACACCGTCTTGAAGCGCAGGATCAGCTTATCGCCTCCATGCACGCATCCCTTCTTGCCCTCCACTCGAAGATCGACTCCCTCCATATGCCGTTCACTCCCTCCGGCGCTGGTTCCGCCGCCGATGGCGGCTCAATCCTTGGCGCCGCTCCGGCGCGCCTCCCCGAACAGCCGGCCCCCGTGGCCCCCACTCGGCCCGCCCTCTCCCTCGACCTTCCGTCATTTGTCGGCGTCGACCCGATGGCCTGGATCGCCAAGGCGGAACAATATTGCGACCTCCACTTCACTCCGGAACAGGACAAGGTGTCCACCATTCTCGTGGGGCTGGACGACTCCGTCCTTGATTGGGCCTGGTGGCTTCGTCAGTCCAACCCCATTCTCTCCTGGGCTGAGCTCAAGCAGGAGATGATTCGCCGCTACGACGATCGCTATTCCGGCTCCTCCGCCATCGAGCGCCTTTGCGGTGTGCGCCAGACGGCTAGCCTCGACGACTACATCGACGAGTTTGTGGCGTTGGTCACTCATGTGCCCGGCCTACCCCCGGATCACTACCTGGGTTTTTTCATTCAAGGTCTGCAGCCCCACATCCGTTCGCGATTACGCACGCACCATCCTCGGACCATTTCTGACGCCTTGGACTGGGCACGCCTTGTGGAGGCCGACCTCTCGCGTCGCCGGCCAGTCCCGCCTACCGGCCCTCTTCCCCACGCAGCGCGGCCACCGTGGCGGCCACCTACTCCTGCTCCACCGCCACGGCCGCACCCTGGGGGCAACCGCCCGGGCCATCCCCCCCCCCCCCCGACGCATTTCTGATCGTGAGTACAACGAGTGCCGCACCAAGGGCCTTTGTTTTCGGTGTCGCCAACCCTACTCTCTGACCCATGAGTGCACGGCGAAGGAGTTCCATGCCATCTTCGGCACCTCCGACCCAGAGATTACCGCAGCAGATTTCGAGCCCCTCAAAATCTCAGAGGAGGAAGGCTACGCCGACCCTCCGACATGCACCCACCACCGCGTCGAGCTCCCCTGTTTCTCGGTGGGGGGGATTTCGGGTCCCCAAACCATGAAGCTGTCCGGGTTCCTTTGTGACCGCCCCATTGTGGTTATGGTGGACAGTGGGGCGATCCACAATTTTCTTTCCGCCCAGTTGGTGCAGCAGCTCCAGATTTCGTCCGCTCCATCTTCAGATTTCACAGTTTACCTAGGTGACGGGCGCCGCCGACCGACCTTGGGGTGTTGTCGCGGCGTTTCCCTGCAGGTCGGCAACTGCGCGATTACCGCTGATTTCTACGCCTTCAACCTGGGCGGCATCGACGCCATCTTGGGGGTAGCATGGCTTCGTACGCTGGGCGACGTACGGGTGAACTGGGCTACCATGACCATGCAGTTTCTACACCAGGGCCAGTCGTGCCACCTCGTCGGCGACTCAGCCCTCCTCCGCTTCCCCGTCTCCTTCCGCACTATCCAGCGGACTTCTGATGTCGACTTCTCGACCTGGCTCTGGCCCATAGCCACATCTTCTCCGGAGACCCCCTCCTATCAAGCAGACCTTCAGGGGCTCCTCACCGAGTTCGCCGACCTCTTCGAGGCCCCGACCGGCCTCCCTCCATCCCGGCCGACCGACCACGTCATTCCTCTGCAGCCCGGCACTGCAGCCGTTTCGGCACGGCCTTACCGCTACGGCCATGCCCAAAAGGACGAGATCGAGCGATTGGTTCACGAGATGTTGTGGGGGGCCTCATCCGCCCTAGTGCCAGCCCTTTCTCCAGCCCGATCCTCCTAGTCCGGAAGAAGGACGGTAGCTGGCGGTTCTGTGTGGACTATCGGGAGCTCAACAAGGCCACCGTCCCCGACAAGTACCCGATTCCGGTAATTCAGGAGCTCCTGGATGAGCTTCACGGGGCAGTCTTCTTCACCAAACTGGATCTGCGAGCGGGCTATCACCAGATCCGGGTGCGACCGGAGGACGTGGCCAAGACGGCCTTCCGCACTCATGACGGCCACTACGAGTTCTTGGTCATGCCCTTCGGGCTGACTAACGCTCCAGCTACCTTCCAAGTCACGATGAATGACATCTTCAGGGCAGTCCTCCGCCGCCACGTTCTTGTTTTTTTATGACATTTTGGTGTACAACTCTTCTTGGCAGGATCACCTACAGCATGTGCGCCTCACTCTGTCCACCCTTCGACACCACCAGCTCAAGCTACATCCGAAGAAGTGCTCCTTTGGCGTCGCCGAGGTGAGCTACCTCGGCCACACCATCTCGGCGTAGGGGGGCGCAATGGATGAGGAGAAGGTTGTGGCAGTCCTTCACTGTCCGACTCTGTCTTCACTACGGGATGTCCGCGGGTTCCTCGGCCTGACCGGCTACTACCGTCGTTTCATCCAGGGGTACGGCACGTTGGCCAGACTGCTCACACAGCTTCTAAAGAAGTCAGAGGAAGGCCCATTCCAGTGGACTCCTGCGGCCGCCGCAGCGTTCGCCACTCTCCAGCAGGCCCTCGTGCGGGGGCCGGTACTAGCCATGCCCGATTTCTCACGGCCCTTTCTGGTCGAGTGCGACGCGTCCGGCTACGGCGTGGGCGCGGTCCTCATGCAGGTCGGCCGACCGGTCGCCTACTTCAGTCGGGCCTTCTCAGACACCATCCGCAGCCGATCCGTCTACGAGAACGAGCTCATGAGACTCGTCCTCGCGGTTCAGCATTGGCGACCGTATCTTCTGGGCCGCCCGTTCGTGGTCCGCACCGACCACCACAGCCTTTGCTACCTCTTGCAGCAGAAGATAGCCACTCCCGCCCAGCAGGTGTGGGTTGCCAAACTGTTGGGCTATGACTTCACCATTGAGTTCCGCCCCGGGAAGACGAACCGGGCAGTTGATGCCCTCTCCCGACAGAGTCAAGCTCCAGAACTCGCGGCCATCTCTCGCCCGGTATGGGAGGACGCAGCGACCATCCAGCGGGAAGTGGAGGCCGACCCTTTCTTGAGTGGGATCCGGACGGCACTCCTCGCCGACCCCACCGCCCACCCGCCATATGCCCTCGTTGGGGGCCGTCTGCTCTTCAAGGGTCGCCTCGTTCTTGCGTCGTCGTCACCGAGCACTCCGCGCTTCCTCGCCGAGTTCCATGCCTCCCTGAAAGGCGGCCACGCGGGGGCGTTCCGCACATATCGCCGCTTGGTGGCTTCGCTATATTGGCCCCACATGTTCCGGCAGGTCAAGGCTTACGCGGCCGCTTGCCTCACCTACCAGAAGGCTAAATATGAGGCGACTTTTCCCGGGGCCCTCCTGCAGCCCCTTCCCATTCCGGAGCGTGTATGGGAGGACGTGGTCATGGACTTCATCACCCGCCTGCCGCGCTCGCAGGGGTACGATTGCATACTGGTCGTGGTAGACCGTCTATCCAAGTACGGACACTTTATTCCCCTGTGCCACCCCTACACCGCCGCCTCCGTCGCCGAGAGTTTCATCAGCGGCAATGTCCGACATATATATTTTGCCCTCTCCTATATATAAAGGAGAGGCCCCTTATTCTAAGTAATCAATTTATTTCCCATCCAACAGAAGTAAAATCTACCTTTCATAGGCAAGAATTTAATCAAGGCATGGAAATAGTGGAGAAAGATTTGTTGATGAATTAGCAGTCATGAGTTAAAGGTGATGTAATGCAAATTACTAAGTGTTCTTCAAGTATCATGAAGGGAGTTAAGCAGGGTCGTTTGTATACACTACATCTACAAGGTTCCACAATAACAAGTTATAATAGCATTTCATTCTGAAAAATTAAGTCCGACTAGACTAAGTTGTGGCATATGTGGCTAGAGCATACAAGAGAAAAAGGGATGTTTATTCTCAGCAAGACCTCTTGGAAATCATAAATTAGAGGAACTTCAATTTCGTTAACACTATATTTTTTGGAAGAAAACTGGATTAAATTTCCAAAGGCAGATCATAGTACAGGCCACTTTGGATTACATCCATTCAGATTGTTGGGACCTTTCTAGTAATCCGTCTCTTGGAGATGTCAATATTTTCTTTAAGTTATCGATGATTCTTCATTGATGACTCAGATTTTCATGACGAAAAAGAAAATTGAGGCTTTCAAAACCTCCAAACATTTAAAGATTTTTTGCTTTAATCAGACAGAAAAAACTCATACATCCTCAATGGTTTAGAATTCTATTCTCGAGAATTAGGTGAGTTCTATAAGGATGAAGGCATTGTTAGATATCGAATTGTGACAAAAACTCCTTAGTGTAATGGCATAGCAGAAAGGATAAATTGAATGTCGTTGGAAAGAGCATGTTGCATGCTCTTTAATGTTGGTCTGAACAAGGATTTTTGGGATGAGTCCATTAGCACATAATGTTACTTGGTGAATCATTTTTGAACACTATCATATGCCGTAAAACATCTATCGAGGTATGATCTAGAAAACTTGTTAATTATTCAAGTCTTGGAATAGTTAAGCGCACTGCTTATTAGCATGTTAGTGATTGTAAGCTAGAAACTAGAACAAGAAAAGGGGTTTTACGAATTATGTGGTCTCGCTCTGAAAAGAAAGGATCCTCGCAGAAACATTAATTTTGAAAACTATATGCTTCAGGATTGTAGTTTGTTGTTTCACGAAACCGAGACGATGTCACCAAAAGAGATGGAGGTTAAAATAACTCAGAGTAGCACAAGCGATGATTTACCGCAGTGTGTTGATAAAGAATTTTAAATTGAACTCAAAAAATGAAAAGATGTAAGCACACAATAGTTTGTTTGATCGACCTCACAGTCAGATCAATCCTCCACAAAAGTATGGCTTTGAAATTTAGGGACATGGTAACTTATACTTTACTGGTGGCAAAAGAGGTGGAATCATTATAACCCTCTACCTATCAAGAAGCTGTCACAGAAGTGGAGCATGTTATGTTTGATACTGCAAAGCATGAGGAGATTTAGTCTCTAATCTCAGGTGCTGAAGGCATGAGATACAAGGCCCATCTAATTGCAGAAGGCTACAGTCAGAAAGACATTGTGGCTTACTATGATATATCCTTGCAAGTTGCAAGGCATATGTTACGCCCGGCGTCATTACGAAGTTATTCGGCTATTGGGCACGTCGACCAAAGGAGAAGGCGGAGGAAGACCGGGCTGAACCATCTGGTTCAGCCCGCCAATATTAATATAAGGAGCACCGGGGCTGAACCGCACCGGTTCAGCCCCTATGGGGGCCGGCCGGCCCTAGGGGTTGGGTGGGCATAAATACCCAACCCCTCCTCCTTAGTTAGTATGCAAGAAATATTATCAGGTATTTTCCTTAGGCTCTCTCAAACCCTAGTTCTCTCCCTCTCGAATAGCTCTTCTCCTTCTACGTTCGTAACAATTGGTATCAGAGGAGTCGTCCTCCCAGATTTTTTTCCGGATTCCGGCGCTTCCGGACTGTTTCCAGCGACTGCTTCTGCCGATCTCCAGCGACTGCTTCTGCCGATCGACTGCGTCTGCCGATCTCCAGCGTCTGCTTCTGCCGATCTCCAGCGACAAAGCCGATCGACTGCTTCTCCCGATCGACGGTTTCCAGCGCTTCCGCCGATCGCCTGTTTCCGCCGATCGACCGCAACCCCTCGCCTGTTTCCGCCGATCGACCGCAACCCCCGCCGATCGACTGCTTCCTTCTTCCTGCATCCTGTTCAAGTCTTCAAGGCAACTCGCAAGTGACAAGCCTCAGTCAACTTCGACTTTGGCTTCGATTGTGCATGCTTGTGTCCGCCGTGTCCGCTCCTCACCATGGTGACACGCACCGAAGCCGAGAATGCACGCTTGGCCACCATCGAAGAGAACTACGTTGGGTTATCGGACAAGGTGGCGACGCTCGAAGAACAAGTGAAATCCTCCCATAAAAATCTAGAGGATCGCTTGGACGCGCGCATGGAGGAGATCAAGAACTTACTCGTGCAAAATCTGAAAGGAAAATCCCACGCGGCGGAGGGATCCGAACCCGAAGCATCCTACCATCCCCCGACGCAGAACGGCACAGGAATCGGAAGTGGAACGCAACACGGGGCCGGATCCGGGTCTACGGGAGGCAGCATCCACGTATCGGGATCGGCGGCACCGAATGGGCCGTTCGGCGCCCAGTACGCTTGGAACGGACCGGGAATGCAGCCGGGTTCCTCGTGGCGGGGTCCAGGGCAGGGAGCAGCCCCTTTTCGACCTACTGGAGCGAATGCGATCCCACTCGGGGGTGTGGTGGGCATCCTACCGATGCCACCGCCATATGGAGGACCGGCGGACTATGGAAATGGCAACCCATGGGGTGGAGGGCAACAAGGAGGCTACGGTCTGGACCGGGGATGGCCTGGACCCGCAGTGGCTCCAGCGCACCCTTACCAACCAGCACAGGCAGAACCACGACCGTACATGCAGCCCAAACTGACACGTATGAACTTCCCTAAGTTCAAAGGCGGCGACGCCTTAGAGTGGATCCAGAAGGCGGAACTTTTTTTCAAGTACCAAGAGATCCCGGCGGGGCAGTGGGTCCAGTTGGCGCCTTTTCACCTGGAAGATGACGCTTTCCAGTGGACAAAGTGGTTTATGAGGGGACGCACTTACGCAGCCTGAAAGGAATTTGTGGAGTCCTTCTCGACTCGCTTCGGGCCTCTGGAGTACGAAGACGTAGAGGCTATGTTACAGAAGCTGCGACAAAAAGGCTCAGTCACAGAGTACCAGACAGAGTTCGAACGGTTGGCCAACCGGGTCAATTGGGAGAAGAGTACGATGCTGAGCTGTTTCATATCCGGATTGACGGACCATTTAAGAGACGAGGTCCACGCCTACATGCCACGCAGTTTGAGTCATGCCATCAGCCTGGCCAGGATACAGGAGGAGCGCTACAATCGGCAGAGGACTCGGACGACAGGTCGGGCACCTACGGGTGCAGATGTACCCAAGCAAGAACCACCTACCGGGGGCCGCCCTACGGTGACGAGGTTGACGTGGTAGGAGCTTCAGGCCAGAAAGGACAAAGGGTTATGCTTCAACTGCGATGAGAAGTATACCCGCGGGCACGCTTGCCAGAAGGTCCAGGTATTCATGCTACAGGAGGAAGCGGAAGATGTTACTCGCACTGCAGAGGAGGGAGAGTTGGTTTTTGACGACTTTGTCGTATCCCTCCAGGCCCTGGAGGGGGGTACCCCATCTCCGACCTTACACTTGCCTGGGAGGGTCGGCAGGGAGACGGTGACGATCTTGATGGACAGCGGGAGCACTCACAACTTCATCCAACCCGGTGTGGCCCGGAAGACGGGGGGTGTCATAGATCGCAGCGCAGCGTTCCACGTCAGAGTGGCAGATGGACGTACACTGCAATGCGAGGGAGTGATGAAAGGGGTGGAGCTCCAGATACAGGGATACACCGGGCATATTGATGTTTACTTATTGCCAATCCGGGGTTCTGACATGGTGTTGGGCGCACCATGGCTGCAGCAACTTAAGCGGGTGACCTTCGATTGGGTCCAGATGACTATGGAGTTCAGCCAGCACGGTAAGGGGTACTGCTTGGAAGGCCTCCAATCGTCTCAGGTCAAGGATATCTCCCTCCGCAGCGTGGCACCGGTTAGTAAGATGAGTGGAGCAGCACCTGCGGCTCCAACAGAGGTCTCGTCTCAGATGCACGCCAGAGCCGGCTTGTTCCGGGAGCCTCACACTCCCCGCCTCCAGCTTGAGGACAAGCTGGTCCTTGATGGGGGAGGGAATGTTATGCCCGGCGTCATTACGAGGTTATTCGGCTATTGGGCACGTCGACCAAAGGAGAAGGCGGAGGAAGACCGGGCTGAACCATCTGGTTCAGCCCGCCAATATTAATATAAGGAGCACCGGGGCTGAACCGCACCGGTTCAGCCCCTATGGGGGCCGGCCGGCCCTAGGGGTTGGGTGGGCATACCCAACCCCTCCTCCTTAGTTAGTATGCAAGAAATATTATCAGGTATTTTCCTTAGACTCTCTCAAACCCTAGTTCTCTCCCTCTCGAATAGCTCTTCTCCTTCTACGTTCGTAACAGCATACTTCCATTAGTGTGCTGCTAGCTTTGGTAGCACATCAAGATTTCGAGATTGAGCATTGTGAGGACTTTCAGGCATAGAGAACTTGAGGAGAACATCTCGATGAGTTAGACATATGGGTAGATTTGATGGAGTATTGTGTATGTGCAAAGATCACTATACGGAAGCAGTCTCCTCGCTAGTCATAGAAAAGGTCTGACGGTTTCATTATAGATCATGGCATACTCATCGCAAATTGGGACAAATTTGAAATTCAAAAGCTAAAATTATTCATTTAGTGCAGATATTGATATGAAAGATCTCGGAGAACTTGAAAATATTTTGAAAATGAAAAGTAATAGGGATCTCATACAGAATAAGCTTTGCTTGTCTCAAAGGAGTTACATTAAAAAAATTATCACATTTTAGGATGTCTATTGTGGAACTTTTGAGTAGTCCTTTGGCTGCAAATCTTTGCCATTCAACAACTCTTACTATCTAGGAGATGCATCAAATTTTGGGCTTATCTATGAAGTGGCATGGGTTGCTTAGTTTGAGGATATTCAGAATGTTGCAACTTTAGATGTTAGGCAGTTCGTGACAGGCTATGGATTCATATTGGTAGTCTTGTCGTAAGTTAGATACTTTCAAGTCTTCAATTGGTCATAGAATATGTGGCTTGACAGAAGGAGCTAGGGAAGGAATTTGGTTAAAAGATTAGATGAAAATGGAATAAAAGTTCGTTTTATTCACACTCTAAAGTTACACTTTCCCTCTTACATTGATCCCATATTTATACATACACAAGAGTGAATCTAATTCCTGATTGGAGATGTGGGACTAATTACACAAAAAGAGGGAATGCGCTAACCGCACACCACTCAGCGCTAAACGCACACCAACACTCCCCCTCAAGGTGGGCGAAAGATATCCACTAAGCCCATCTTGTCACCCAATCTGGATAAATCAAATGAGCTGAGTCCTTTAGTTAGACAATCAGCCACCTGCTCCTTCGTATCCACATATCCCAGTTTGAGCACCCCGCTATCCAGTTTCTCCTTGATAAAGAACCTGTCGATCTCTATATGCTTCGTTCGGTCATGATGGACAGGGTTATTTGCAATGCTGATGGTTGACTTGCTGTCACACCATAATGTCATATGCCCTCCTTGGTCTATCTTGAGTTCCATTAACAGGGATTTCAACCACAATAACTCTTCCACACCTAAGGCCATGGCTCGGTACTCTGCTTCGGCTGTAGACCTTGCAATTATTGTCTGCTTCTTGCTCCTCCAGGAGACTAGATTGCCTCCTACAAACATGCAGTATACAGACGTTGACCTTCTGTCATCAACGCAGCTAGCCCAGTCAGAGTCACAATAACCTTCGATGTTTGAATGTCCATTCCTTCTGAAGATCAGTCTCTTTCCTGGTGCACTCTTTAAGTACCTGAGAATCTGATATACAGCATCCATGTGACCCTCCCTAGGATCATGTATATAGCAAGTCACCACACTTACGGCAAACGATATGTCGGGGCGGGTGTGACCCAGATAGATCAGGCGGCCTACCAATCTCTGGTACCTTTCTTTATCAATTGGCTCTCCTGCCTCAGCACCAAACTTGGACTTCTGATCGATGGGAGCAACTGCAGGTCTGCACCCTAGCATATCTGTCTCTTTGAGCAAATCCAACACATATTTCCGTTGGGATAGAACAATCCCTTCTGCACCGTGGGCTACCTCAATCCCAAGAAAATACCTTAGTTGCCCCAAGTCTTTCACCTCAAATTCCTTTCCCAATTTCTTCTTCAGCTGAGTAATTTCACCTTCATCATCGCCTGTGATGATCATGTCGTCCACATACACAACAAGTATTGTAATGTGAGCTCCACGTTGTCGAAAGAACACTGTATGGTCCGCATTAGTCTGCTGATATCCCATAGCTACCATGGCCCTCCTGAACCTGTCAAACGAGGCTCGAGGAGACTGCTTCAGTCCATAAAGTGACTTCTTGAGTCTACACACCTTCTCTGCTGTTTGCTTCGTGCCAAAACCCGGTGGTACCTCCATGTAAACTTCTTCCAACAAGTCCCCTTGAAGAAAGGCATTCTTCACGTCCAGCTGGTGTAGTTTCCATCCCCAATTTGCCGCCAAAGATATCAGTGTCCGCACTGTGCTCATCTTTGCGACGGGTGCAAAGGTCTCATCGTAGTCGATGTCATAAGTCTGACTATACCCCTTTGCAACTAATCGGGCTTTGTAGCGCTCAACCTGACCTTGCGGGTTCTGTTTCACCGTAAAAATCCATTTGCACCCAAACGCCTTTTATCCAGGTGGTAGAGATACAAGATTCCAGGTGTTATTCTTTTCCAAAGCCCCGAGTTCTTCTAGCATTGCAGCTTTCCACTGTGGATCCTCCTTAGCAACCTGCCAACACTTAGGAATAGAGACATTGTCCAAAGATGCAATGAATGCTCCATGTATAGGTGATATTTTAGAGTAAGAGATAAATTGGGCAATATCATGGGGAAAGCCATACCGATCAGGTGAGACTCCTGCATTCCTGCGGGAACTCCGCCTTACCGGTATGGGAGAGAAGGTAGGAAGGGGAGGAATTATAGCACCTGTGGATTCGGAGGCTGAAGTGGATAGAGTAGGTGTCTCAGGAGTCAGAGTAGCAGAAGACACGGGACTCGACACAAGTGGCATTGTAGGTATTATAGCTTCATTCTGCTGGACTCTTCGTGTATACACTCTCAGCTCCCCCTGAACCTGATGTTCATCAGTGTCAGATTTATTTTCCTCCTGTACTGGCGCAACAGCCAACTCCGCACCCTTCTGTACAGGAGGGCAAGGGATACTTACTATCCTCCTCTCACTATTACTGTTATCTTCCCCTTCTCGCCTCATATCGTCCGTAACAAGCGGGTCCTCAAAAGATGAGTCAACCGAAGAGGAGTAATATGGCTCGAACTCCCTAAATGTGACATCCATACTAATGAATAATTTTCTCTCTACCGGACTCCAACACACATACCCCTTTTGAGTAGCTGAATACCCAACAAAGACACTTCAGAGCCTCTGGATCCAACTTTCCCACATTTGGTCTCCGATCCTGTACGAAGCACACGCAACTGAAGGTCTTGAGGGGAATAATATCTATATTCTTCCCCCGTAGTATCTCAATTGGAGACTTCCATTCCAACATTCGTGAGGGCATTCGATTGATCAAATATGTTGTTGTAAGAACAGCTTGCCCCCACAAGTATTTTGGCACCTTCATCGATATCATCATACTCCGAGTCACTTCCAAAAGGTGTCTGTTCTTCCGTTCCGCTACACCATTCTGCTCTGGTGTGTACGGACAAGTCGTTTGATGTTGTATTCCCTGTGAAGACAAGTACTCTCCAAATGCTCTGTTGGTGTACTCTGTCCCATTGTCAGATCTCAATACTTTTACAACTGCACCATATTGAGTCTGAACCCCTTTGTGAAAATCCTTAAAGCATGCAAATACATCGCTTTTATTTTTCATCAAATAAAGTCAGGTCACTCGAGAGAAGCAATCTATGAAAGACACAAAATAACGAAACTCATTTACAGTAGTTGTGGGACAAGGTCCCCAAACATCAGAGTGTATTAAATCAAAAGGAGCAACACTTTTATTATCCAAACTGGAATAAGAGTTTCTAGTGTGTTTCCCAAACTCGCATGCGTCACAGACAAGTTTATTACGATTAGCTTTTTCAAATAAAGTGGGGTACAACTGACTTAAAACATGAAAAGAGGGATGTCTCAAACGCCGGTGATAAAGAAGAAGCAATTCTTCTATGTTCCTTCCGACTCCTGCGGCATTTTCTACCAGTGTTGAGAGAGCTGAGTCCATACTTTCCTTATCCAGGTACCACAAGCCACTATGTCATGTGTCAGTCCCAAGTCTTTTGCCGGTCTCCTTCTCTTGGAAGATCACTTTCGGAATATCAAACAAAACAACACATTTTAGTTGAGATATGATGGCACTAATGGATAGGAGATTCACAGGAAAGGATGGAGCATGCAAAACATTGGACAAAGTCAAAGTATTGGTACATCGCACGGTACCCTTACCAACCACTGGTTGAGTTGTGCCATCGGCAGTCTGGATGCCCTCTGGGACTACTAGGGGAGTATACGAAAGGAATTCCCTAGCATCCCCAGTGACATGTCGAGAGGCACCCGAATCGACTATCCAATCTGGTGATCTAGTATTGGATATAGCTGCGAGGGCCAGAGTTTCATCTGAGGTTGAATGAGCGAACGAGGCAATGCCCTTGATGAAACTGGAGTGAGTGCGTCATCCATCACACCCTTTTGCTTTCTTTGCATCAGCTGAGAATAAGCGTTCACGATCTCCTGTTCCTCTGAGTAACCTATATCAGTCATACTTCCGTCTACCTCGCCTTCGGCTATCATTAGATTTGCATGGTAACCTCCTCTTCCACCACCTCTGCGCCCACCACGACTGCGACCGCGGTGGCCTCCTTTTCCCCGTCCACCTGCATCCCGCTCTTTCGGTGGCTTGGGGCAAGCCAGTCGCAAATGACCTGTCTCACCACAATTGTAATACTGTCATGCCTCACCCTTGTATCCTGTGTGTCCAGAATTAGTTACCACTAGGGCTGATTTCACCCCGGTGGGTGCAGTCGTACCAGACTGAAGCTTAATTCGGCTCTCCTCCTGCATCATAGCTGAGATCGTCTCATCCAGTGAGGGAATCTTTGGTTGAGCGAGCAACATCGCACTTCTTTGCTCAAATGTCGGGTTCAACCCCCTCATAAAGTGCATAGTCCTCCGCTGAGCATCTCGCTCCCCTTTCGTGCATTCAGGGTCTTTGCAGCATGCGACTGGTGAGAAATAATCATAATCTGCCCACAGTCGCTCCAAATCTGCGGCATACTCTTGAATCAAACGATCCTCCTGGGTTACAGTCTCTATCTCCAGCTCGATCTGAAACACGCGCATGTTGTTGTCGCTTCCTGCATAGAGGCTCTGTAGCTTCCCCCCAAACATTGCTTACAGTCTCTATGTCATCCACAGTGATAGCAATAGACGCGACCATCGAATTTAGGAGCCAAGTGTGTAATAGACTATGTGTAGTCTTCCACTCATTGTACCCATCCGAGTCCTTTTCTGGCTCCTCCTTTTCACCAGTCAGATAACCCTCCAGGTTTCTTCCGGAGAGTGTCCTCTTCACCCGACGCGACCAACTCAAGTATGTAGCAGGTCCATCGAGCTTTAGCTCCACAGGGGGAAGATCCGGCTTCACCAGAGGCGGCGACGACTGAGCTACTCCCTCGCCTTTGGACATCCGCAAGAATTCGAAGAACACCTTTAGATCCGCCTCCTCCATTTTTGCAACCAATTTCTCCATTATTTATTTATCGTCTTATTTCAACAATTTCTTGAATTTTGTTAATCCTCTTATTAAAACCCTCTTAGAAAAGAAGATGCGCGCCCGCAAGCGGTACTGCCACACGACGATGCCCAGTCGCTTGCCGCGCGCTCCCGCCGCACTTCCTGCTCCACTCCCTGCGCAACTCCCGCGATGCCGCACCAAGTGGAACTCCCTGCGCTCGTTGCGCACTGTTGCTTCTCCGGAACAGGCACAAATGCCACAGACGCCGCGCAAACGCCGCACACTCGTTGTCCAATGCCGTGCAAGCCTGCTGCGCACTTGCCGCTGCCGTATTGTCGCACTGTGCAAGAGTCGCGCGCAGGTCCCGCACAGTGCAAGATCCGCAAGTTTGCTGCTGCACTTGCTCCCGCACACCCCTCTTCTGTGCAAGATCCGCAAGCTTGCTTCCGCACTTGCTCCAGAGTCGCGCCCCTCCTCTGCAAGAGTCGCGCGCAGGTCCCAGTGAAACTCACTTGCTCCAGAGTCGCGCCCCTCCTCTGCAAGAGTCGCGCGCAGGTCCCAGTGAAACTCACCGCCGCCGCGTGCAAGGGCCGCTCACTGCGCAGGTCCCGCACACCCCTCCTCTGCGCAGGTGACGCGCGCAGGTGCCGCGCACCTTTCCTCTGCGCGGGTGACGCGCGCAGGTGCCGCTCAACCGCGCGCAAGTGCTGCGCACCCCTCCTATGCGCAGGTGCCGCACAAATGTTTCTGCGTAGGTGCCGCAGCCCTAGTGCCGTAAGTGCTGCGCAGGAGAGACCACGGAGCTCGTCCCGCTGCACACTTTCGCACCGGATCCGAACCTGCTTTGATACCAAGTTGAAAATGGAATAAAAGTTCGTTTTATTCACACTCTAAAGTTACACTTTCCCTCTTACATTGATCCCCCATTTATACATACACAAGAGTGAATCTAATTCCTGATTGGAGATGTGGGACTAATTACACAAAAGGAGAGAATGCGCTAACCGCACACCACTCAGCGCTAAACGCACACCAACAAGATTCAATTAGTGATCTCAACCTTCCTCGTGAATAAGCACTCTTTCTATCTAGGAGATGCATCAAATTTTGGTATTATATATGAAGTGATATGGGTTGCTTAGTTTTAGGATATTCAGATTGTTGCAACTTTGGATGTTAGGCAGTTCGTAACAGGCTATGCATTCATTATTGGTAGTCTTGTCGTAAGTTAGATACTTTCAAGTCTTCAATTGGTCGTAGAATATGTGGCTTGACAGAAGGAGCGAGGGAAGGAATTTGGTTAAAAGATTCAATTGGTGATCTCAACCTTCCTCATGAATAAGCTATTATATTCTTTGGTGCATCAAGACATGATCAAACATATTAATGTACAATATCGTTTTATATGTACAAAGTATAATCAAGTTATGGAAAATTCGCAGATAACCCAGATGATATGTTGACCAAACATTTTATTTAAAAGAAAAGTTACACTGCCTGGGCATTTGACAGTTTGATTTAAGATTTAATGGAAGGACAAAAATATAATCTTGATACCTACTTGTGGGTGCAGAGGATTCAATTCAAGATGGAGATTTGTTGAGATGTCTTGAATCATAATATATTTGAAACTTGTTTTATTTACCCCCATTCAATTTATGTCCCTCTCACACATCCTTGAAGGATAAATTGATTAAGAGCCACTCGACAACAACTTGGTGGCACGCACAACAAAAATTTGGAGATTGTCTCCACATACTATCACCGGCTACAACTGAGAAGAATGTGTGGGAGACTATGCAAAGTTGTTTTGTGTGTCAAACCGCAAAATGAGAAGTACAAAATGTTAGTTTATGCAGGATGCTCCCAATCACAAAAAATATTTGAGAGGACTTAACAATGGACTATTTCTTGATTGTCGAGAACTCGACGAAGCGCGGACTTTGTAATAGTTGACATGTTCTCAAAGATGATTTATTTTATGTTCTGCAAGAGAATGCCAGATCCAGCACAATGCAAATTTGTTCTTCCATAAATTTTGCCCATCATCATGAAGCACTAAGAGTATAATCTCTAACCTAGTCTCTAAGTTATGAGTATGTTATGGCAAAGTCTTTGGAGTATCAAGTCCTCTTTGGAATTTAGTAGCACTACTCACCCGCAAAACTGAATTGGTTAATAAAACTTAGAGCCATGTGATAAGAAGCATATACAGGGAAAACTGAAACAATGGAAAACTCGACGAAGGGCAGACTTTGTAATAGTTGACATGTTCTCAAAGATGATTTATTTTATGTTCTGCAAGAGAATGACAGATCCAGCACAAAGGAAAATTGTTCTTCAGTAAATTTTGCACATCATCATGGAGCACTAAGAGTATAATCTCTAACCTAGTCTCTAAGTTATGAGTATGTTAGGGCAAAGTCTTTGGAGTATTCATGTCCTCTTGTAATTTAGTAGCACTACTCACTCGCAAAACTGAATTGGTTAACAAAACTTAGAGCCAAGTGATAGTTGAAATTATTAGTTTAGTATTATTATATTAGTCTATTTGTATGTACGTGGGTTTAGTCCCACATAGTGAGTCAAGTTGTAAGTGTCAATGTATTTCCTATATATTATTCCCTATATGGATGAATACAATCAATCAAGTATTTTCTCCTCCTTTCTACTTGGTATCAGAGGGAAACCTAATCCCGTGCGCCGCTAACCTAATCCTATCGTCGAGCATATTGATGCCCCGTGAATCTCAATGCATTCGGGGGCATAACACGATCAACCTCAACGTGCGTTGTCATGTCATGCTGGACTGGGTTATGAGTTATACAAATAACTGCTTTATTATCACAAAACAAGGAAAAAGAACCGGTCCCGGAAAAACCCAGATCTTGTAAAACAGTACGCAACCATAGACCATCACACAGGCCTTGTGACATAGCACAATATTCTTCCTCGGCACTAGAACTGGCCACCACATTCTGCTTCTTACTACGCAGAGTCACCAAGTTTCCACCGACAAAGGAACAGTATCCGGTTGTGGATTTTCGGTCATCACGGCATCCAGTCCAATCAACATCAGTGAAAACTTCGATCTTCAAGTGGTTGTTTTTGGAGAACAAGAGGTCATGGTCAGGTGCTTTCTTCAAATATCGTAACACACGATATGTTGTGATGTCTGATCCTGGGAGCGTGCATATATCTACTAAGAATTCCAACCGCATAAGTGATGTCAGGACGCGTGTGAGATAGATATATGAGTTTCTCAACCAATTTGTGATAGCGCTTAAGTGACATTAGTTTGATCACCATCACCATCCTCCCCAATCCCATGATTTGCTTCCATAGGAGTGTTCGCAGAAACACAGCCAAGCATCTAAGTCTCCTTCAAGAGATCTAAGATATACTTACGTTGGGATATGGCGATTCCCTGAGTAGATTTAGTGACCTCAATACCAAGGAAGTATTGTAATCTTCCCAAGTCTTTCACCTCAAATTCAGCAGATAAAAGGGTCTTGAGATTCGCAATCTCGTCTGTGTCGTTTCCAGTGATCACAATATCATCCACGTAGACAATGAGAACCACAACCCTCTGATCACATCTCCAGATAAACATAGTGTGATCAAATTGGGCCTGCTTGTACCCAAATTTGAGCATAGCCGTGAGAAATCTTCCAAACCAAGCCCTAGGAAACTATTTCAGGCCATATAAAGATCTCTTTAGGCGGCAGACAAGCCCTTCATCCCCTTTCTTCATAAATTCAGGAGGGAATTTCATGTGCACTTCCTCATCAAGCTCACCATGGAGAAACACATTCTTAACATCGGGTTGATGAAGATCCCAGTCCATGCAAGCAGCGCACGATAACAACACCCGAATGGAGTTCATCTTTGTCACAGGAGCAAAGGTCTCCTGGTAGTCTACGCCCTGAGTGTGGGTGTAACCTTGAGCAACCAGTTGTGTCTTGTATCGTTCAACCTTACCATCTTGGTTCTGCTTAACAGAGAAGACCCACCGTGAACCAATGGCTTTCTTGCCAGCAGGAAGGGAGGAGACATCACATGTGTGGTTTTTGTCCAAGGCAGACATTTCATCTTTCATAGCCTGAGTCCATGTCGGTATACCCAAAGCTTCCTGCCACGTCTTAAGAATAACAACCAAGGAGAGAGAAGAAACAAAGCCCTGATGGGCCGAAGTAAGATGTTGGTAAGTCGCATGATTAGAAATAGGGTGTTGTGTGCAAATATCTTTACCTTTCAGCAGAGCAAGAGAGGCATGCTGATCAGCATCATCATAATCTGAGGCTGAAGTGATCACTGGTAGAGGTGGAACTCTAGTAGTCTGTGTACCTGGGGGACGATGGTGGTATACATGAGGAAAAGAAGAGATTGGAGTGTCAGGCAAAGATAGGTGGAACTCTAGTAGCTTGTGTACCTGAGGGACGACGGTGGTATACGTGAGGGAGAGGAGAGATCGGAGGGGAGATCAGAGTATCGGGTAAAGGAACTGGGGTAGCTGTCATGGCCATGGGGCCCGATAGAGGTGACGATGGTGGAGCGGAGGGAGTAAGAGGAAGAGGGGCATCAATGAAATGAGTATCACCACTACTCTCCCCCTGACGAAGAGAGTGAGTCAAAAGCAGAAAGTATGATTCCCCCTCCCTGAAGGTAACATCCATAGTACAAAACATACACCTGAAAGTGGGGTGGTAACACGGATACCCTTTCGTGGTGGAGTATTAACCAAGGAAGACACGACGTTGATCCCGAGGGTCAAGTTTGTCCTTGTGAGGTTGATGGACATGCACAAAACAGACACATCCGAAGACACGAGGTGTCAGATGAGAGGTATGGACAACGGTCGTGGTGGAGAGACGGGCGAGAGAAGTGGCATAGTCGAGAACACGGGAAGGGAGACTATTGATCAGGTGTGTTGTGTGCAGCAGTGAGCACAACACCCCAATAGGACTTAGGAAGGTGCATAGTGGTTAGAAGGCAGCGAGCAACATCAAGAAGGTGTTGGTTTTTCATTTGGCGACCCCATTTTGGGTGGAGGTGTGAACACAAGTTGTCTGATGGATGATACCATGACTAGTGAGGTAAGAGACAAACACACCTCGATCGTCATACTCCCCCCCCCCCCCCCATTATCACTTCGAAGAACCCGAATAGATCCATCAAATTGGTTCTGCATCATTTTATGAAAAACTTGAAAACATGGAAAAACTTTATTTTTCTTTTTTAAAAGATAAACTCATGTGGAGCAAAAAAACAATCAATAAAAGTAACAAACCAACGGAATCCAGATAACGATGAAACAGGGGAAGACCCCCAAACATATGAATGTATTACAGCAAATGGATACTACTAGGAGACGATAAATGCGATGAATTATGGCGCACATGTTTGGACATATCACATACATCACAAACAAAAATTTGAAGAAAAGGTAAGAAAGCAGGAAACAATTTTTGAAGGTAAACAGGAGACAGATGTCTGAGGCGCAGGTGCTAGCGGCGAACATCATCAACAGTAACAGTAGAGCAGGAAAGAGCCTGAGAGGGAAGCTGGTAGTCCAGGTAGTACAGGCCGTCGCGGTTCCTACCACTGCCAATGTTCCGCTTCGTACTCAGTTCCTGAAAAACGCAAGTGTCAGGAAATAAGGTTACAGAACGGTTAAGATCTAGTAATATTGTTGATAGAGAGTAAATTACGTGGAAATGAAGGAACATGAAGAACCGAAGGGAGTGGAATGGTCGGTGAACAAGAGATGTGACCTTCGCCCGCAATGGGGGACAAACTGTCGTTAGCAGAAATAATCTTGTCCTTACCAGACAAAGGAGTATAAGAAAGAAAACCTGAGGAAGAGCCAGTCATGTGGTGGGTGGCACCATAATCGATAACCCATTCAGAAGAGGAAGCAATGGTTACATGAACACTCGGCATAACAACAGTGGAAAGAGAGGTAGGAGCACCGGAGGAAGTATCAGACTGAGAGTGAAGCAGGCGGCAAAAAACATCCAATTCATGAGCAGTGAGCTGGCCGGGAGAGGAACGCGGTGTCTCATCATAGACATCAGCAGAGTAAGCAACATCATGGGGTCGAGAACTACCCTGTCTATGGCCCTCGCGGCCGGGTCCACGACCACGACCAGGAGGGGCAAGGTGGGGATGAAGTTTGAAACACACTTCCCGAGTATGTCCCCTGCGACTGCAATAATCACAAGTAGGCACAAAGGAGCCAAAACTGGGAACATAGCTGCGACCCACACCAGGCAGAGCAAAACGCAGGACTATAACACTGAGGGAGAGGAGGACTATAACACTGAGTGAAACGCAGGAGGACTATGGTTCTAGTGGTTTTCATCACCAATAACCATACCGAATGCCTCCCGAATAGATGGGAGAGGAGAGCGGTGAAGGATATGTGTACGCACCATATCAGACTTCGTGTTCAAGCCCATCAAGAACACATGGAGACGAAAGCGGTCCTCATGTTGTTTAAAATGAACAACATCCGCAGTACAAGCAGGGGTAAAGTGTGCAAAGTAGTTCAATTCCTGATACAGACGCTCGAACTCCGAGAAGAAAGACGACACTGACATAGATCTTTGTCACAACTCCAAAATGCGTCGGGTAAGCTCATAAACCTGGGTGGAGCTACCAATTTGGGAGTACATTTCCCGTGCGCGAATCCAGATCTCGTAAGCATAATCCATCAACATATAGCTCTGATAGACCTTGGGAGACATCGAATGCAGGAGCCAGGAGACAACCAGGGAGTTTTCAGAGTCCCAACGCTTCCATGAGGAGTCGGTCTTGAGGGGATCCTTAGTTATCCCATCAATGTAACCAAACATCTGGTGATTGTGAATGACGTGTTGAGCAGCGCGAGACCACTCGAGATAATTTGTGTCATCCAAAGGAACCATGGTAATCTTCAAAGAGCCGGAGTGGCCACGAGGCCGCTGAGGGTCACTCATCTGAGGTTGTATCACACCCGGAGACGAGGCAGAAGAATCAGGATCACCCATATTGGCGAAGAGATACGTCAAGAGCTCAAGCAGCAGGAGCAATCACGGCACAAGCATTCGTTCCGTCGGTGACAATCGGCTTTAGAAAACAGAAGGCAAAAGACTGAGAAGAGCAGCCGAGGGTGCAGCTGGACGATCAGACAAGGAGGAAGCAAGGAGCGGTTGCAGAAGGTAGTCGTTGACCAGCAGACGGTAAGACGCAGTAGAAGCAGACAGAGGAGGCGGAGATGCCGACTAGAAAAAACCAAATCAAGGAGAAAGAAGGATCAGGAGGTCCGACAACATCATCGAAGGGCGGCGGCGGTGGTAGGTTTGCCTGGAGGCCGCATGATGGAGCACGAGTGGAGACCACGCGCAGAGGCGACGAGGGTTCCCACGAACTTCTGATACTAAGTTGAATGGCAAAATCAATTAATTGTGTTCCAATACAAGACTTTACACACATATTATATACAATACTTGAAAAACAAGAAAGACCAAACTGCCCCCAAAAGGTGAAAAGCACAATAATAACGACTTGTAAATAATAACTCTAATCTCAACTATATTCTTGCTCTCTTACCGAGTATGTGTGTAGAACATCTCCACGGTGGTCTTAATCATGTAGTATAAATAAGAGGGATGCTTTTGTTGATGCTAACTTTGGCTTTAAGAGTTGGTTGTATTGTTGTGTAAGAAATTAGGGCTTGATGAAGTGGGGTCGTTGGTTCTCAATGATCGCATTTCAGACGTTGCATTAAACAACTTGACCAGTAAAACTCGCACAAAAAATGTTAATTGTACTTTAAAAAAAACAAAGTAAAAAAAATCCACTTCCGTATTGTAGCGTCGGAGTGAAAGTATGACAAGTTTCTGTATTTCAGATGATAACAGTAATAAAGTGTCTGAAAATCAAGGTTGTTAAATAACATATTTCCAAGAGAAGGGTCTAACAAGAGTACATTGAATACACATGGTTACTTGAGAAGCCGACATTATACAACTTGGACATTGTTGCATTAACATAATAAAAATCCTTAATAAAACTGCAAATTTCATATTAAATACACAAATTACATCATGTGCTTTAACAATCTTCCTAACTAATGTGGCTCAGTATATGAAGTTTAGGCATGACATAAAATCTAAGAGAAATTTAGCAAATAATGCATATCTTACTTTTGCTGTTTTGGCACCGTTGGTTGCGAGAAAAGACATGAAATCAAACAACGGTTGTTGGCATTCGCTAAGATTGCAAGAAAGTGATGGCCAATAGTTCATTTGCAGATTAATATTTAAGTGAGGAGCTGCACTGGAAAAACACAACAGAAGGTTTTATTTATTGAACTATAATCTATAAACAGAAGTAGGAGCATGCAAATAGTACACAGCAATTTGAAGCATATATAATGTATGTTCAATGTTACCTTGCATAAATAATATAATATCATTGATATAATATCAATTAGTTATTCGCAATTTCCCCATGCATAGAAGAAGTTGGTCCTTCAAACAAAAGGAACCCTTTTTGAAAGTCTTGGGATCAAATATGCTATATTAGCTTTATCACTAGATTTTGAAAACTGCCAGTTTGGTCTTACAAATTTTAGGCGGTCCACATTACTTACCCCTGAGTTTACTAATCTGAAAATTTTGATCCTTTCTATCAATTGCACCATTAAAATTGAGTAAATAGCATGCCTCATTGAACCATTATGATCCTTAAATTATACACTTCTTGCACCAATCTAAAGTGAAAATGGTTGGCCTTTTTATCCATTCCCTTTACATCCAACAACATGATCCTCCAGTTGCAATACCATTCGTGGTGGGTTTCTTCCCCAATAATAGAGTCAGGATTACTTTCCAACGCTCATGCATGGTAGTCCCGTTACAGCCCAATTGTCTATCCACTAATGGTGGCATCTTCTACACCAAATCTGTTACCTTCTAGGGAGATGAGGAAAAGAAGGGAAGAGGTAGAGAGAGAGAGAGAGAGAGAAGCTAGGGTTAGAGGAACAAGAGGGAGCAGCCCTCTCCTTAAAGTTGTTTGATCAAAAGATGAAGAAAGCATACAAGGTGATCCCCTTTATAGGGAGGGATCCACCAACATAAGGAAGGATACAATATTCCAAAATAACATAACATTCCAAAATAACATAACATTCTAAACTGAGACCAAGATAACGCCGCCCGCTAGATACGCTGATACCGCCCGAAGCCTCCGCTATCGCCCCTGCTGTCGTCCGGCGATAGCACCACCCGGTACCGTTACTCCGTAACATGGGAGCAGCTTGGTTCCGTCTGCCCTGCGTCCTGTTGCCCGGTTTGCCGTTCCGCGTTACGCGTCCGCCTGGAATACACTTGCCATGGTGGGTCTTCCGCGTGCATGTCGGTAACAATACCGCCGTCTGGGAAATTGGCCTTGTCCTCAAGGCAGTAGTCCGGAAATTGGCGCCGGAAATCATCTCGCAGAAGCCATGTCGCGGCGAAGGGTGGGCGGTTGCGCCACGCGACCCGGATCTCCTCCGGAGTGGGGTCTCCCGGTGTGTGAGGGCGTCGATCCAGGATGGCCTCCGGGTAGAGAGGTTCGGCCTCGGAATAGTCGACGGTGGCGGGTATGTGGTCGGTGACGGGGTGGTCGCCGATGACGTGCCGGAGTTGCGAAACATGAAAAATCGGGTGAATGCGGCTGCTGTCCGGAAGGCGGAGACGGTATGCCACAACTCCAATTCTGCTGATGATTTCGAAAGGCCCATAGAAACGAGGTGCCAATTTGGGACAGGGGCGGCGGGCGACAGTGAGTTGGCGGTAGGGATGCAGTTTGATGAAGACCCGCTCGCCAACTTGGAATGAGAGGTCCCAACGCTTACGGTTGGCAAAGGAGATCATCTTGGCCTGTGCACGCCGGAGGTGATGCTTCAAACTGTCCAAAATAACATCCCGGTCATGTAGATGATCGGCCAAGCTAGTGACGGGGCATTCCCCCGGGAGATAGCGGAGTATGGTCGGGGGTGGGCGGCCGTAGACCGTCTCGAACGGGGAGGTATTTGCGGAGTGGTGGTACGTTGTATTATAGGAGTACTCCGCCCAACATAACCATTTTGACCACGTGCCCGGTCTCTCTCCAATGAAACACCGCAGATATGTTTCTAAACATCGATTAAGCACCTCAGATTGCCCATCCGATTGCGGGTGGTAGGCCGTACTCATCCGGAGACGTGTGCCTTGGAGGCGAAACAGCGACGTCCAGAAACTGCTGAGGAAGAGCGGGTCGCGGTCGCTCACTATGGAACGGGGAAAGCCATGCAGTCTCACGATCTCCGTGATGAAGCTGTCTGCTACGGTTGCGGCGGTGTACGGATGTCGGATGGCGATGAAGTGGGCATACTTCGTGAGGCGGTCAACGACCACCAGAATGCAATCGAAGCCGTTCGAACGAGGCAGGCGGGTGATAAAATCCATCGCAATATTTCCCAGACTCGCTCGGGAATGGGCAGGGGTTGGAGTAAACCGCTCGGGAACATCGTCTCATATTTCGCCTTCTGACAGGGCAAACAAGCCGCTACGTATGCCTTAACCTGGCGGAGCATGTGGGGCCAATATAGTGATGCGGCTAATCGCCGATATGTGCGGAAAGCTCCTGCGTTTCCCCCGGATGGCGTGGCATGGAACTCGGCGAGCAGCTGCGGGATGCGGGAGGACGATGCCGATAGTACCAAACGATCCCGATGAAAAAGCCGGCCTCCCACGATGGCATAGGGCGGGCGTGCCGCCGGATCGGCTAGTAAGGCCGCCCGTATATCCCGTAAATGAGGGTCGTTATCCGCCTCCTGCTGAAGGACGGCGGCGTCCTCCCAAATTGGTCTTGAAATTGCTGTCAACTCCGGAGCGTGAGGGTGACGAGAGAGAGCATCAGCCGCTCTATTGGTCTTGCCCGAACGGAACTCGATTGTGAAGTCATAGCCAAGAAGCTTGGCCACCCAAATTTGTTGCGTAGGTGTGGCGATTTTCTGCTGGAGTAAGTAGCGGAGACTGTGGTGGTCGGTGCGGATGATGAAGGGGCGTCCCAAGAGGTATGGCCGCCAATGCTGTACCGCCAAGACGAGGGCCATGAGCTCGTTTTCGTAGGCCGAACGACTGCGCACGACAGAGGAGAACGCCCGACTGTAATATGTTATAGGTCGGTCGGCCTGCATCAAGACCGCCCCAACGCCGACACCCGAAGCATCACATTCCACGACGAACGGCTGCCGGAAGTCCGGCATGGCCAGCACCGGGCCTTGCACCAAAGCTGCCTGTAGAGAAGCGAACGCCGTCATGGCGGCCGGCAGCCACACAAAGGGACCATCCTCTGAGGCCTTTAGCAACTGGGTGAGAGGGCGGGCCAAACCGCCATAGTCCTTGATGAAGCGCCGGTAATACCCGGTGAGTCCGAGGAACGCCCGAACGTCCCGAAGAGATAACGGAGTCGGCCATCGGATGACCGCCTGAATTTTTCCTCGTCCATGGCGACGCAGTTAGCGGAGATGGTATGTCCTAAGTAGCTCACCGTGGTAGCCCCGAAAGTGCACTTCTTCCGGTTGACGGTGAGGTGGTGGAGCCGAAGGGTTGTAAAAGTCTCCCGCACGTGGCGAATGTGGTGCTGCCAAGAATTACTAAACACGAGTATGTCATCGAAGAAAACAAGAACCTGTTTACGGAGTACCGGCCGGAAGATATCATTCATGGTCGCCTGAAATGTGGCGGGGGCGTTGGTGAGCCCAAAAGGCATGACCAAGAATTCGAAATGGCCGTCATGCATTCGGAAAGCCGTCTTCGGCACATCTTCGGGGCGGACCCAAATCTGGTGATATCCGGCGCGAAGATCCAGCTTGGTAAAGAATGCCGCGCCATGAAGTTCATCCAAGAGTTCTTGAATCACCGGGATCGGGTATTTGTCGGGCACTGTCGCTTTGTTGAGCTCGCGGTAATCCACACAAAACCGCCAGCTCCCATCTTTCTTGCGAACCAATAGTACCAGACTGGAAAACGGGCTAGCACTTGGTCGGATGAGGCCCCCCAACAACATTTCCCGTATGAGTCGCTCTATCTCGTCCTTCTGCGCATGACCATATCGGTAGGGCCGAACTGAGACCGCCGCTGCACCCGGTCTGAGCACGATAGCATGGTCGGTTGGCCGAGTCGAAGGAAGGCTCGGCGGGGCGACAAAAACATCTGAAAAGTCTGCCAACACGTCCTGAAGGGCGGATGGATGGGGTCGGATGTGGCCGGTGACGTGGACTCGAGAGGCCATAGCCACGCCGAGAAGTCGACGTCCGTGACACGTGTCATAGCCCGAAACGAGATCGGTGAGCGGAGAAGAGTGGAGTCGCCCACTAGGCGGCACGGTTGCCCCTGGTGCTGAAAGGACATAGTCATTGAGGCCCAATTTACCCGAACATCCCCCAAAGTTTGTAGCCAGTCCACCCCCAAAATGGCGTCGAGGCCGCCCAGTTCAAACAAGTAGAAGTCCGCCGTGACTGTGACCGGTCCTAAAGAGAGGGTAACATCCAAACATTGTCCCAGGGTGGGGCGGCGGCGACCATCGTCGAGGCAGACGGAGAAGTCCGGGGAAGGGGAGTGGGGTAGATCAATGTCGCGGGCGAGTTGAGCCGACATAAAGTTGTGGCTGGCGCCGCTATCGATCATCACGATGGCCGGCCTGTTGTTGATCATAGCCGCCAACTTCATGGTACGGGGGCCGGTAAGACCGCCCACCGAGTAGAAGGGTAACTCCAGAACGTTAAGGGGTGCCCCCTCGGGGTCCGGTTGGGGTGGGTCCGGCGGTGCCAGCGCCGATTCCTCAGAGGAGCAGTCGCCATCACTGTCTCCAATAATCGCGTGAAATTCTTTGACCGGGCATACATGTTGCGGTGAGTAGGGTTGGCGGCATCGGAAGCATAAGCCGCGGCGGCGCAAGTCGTTGTGCTCATTGTTGGAGACGCGATGAGGGGTGTCCGGACGAGGGGGCCGGCCGACACCCGGCGGGGTGTGCCGCGGAGCGCCCTCTCGCTGTTGTGATGGTCGGAAGGGAGGTGCGCCGGGGCGGGGTCCGATGTCGGCTTCCACCGTCCGGGCCAGTTCTAGTGCTTCCGAGACGGTGCGGGGGTGGTGGGTTCTGATGCGGGAGCGGATATTGGGAAGGAGGCCCTGCAGAAAGAATCCCAAGTAATGGTCGGGCGGGAGGCCCGGGACCTGTGTGACGAGTGCCACAAACTCATCGATATACGCATCCACCGTAGTCGACTGGCGGGCTGAGCAGAGCCGCTCAATAGCGGAGCCGGTGTAGCGGGAGTCATAGCGACTTATCATCTCTTGCTTGAACTCGTGTCAGGGGATGAGCGGTTGAACTTGGCGGAGCCATCGAGCCCAATGAAGGGCCGAACCATCCATACCGACCATGGCGGTGCCAACGCGGTCCGTCGGAGGGGTGCCATTGAGATCAAAGTATTGTTCCGCCCGAGGGATCCACCCCATGGGATCCGTCCCGGAAAAGGGGGGGACGTCCAACGCGAGGTGGGGCCGGAGAGGTGCGGGCGGCGGAAAGGATGGACCAAGGGGAAACTGGGCCGGCGCGCGGTAGGCAGGCGGTAGCGGGGAGGGCGGCGTGCCGAGCACCGAAGCGGTATCGGTCGGCAGAGTCGCCGCGGGCGGTAGGGTTGGCGAGCTTGGTGTTGGATTCATGGACTCGAGCCGGGCGAGGATGGCAAGTTGGATCGCCGCGATCGAGTCAATCGAGGACTGGAGGGCCGCGAGGTGGCTGTCGTGGAGCGCAAGGCGATCGGCGGTGGTGACGGCGTCGTCGGAGGCGGAAGCTTCGGCGGCATTTAGGCGGGTTGTTACCGCCATGAGGGACTCCGGCGGCTTAGAGGGCGGGCGGAGCGGCAGGTCGGACCAAATGTTACCTTCTAGGGAGATGAGGAAGAGAAGGGAAGAGGTAGAGTGAGAGAGAGAGAGAAGCTAGAGTTAGAGGAACAAGAGGGAGCAGCCCTCTCCTTAAAGTTGTTTGATCAAAAGATGAAGAAAGCATACAAGGTGATCCTCTTTATAGGGAGGGATCCACCAACATAAGGAAGGATACAATATTCCCAAATTAAAACAACATTCCAAAATAACATAACATTCTAAACTGAGACCAAGATAACGCCGCTGGTATCGCCGCCCGCTAGATACGCCGATACCGCCCGAAGCCTCCGCTATCGCCCCTGCTGTCGTCCGGCGATAGCACCACCCGGTACCGTTACTCCGTAACATGGGAGCAGCTTGGCTCCGTCTGCCCTGCGTCCTGTTGCCCGGTTTACCGTTCCGCGTTACGCGTCCGCCTGGAATACACTTGCCATGGTGGGTCTTCCGCGTGCATGTCGGTAACAAAATCCAACATAGGAAGAAGGTTGGGCCTCTCCACTTGTCCAAGTCTCATCATCATGCGCCCTACTAACCATAATCAAGCCATAACGCTCATGGTGGGGTTGCCTACTTGATGGAGTTGGGATTAGGCCATACCTCTATAGGGGGCCTACTGATAGCTATGCCTCAACATCTGTGTATGGGTGTGGGAAGGTGGGTGATGTAGGGTAGGCTATGTGGGTACATGATTATGATGCAATTCTAATGTGAAGTGCGGGAGACAACTCTACTTTTCCTTAACGCTAAATGTGACAAACATGCAGACTGACGGTGATTTCACAACACAGAAATAAAGCAATAAATCACACAGAGATATTTAAAACAAGGCAAGATGATTTCTTTTGAGCAAGCAGGCTTTGCCTTTCCTCCGTGTGAATGATCAAAGCGAGAATGCACGGCAAATGGTTCATGGAATTCACAAGATATCCAGAACAAAACTCCACAACACAGTAGATCCAAACGGATAAAAGTTCACAATACCATATTATAATCTTGTAAACAAAACTCCATAAAAAAATGATACACTTGCATAGTAAACGGAGGTTGTCATGGAGTGGTGGCATGGTGTTCCAAGGTGAGTAGGTGACTGGAATTAGGGCCCGGGTGGTGGGGAGGGCTGGATCCGGGAGCAGCTACCTGGATCGGTCGGAAAACTGCATAGGAAGCCTGGATCGAAGCTTCCTTGGAGGAGATCAGGGCTCTATGGCGGGCTGGTGGCGTGTGAGGTAGAGAGGAAGGTGGAGGGTTTTGGTTTGAGGCTAGGAACAACACAGGAAACCTGGATCGAGGTTTCCTGGAAGGGGACCAGGGGCTCTGAAGCGAGCTGGTGGTGTGGGAGGTAAAGAGGAAGGTGGAGGGTTTTGGTTTGAGGCTAGGAACAGCATAGGAAACCTGGATCGAGGCTTCCTGGAAGGGGATCGGGGGCTCTGCATCGGGTTGGGGATGTAGGAGGTAGAGTAGGAGAGGGAGGGTTTTGGTATGAGTCTAGGTGTGCGTTCCTGGGTCGGGATAAAGGGATCAGGAGGGTTGTAGTCGTGGTTTTCGGGGAGAACTTGAGATGCTTACGATGGAACAGGAACCGAAAGTCCTGCAGGCTACAGGAGGGAAATTCGTAGGAGATTTACGGAAGCTGTGGGATGCAGGCAATAAGAAAAATAAAAACAAAAGGATACAAGGGATTACCTAGGAGTCAACTCCTAGGGCCTCATGGAGTCGTCATCGCAAGCGGATCGTCGAATTCCGGGAAGAAGACTCTCCAAAATCTGCAATGAAAACCGGCAGCCCCCTCTTGTACATATTTATAATAAGATCAAACTATGGCACCACAACATCAACGACTATGATTAGTCGTTGATGTAGCGAGCCCGATTACATGAAATAAAGACCAAACATAATATATGAAAACTTTGGTAAAAGAAAATCCAGACGCATCCGGGGAGTCGGATCGTCAATCCGGACAAATCCTCATGCGCAAATACACGAACGCGGTCCCCGCCTTGAGGCGATCCGATGGTGAAGATCTATCTCCATCAACTTCCCCCGACTGAAAAGCCTTCGTCACTGATGAATGGAGACGATCATATTGTAGTCGAAGTCCATGGGCGAGTCGGTCCAGCTTTGCGGATGCTACCAAGTGTCATCGGTGACAGGTCGCCCCTGCTAGTGCACTAAATATCGGCATGCAGGACCGTCCGAAGAGGGGACGTACACATGCGATACTATCTCTGTGATGGTCGCTGCCCTCAACTCACATGTTGTGGTTCCAGTGCGATCGGTGATGCCAACGGTGAAGTCATAGAAGACTGACCCAAAGGTGGATGGGGCTTGGGAGTGAGCTGAGTATGGGACTTAAGATGTGCAGGTGTAGGCTCAGGAGGGTCTCCACGATACGGGTCCACATACTCGTGAGGCTCGTAGTATGGCGTCAAGTCCTCAACAATAAATACTGGATGGATACCCATGCTCGTAGGGATATCAAGCTCGTAGGGATATCAAGCTCGTAGGAATTTGTTCTGATCCGTCTCATGATGTGTAGGGACCCATTCTCTTGGCTCGCAACTTTTTAGCAGGCCCTCGAGGAAGCCTCTCTGTGTGGATTCGTACCATCACCTGCTCGCCTTCCAGAAATATTTGCTCTCACTTGTGGACATTTGCATGTGATTTATAATATTCACTACTAATAATGAGTCATCGTCGGACCGACTCATGTAACTCATACAAATGATGCGCAAAGGACTCAGCTGACTCGATGGGGAGGGACTCTAGTGGAACGAGGATAAGGTCGATAGGTTTCCTAATGCAGGACGGCGCGTAGGGTTTGCGCGCCTATCGGCTATTTCTAGGAATCCCTAAATGCATGTAATTTAAAAATTGAAATTTGAGCGGGCGTGCACGAACTTTAAGAAATTAAGCAACTAAATTTTTGTAAAGCATAAAATTACTATTTATGTTTAAAATGAATTTTCTTGAAATATGGTTCAATTCTAGATCCGGGGAAGGAAGTTCGCAACTTTCGTTCCGTTCCCCTTGTTGTAGCAAACGGAAATCGTGAACTCCAAATGCGTTTTCGTTTGGAGTTTTCGACGTAGTGTTCGCTGACAAAATCCCGGGCGAAAACCCACAATGAATCTAATATCCTAAAGAGAAAATTTAGATGCACACAAAGGAAGAGAAAGGAACAAGTTACCCACGGAAAGAGGCGTCTTTCCGCAATCGAAGTCGACGGCGATCCCGCGAAGAATTCTTCGTCACCTCCGATCTCCCGCTCCGAGGTCGACCGCTATCGCACACGGGCACCATGGAGAAAATTCGCTCACTCTCACACTCAAGAGACTCCGCGAAATCTCAACAGGAAATATTTCTATCTACTCTTCTCACGGGAAAACCAACACAGCAACAGGAACATTAAGTTCACTATCCATCATCTCTCTCACACACCAACAGGACCGAAACTTTAAACAAGCAGCAATTTTTAGAACTGAAGGAAGCTAGCGTTAATACATCACCTACTCTTAACAGGGAAATTCTTCTCAAAAGAAAAATAGAAATATCGATGGAGGCATGCAATCAAGACTTCCTAATACAATTGTTCATCGTCCAAGGTCTCTCTTACAGAACTCCAAACCGAACGCCAAATCGTAACATCAACAGGACTCAACGGGAAATAAATAGCATAAATTTTCTCCTCTTCGGCAAATCCAAAATCAAACCTCCAGATCTCTCCTACTGTTTATCTTCTCCAAAGCTCTCACACAAGAAAATGTCGCCGCCTTCACAGAACTCCAAAACTCCTCTTTATAGAGCACACCAAAAATAACGCCCCTTCCAGCAAACCTGATGGCGTCGTGAAGGAGCAGCGTGGAGGAGTTAGCTTCAACCGTCGGAGGGGACATCGTGGCATGGAGGAGGTCGTGGCTGCGGTCGTCTCCTGGAGCAGCGCCAATGGCGGAATTTCTGCGTGCGGGATATCTTCTGGTCTTGAACAGGTAAATGGTTATAAATATATATATATATATACATATAAATATACAGTTATATATTTATATATATACATATATAAATAATAGAAATACAATAAAAGCTTCAAACGAGATTACGCACACAGGCGTGCCAAATAAAAATGCAAAGTAAGATAAATTGCAAAATAACTAAATTAAAATGCAATAATTCAGGGTCGGTAATGGTCCGGACGGGTGCGGAGTCGGGCACTTTTGCGTCGACCTGATCTAGGCTGGTCTCCACCAACTCTCCCCCTCTCGAAATCACTCATCTCTGGTGAGTGTGCCGACCGGTAGTGTTGTAGAAGATCGGCATCCATACGTTGTAACTCCTCGGCCAAGACCCAGCTGGTCTCGGTCTCTGGTCTGCCATGCCAACGAACCAAGTATCTATGAAAACCACCATCAGTAGTGGTCACTGTCTCATCATCCAATATCTGCTCAGGAACCAAGATCTGTCGCGGAAGTCTGTCAGCGGCTCTGGGAACTGGTATGAAGGAATCACCTGGTGTCTCATACTCATCCTGAAAACTGTCAGTGGAAAAGGGTAGAACTGCAGATGGTGTGTCAGTAACTGAATGAGTGTCGGTATGTCCGGAATGTGGCTCCTCACTAGCACTCACCAACCCAGAAGCAACAAATGGAGGAGAAGGGAATGGAAAATCTAAAGACTCATGCGGGTAATCGTGGAATAAAGTCAGATCGGCTACGTTAAAAACCGGATTTGCACCCCAATCGGAAGTCATCTCAAGTTCATACGCATTTTGCCCAATCCGCTTGACCACTCTAAAGGGTCCAGTTCTACGGTCAGCTAACTTCTTTACGGTACCCGAAGGTAACCGTTCCGGATTTAGCCGAACCATCACCAAGTCATCCACTTTGAAACTAATAGCTCGTTTATGCTTGTTAGCTTGAGTTGCGTATAAATCATAAGTACTATGCAATTTCCGCTCAATTTCTTTATGCAAGTCATGCAAATGCAATGCATAGTCGTGTGCAAACTGGTTAGTCCTAAAAGTAGGTGGTAGTGGGGCAAATGATTTAATTAATCATGATAATACCGATCGACCACTACAAGAATGGAATCGTGCTTCCTAAAAGTGCGCGGCAATCCAAGGACAAAATCCATGCTAACATCATCCCAAGGAATACTGGGCACCGGTAAAGATGTGTATAATCCAGCGGGCTGTTTATTGCTCTTCGCTACCTAACAAGTGCGGCAGCTACTGACAATCTGTGCGATAACCCGCTTCATCCCGGGCCAATAGAATCGCTCCTCTACTAAGGTTATCGTCTTATCTCGTCCAAAGTGTCCACTTAAGCCTCCGAGGTGTAATTCCCATACAATGAAGTTTCGCAACGAGGTGCGGGGAATACACGGACGGGTTCCACGAAACAAATATCCGTCTCGAATGAGATAATCTGTCTCATCGTGAAAGGGATCAGAGCGTATCGCATCATAAATTCCGCTAAAATCGAGACAACTAGAATAGTCATCTTTGATACGCTCGAATCCTATCACCTGAGTACGCATCTGTGATAATACGAGGGTGACTCGACTAAGGGCGTCGGCAACCCGATTCTCCGTTCCTTTACAATGCTTGAGAACGAAGGTGTACTCCTGTAAATATGATACCCACTTAGTCTGTCGAGGGTTTCACTTTTGCCGTGAATTGATATAACGCAACATCTGATGATCGGAGTGGAGGACAAACTCTTTGGGCAACAAATAATGCCTCCAGTGACGCAACGTCTGCACAATCGCATAGAATTCGCGCTCGTAGTTGGAATAATTCAGCTTCGGGCCTGAAAGCTTTTCACTAAAAATCGAACGGGGTGACCCTCTTGACTAAGTACACCTCCTATCCCAACCCCAGAGGCATCGCAGGATACCTCGAACACATGACTAAAATCAGGGAGTCTTAACACAGGTGCAGTGGACATCTTATCTTTGATGATCTCAAAGGCTCTGGTGGCCGATGACGTCCACTGAAAATTTCTCTTCTTCGTACACTCAGTGACTGGTGCCATAATAGTACTGAAGTTCTTAATGAATCGACGATAAAAGGTGGCTAACCCATGAAAACTACGAACATCGTGAATGTTCTGGGGTGTAGGCCACTCATGAATCGCTCGAACTTTCTCGGGATCCATAGGGATGCCAGCGGAGCTCACTATATATCCCAGAAAGATAACAGATTCAGCCATAAAAACGCATTTCTTCAAATTGATGTATAGTCGCTCGGCTCGCAGGAGCTCGAAGATGGTACGTAGGTGAGTCAAATGCTCACTCTCGGTCTGACTATAGATCAAAATGTCGTCGAAATAAACTACTACGAACTTCCCAATGTAAGGTCTGAAGACATGGGTCATCATCCGAGCGAAAGTACTAGGGGCATTGGACAACCCAAAGGGTATCACAAGCCACTCATAAAGTCCATCCTTCGACTTGAAGGCAGTCTTCCACTCGTCTCCTTCGCGTATACGGATCTGATGATAACCACTACGAAGGTCGATCTTAGAGAAGATCGTAGCCCCAGTCAACAGGTCCAACATGTCATCCAGTCGGGATATCGGGAATCGGTATTTCACTGTGATCTTGTTGACAGCGCGACTGTCAACGCACATACGCCAAGTACCATTCTTTTTTGGGGCAAGGAGGACAAGCACCGCACAAGGGCTAAGGCTATGGCGAATAAATCCTCTATCTAATAACTCTCCAATCTGCTTCTGCAGCTCCTCGTGGGCGGTAGGATTCAATCGGTAATGCGGTAGATGAGGGAGGGAAGCTCCAGGAACAAGGTCTATCGCATGCTGAATACACCTCATGGGAGGTAACTCAGCTGGAAGCTCATCAGGGTGTAGATCTTGGAACTCCTCTAAGAGTCTCCTAGCAGGTATAGGAGTAGTCTCATACACCTCTGATAAATCAGAAGCCTGTAAAACCACTAAGGCATAAATAAATCCACCATCAAAACTCTCTCGATGGAACTTAGTACCTCGTATAATGTTAAGAGTCTTCTTCCTTTCAGTGGGAGGAAGAGATTCTTTCGCACTACTACTCGTGCGGAATGGCGGTGCTTTGGGTCGCACCGGGGTCAACACTACTCTCTTTCCGTCCAGTAGAAAGGAGCAAGTGTTGGACCTGCCATGTATGGTGACATCCCGGTCGTATAACCAGGGTCGTCCAAGTAATACGTGGCACACATCCATAGGCATAACGTCACACCAGATCTTATCGGAGTACGTATCGATAGTGATGGGCACTAAACATCTCCTAGTCACCGATAATGTAGTCTTGGTAACCCAAGCTACCTGAAATGGGGATGGGTGCGGCTCAGCAGTGAGTCCCATGCGGGCTAAAGCTGTCTCAACTATCACATTCATGCAACTCTCGTTATCCACTACTAAACGACACACTTTCTCCCCAGCCTTAAAGTAGGCCTGGAAGATGTTCGTCCGCCAATAATCGACTGATTCTTGTGGTGTAGATAACATGCATCTCACCACTAGAACGTCGGGATCTATATCTTCATCACTAGGCGTACCGTACACTTCGTCGTTCAAAATGTGTGAGTCCTTCTCGACTCTCTCTTCTTCTACAGGCTCATCCTCCTCAGTCACCTCATGAATAACCAACGTGCCTTTCCTCTTGGGGCAATCTCTCGAAATATGGCCCATCTGCTGGCACTCATAACATCGGATCAGTGAAGGGGTCACAGTTCCCATGGGGGACTTCCTGTTCGAATCTCTAGTGTAAGCCGAGGTAGGCTTCGACGCACTCTCCTTACCTTTATGTTCTTCTTTTTTGTAAGAAGTATTCATTTTAGGTTGAGATTTGAACCGGGAGGTTCTCTTCTGGTGCTCCTCGATATCAATAGCGATATATATGATCTCAGGGAGGGAATAGTGGCCATATCGAATTAACTTATCTCGGATCTCAGATCGTAGCCCACACTTAAATTTGGATAAGGTGTCACGGGGGTGTTCTACTACATTGCACCTTATCATAAGATCCTTCATCTCAGCTAAGTAATCAGAAACTGATTTGGACCCTTGACGTAGAGACGTCAGCTCGTCTCGTAGACGGGACTGGTAATGCTGGGGAATGTACTGCTCCTCTAATATGGCTTTCATGTGGGGCCAAAGTGTAATGGGAGGGCGTCCATTTCTATCTAGACTACGCTCTTCACCTATCCAAAAGATCTTCGCTCGCCCAGTCAATCTCATTTAGGCGAACTGAACCTTTTGGTCCTCCGTCATACGATACCACTCAAAGTAGGTCTCTATGTCGATAACCCGGTCCGAAAAGATCTTGGGATCCATAGAACCATCATAAAGTGGTGGATCAAGTTTCACCACTCGTGTGAGATCCGGTCGCCTATCCCGGGGAGGATAGTCGTAATCATCATCGTAAGGATCACGATAGTCTCGACGTCGTGGGGGCGGCGGTCGATGCCAATCTCTAGGGCGATCATCACGATGCATGGCCGGTATAGGCCGATGATGGTCTCGAGGATGCTCTTCTCTCGCTACGTCATAATGTGGTCTCTCCTGATAATTATCTCGCATGCCTAATATAGGCCCTCATTGGGGTTCAGGAAAATTCCTTGGAAAATTCCCACTCTAATCACGCGCAAACTCGAACCTAACTATGGGGTGTCGACCCTCTTCCTCAAATAGAGGATTCCTCCTAAGTGTAGACCTTTCTCCATAGTGTGGAGGGGCTTCGCACTGTGGGCGAACAGAATGCTCATCTCGAATTGGAGGTGGCATTGAAACTCATGGAGGTACTGCTAAGCTATTCATCCTAACACTAAGATTTTCAAACCCTTCTCTCACTTGATAGACACTCTCGGTTAACGCTGTCGTTTGGTGGGCGAAAGGTAGAAACCACTGGGGTGGTTCAGTCCTTTCGTTCACACGACTCGCTTGGCCACGTTCAACTCGATGCATCTCAGAGTTTACCTCTTGAGGGTGTTCAGGTGGAGTGTGATGTGGTGAACTCATGTTCACTAACCTACCACTACGCAGATGCATGCAAACACACAATTAAAATGGATGATTATGCTATAAAAATAAAATAGAAACTTTTTATTTTAAATTAAAATGCTATGCGGGGTTCCTATTCTACGCAGGGCGGATTTCGAAACTTAGAAAAATTTCGGAAACTAGCTCTGATACCAAATTGATGCAGGACGGCGCGTGGGGTTTACGCGCCTATCGGCTATTTCTAGGAATCCCTAAATGCATGTAATTTAAAAATTGAAATTTGAGCGGGCGTGGACGAACTTTAAGAAATTAAGTAACTAGATTTTTGTAAAGCATAAAATTACTATTTTTGTTTAAAATGAATTTTCTTGAAATATGATTCAATTCTAGATCCGGGGAAGGAAGTTCGCAACTTTCGTTTCGTTCCCCTTGTTGTAGCAAACGGAAATCGTGAACTCCAAATACGTTTCCGTTTGGAATTTTCGACGTAGCGTTTGCTGACAAAATCTCGGGCGAAAACCCACAATGAATCTAATATCCTAAAGAGAAAATTTAGATGCACACAAAGGAAGAGAAAGGAACAAGTTACCCACGGAAAGAGGCGTCTTTCCGCAATCGAAGTCGACGGTGATCCCGCGAGGAATTCTTCGTCACCTCCGATCTCCCGCTCCGAAGTCGACCGCTGTCGCACACGGGCACCACGGAGAAAATTCACTCACTCTCACACTCAAGAGGCTCCACGAAATCTCAACAGGAAATATTTCTATCTACTCTTCTCACGGGAAAACCAACACAGCAACGGGAACATTAAGTTCACTATCCATCATCTCTCTCACACACCAACAGGACCGAAACTTTAAACAAGCAGCAATTTTTAGAACTGAAGGAAGCAAGCGTTAATACATCACCTACTCTTAACAGGGAAATTCTTCTCAAAAGAAAAATAGAAATATCGATGGAGGCAAGCAATCAAGACTTCCTAATACAACTGTTCATCGTCCCAAGGTCTCTCTTACAGAACTCCAAACCGAACGCCAAATAGTAACATCAACAGGACTCAACGGGAAATAAATAGCATAAATTTTCTCCTCTTCGGCAAATCCAAAATCAAACCTCCAGATCTCTCCTACTGTTTATCTTCTCCAAAGCTCTCACACAAGAAAATGCTGCCGCCTTCACAGAACTCCAAAACTCCTCTTTATAGAGCACACCAAAAATAACGCCCCTTCCAGCAAACCTGATGGCGTCGTGAAGGAGCGGCGTGGAGGAGTTAGCTTCAACTGTCGGAGGGGACATCATGGCATGGAGGAGGTCGTGGCTGTGGTCGTCTCCTGGAGCAGCGCCAATGGCGGAATTTCTGCGTGCGGGATATCTTCTGGTCTTGAACAGGTAAATGGTTATAAATATATATATATATATATATCTAAATATATAGTTATATATTTATATATATATATACATATATAAATAATAGAAATACAATAAAAGCTTCAAACGAGGCTGCGCACGCAGACGTGCCAAATAAAAATGCAAAGTAAGATAAATTGCAAAATAACTAAATTAAAATGCAATAATTCAGGGTCGGTAATGGTCCGGACGGGTGCGGCGTCGGGCACTTTTGCGTCGACCTGATCTGGGCTGGTCTCCACCATTTCCTCAGCTCGTAACCTAGTCCTACATGAAAAGAACTCAACCCAGTAGACGTATTTATCGAACTATTGTAAGCGAGCTCCGCAATGGGGAGGACAGAATCCCAACTAGATGCATGCTCACCCACTAAACACCTAAGCAGATTCTCTAAACTCCTATTAACCACATCAATCTGCCCATCAGTCTGAGGGTGGTAAGTCGATGAGAATTTCAGGGTGGTGCGAGTTTTATGTCATAGCATCTTCCCAAAGTAACTCATAAATCTCACATCTCTGTCAGACACTATGAACTTTGACAGACCGTGCAACCTAAAGACGTCCCTCACGAACAGTGATGCAACATGAAGCGCATCTGCAGTCTTGTTGCATGCAATGAAATGGGTCATCTTCGAGAATCGATTGACGACGACAAAAATAGAGTTGTGTTTCCTCAAAGTGCTAGGTAGCTCGAGCACGAAATCCATACTAATATCTACCCAGGGCTGATGTGGGACAGGCAAAGGGGTGTACAGATCGGTGTTATGTTGGTCCCCTTCGTTGTTTGACAGGTACGACAATATCGGATGACGCGAGCCACATCCTTCTTCAGGCTCGGCCAATAGAAGCGGTCCTCAACGATAGTTATCGAGTTATCACTATCGAAATGTCTGGCGGGACCGCTCGCATGCATCTCCGAGATCAGGTAATCACGACAGGAGGTCCTGAATCCTGAGTATGCATAAGCAAGAGCCCCGGTATAAGTAACCTTCAATAATCTGGAACCCATCAATAGGCTTTGGGGGATCTCTCGACAATGTGGCATATATCTCACCAAAATCAGAGCAAGTCGGATAGTCAGTGATCACTCTCTCAAATCCATCTACCCGGGCACTCAACGTCTGCAGCAATGTGACTCGGTGGCTCAGAGTGTCAGCAAGCTTATTCTCAACACCCGCACGGTGTTTAAGAATATCGTGAAAGTCATGTATGTACTCAACCCACTTGGCATGTCGATGCCCCAACTTCCTCTGCGAGTCTAAGTAACGCAACGCCTGGTGATCATAATAAAACACAAATTCCCGGGGTAGTATGTAGTGCCTCCAATAGTGTAGAGACTGGACAATATCATAGAACTCTCGATCGTAGTTCGAGTATTTCTGTTTGTCTTTGTTCAGTTTCTCACTAACGTAAGAAATAAAATTTCCCTCCTGATTCAACACACCACATATACCAACGACAGATGCGTTGCCCGCGACC